>CM042385.1:18165521-18798021 GCA_023634145.1 Thymallus thymallus
CACATTGAAGGACCTGAGCCCCCTCAGAAAGTAGAGTCAGCTCTGGCCCTTTTTGTACAGAGCCCCGGTGTTACCAGCCCATTCCAGCCTATTGTCCATATGGACTCCCAGGAACTTGTATGACCCAACCATTTCCACATCCATCCCCTGTATAGGGACTGCAGTCAGTTGTGCCTTGGTTCTCCTGAAGTCCACCACCATCTCCTTTGTTTTGCTGATGTTGAGCTGAAGGTGGTCCTGCTCACACCACAACACAAAGTCACTGATTGTGCTCCTGTACTCCTCCTCCTGCCCACCCCTAATGCACCCTACAATAGCAGAGTCATCCGAGAACTTCTGTAGGTGGCATGTTTCAGAGTTATATCTGAAGTCTGAGGTGTAGAGGGTGAACAGGAAGTGGGACAGGACCGTTCCCTGGGGGGCCCCTGTGTTGCTCACTGCCTGTTCTGACACACAGCTCTGTAGTCGCACAAATTGTGGCCTACCGGTCAGGTAGTCCGTGACCCAGGAGACTAAGGGTGCTTCCACTTTCATCCTCTTCATCTTCTCACCGCTGTAGCAGGGGCTGAATGGTGTTGAAGGCACTGGAGAAGTAAAAAAACAACCCTCACAGTGCAACCTGCGTTGTCCAGATGAGAGTAGGCCCTCTGCAGAAGGTAGATGATTGCATCATCCACCCCGATGTTGCGCTGATATGCGAACTGCAGGCGGTCCAGTGATGTACACACCAGGGGTCTGAGGTGAGCGAGGACTAACCTTTCCAGGGTGGTGGGATGTTAGCGCTACAGGTCTGAAGTCATTCAGGACAGTGGGGTGCGCCTTCTTGGGCACTGGGACCATGCAGGAAGATTTCCACAGCACAGGGACCCTTTCCAGGCTCAGGCAAAGGTTGAAGGGTCACTGGAGTATTCCCCACAGTTAGTCAGCACAGACCCTAAGCACCTTTGGGCTGATGCCATCAGGGCCTGCCGCTTTCCACTGATGTTGTCTCTCCAGCTCTCTCTTCACTTGGTTGCTGGTGAAAGCCTGCCCAGGTGGGGAGGTGGGGGGAAGGGGGGTGTTGAGGATCAGTCCAGAGGTGGGGGTAAGGGAGGTGTTGCAGATCAGTCCAGAGGGGGCGGAGGTGGGGAGGGGGTCGCTGATTGTCTCAACAGAGGTGTTGTGAGCAAAGTGGGGGTGGGACAGCCATGAGGGTGTGTGGCCTGGGGAGCTGGAGGGAAGGTGGACAGGGCCAGTATCGAACCTGTTAAAATATTGGTTCAGCTCATTGGCTCTGTCCTGGGTCGCTTCCGTCTGCCCACTGTTTGACTTGTCCTCCATCTTCTCCTTGTACCCTCTCTTCCCCTCAGCAATCCGCAACTTCAGCTCCCTCTGGACGCATTTCAATTTGTCCCTGTCCCTCTCCTTGAAGGCCCTCTTCTTCTCATTCAGCAGGGCCTTCAGGTCGCTGGTGACTCAGGGTTTATTATTTGAAAAACAGCGTATCTTCCTGGTGGGTACAGTGTTGTCTACATTTAGTCCGTTATGCAGTCAGTAAGTCCATCAATGTCCTCCCCTTGAGCCTCACAGAGCACATCCCAGTCTGTTGTTTCAAAGCAGGGACCATCTCCTAATGGTTGCAGGCTGCTGTTGGACCATAGGCCTGTAGAGTGGGGTGAGGTGGACAAGGTTGTGATCCGATCTACCGAGGGGAGGGAGTGCAGTGGAGTTGTATGCATCCTTCACATTAGCATATAACAAGTCCAGAGTTGTATTATTCCTAGTTGGGCACTTCACAAACTGTTTGAACGTGGGCAGTGTTGAAGAGAGAGATGTATGGTTAAAATCCCCCGAAATGGCAAAAAAGGCAATGGGATGTGCTGTCAGTAACCTCGCGATAACATCAAGCTCATCCACCTTGTTATGTAGCGATCTCACGTTGCCCATAATGAGACACGGAATAGCCGGCTTGTACTTACTCAGCTTTGCCATACACTTCCGACCTGCCCTGCATCCACACCGTCGCCTTTTCAACTCGTCCGGAATATCGAACTTTTCCCTGGGGTGCAATAGCGCTGCGTGTGCAAATCCAGGAGCTGGGCTCGGTTGTAAATAATTGAGGACTCGCATGTACGTTCGGCGCTGAGAAAAGTAAAAAGTGCCTCAGTGATGAAAAGGACCACTAAAACCTTCGTAAAACAGTAGCACTCCATAATCCTGAACTATTATAGTTCAACTGTTCACGAAACCAGCGGCATACAGTCGTATGAAAACGTTTGGGCACCCCTGACAATTTCCATGATTTCCATTTATAAATAATTGGGTGTTTGGATCAGCAATTTCATTTTGATCTATCAAATAACTGTTGGACACAGTAATATTTCAGTAGTGAAATTAGGTTTATTGGATTAACAGAAAATGTGCAATATGCATCAAAACGAAATTAGACAGGTGCATAAATTTGGGCACCCCAACAGAAAAATCACATCAATATTTAGTAGAGCCTCCTTTTGCTAAAATAACAGCCTCTAGACGCTTCCTATAGCCTCTAATGAGTGTCTGGATTCTGGATGAAGGTATTTTGGACCATTCCTCCTTACAAAACATCTCCAGTTCAGTTAGGTTTGATGGTTGCCGAGCATGGACAGCCCGCTTCAAATCATCCCACAGATTCTCAATGATATTCAGGTCTGGGGACTGGGATGGCCATTCCAGAACATTGTACTTGTTCCTCTGCATAAATGCCCGGGTAGATTTTGAGCAGTGTTTTGGGTCGTTGTCTTGTTGAAATATCCAGCCCCGGCGTAACTTCAACTTTGTGACTGGTTCTTCAACATTATTCCCAAGAATCTGCTGATATTGAGTGGAATCCATGCGACCCTCAACTTTAACAAGATTTCCAGTACCGGCACTGGCCACACAGCCCCACAGCATGATGGAACCCCCACCAAATGTTACTGTGGGTAGCAAGTGTTTTTCTTGGAACGCTGTGTTCTTTTGCCGCCATGCATAACGCCCCTTGTTATGACCAAATAACTCAAATCTTTGTTTCATCAGTCCACAGCACCTTATTCCAAAATGATGCTGGCTTGTCCAAATGTGCGTTTGCATACCTCAAGCGACTCTGTTTGTGGCGTGTGTGCAGAAAAGGCTTCTTCCGCATCACTCTCCCGTAAAGCTTCTCCTTGTGCAAAGTGCGCTGAATTGTTGAACGATGCACAGTGACACCATCTGCAGTAAGATGATGTTGTAGGTCTTTGGAGGTGGTCTGTGGGCGGTTTTTGACCGTTCTCACCATCCTTCGCCTTTGCCTCTCCGATATTTTACTTGGCCTGCCACTTCTGGCCTTAACAAGAACTGTGCCTGTGGTCTTCCATTTCCTCACTATGTTCCTCACAGTGAACACTGACAGCTTACATCTCTGCGATAGCTTTTTGTAGCCTTCCCCTAAACCATAATGTTGAACAATCTTTGTTTTCAGGTCATTTGAGAGTTGTTTTGAGGCTCCCATGTTGCCACTCTTCAGAGGAGAGTCAAAGAGAACAACAACTTGCAATTGGCCACCTTAAATACCTTTTCTCATGATTGGATGCACTTGTCTATGAAGTTCAAGGCTTAATGAGCTCACCAAACCAATTGTGTGTTCCAATTAATCAGTGCTAAGTAGTTACAGGTATTCAAATCAACAGAATGACAAGGGTGCCCAAATTTTTGCATAGCCTATTTTTCACATCTGATTTAATTTCATACAACTTAATATTGCTACACTAAAAATCTTTGTCTGGACAATACCCCAGTACTCAGCTTTTATTAGAAAATGAATGGCATGCCACTGTGATCATTTTCTGTGACGACAGAGTAAATTATTATGCAGCCTCAGAGGGGTGCCCAAACTTTTTCATACGACTGTATTACATTGCAGGATCACTTAACGAGTCAGCACCACCAGAGGGTGAACGGTATGTGATAAAGTTCCTAAACAGAAAGCCAAACAACACATTATTCCTCCCATCCAGGGACAAGATTGTGAATGTAGAGCTCAAGTTCATCCTCTGCAAAGCATAGTTGTAGGGACCTGGTCCATTCTATTTGCGCAATCATGAGGTCATTGAAAATCTGTACAAAAACAAAATGAAAGTCATCAAAGACTTGTCAGCGTAAGACTGGCAAGCAAAGACAACCACAACGTGGGCAAAAGATTGAAACAAAAACAAAATAAAGCTTAGACCACCTGTTATGTTACACTACTAAGATAACTAAAACGATAAAATCACATCAAAGTGCATAGGCCTACGTTTAGCCTAGGGAAAAGTAGAAATTGCAGAAATGTTTCTTGTTTATTTTGCTTAAGTATGTTATAGGCTAATGATACATGAGCTTCAAGATGTTATGACTGATGTCTCCTCACAATGAACTGTATGTTTGAATGTTACTCCACAATGAACTGAATGGTTTTAAAATGTGTTTTTACAATGTTTTCAAACTACTAGCCTAAATGTGATTAACATTTGAGAATCAATTAAAGTTATTGTTTAAATGTAAATCCTGAAATTGACTCATTTACTATTCTTAGAACATTAGTATTGAACCTGCAAACTGTTTTTCTTTTAGTCAGTAGGTCTTCAGAAATGTTCATAAAAACATCTTTCAACCAGTTGGCAGAACCAGAAATTTGGGCCAATTTCAAATGCCAACAGCACACCATAGGATAGAGATACAGACAACATGACAACAAATATTGATAGATACTTATAGAATACTTATTGAAGAGTAATTTCCACTATAGTTTTGATTTTGTTCGTAAATAATGTTTTGGCTACATTCCAAAGAAGACATGTTGTAAGTTTAGCTTTTTCTGCGTTGACAACACAGCAAAAAAGGCTGGTCACGGCTATTTCAAATGCCATTTACAGGCCATAGGATAGGAGTGGAGACAAAATGAAAATAGCTATTGAGAGCTAAGTGATTACAGATTTGAACAGGTTTATATAGAAATATATTTATATATTTATCAACAGATCTGATGCGGGCTTATTTCGAACACCCATGGGCTTAAAGGGTACATTAGGTACCCATTAAGCCCATTCCAGACTTTCAACATATTTTGACAAATTAAACAATAAAAACATTAGAAATTGGTATAAATTAATTATTGACACTTCAAATGAGAGATTAGACTTTCATTTTAACTAAAATGTTCTCATTTAAATTGGGGCAGTATATATACAAAATGTATGAAAAGCGGATTTGGTGGGCTTAATAGGGCCGTTTAATAGGGCCGTTTACCCTATATAAATGTGATCCATTATCATCAGGTGTTAAGAGACCTCTCCTTGATCTGCACTGTTCTAGGTTTATCACATAGACATTACAACCAGTAGGTAGGGATAGCTCTGACGTCATCCATGTATTCCTATGGAAAACTCCCGATGGCGCATGAAGGCGGAAGTATTTGAATTGAAAGCACGCCATATTGCTGAATGGGGCTCGATGGCACCAAAAAATGCTAAGGATCATGGTGAAAGTGGCCGTAACTAGCAAAGGATCATGGTCAATGTAGTCTGGGGAAGGGTACCAAAATACACACCCACTACATACACACCCTACACCCCTGCATTCAGAAAGTATTCAAACCCCTTGACATTGTCCACTTTTTGTTACGTTACAGCCTTATTCTAAAATGATTTTTTTTTTTAAATTCCTCATCTATCTACACACAATACCCCATAATGACAAAGCAAAAACTTTAAGAAATTGTTGCAAATGTATAAAAAAAACAACCAGAAATATCCCATTTACATAAGTATTCAGACCCTTTTCTCAGTAATTTGTTGAAGCACTTTTGGCAGCGATTACAGCCTTGAGTCTTCTTGGGTATGATGCTACAAACTTGGCACACCTGTATTTGGGGAGTTTCTCAAATTCTTCTCCTCTCAAGCTCTGTCAGGTTGGATGGGGAGTGTTGCTGTACAGCTATTTTCAGGTCTCTCCAGAGATGTTCGATCGGGTTCAAGTCCAGGCTCTGGCTGGGCCACTCAAGGACATTCAGAGACTTGTCCCGAAGCCACTCCTACGTTTTATTGCTGTCTGCTTAGGGTCATTGTTATGTTGGAAGGTGAACTTTCGCCCCAGTCTGAGGTCCTGAGCACTCTGGAGCAGGTTTTCATCAAGGATCTCTCTGTACTTTGCTCCGATCATCTTTTCCTTCAACCTGACTAGTTTCCCAATCCCTGCTGCTGAAAACAACCCCACAATTCAATTGATTGGACATGATTTGGAAAGACACACACCGGTCTATATAAAATCATTCTTAAATGGAGAAAGTTTCCTAGTGCTGGTCACCCGGCCAAAGTGAGCAATCTAGGGAGAAGGGCCTTGGTCAGGGAGGTGGCAAGTTCCGCGAGGCTGAGCTGAAAATGAGGAAGCAGTTTGGCATGCCCGACGAGGAGAAGCTGGTCAAATACTACTCCTGTAGCTACTGGAAGGGCCTTGTGCCCCGCCAGGGTTGGGTCTACCTCAGCGTCAACCACCTCTGCCTCTACTCCCTCCTCCGGGGGAAAAAAGGTGGGTGTGGAGCATGATTTCCATTAGCTGTAAATACCTATAAATAAAATTGTTGCCAGCCAAATAATAAAAAATAAAAAAGTCCATTGCAAAATAATGCTTTTTATTAATTCTTGGAAATACTAGTCGATGTGCTCCAACTTCAACAGACAGTTACAATGTTGCAATCACTAGGCAGCCAACTGCCTATAGTAGGAAACTGAGTTGTTATCAATGCTGAATCACAGCGGGAATGGGAGTTGGGAAGGCCAACCTAGAAGAGATCCAGCTTTTGTCAAATTTAGCTAACCATTTTCTTAACCTTAACCTAATTCTCCTAACCTGCTGCCTAAGTTCTCCTAACCTGCTACGAAAAGTCAAATCTGACTGCTGGTCCCCTTCTAGCCATGACCGGCCGGCCCTGGTGTTCATAGACAGCCATGTTTTATTTATTAGTCCTAATTAAAATGTTCATGCCTAAGCTAAATTAAATTAGAGAAGCCTAGATTGTATTTGAAAACAGCTGTGTTTAGTTTTTTATTAATTAAAATTGTCATACAAATAGCCTATAGGATAGGTCAAACAACTGTTTTCATTGAAATGGAGTGGTACTTCCAAGAATGTGTCTTTTTACCCTCTAGAGGACAGGGGTTTACAATTCAGGTCCTAACACACCTGATTTGGCTAATAATGGTCCTCAAAGTAGTGGTCCGTTTCTGCATCTCACCAATACATCACTTTTGGGGGTTATAGACATTATTCATATATTTTTTTCAGGGACCTGGACGCACAGGCCAAGAACGAGCGCTTTTCCACCTGACCCAGGACAAACACCTGGACGGACACACAGACTGCACGCTGTGGATGCCCTTTGCCAAGATGCACATCGTGGGCCAGCTGTTTGTCTCCAACAACTACATCTGTTTCTGTAGCTGTGAGGAGGACCTCTGTCAGCTCATTATCCCCCTCAGAAAGGTACCTACACACACAACCCAACGCAAGCATGAGCCCCCTCTTTTTCTTTTGTTTCCTGCATCCTGTCTCTTTCCCTCTCTTTTCCCTATATCCTGCATCCCTCTTTGAATATTTTAATTTTCTCTCTTTCACTCTCACTTTCGCACCCTCTATCTGTCTTTCTGTTTTTCATGGGGGACATAACATACCCTCATTGTGGGATGTGCCTAATGTTCTTAAAGTTGTACATTAGATCTCTTTGCTCTCGCTGTCTCTTCCCCTCCTTCACTCCCCCTCTCTCTCTCTCCCCTTCTCTCGCTCTCCTCCCTTCCCTCCACCCCTCTCTCTAGGTGTCCATTGTGGAGACAGCAGCAGCGTCTTGCCCTGCCCCGTGTCCATCAGCACCAAGAACAAGATGACCTTCCTCTTCGCCAACCTCAAAGACCGCGACTTCCTGCTCCTGCGCATCTCCGACTTCCTGCAGAGCACCCCCGACAGTGGCCATTAGGTGAGCCAATTAGAGGGGAGGTGTGCTGTTTGGGTCTCACCTTTGAACTAGGCTTGGGCTAGACTTTACCTTCATACCGTGATGTTCGGTAATACACAAGGGCCGCTGTTTTCAAACCCAATGCTAACAAGTACATGTAAAATCCCATAGAGAATGTTTTCTGACCTAAACTATACAAATAACTAAAGAATTCTACTCACAGTTTGCTGCAAGTACACAACAAATATTAGCCAGCAAGGCTCTTGGTCCAGGAGGGGATTCTCTGCTGTTACCAAGTGAATGCTTGAATTTGAAAGAATAAATAGCTAACTAGCTACTAAATCAGCAAACCAAATGCACAACTGCAGAGCATTTAGACGGTTAACTTAATAGCTATAAGGTATCTAGCTGCCAAACATTTAGCTGTGAATTGCATACTGTAACCTGGCGCATGCTGCACAACAGTGAGTGACTCACAATGCTCCGGCCTCTCGTCATTGTGTGCTTGTAAACAAACACCACATGACTGGGGGCTACTATAAGCTTCATAATAATGTGACCGGTGACACGAAGACCGCAATGTTCTTTATCTCCTAACCAATTGCAAGTTGACTGCAGGTATTTACTTAAAAAGGTAGCTACGTATATTCACATTTATTGAAAACCTTCAAAGAAATAGTTTAAACTTTAAGCTTTTTCCAAATACCCCGGTACGTTATAAACGGTATACCGCCCAAACCAACTGTCAGTCACACTGTCATGAACGAGATCACGATTGTGATGCATAACAGGGCTTTTTGATGTATACAATGATTTTTCTGCTACTTTCTACATGACAATAATATGCTATAATCACTCATTTCTGTTCATTCTTTCGGCAGAATGATTTCTCTGAATGCATTAGTTTGTTACACATATCAAAATATCCTTAAATTCTTTCTCACATAACACCCCTTTAAATCCACAATCTCCTTCTTCTCCCCAGGGTTCTCCCAGCCCTAGTAACACCCCTCTCTCCTCCAGCATCCCCACACCCACAGGTGTAGCAGGGGAACCGTCCCAGGGGCGCCACTACAGCCCCAGCCTGCCAACAGCAACTAAGAGCCTGCTCCGCATCTACCAGAAGGACGCCCCAGAGGACCACGGACCCAAAGCTGTGAGTTCAACGCCACTCCCAGAACCACGTCAATGGCTTAGACCGTCTTATCCTCATAGAATATCCTACACATTTTTAATAGGGTTTTATTTTTATTTACACTTTATTTTGACAGGGAAAACAGACTGAGACCTAGATCTCTTTTACGGCTGTGCTCTGTGTAAACATGTTAACATGTACAATTTAGACACACAGACAGACATTTTGGAGAAGCAAGATCTCAAAACATACAAAACAGAGAAACATTTCAAGAAAAACAAAGAAAAACAGAGTTCGCCATCTGTTTTCAAGCTGAAGTGATCCTTTCTAAAACAGTATTTTCTTGTCCCCACCTAGTGATGTAGACAGAGTTGGATGCTTTAGAGCAGAGATCTTCAACCAGGGGTCCCCCAAATTTATAAAAAATGTTCATCAAAATAATTTATGTGGGGGATTTTTGAAGATCCCTGCACCTCCCTTTCTTCATGTGTTCAATACTTTTTCCCTGTGTCATTTCACATTATTACACATAACTTAATTTCTAAACGTATTTTGGTTTCTTTGTATGTATGGATTACTTGGCTTGTTAGTAACATCTGGTGAAAATTTCATGTCAATAGCACCTTTGGAAATATATTTACTGAGAAAAATGGTGACGTGTTCAATACTTATTTCACCCGCTGTATCTTTGTGAAAGTGGATTTTCCTCCCTCACCTACCTGAAGAGCAAATACCGGTCCAGACTGCAGCCTGAGGATGACATGGTGCTCTGCCTGACAATCTCCATCTCCCCCAGAATAGAAAAGCTGTGTGCTACCCACCAGGGCCAGTCATCTCACCAAGGTAGGCCTATGTGTCATCCATAAGCTAAATAAACCCAAATGTAAACCTCATCAATAATAATAATAAAAATAAAAAAAGTTTAATCAAACATAAACATAGTAATTGAGTATATAAATAGGTTAAAAAAGGGATTTCAATTATTTTATTACAGTGGGGAGAACAAGTATTTTGCAGGTTTTCCTACTTACAAAGCATGTAGAGGTCTGTAATTTTTATCATAGGTACACTTCAACTGTGAGTGACGGAATCTAAAACAAAAATCCAGAAAATCACATTGTATGATTTTTAAATAATTAATTTGCATTTTATTGCATGACATAAGTATTTGATCACCTACCAACCAGTAAGAATTCTGGCTCTCACAGACCTGTGAGAGCCAGAATTAGAAAATGGAAGAAGTTCAACATGACGGTCAATCTCCCTCGGTCTGGGGCACCATGCAAGATCTCACCTCGTGGGGCATCAATAATCATGAGGAAGGTGAGGGATCAGCCCAGACCTACATGGCAGGACCTGGTCAATGACCTGAAGAGAGCTGGGACCACAGTCTCAAAGAAAACCATTAGTAACACACTACGCCGTCATGGATTAAAATCCTGCAGCGCACGCAAGGTCCCCCTGCTCAAGCCAGCGCATGTCCAGGCCCGTCTGAAGTTTGCCAATGACCATCTGGATGATCCAGAGGAGGAATGGTAGAAGGTCATGTGGTCTGATGAGACAAAAATAGAGCTTTTTGGTCTAAACTCCACTCGCCGTGTTTGGAGGAAGAAGAAGGATGAGTACAACCCCAAGAACACCATCCCAACCGTGAAGCATGGAGGTGGAAACATCATTCTTTGGGGATGCTTTTCTGCAAAGGGGACAGGACGACTGCACCGTATTGAGGGGAGGATGGATGGGGCCATGTATCGCGAGATCTTGGCCAACAACCTCCTTCCCTCAGTAAGAGCATTGAAGATGGGTCGTGGCTGGGTCTCCAGCCTGACAACGTCACGAAACACACAGCCAGGGCAACTAAGGAGTGGCTCCGTAAGAAGCATCTTAAGGTCCTGGAGTGGCCTAGCCAGTCTCCAGACCTGAACCCAATAGAAAATCTTTGGAGGGAGCTGAAAGTCCGTATTGCCCAGCGACAGCCCCGAAACCTGAAGGATCTGGAGAAGGTCTGTATGGAGGAGTGGGCCAAAATCCCTGCTGCAGTGTGTGCAAACCTGGTCAAGAACTACAGGAAACGTATGATCTCTGTAATTGCAAACAAAGGTTTCTGTACCAAATATTAAGTTCTGCTTTTCTGATGTATCAAATACTTATGTCATGCAATAAAATGCAAATTAATTATTTAAAAATCATACAATGTGATTTTCTGGATTTTTGTTTTAGATTCCGTCACTAACAGTTGAAGAGTACCTATGATACAAATTACAGACTTCTACATGCTTTGTAAGTGGGAAAACCTGCAAAATCGGCAGTGTATCAAATACTTGTTCTCCCCACTGTATATGGCCAATAATAAAAACCAATAATAATTATGTATAACTGAGTACAAAATAGGTTAAAAGAGGTGATAAATATGTTAGTCAGTTACTGTTCGTGTATGGCCAGGCTTAAAACCTTTTTTTTTTTTTTTATCTGGGGGTCCATGTTCTATTTCTCTATCGGCCAAGGGGTCCCTGGGCTGAAAAAGGTTGAAAACCCCTGCTTTAGAGTGTAGGCTAATGTATGCTGTGTCTATGGTTCTGGTCATCAGGGTTAACATTACACCAGAGTAAATACTATCTTAGACTAATTGTTAAAACATACATTTAGCTCAATGGCATTTCTGTTGGGTCGTACTGATATACTGACCCCCCTCCCCTTCCTTTCTTCTCCTCAGACAAAGGAGAAGATGAAGGAGGAGTCGTGGAACATCCACTTCTTTGAGTTTGGCAGGGGTGTGTGTATATACCGTACCTCCAAGACCAGAGACCATTTTTGCATAATGGGATCCCTGAGAGCCTCCGAGGGGAGCTGTGGCTGCTCTTCTCAGGTAGACATTTTGTTGTTCTACAATTTCATTTCAAGCACTTTTTCTTTAACAAATGGATAATTGTAACAAGAGCTTATATCCTCCCAAAAATAAGCATTCTTGCAGTGTTTGAGTTAATGCATTATCCTAACCCACATAACTCATACTATGCAATTACTTTTTTATATAGCTTTTTGCTGTCACGGTGTGAGGGAATGAAGCGGCTTACAGTACCCCCCCCCTAAGGCGCGGGCTCCCGACCGCGATATGTCCCCCCAACCAAAATACACAAAGTCCCAAAAAAAATTTAAAAGAGGGGAAAAGGGCGGAGTACCGGGGAGATTGTTGGTGGGGGCTCCGGCTTCGGGCGTGACACAGGCAGCTAGGCTCCGGGCTATGAACCGTCGCTGGAGGCTCCGGACAATGGGCCGTAGCTGGAGACTCCGGGAGATTGTTGGTGGGGGCTCCGGCTTCGGGCGTGACGCAGGCAGCTAGGCTCCAGGCTATGAACCGTCGCTGGAGGCTCCGGACAGTGGGCCGTAGCTGGAGACTCCGGGCTATGAACCGTCGCTAGAGGCTCCGGACATTGGGCCGTAGCTGGAGGCTCCGGGCAGTGGGCCGTAGCTGGAGGCTCCGGGCTATGAACCGTCGCTGTAGGCTCCGGACAGTGAGCCGTCGCTGGAGGCTCCGGGCTGTGAACCGTAGCTGGAGGCTCAGGACAGTGAGCCGTAGCTGGAGGCTCCGGGCTATGAACCGTCACAGGAGGCTCCGGGCAGTGGGCCGTAGCTGGAGGCTCTGGGTTATGAACCGTCGCTGGAGGCTCCGGACATTGGGCCGTCGCTGGAGACTCCGGACTATGGGCCATAGCTGGAGACTCCGGGCTATGGAGGCGCACTAGTGGTCTGGTGTGTGGAGCAGGCACTGGAGACGTCGGGCTAGTCACACGCACTGGAGCTCTGGTGCGAGGAGCAGGCATGGGCCGTACCTGACTGTGGAGGTGCACCGGTGGTCTGGGGTGAGGAGCAGGCACGGGAGATGTCGGTCTGGACCCTCGACCGGGAGACGAATCGAGTTTAGAAACTAGATCGGCTGCCGTGCCCAGCCCAGGCAGCAGTGTAGACGACAGCTCCAGCTGTTTAATCGACCTGTCTGCCTGTCCCGGACTGGACACCGGCCTGGCGAGGAGCTCTGGCTCTTCCTCCCTTTTCTCCTCGGGAAAGAGGTGTGCCAGACGCTTCTTCCAGATCGCCAATCTGGCCTCAAAACTATCCGCCTCCTTGATCTTCCGAACGTGAGGGTTGGGCTCGGTCGCGGGAGGAAGTGCCACCCAGGCTCTCCACCACTTCACCTGTTCTTCCTTCGACCGATCGAAAAACCCCTCCGGCGTCTTCCTGTTATTGGCCGTCGGAGGCGGAAGTGGTGGGCGCTGATCTTCCAACCTGGGGTGGCTGACCGACGGTTGGTCGCGTGGAGCTGGTACTGGGGTCCCTGGCCTAGGAACTCGCACTGGACCTCCGGTGCGGGAAGCTGTCACTGGACGTACCGGGCTGAGGAGGCGCGTTGGTCAGATAGGCCGGGAGCGTGCTGGAGATCTGGTACTGCATCCTCTCGTTGTCCTCCTCGGCCAACCCGAAATACCTCCTCAGCTGCTTCTCCTCCTCCGTGTCTCTTGCGTCCCAAGGATCCCACAACCCCCCCCACCGTCAATATGGGGGACCTTCGGGGCTGTCCACGGTCAGCCCTTCCTCTCCTCAAACTCCGATGGTGAGGGCTCTGTCCCAAGCCGCCACACTGGTCCAGCCACAAGCTCCTCTTCCCATGCAGGCGTCGAGAAGCCCCAGATGCTCCCTACGACCAGTGGCTGTGCTGCCTCCACAGTCCTATCCTCCCGATGTCTCCTCTGATGACGCCATTGCTGTCCACGCCCCTCCGCGTCTTTGGGATGTTTTTAGCAGCACCTCTGTGGGGTTTGAAACCACCAACCACAACCATAAGTAGTGTCATTGTAGAGGAACCTTTCCTCAAATGGTTTCTGTTATTCTCTGATGGATAAAGTTTGGTTTAGATTGCGCTAGTAGAATGTACCATAAAGTTAATTTGCCCTATATAAAGGTAACAGAATTGTAGATTGTAAAGACAAAAGTCGATAATTTACCAAATATAAGCAAATACACTGACTCAATATACAATATACAAGCATTGTGTGTGTCAAGACTATGAACATACAGTTGAAGTCGGAAGTTTACATACACTTAGGTTAAAGTCATTAAAACTTATTTTTCAAACACTCCACAGATTTCATGTTAACAAACTATAGTTTTGGCAAGTCAGTTACGACATCTACTTTGTGCATGACACAAGTAACTCTTTCAACAATTGTTTACAGACAGATTAATTCACTATATCACAATTCCAGTGGGTCAGAAGTTTACATACACTAAGTTGACTGTGCCTTTAAACAGCTTGGAAAATTCCAGAAAATGATGTCATGGCTTTAGAAGCTTCTGATAGGCTAATTGATATAATTTGAGTCAATTGGAGGTGTACCTGTGGATGTATTTTAAGGCCTACCTTCAAACTCAGTGCTTCTTTGCTGGACATCATGGGAAAATCTAAAGAAATCAGCCAAGACCTCAGAAAAACATATTGTAGACATCCATAAGTCTGGTTCATCCTTGGGAGCAATTTCCAAACACCTGAAGGTACCACGTTCAATAGTACGCAGCCGTCATACCGCTCAAGAAGGAGACGCGTTCTGTCTCCTAGAGATGAACGCACTTTGGTGTGAAAAGTGCAAATCAATCCCAGAAAAACAGCAAAGGACCTTGTGAAGATGCTGGAGGAAACGGGTACAAAGTATCCATATCCACAGTAAAACAAGTCCTATATCGACATAACCTGAAAGGCCACTCAGCAAGGAAGAAGCCACTGCTCCAAAACCGCCATAAAAAAGCCAGACTACTATTTGCAATTGCACGTGCGGACAAAGATCGTACTTTTTGGAGAAATGTCATCTGGTCAGATGAAACAAAAATAGAACTGTTTGGCCATAATGACCATAGTTATGTTTGGAGGAAAAAGGGGGAGGCTTGCAAGCCAAAGAACAACATCCAATCCGTGAAGCACGGGGGTGGCAGCCTCATGTTGTGGGGGTGCTTTGCTGCAGGAGGGTCTGGTGCACTTCACAAAATAGATGGCATCATGAGGAAGGACAATTATGTGGATACAGCGGGTGAAATAAGTATTGAACACGTCACCATTATTCTCAGTAAATATTATTTCTCAGTATATATATTTCTAAAGGTGCTATTGACATGACATTTTCACCAGATGTTGGTAACAAACCAAGTAATCCATACATACAAAGAAACCAAAACAAATAAGTTCAGAAAATAAGTTATGTTTAATAATGTGAAATTACACAGGGAAAAAGTATTGAACACACTTACTGATATTTAATACTTTGTATAAAAGCCTTTGTTGGTAATGACAGCTTCAAGATGCCTTCTGTATGGAGAAACTAGTCGCATGCATTGCTCTGGTGTGATTTTGGCCCATTCTTCCACACAAACAGTCTTCAAATCTTGAAGGTTCCGTGGGCCTCTTCTATGAATCTTCATCTTCAGTTCTTTCCATAGATTTTCAATGCGATTTAAGTCAGGTGATTGACTGGGCCATTCTAGCAAATTTATTTTCTTTCTTTGAAACCAATTGAGAGTTTCCTTGGCTGTGTGTTTGGGATCATTGTCTTGCTGAAATGTCCACCCTCGTTTCATCTTCATCATCCTGGTAGATGGCAGCAGAGTTTTGTCAAGAATGTCTCGGTAAATTTGCCCATTCATCCTTCCTTCAATTATGTGAAGTTTGCCAGTACCATTTGCTGAAAAGCAGCCCCACACCATGATGTTCCCACCTCCAAACTTCACTGTTGGTATGGTGTTTTTAGGGTGATGTGCAGTGCCATTTCTCCTCCAAACATGGTGTGTATTATGACATCCAAACAGTTTAATGTTGCTCTCATCTGACCACACTATATTCTCCCAGTATTTCACTGGCTTTTCCAAATGTTGTGCAGCAAACTTTAAACGAGCTTCAACATGCTTTTTTGTCCAGCAATGGAGTCTTGCGTGGTGAGCGTGCATACAGGCCATGGCGGTGGAGTGCATTACTTACTGTTTTCTTTGAGACAACAGTACCTGCTAATTGCAGGTCTTTTTGAAGCTCTCCACAAGTGGTCCTTGGCTCTTGGACAACTCTTCTGATTATTCTTTTCACTCCTCTGTCAGAAATCTTGAGAGGAGCACCTGGTTGAGGCAAATTTATGGTGAAATGATTGTCTTTCCACTTCCGTATTATGGCCCCAACAGCGCTCACTGGAACATTCAGAAGCTTAGAAATTTGCCTATTTTTTTATTTATTTTTTATTTCACCTTTATTTAACCAGGTAGGTCAGTTGAGAACAAGTTCTCATTTGCAACTGCTACCTGGCCAAGACAAAGCAAAGCAGTGCGACAAAAACAACAACACAGAGTTACACAGTAAACAAACATAGTCAAAAACACAATAGAAAATCTATATACAGAGTTCAAAATGTAGTGCAAAATGCAATAAGGTTAGGAGGTAGGACAATAAATAGACCATAGTGGTGATATAAATTACAGGTTAACATTAAAACGGGAATGAAGGATGTGCAAATTATGATGCGCAAATGGAGATACTGGAGTGCAAGATTAGCGAAAAATAATAAAAATAAATATGGGGATGAGGTAGTAGTGTGGGCTATTTACAGAAGGGCTATATACAGGTGCAGTGATCGATAAGCAGCTTTGACAGCTGATGCTTAAAGTTAGTGAGGGAGATAGGAACCTCCAGCTTCAATGATTTTTGCTATAAGCAATGCCATCATTATGTTTTGCAACAATTAGGTTGCGAAGGTCTTGAGACAGCTCTTTGCTTTTACCCATCATGAGATGTGTCTTGTGTGACACCTTGGCAATGAGACCTTTTTGTAGACCATCAGTTGGGACTGAACCAGCTGATATTAATTTGCACTGACAGGGGGCTGGATTGCTTTTTAATTACTGATAGTTTTCAGCTGTTGTCTTGGCTTTCCATGCCTTTTTGCACCTCCCTTTCTTCATGTGTTCAATACTTTTTCCCTGTGTCATTTCACATTATTACACATAACTTAATTTCTGAACTTATTTGTTTTGGTTTCTTTGTATGTATGGATTGCTTGGGTTGTTACCAACATCTGGTGAAAATGTCATGTCAATAGCACCTTTGGAAATATATTTACTGCGAAAAATGGTGACGTGTTCAATACTTATTTCACCCGCTGTATATTGAAGCAAAATCTCAAGACATCAGTCAGGAAGTTAAAGCTTGGTCGCAAATGGGTCTTCCAAATGGACAATGACCCCAAGCATACTTCTAAAGTTGTGGCAAAATGGCTTAAGGACAACAAAGTCAAGGTATTGGAGTGGCCATCACAAAGCCCTGACCTCAATCCTATAGAACATTTGTGTGCAGAACTGAAAAAGCATGTGTGAGCAAGGAGGCCTACAAACCTCACTCATTTACACCAGTTCTGTCAGGAGGAATGGGCCAAAATTCACCCAACTTATTGTGGGAAGCTTGTGGAAGGCTACCTGAAATGTTTGACGAAGTTAAACAATTTAAAGGCAATGCTACCAAATACTAATTGAGTGAATTTAAACTTCTGACCCACATTCTCTCTACTATTATTCTGACATTTCACATTCTTAAAATAAAGTGGTGATCCTAACTGACATAAGACAGGGAATTTTTACTAGGATTAAATGTCAGGAATTGTGAAAAACTGAGTTTAAATGTACTTGGCTAAGGTGTATGTAAATGTCAGACTTCAACTGTATATACTGTATAGTTTATCTGACTGATATAGAAATGTGTGACTTATGACTGACTAGAAATTCCTTAAAAAGCTTAGGGCCGGGATGTCCTTGTCCCATCGATCGCTTCGGTTGTACGATGTTTCCTCCGACACATTGGTGCACCTGGCTTCCAGGTTAAGCGAGCAGTGTGTCATGAACCATTGCGGCTTGCAGGGTTGTGTTTTTGGAGGACACATGGCTCTCAACCTTCTCCTCTCCCAAGTCCGTACGGGAGTTGCAGCGATGGGACAAGACTGTAACTACCAATTGGATATCACGAAATTGGGGAGAAAAAATTGGGGAGAAAAAGTATTGAAAAAAAGATTTTCCTTAAAAATGTATTGGAAAGAGAATGTGTTAATAATTTGGCTTTTGCTTCACTGTAATTAACCATTTGGTTCCAGATAATGGGCAATTGAGTTGAATTATTTGAAGTAGTAGTATAAATACCAGGAAAATATAATATAAAACAAAGCCTGACTGTTTTCTTGAAACATAATCATGATATTATAACTAGGTTCTTTGACTGGAAATGGTTCTGTCAGGGTGACTACTCTATTATGGTGGCTTCTCATTGACCCAGAAACGGTTTATTCTTTACTGGAAAGATTATCTGTCTGTTTCTGTTGTGATAAACCTCTGTGTGACATTAAACCGTTCTCTCTCTCTCTCTCTCTCTCTCTCTCCAGGCGATGAACATTGTGACTTCGGTACTGCTGCTGTAATGTACGGAGGAGGAGGCCATCTGGCTTTTGGTGGCTCTGTGTGAAGGGATGCTGCCTGACTATTACAACACCAGGGTGGTGGGTGAGTGACTGACACAACCTCTTATAGACACACACTTGTGTTTTTAATTCCATTGGGTTATGTCTTTGTTTTGTCGCTCACTACACGCTTAGGAAAGAATCCTCTGTTAAGATTCCTCTAAATCCCCTAATTTCGGAGTGTTTGATAGGGACGACAAGTCCGTTCTTCGTTCACTGCCCTTCAAATGGCCGTCACTCAAATGACGTTTATAATAGTCACACGGTGGCCGTGTTCCAATACCCATACTTGTGCTCTAAATTAGTAGGCTATTTGGGTATGGGAAAATTATGCAAATAGACCATTGCCATATATGGATCGGTGCCATTCACTTTGAACTGGACTTTGACTGTGTTTACAGCATGAGTGGTCGTGTGTATCCTTCCTACAAGAGGGCAAAACGTGGACATTTCTAGACATCTTTGAAAAGCAAGTAGGGTAAATAGTTCATTTTTTCCTCTTAAAGGGTCAGTGTTGTATTTTGAGACCGTCTTGAGTAATCTAAGCAGGCAGATGGTAGCATAATTTGTCTGATTCTCTGTAATAATGGTATGGGAATAATAATGCATTATATTTTGTTAAGTGGTTTCTTGCATCAAACAACACAATGTTTTCAGTCACCTCCTTGTCTGAAGGACAAGTGGATAAATAGGTTAATGTCAAGCCCTGCATGTTTTTTTCTAAAGTCTCATGGAATGATGGCCTACGTTGAACACCACACATTGGCTGCTACTGCAGGCTGAATTATAGAACAGCTATTTCCATGTTTAAATGTTATGGGATGCATTTACTCCATTGTTTTTGATGGTAGGCCACTCTGGTAGGCCTACATTATGATCAAATAGCCACATTAGCCTACTTGACCACTGTCTGAAACTGTAACTTAAAGCATGTACAGCCTCAGTGTTCACAGTAAACGTGCGCTGGCAGTTACTATTATCAAATACTTGTTCTCCCCACTATCATATCACGTGCAATATTGTAAGTAATTCTTGGACGTAGTCATTCACTCAGGAATGCAAATTAATTATTGCTTTTATTATATCAAATGTGCAATACGTGCATTTATCTGTAATTAAACCCTGTGCACTAAGGAATTACTATTATTACCCTAAATTATATCATACACACATTTAGCTATTTAAGTATCTCTTCCTGTCATTTACCTGTACAGTTAATGTAACCATGCAAATATTCACTTACCTGTAAATGTAACTGTATATTTACCTGTACAGTTAATTTAACCATGCAAAATATTCACTTACCTGTTCATTTAACCAGTCTGTATATTAAGTAAACTATTATTACCCTCACTTATATCATACTCACTTTTAGCTATTTAAGTATTTCTCTGCCATTGACCTATATAGTATAGTTAACCATGCACCATTCACCAATGTATAGTGTACATATTCAGCCATCCACCCATACTATGCAGTCTTTTTATAGCTTTTTTGCACTCCAGACTTCTTGTATTTTGATACTTTTTCATACTGCCGCTCTATGTATCATGTTTTGTGTATCTGTCTTTTGTGTATTTTCGTTCTGGCATTTTGCACCTGCCCTGTGTTTTTTTCGTAGCTGCTTGACAAATAAATATTCCCTCTGGGATCAATAAAGTATCTATCTATCTATCTATCTATCTATCTATCTATCTATCTATCTATCTATCTATCTATCTATCTATCTATCTATCTATCTATCTATCTATC
Source organism: Thymallus thymallus (assembly GCA_023634145.1). Lineage (NCBI taxonomy): Eukaryota > Metazoa > Chordata > Actinopteri > Salmoniformes > Salmonidae > Thymallus > Thymallus thymallus. The sequence goes on from CM042385.1 coordinate 18,185,896, forward strand.
TATCTATCTATCTATCTATCTATCTATCTATCTATCTATCTAAACGTCCTGCATTCCTCTCTCTCCCTTAGTGACATGAATAAGGATATTTCCAGTTTATAAGTCAGAACCCACCAGTATGGATGAGTAGTATGTTTATATTTGTTGCTTATTGCATACCTTTTTACTAAACAGTACGTTCTATATATTACGAATAGTACAAGGTATGTAGTTTTACTAAGTCTAGTAGGCAAGCCAGATTTCATGGCCACTCTGTTGTTTTGGAGCGAGTAGAGGAAGCCAAAATTTGATATAATTGACCCTGTATCTCTCTCTCTCTCTCCCTTTCTTTCTCCCAGGTGCTCTTGTTGACCAGGGTGTGTTCGAGGAGCTGACTCGCGAGTGCCTTGGACAGTGAGTAAGGGAAGGAACAATTTCTCAAGTGCTTCTTGCCTAATTCAGTTCAGTTCACTTGACTGAACTGACTTCCATGTAATTGAAAGTTGTTTTTTCTCTCTCACCCACTCTCAGGTATCTGGACAATGTTGTCAACAAGCAGACTGTGTCTCTGCCCATTCCCCACCTCCACGCCCTGTTGACCAGTGGCGATGAGTCACCGCCTCAGATTGACGTGTTCCAGCTCATCAAGTTATCCTGTGACGTAAGACATGACTAGTAGAACCACTACTTTTTCACACTGAAAATTAATTCCATTCTTAGTTCTGTCATACAACTCACTTGTTTAGTCAATCGCATAGAACAAGGAGAGATTGATGTAGATTCTACATATTAGTGACTTTACTGCCTTTTCCCTCTGTCTGTCTGTGTCCCCGAGCAGAGGTTTGGTAGTCTGCGTGCTGATGTCATCGAGCAGATGAGGTTCAAGCAGAGGTTAAAGGTTATCCAATCGCTGGAGGACACCGCCAAGAGGAGCGTGGTGAGTTCATATGTCAAAGAAGCAGTGATGTAAAGTAACTAACTAAAAATACTTAGAAATACTATAGTACTTAAGTTGGTTTTGGGGGCATCTGTACTTTACTTCACTGTTTATACATTTACTTTTACACCACTACATTCCTAATAAAATGTTTTACTTTTTACTCCATACATTTTTTTCTGACTCCCAAAAGTACTCGTTACCTTTCGAATGCTTAGGCAGGACAGCAATATGGTCCAATACACGCACCTATCAACATAACGCGTTGTCATCCCTACTGCCTCTGATCTGGCGGACTAACTAAACACAAGTACTTTGTTTGTAAATGATGTCTGCTTGTTGGAGTGTGCTCCTGGCTGTTCGTGTGATACTTTTAGACTTTTACTCAAGTAGTATTTTACTGGGTGTCTTTCACTTTTACTGTAGTCATTTTCTATTAAGGTATCTTTTACTTTTACTCAAGTACACTGGGGGCCAAAAGTTTGGAATATTACTCATTCAAAGGTTTTTCTTTATTTGCACTATGTTATACATTGTAGAATAAAAGTGACGACATCTAAATTATGACATAACACATATGGAATCATGTAGTAACTAAAAAAGTGTTAAAAAAATCAAAATATATTTTATATTTGAAATTCTTCAAAGTAGCCACCCTTTGCCTTGATGACAGCTTTGCACACTCATGGCATTCTCTCAACCAGCTTCATGAGGACCGCCACAGGAATGGAAGACCCAGAAATACCTCTGCTGCAGTGGATAAGTTCATTAGAGTTACCAGCCTCATAATATATATTTTGATTTGTTTAACACTTTTTTGGTTACTACCGTATTCCATATGTGTTATGCCATAGTTTTGATGTCTTCACTTTTATTCTACAATATAAAAAATTGTGCAAATAAAGAAAAACCCTTGAATGAGTAATATTCCAAACTTTTGGCCCCCAGTGTATGACAATTGAGTACTTTTTCCACCACTGCAAAGACGTGACCATGAATGAAGCGCTTGGTGACCTCGCCTCCGACAGTTCCCTATGAAATGACTGTAAACAAGAAAAACTGAGCAGCGAATTTAACAGATGTTTTTATTGATTAGCATTCGGGTATGCTAATGTGTATCCAAGTCTGTACTGTGTTGTGGTATCAACATATGGACATCTTCATATGTTTTAAAAAACTATCAGAAATAAACAACATAACGCAGAAGTGTCAATTATCACTTAGCAACAGCTATGGAGGAGAAAGTGGTTCTCTTGGAACAATCAGACAGAAACCAAATTTGGCACAACTCTCTATACACAGTGTACCAAATATTAGGAGCTCCTGCTCTTTCTAAGACAGACTGACCAGGTGAAAAGCTCAAATCCCTTATTGATGTCACTTGTTGAATCCACTTCAATCAGTGTAAATGTAGGGGAGGAGACAGGTTAAAAAATGTTTTTTAAGTCTTGAGACAATTGAGACATGGATTGTGTAGGTGTGCCATTGAGGGTGAATGCGCAAGACAAAATATTTAGCTGCTTTTGAACGGGGTATGGTAGTAAGTGTCAAGCGCACCGGTTTGTGTCAAGAACTTCAATGTTCAACAGTTTCCCGTGTGTATCAAGAGTGGTCCATCATCCAAAGGACATCCAGCCAACTTGACACAAATGTGGGAAGCATTAGCGTCAACATGGGCCAGCATCCCTGTGGACCGCTTTCGACACCATGGAGAGTCCATGCCCGACGAATTGAGGCTGTTCTGAGGGCAAAAGCGGGTGCAACTCAATATTGGGAAGGTGTTCCTAATGTTTGGTATAAACTGTGTATATGACTCTGTATTAGGTTATTCATTCTAACCTTTAAGGGATACTTAGATTTTGGCAATGAGGTCAAAATGCTAGGAGATACCATAGACTTTCAGTCATTGGGCTAATGCTAGTTAGCATTGGCTCGCAAAACTTCCTCTAACTTCCTTCATACTGGACACAGAGACATAAAAATGGTATCTGTGCCAAAATCCCAAAGTATCCCTTTAATAATGATCAATTGTGGATATCAGATGTATCGAATAGGTTATGTTAAGGTTGGAACAAAAGCATGTGGATTGCCTAAGTTATACAGTGCCTACTGGCTCTAGCCATAGGCCTTTCTCTGTCTGATGTAGAGCTGTGTGTCTGTGTCCATAGTTGAGAGCTATCATGACAGACTCAGCCTTCAGTATCGAGGAGCTAGAGGAACTCTATGTTCTCTTCAAGGAAATCATTGTTATTACCGCTCCTACGGCTTTTTATGTCATTACCCAACACTGGTCTTGAACATTTCGTTTTCTCTGTTAGTAATGTTGTTCTAAACTCAGCCGTGTCAATTTAGTGTGCTGGGTGGTAAATAATAGTTGTTTGTTGTGCGATGCTGTGCAGGGTTGTGATGACAACAAGTCAGTCAGCTCTCACACATTAGGTGTTATGTAACCATTATTCATTTACTGAGAACAAAACAAGCTGTGGGTCATGCGTCAAACAAGTGTAAAACAACACAATTCACTTCACCTATCCGAATTGTGACAAAAAAAAGTCTGCAACAAACGCAATCATTATCAAGCCATTGTCAATAGCTCAACTGTCAAGCACCATTGCACTATCCATTCAATGTTTCAATCACCCAGTACCACCTATGATCTGCATCCCACTCCCCTTCTCCATGGCAGGCCAAGCACATAATGAGCTGCTACTGGGGGGGGGGGAAAGGAGCACAGCGGCGGAGTGCCACGACCCCAGCCTGCCCTACCCTAATGAGCTGTATCGCATTGACCTGGGACAGTTCTGCCAGCTGTTCGGGGCCCTGGGCACCTGGCTGTGTGGCACGCACACCGCCACGCTGGCCACACGCCTCTTCCGCCTGCTGGACAGGAACAAGGACGGCCTCATCAACTTCAAGGAGTTTGTCACGGGTCTGAGTGAGTTTGGAGATTTGAAGTAAAGAATCACAACTTGCTGTTGGAAATATCAACGGATTTCTATTTAAAACATTGATGTTTCGGCTATCGGGGGAGGGGTGGGGGTTGTGCAGCTGGTGTTTTGAGAGTTTCTAAACCAATTATATGCTAGTTTGTAGCAGGATAAATCCCACTGCTTAATTGACTGGTTGATTATAAGATTGTAGTCAGCATTTATTTTTATATATATAAACGACATCGCCAAAGTCAAGGATCGGTAGGATAGTCAGTTTTGTTTGGCAGCATGAGTGAAGTAGGCTTTGTTGCGATATAGGAAGCCGATTCTAGATTTAATTTTGGATTAGAGATGCTTAATGTGAGTCTGGAATACACCTAGGTATTTGTAGGCGTCCACATATTCTAAGTCAGACCCGTCGAGAGTAGTGATGCTAGTCCGGCGGGCGGGTGCGGGCAGCGTTCGATTGAAGAGCATGCATTTAGTTTTACTAGCATTTAAGAGCAGTTGGAGGCCACGGAGTCTGCCGATAAGAATGCGGTGATTGACAGAGTCGAATGCCTTGCCCATTTCGATGAAGACGGTTGCACAGTACTGTCTTTTATCGATGGCGGTTATGATATCGTTTAGGACCTTGAGCGTGGCTGAGGTGCACCCATGACCAGCTCAGAAACTAGATTGTATAGCGGAGAAGGTACGGTGGGATTCAAAATGGTCAGTGATCTGTTTGTTAACTTGGCTTTCGAAGACTTTAGAAAGGCAGGGCAGGATGGATATGTCTGTAACAGTTTGGGTCTAGAGTGTCTCCCCCTTTGAAGAGGGGGATGACCGCGGCAGCTTTCCAATCTCTAGGGATCTCAGACGATACAAAAGAGGTTGAACAGGCGAGCATGGATCCCACTGATCCACCATGTGTCTCCCATCAGGTGGGATGTACCACGGAGACATGACCGAGAAACTGAAGTTACTGTACAAACTTCACCTGCCGCCAGGTAAGCCGGGAAAAACACTCTGCCGGTCCAATCATAGTCTGATTTAACTAATTGCAGACATACTGCAGGATATTCCCACTCCCATTCTCACTAATTGGCTTCACACAAAAATAGGTGTAGTGAATCAGCACAGTCTTGTGACCCTGTGCTTTGGCTGGTGTGTTTTAAAAGGGACAGACACCATGTATGTGCATGACAGAAGAATTGCGTTGGTTGTCTGTGGGTGTGTTACCGTAGTGTATCAGAATGGGAACAATTGAGCAGTTTTGGAGAAAGTACGTGTACGCGATTACTTGTGGGTATGATTGTCAGTGTGTATGCGTTCTGATAATACATGTTTCCTGTTTTTCTTACAGCATTGTGTCCAGAGGAGGCTGAGTCGGCACCGGAAGCTACACAGTTCTTCACTGACGTTGACATGCCACAGGGTACACGCACACACCCACGCACGCACGCACGCACTGCTGTTGACATAAATGTAACATATTCCCTCATAGGATGGAACACACACACTTGTGAACCATCTTTCATACTGTAGTTTGCTCACAATGTATAGATTTTTTTTTGCTTGAGGAAATGAGTGGTTCCTACAGTCCTGCTCCCTTGCGTGCGTCTGTGCTTGGAAAACGGATTCCTACTACAGACTTAACTGCCGTCGTCTTCCTATCGTCCGATCCCCTCCCTCCCTCCCTCTTTCTCCTCCCGCCCTCTCTTTTCATCCCTATCTCTCTTCCCTCCACACTTGTTTTTTGTCTTAATCTCTCTATCTATCTCTGTCTTTCATTCATTATTTCTCTCATGTCTGTCCTCTTTCCCCATCTGATTCTGTTTTCTTCTCACCGCTCCAGAACCTCCATTCCTGTCTGATCTCAACTTCCTGGTGCAGGAAGTGACCTCAGGTGTCACAAAGACACTTTTGATCAACAAAATGGTGGCCACACTGTCTTCAGGGGGAATAGTCAATCTCATGTTTGAATAATCCACAAACTTATGACACAATGATTAGTTCTAGTTCATAGAGGACATCTCTCTAACCTGTTAATAACCTCACCGTGTGGTATAGCACACTCAATGACAGACCACCATCATACCAGCAGAATACACAACTATCTTTATACAGAGTGGAGACCCTCGATCTAAATGCTCTTTTATAGTACTCCCCCCTTAATTTTCTTTCCCTGTCCACTTGGTACAGTCCACTCTGGGCTCTCGTTGGTACATTCTGGTCCAGATGTGAATTACATCACATCTCTTTCCCCCTTTCTGATCTTCTCTGGTATCATCCCTGCCTGTTACCCTCCTAGCATCTGGGGGCTAGTTGACTCACCTCATCTTCTGTGAAATGGATGTCTCACAAACTAGCACAAACATCAAACTAACTGTAATCTTCGCCCCAAGTCTAAGGTCGTTTGCACTCTGAAGCAGGTTCTCATCAAGGATTTGCCTGTATTTGGCTCCATTCATTGTTCCCTCTATCCTTTCCAGTCTCCCAAGTTCCTGCCCTTGAAAAGCATCCCCATAGCATGATGCTGATGCCACCACCATGCTTCACGGTAGGGATGGTGTTATACAGGTGATGAGCTGTGCCTGGTTCTCAAGACATAGCACTTTGCAATCAGGCCAAAGTTTGTGTCTTATCAGACCACAATATTTTTCCTTATGCTCCAAGAGTCTTTCACATGCCTTTTTGCAATCTCCAGGCTTGCTGTCATGCACCTTTTTCTCAGGAGTGGCTTCCGTCTGGCCACTCTTCCATAAAGCCCAGGTTGGTGAAGTGCTGTAGAAACTGTCCTTCTGGCAGGTTCTCCCATCTCAGCCAAGGAACTCTGTAGTTCTGTCAGAGTGGTCATTGGGCTCTTGGTCACCTCCCTGACCAAGGTCCTTGCCCGGTTGCTCAGTTTGGTCAGAACACATTATGGAATCATGTAGTAACCAAAAAAGTGTTAAACAAATCAAAATATATTTAGATTCTTCAAAGTAGCCACCCTTTGCCTTGATGACAGCTTTGCACACTCATTGCATTCTCTCAACCAGCCTCATGAGGTAGTTACCTGGATTGCATTTCAATTAACAGGTGTGCCTTGTTAAAAGTTAATTAGTGGAATTTGTCCGATTTTTGGTTCCAGCCACCGTGTCTTTGTGTGACGCAGAGTAGGTGAACGGATAATCTCTGCATGTGTGGTTCCCACCGTGAAGCATGGAGGAGGAGGTATGATAGTGTGGGGGTGCTTTGCTGGTGACACTGTCAGTGATTTTATTTAGGATTCAAGGCACACTTAACCAGCATGGCTACCACAGCATTCTGCAGCGATACGCCATCCCATCTGGTTTGCGCTTAGTGGGACTATCATTTGTTTTTCAACAGGACAATGATCTAACACACCTCCAGGTCTATTTGACCAAGAAGGAGAGTGATAGAGTGCTGCATCAGATGACCTGGCCTCCACAATCCCCCGACCTCCACCCAATTGAGATTGTTTGTGATGAGTTGGACCGCAGAGTGAAGGAAAAGCAGCCAACAAGTGCTCAGCAAATGTGTGAACCTCTTCAAGATTGTTGGAAAAGCATTCCAGGTGAAGCTGGTTGAGAGAATGCCAAGAGTGTGCAAAGCTGTCATGAAGGCAAAGGGTGGCTACTTTAAAGAATCTAAAATATATTTTGATTTGTTTAACACTTTTTTGGTTACTACATGATTCCATAATGTGTTCTGACCAAACTGAGCAACCGGGCAAGGACCTTGGTCAGGGAGGTGACCAAGAGCCCAATGACCACTCTGACAGAACTACAGAGTTCCTTGGCTGAGATGGGAGAACCTGCCAGAAGGACAGTTTCTACAGCACTTCACCAACCTGGGCTTTATGGAAGAGTGGCCAGACGGAAGCCACTCCTGAGAAAAAGGTGCATGACAGCAAGCCTGGAGATTGCAAAAAGGCATGTGAAAGACTCTTGGAGCATAAGGAAAAATATTGTGGTCTGATAAGACACAAACTTTGGCCTGATTGCAAAGTGCTATGTCTTGAGAACCAGGCACAGCTCATCACCTGTATAACACCATCCCTACCGTGAAGCATGGTGGTGGCATCAGCATCATGCTATGGGGATGCTTTTCAAGGGCAGGAACTTGGGAGACTGGAAAGGATAGAGGGAACAATGAATGGAGCCAAATACAGGCAAATCCTTGATGAGAACCTGCTTCAGAGTGCAAACGACCTTAGACTTGGGGCGAAGATTAACGTTCCAACAGGACAATGACCCCAAGCATACAGCCAAAGCAACACTGGAATGGCTTCAGAACAAGAATTTGAAAGTCATTGAGTGGTCCAGCCAAAGTACAGACTTGAATCCCATTGAAATCTGTGGAAAGACTTGAAGATTGCTGTTCACTGCCACCCCCCGTCTAATTTAACAGAGCTTGAGATAATCTGCGAGGAAGAATGGGAGAAAATCCCCAAATCCAGATGTGCAAAGCTGATACAGACATAACCAAGACTCAAACTCAAAGCTGTAATCGCCGCTAAAGTTGCTTTTACAAAGTTGACTCATGGGTGCGAATACTTATGTGAATTGTATATTTCTGTATTTCATTTTCAATGTTTTCACTTTGTCATTATGGAGTATTGTGCGAAGATGGGTGAGGGAAAAAAAGTTATTCAATTTTAAATTCAGGCTGTAACAACAAAATATGGAATAAGTCAAGAGGTATGAATACTTTCTGAAGGTACTGTATCCAGTGTAATATTGTGATGTCTGTTTCAGAGATAAAGGAATATAAGTACTACCTGCAGATGTGGGCCATGGAAAATGAGCCCAAGAAGGAGACCATTAAAGACCTTTGCAGGATGAAACAGGTACATAGCACATTACTGAGAGATGACCATAACTTGACCAGTCATACACACTTAGAGGAGCCATTTCTGATTGATCCCCTGTGTGTGTCCCCTAGAGGAGCAGTTCATAGAACTGTGTAAGACCCTGTACAATATGTTCAGCGAGGACCCACTGGACAGGGAGCTTTACCACGCCATCGCCACTGTGGCCAGCCTGCTGCTGCGCATTGGAGAGGTGGCAAGAAGTTTACCAACAACTGTGCCAAGAAACCAACCGACACCACCAATGTCAAGGCTCCCGCCCCCGCCGCTGAACTGCCACAACCTGAAAAAGAGGGGAGAGCAGCTCAGGGCAGTCCCTGGTCTGCAGGGCCTTGGCGGTGGCCCAGCTGTAAACGCCGCCTCAGCAGACGTCGGACGAAGAACTGAAGGATGACACGTCGGTCTAGTCCTACTCAATGGTGAGCACAGGTTTGCTGCAGTGCGAGGACATTGCCAACGACACGGTCCTGATTGGCTGCGCCGGTGACCAGCAGCGGCGAGGCAGCATACTGGACGGCGATTGGTCCATCACCTTTGAGCAGGTGCTGGCGTCGATGCTCACCGAGCCGCCCCTGGTGGACTACTTTGAGAAGAAGGGAGACATTCCAAGATGGCGTAATCAGTGCAGACGTGTTTTTGTTTGTCCCGTCTCATGTCCCGTGTAAATGGTTTGTAATTAGTCGTTCTTTCCATTTATTTATTTATTTATTATTCCCCATATACTTCTCCTGCAATCCAACGTGAAACGGACCTAATATCTTAATTTCTTTACTTTTCATTATTTAACTGAATCGCAGTCAGAAGCTAGCCTGCTAGCTATCTTGCTAACTAGCTACTAGCCATTGCTAACCACTGCTAGCGGTCCTCACCACTGCTCTGCCTGCATCAGCCGCTTTTATTTCGGACAATATCAGCCAGTCTGCACAGCGCGCTACCAACCCAGCGCATATCGGACTGCATTCCCTTCCACCTCACCGGATTTCTACTGAAATCACAGGACCATCACACCGGATCATCGTAGCTAGCTAGCTGCAATCGAGTGGCTGCTTCGAGCTAGGCCCATCTCCCGGACAGCCGACGTGTTTTAGCTAATCTCCCGGGCTACAGTACCTTTGTCAACCTGCCTGGACCTTCTACTGTCGACACGGAGCCCCGCCGAGCCACTACGACTGGTCTGCCGACGTAATTGTCCGATGTGGTCTCAACAGGCTTTTCCTCTGCGACGTCGCCGAAGATGCATCTGCTAGCCCCGGCCTGCTAGCACTCTGAATGCTGTGCCTCCCGCTCGCCTTTGGGAAGCGCCCATTGAACTGCTCCCTGGCTCACGTCTTTGCTGCTCATCGGCTCCTATGATTACTCAGCTTCACAGCTGATGCCTGCAGGACTGTTCGGTTATATGGTACTTCATTCTGTTTAACTGCCAGGCCTCAGGTCCATTGTGTAGCACACCAATTTCTCTATCTGACCCTCTTTGTCCATTCATCACCATTTCCCGTCTTTAACTCTCTTAATTAACTGTTTGTTTTATGCCTCTTTCATACTTCAATATGCCTTGTCTGTTGCTGTTTAGGTTAACTATTATTGTTTTATTTCACTGTAGAGCCCCCAGTCCTGCTCAACATGCCTCAGATAGCTCCTTTGTCCCTCCCCCACACATGCTGAGACCTCACCTGGCTTAACTGGTGTCTCCAGAGATGCAACCTCTCTCTTCATTACCCAACGCCTAGGTTTACCTCCACTGAACTCACATCCTACCATACCCTTGTCTGCACATTATGCCCTGAATCTATTCCACCACGCCCAGAAATCTGCTCCTTTTATTCTCTGTACCCAACGCACTAGACGACCAGTTCTTAATGCCTTCAGCCGTGCCCTAATCCTACTCCTCCTCTGGTGATGTAGAGGTAAACCCAGGTCCTTTAGCCCCCAGCACTACACCTATTCCCCAGGCGCTCTCATTTGTTGACTTCTGTAACCGTAAAAGCCTTGGTTTCATGCATGTTAACATTACAAGCCTCCTCCCTAAGTTTGATTTATTCACTGCTTTAGCACACTCCGCCAACCCGGATGTCCTAGCTGTGTCGGAATCCTGGCTCAGGAAGGCCATCCCCAACTACAATATTTTCCGTCAAGATAGAACTGCCAAAGGTGGCGGAGTTGCAATCTACTGCAGAGATAACATGCAGAGTTCTGTCATACTGTCCAGGTCTGTGCCCAAACAGTTTGAGCTTCTACTCTTAAAAATCCACCTTTCCAGAAATAGGTCTCTCACTGTTGCCGCCTGTTACAGACCCCCCTCAGCCCCCAGCTGTGCCCTGGACTCCATATGTGAATTGATTGCCCCCCATCTATCTTCAGAGTTTGTACTGTTAGGTGACTTAAACTGGGATATGCTTAACACCCCAGCTGTCCTTCAATCTAAGATAGATGCCCTCAATCTCACACAAATTATCAAGGAACCCACCAGGTACAACCCTAAATCCGTAAACATGGGTACCATCATAGATATCATCCTGATTAACTTGCCCTCCAAATACACCTCCTCTGTTTCCAACCAGGATCTCAGCGATCACTGCCTCATTGCCTGCGTTCGTAATGGGTCAGCGGTCAAACGACCACCCCTTATCACTGTCAAACGCTCCCTAAAACACTTTTGCGAGCAGGCCTTTCTAATCGACCTGGCCCAGGTATCCTGGAATGATATTGACCTCATCCCGTCAGTAGAGGACACCTGGTTGTTCTTTAAAAGTGCTTTCCTCACCATCCTAAATAAGCATGCCCCTTTCAAAAAACTTAGAACTAAGAACAGATATAGCCCTTGGTTCACCCCAGACTTGACTGCACTAGACCAACACAAAAACATCCTGTGGCGCACTGCATTAGCATCGAATAGCCCCCGCGATATGCAACTATTTAGGGAAGTCAGGAACCAATATACACAGTCAGTTAGAAAAGCAAAGGCCAGCTTTTTCAAACAGAAATTTGCATCCTGTAGTACCAATTCCAAAAAGTTCTGGGACACTGTAAAGGCCATGGAGAATAAGAGCATCTCCTCCCAGTTGCCCACTGCATTGAGGCTAGGAAACACTGTCACCACCGATAAATCCACGATTATTGAAAATTTCAATAAGCATTTTGCTACGGCTGGCCATGCTTTCCACCTGGCTACCCCTACCCCGGGAAACAGCTCTGTACCCCCCGCAGCAACTTGCCCAAGCCCCCCCTGCTTCTCCTTCACCCACATCCAGACAGCTGATGTTCTGAAAGAGCTGCTAAATATGGACCCCTACAAATCTGCTGGGCTAGACAATCTGGACCCTATCTTTCTAAAATTATCAGCCAAAATTGTTGCAACACTAGCCTGTTCAACCTCTCTTTCGTATCATCTGAGATCCCTAGAGATTGGAAAGCTGCCGCGGTCATCCCCCTCTTCAAAGGGGGAGACACTCTAGACCCAAACTGTTATAGACCTATATCCATCCTGCCCTGCCTTTCTAAAGTCTTCGAAAGCCAAGTTAACAAACAGATAACTGACCTCTTCGAATACCACCGTACCTTCTCTGCTATGCAATCTGGTTTCCGAGCTGGTCATGGGTGCACCTCAGCTACGCTCAAGGTACTGAACGATATCATAACCGCCATCGATAGAAGACAGTACTGTGCAGCCGTCTTCATCGACCTGGCCAAGGCTTTCGACTCTGTCAATCACTGCATTCTTATTGGCAGACTCAACAGCCTTGGTTTCTCAAGTGACTGCCTTGCCTGGTTCTCCAACTACTTCTCAGACAGAGTTCAGTGTGTCAAATCGGAGGGCCTATTGTCCGATCCTCTGGCAGTTTCTATGGGGGTGCCACAGGGTTCAATTCTTGGGCCAACCCTTTTCTCTATATACATCAACGATGTCGCTCTCGCTGCAGGTGACTCTCTGATCCATCTCTACGACACCATTCTGTATACATCTGGCCCCTCTTTGGACACTGTGTTAACTAACCTTCAAGTATTTGGCTAGGCCTTTCCAGGACCTTGGAATGCTTCTTACGGAGCCACTCCTTAGTTGCCCTGGCTGTGTGTTTCGGGTCGTTGTCATGCTGGAAGACCCAGCCACGACCCATCTTCAATGCTCTTACTGAGGGAAGGAGGTTGTTGGCCAAGATCTCGCGATACATGGCCCCATCCATCCTCCCCTCAATACGGTGCAGTCGTCCTGTCCCCTTTGCAGAAAAGCATCCCCAAAGAATGATGTTTCCACCTCCATGCTTCACGGTTGGGATGGTGTTCTTGGGGTTGTACTCATCCTTCTTCTTCCTCCAAACACGGCGAGTGGAGTTTAGACCAAAAAGCTCTATTTTTGTCTCATCAGACCACATGACCTTCTCCCATTCCTCCTCTGGATCATCCAGATGGTCATTGGCAAACTTCAGACGGGCCTGGACATGCGCTGGCTTGAGCAGGGGGACCTTGCGTGCTTTGCAGGATTTTAATCCATGATGGCGTAGTATGTTACTAATGGTTTTCTTTGAGACTGTGGTCCCAGCTCTCTTCAGGTCATTGACCAGGTCCTGCTGTGTAGTTCTGGGCTGATCCCTCACCTTCCTCATGATCATTGATGCCCCACGAGGTGAGATCTTGCATGGTGCCCCAGACCGAGGGAGATTGACCGTCATCTTGAACTTCTTCCATTTTCTAATAATTGCGCCAACAGTTGTTGCCTTCTCACCAAGCTGCTTGCCTATTGTCCTGTAGCCCATCCCAGCCTTGTGCAGGTCTACAATTTTATCCCTGATGTCCTTACACAGCTCTCTGGCCTTGGCCATTGTGGAGAGGTTGGAGTCTGTTTGATTGAGTGTGTGGACAAGTGTCTTTTATACAGGTAACGAGTTCAAACAGGTGCAGTTAATACAGGTAATGAGTGGAGAACAGGAGGGCTTCTTAAAGAAAAACTAACAGGTCTGTGAGAGCCAGAATTCTTACTGGTTGGTAGGTGATCAAATACTTATGTCATGCAATAAAATACAAATTAATAATTTAAAAATCATACAATGTGATTTTCTGGATTTTTGTTTTAGATTCCGTCTCTCACAGTTGAAGTGTACCTATGATAAAAATTACAGACCTCTACATGCTTTGTAAGTAGGAAAAATTGCAAAATCGGCAGTGTATCAAATACTTGTTCTCCCCACTGTATATGCCTTAATTGCTCACAAAAAGTGTCTGTAGTAAAGGAGTATAACATCAAACGACACTATGAGACCCACGCAGAAATATATGACAAGTACACTGGGCAACTGCGAACTGAAAAGGTGATTGAGCTAGCATCATCTCCCCCAAAAAAAGTTAAAGCCAGCTATATCATTGCCAGTGAAATCGCTGCAGCATCCAAACCGTTCTCAGAGGGAGAATTTGTGAAAACCTGTATACTAAAGGCAACTGAGCTGGTGTGCCCTGAGAAACGACCAGCTTTAGCTAACATTAGCTTGTCGAGAAATACTGTGGCAGAGAGAATCGGGGAACTTGCCGGAGATTTGAACAGTCAACTAAAAGACAAAGTTAAGTCATTTATTGCATTCACTATTGCTATTTAACATTTCTGTAGTTCATTCTGATTGATTGGTACTGGACCGACATTTGGCGTTTAATAACAATAACCTGCATTCTTTCAAATGTATAATCAATAAATAACACATATATTCAAACATAATATGTAATTATGAATAGTTAATTGGCAATTTGTTGCACTTCTCTGATCTGTACTTGAAATGTATTCTTGTCAATGTTGCATAGAAAAAGGCTTTCTGTTCAACCTGTATTTGTCTGATTGCTTCATGTAATACTACATAGTGTTTTTTTCATGTGCCAACAATGCATTGATTGGTATCTGTAGGCCTTCTTGAATAATTTCAAATAAATCCGCCAGCAAGCCTAAATATCCATGTGTAGAGTCAAATAGATTTTAGCAAAACATTATCGGGCCCCCTTGAGGTCCCATTTGAACAAATCCGGCCCACTACCTAATATGAGTCTGAAACCCCTGAACTAAGGTATATCCCAGGACATACAGACTGTAGCGTTGTCTACATTTGAAGACGGGTATTGACGCATATACTGTATTTCTTCAATGTTCCGTTTAGGCTTTATCAAACTCTTCATAATTAATTTAAGATTTCTCTCAGGCTACAAAATTATTCGACATGGAATGTTCTCAGTTTTCTATAGGATTGGATAATTCTGATCAATTTAATCCATTTGCAAAACCATACCTAGGCTATTAGCTTATGCTAATTAGCATAGTATAAATAATTACATTTCTGACCATGAACAATGTAGCCTAATTAGTTAAATTAAATACATCCTAAACGTATTATGTTTTATGTAGCCCTAGGCCTATCATGAAAAATACGTAAATTAGTATCCTGTCAGTTGCACCTTTTCTCATTGCTTTTAGTATATCGAATGTGTAATACGTGCAGTTGTCTGTAATTAAACCCTGGGCACTAAGGACTGTAATTACTATTATTACCCCAAATTATATCATACACACATTTAGCTAATTAAGTATCTCTTCCTGTCATTTACATGTACAGTTTATGTAACCATGCAAGTATTCACTTATCTGTAAATATAACTGTATATTTACCTGTACAGCTAGCCAGTCTGTCTATTAAGTAAACTATTATTACCCTCGCTCATATCATATGCATTTTTAGCTACTGAAGTATTTCTCTGCCATCGACCTGTATAGTATAGTTAACCATCAAACAATGTATAGTGTACATATTCAGCCAACCACCCATACTATGCAATGTCTTTTTATAGCTTTTTTTGCACTCCAGATATCTTGTATTTCTATACTTTTTCATACTGCCGCTCTATGTATCATGTACCGTGTATCTGTCTTTTGTGTACTTTCGTTGTGGCATTTTGCACCTGCCCTATGTTTTGTTGTTGTAGCTGCTTGACAAAGAAATGTCCCCCTCAGGGATCAATTAAGTACCTACCTACCTACCGAAATGCACCGGTGTCTTACGTAGGCTATTCAAATATCAATAGGCAGACTGATGTGTAAATGTCTGAACTTCGATTCAATTGTAGTATGGTAGACTAGGCCTACTCTAGACAGTATTATTATCGAACAACGTAACTGATTCCAGCGATTCTACGTGCAACAGATCTACAAAGTTCAGAAATAAATACACAGCATTGTAGGCTGCATTGCGCGCATGACAATGTACATTAAAGTGATATGAATACAGACTTACTCTTAATTGGCAAATGACTGAATCACATGAGACTTGATGTGACAAAACTTGTTGCGAAGTTTGGGTGAACCCACGTGCCCAGCTGTCCCTAAACGAAGTTAGTTTTACTTTCAGGAACTACAAACCGAACTGGATGCCGGTATAGAGACATTAGACTTGAATACACATTCGAGAAACATCTAAACCCGCTGGTGTTCCAAATGTATAAGGTCATTTAATCAGCATAAGTTATTCACAGGATATTCATATTATCCTAAAATACAGCTGTGATTTCAGGCTATAGGCCTACTCTTATTCCTATTTTATTTATGAAAAGGGGTTCTAAATCAGTTAACAGGGGCAAGGCTTTTTCTACAGAAGCAAGGATTCCCCCCCCCTCCCTAACTAAATCGTGACATTTTTGTCCCCTACAACATTAAGCTGATCATGTCCCCTTTCAATCTATGGCCTTTCCATACAGCTCAACTGCATGTAGACTCTATAGTGTCAGATTTAAGCTGAATGTAACCTTACGGGCGCGGTAGGTATTCTAGCGGTTAGAGTGTGGGGCCAGTAACCGAAAGGTCACTGGTTTGAATACCCAAGCCAACAAGGTGAAATTTAACCTGTCGATGTGTCCTTGAGCAAAGCACTTAACCCTAATTTGCGTCAGGGGCTTACCCTGTAGGTAGGCCATCATTGTAAATAAGAATTTGTTCTTAACTAACTTGCCTAGTTAAATAAAGGTTAAATTCAAACAAATCATGGACACATTTTCATAACCATCTATTAACTATGTATTTAACAGTAGGAGAATGACATCAGTTTTTTTGCAGAAGTATTTTATTTGGTTTCGAAAGGGGAGAAATGTTTTCAGTGTTATACAATCATTCACACCCTTCACCTGATTCTGTTGTCACTGGTAATGAACATGTATTACATCTGGCATTAACTCTACATGATAAGTGTAAGAACAGTTACTTGATTAATCGGAAACTCAATAGATGATACTTGTTATTAAGGTAACACTGATATTATATGTGTTGGTTAATCTTAACTTTTTTTTACTGATTTTGTCAAACCAATTTCAAACTAACCCATGTATGTCAACTCTCACTTTCAGTTCAATTACATCACATTGAAAATAGTTTAACAAAGGTTATAGAAATATCATAATTTCCATTCAGCTAAATACTTGACTAGTAAACCCTTTATACTGTACTTCTCAATATAAGTACAACCATAGATGTAGAGCAAAAACATTTAAAATAGCAAGATAATTATATATTCAGATCTAATAGACTTTTATTGTGTGAGTAACTGCATTTGCCAGAGAGGTGTGAATGAGAGAGACAGAAGAGAAGGCAGTATTGGTGAAGTTGCTATGTAGGTGTCCCTCAGGGTACTGTGTTAGGGCCCCTTTACTTCTGGGGTGGTTTGGAGTAGTGGATGGTGTCCAGGGCTGCCCCAACGTCGCAGTCCTTAGCATGGAGGAGGCGGGTGAGCCAGCCACCCTCATCTGTGAAGCCCATGGACAGCATCTGGGACAGAGACTCCACCAGGCGTGGGTCAGCATCTATACACAGACAGGAAACAGTGGAGGGTCAGTCTCTGGTGTAGGCAATTCTACTAGTAATCAGGGATATCATGAGTACCATAATGCCAACTACTAAATGGGGATATAACTACCATTGACTGAAGTCACAACTACTAGTACTAGTGAGGATTATAAGGATATCACCAAAACAACTGTTACTAGTGATAGAGGATATGAGAATTCTCTAACTGTATCTTACCTTGAGGAAGGTGGGGGTAGGCTGCGGCCTCAGCGAGAGTGAGGGACTTCTGCGGTTCCTGTAAGGGGCCCTGTGCTACAGTAGGGGACACTGGGGCTTCCCGAGAGCCCTCCTCGCCTACCCTGAGAGACTGGAGCTCCCCTGTAGAGGGGTCCACCTCCTTGGAGGTCAGGTGGGTCCACTCCTCGTCACCACTGCCCCCTGCGTCTTTACCACCCTGCACAAAGAAATACATAGAGTTCAACAACACATACCATCTCAGAGGCCATTGTATTTTGTTCTTCACCATTACTTGTGAATAATTATCATTCCTTATTATGAAACATTGTGACTTAAACTTTTATCTAATGTGTGCGGCATACCATAGCTAAATCACTGGCACTCCCCAGGCTGCTCAGCCCGTCCACCTCCATGTCCCCCTCTTTAGCTCCTGCTCCCTCTGACCCCCCTGTCCCGTTGTCGCTACTAGCACTGGGGGGGCCTCCTGACCCAGCTGCGGTCAGATTGGGGGTCATCACCTTGGTCCTCTTCGCCTCATGCTCCACGTCAATATCCACATCGATACCTGCAGGCAACATAGAGGGTAAGTAAGCAATTTCAGTCCATTTAAATTTTGAGTAGTCAGTACATTTCAAATAATGGATTGATAATAATTATGAAAAGTATTATACAGGGCTTTTATTTTGGTCTTACCCAGTGGGCTAAGCATGGCTGCCACCCCTTCTCCAATGTTCTTCAGGTAATCCATATTGGCTTGGGACTGCTGGGCAGCAGATGAGGCATCAGAGGGCTGTCTGTCCCCCGGGGCCGTCTGGCCTGGCTGGGACCCAGAGGGACCAGGCTGGGCCTGGCTTTGGGCCTGGGCCTGGGCCTGAGCCCACATGCAATGCCTCATCTTCCGCATCCACTTCCCACGAGGGAACCACTGTGAGTAGAAGAACAACAACTATAGAAGCCATTTCTCTCCCTAACCACACATATATATGCCCCTTTTTGTACCTGGACTAAAAACACTTTCAATGGAGTTTTAAATTGCTCAGATATGCGTATATCTGCAATTATATCTACTTTGAAACACAAGGTATAAACATGACAACATATGATGTGTGTCTCACCTCGAATGCGTTGTTTAAGGGGTGCCAGATGGGCAGGAGGACGTGCTCCTTGTGGAGCCCCTTGGCTTGGCACGTGGAGCACAGGTCATAATCAGGGCACACGGTGCACCTGAAACGGGTCCCCGCCACCGAGCCCTCACATTCGTCACAGGTCACGTTGGGGTGCACCATGGGAGGCCCGTGGGGGCCGGGGCCATGACCATGGGGGCCGTGACCATGGGGGCCGTGACCATGGGGGCCGTGACCATGGGGGCCGTGACCATGGGGTGGGAGAGGTCCCATATGGGGTGCTCCAGGGGGAGGGGGGAAGGAAAAAGGGGGGACACCCCCGGGGAAGGCAAAAGCAGGGAATTCACGCCAGTGCTCCTTCTTCTCTGAAAAGAAAAGAAAGTGCATTACATGACCAAATGTATGTATACACCTGCTCGTCTCATTCCAAAATCATGGGCATTAATATAGAGATGGTCCCTCTTTGCTGCTATAACAGCCTCCACTCTTCTGGGAAGGCTTCCCACTAGATCAGGGTTACCTAAAAATTGTTGGATGTAAAACACCAGGAAATCAGCTCTAAGTGATTTGAATTTAATAAATATTTTGCCAAGTATTCCCACGCATAATAGAGAGACCCGACTTGATCGTATACAAATGTAAGCAAGGTTTGAAATTATTATGTTTTATTCAAACATAATCAGTTCGGGCTTCTTGCGTTCAATTTGTAGGCTACAAATTATTTGTAATGTTCCGGCCCCCTGACCATTCGCTCAAGAAAGAAAATTGTCCCATGGATGAATCTAGTTGATGATCCCTGCACTAGATGTTGGAACATTGCTGTGGGGACTTGCTTCCATTCAGCCACAAGATCATCAGATTCCTCTGTCGGATAGTGAAGCGTGATTCATCACTCCAGAGAACTTGTTTCCACTGCTCCAGAGTCCAATGGCGGCAAGCATTACACCACTCCAGCTGACGCTTGGCATTGCACATGGTGATCTTAGGCGTGTATACGGCTGCTCGGCCATGGAAACCCATTTAATTAAGCTCCCGACTAAACAGTTATTGTGGTGAAGTTGCTACCAGAGGCAGTTTCGGTAGTGAGTGTTGCAACCAAGGACAGACTATTTTTATGTGCTACGCGCTTCTGCACTCGCCGGTCCCGTTCTGTGAGCTTGTGTGGCCTACCACTTCATGGCTGAACCATGCTCCTAGACGTTTCCACTTCACAACAACAGCATTTAGTTGACCGGGGCAGCTCTAGCAGGGCAGAAATGTGATAAATTGACTTGTTGGAAAGGTGGCTTCCTATGACGGTGCCACATTGAAAGTCACTGAGCTCTTCAGTATGGCCATTCTACTGCCAATGATTGTCTATGGAGATTGCATTACTGTGCTCAATTTTTTTACACTTGTCAGCAACAGGTGTGGCGGGTGTACTTATGAACTACAATGTGTCAGTAACAATAAGAATGCTAAGTTATTCTAGTAATGTTAATGATGACTTAATACATTCCACATTAGCAACAATTCTATTACTTTTTATGTATTAGATTTGATCACAAAAGACTCACCCTTGATGAAGAGGCGGAAGGTGTAGTCCTTGATGCAGGTGAGGCCCATGATGAGCTCATCGTCAGTGGAGAAGGCGATCATGTCACCGTCTTCGTCTGCGTAGAAAATAAACAAAGACGTCATCACATCTCACTAAGCCATTGTTTCCTGTCAGCTTCTCTTTATCTCAGCCTGATAATTACATAATAGCTGCCAGAGGTCACAAGTAAAGGCATCTGTCCACAGCTTATCCTCACTAGCTTTTTTTATTTGAAGCACAATGGTTAAGACCAACAAGGTTGTCAATTTCCAAGTCAGTTTTTGAAAATGTCAATTAAAAATTATTTTCAATTAATATATTGAATTACAATTATCTTCCTGGTGCGAGGGTTTGACTGAGAGTAGGCCTCTGACTCCCACCAGGGGGAGTGAGAGGACCACAGTCAAACCCTCACATCCTAACTAGGTGAAGTTAATGATCCTCAATCAGAGACAGCTGTATAGAGTTGTCTCTGATTGGGGATAGTATTTAGGCACTCCTCACATCCACCTGTGTGTGGATCATTGTTTGTTTGGAAGCCCATGTGTGCTGCAAGTGAGTCACTTTGTGTTCTATTCTCCTTTGTTGTTTTTGGGAACTTATGAGTGTTATAAGTTTAAATAAAAAGAATGTCACTCTACGAACGCGCCGTTTATCGTCCCATGACTACGCATCGTGACAGCTGGTTTGATTGCATTGGAATTGACCCCAACCCTGATGCCCAATATGGAAAACGTCCATTTTGTAATGTGGTACCAGTCAATAATATTACTGTATGAATAAGTCACCTCTGATTCCCTTGGGTGGAAGAGGCTTATTGGGAGTAGAGCTCTAATAGAGTTTTTTCCCCTGGGTTAATGCCATCTGTTGCTAAGTTACAGCAAGAGACCCCCCTTAGCAATCCTAAAAGTCTAAGCACTGGTTTATAAAAAAAACATATGTGGCCCTCGACTGTATCCCATGATATAATTGGATGTTTTGTCCACTATGAACTGACAAGACCTTTGGCGCCGCCCTGAGTGGTCGCCTGTTAAGCAGCTCCCGTTGTTCGTGCATAAATTGTTGTTTTAGTTCATTTTCTTTCGTCTCTTTTTCTTTATTTTTATTTTTTATTTTGCTACAGCTACAGTTGAACTATAATAGTTCAGGATTATGGATTTAATGGATTTTATCGCAGCTGAACGTCTACAGAAGTCGTCAACTCTTATTGTTTACAACAGAGCCCAGCTCCTGGATTTAGCCCACACAGCGCTGCTGCACCCCAGGGAAAGGTTTGATATTCCGGACGAATTGAAAAGACGACGCCGTGGACGCAGGGCGGGATTTAAATGTAAGGCAAAGCGGAGGAGGTTCAAGTACAAGCCGGCTATACCGTCTATTATTATGGGCAATGTGAGGGCTCTACATAACAAGATGGATGAGTTGGAAGGACTTGTTCGTGGACAAAGGATTTATCGTGAAACAAGCCTAATGTGTTTTACTGAGACTTGGCTGAACGATAACATCCCCATACAGAACGTCACTATCGACGGTTTCCAGACCATCAGAGCGGACAGGGATCGCGTCTCTTCCGGTAAGAGCAAGGGTGGTGGGCTGGCTTTATTAGTTAGCAAAAGATGGTGTCATCCGAAACATATTACTCTTAAGGAACAGTTTTGTAGCCCGGACATTGAGCTGTTAGCCGTTAGCCTGAGACCCTACTATTTGCCGAGGGAATTCACGGCGGCCATTGCTGTTATTGTTTACATCCCGCCCTCTGCTGATGCAAACGCAGCGTGTGACGTCATCCACTCTGTTATCGCGAGGTTACAGACAGCGCATCCCAGTGCTTTCTTTGCCATTTCGGGGGATTTTAACCATGCATCTCTCTCTTCAGCGCTGCCCACGTTCAAACAGTTCGTGAAGTGCCCAACCAGGAATAATACAACTCTGGACTTGTTATATGCTAATGTGAAGGACGCATACAACTCCACTGCACTCCCTCCCCTCGGTAGATCGGATCACAACCTTGTCCACCTCACCCCACTCTACAGGCCTTTGGTCCAACAGCAGCCTGCAACCACCAGGACTATTAGGAGATGGTCCCCGGAGGCGAATGAGGCCCTACAGGACTGTTTTGAAACAACAGACTGGGATGTGCTCTGTGAGGCTCATGGGGAGGACATCGATGGACTCACTGACTGCATAACAGACTATATTAATTTTTGTGTAGACAACACTGTACCCACCAGGAAGGTACGCTGTTTCCCAAACAATAAACCCTGGGTCACCAGCGACCTGAAGGCCCTGCTAAATGAGAAGAAGAGGGCCTTCAAGGAGAGGGACAAGGACAAGGACAAATTGAAATGCGTCCAGAGGGAGCTGAAGTTGCGGATTACTGAGGGGAAGAGAGTGTATAAGGAGAAGATGGAGGACAAGCTGAGACAGAGCCAGGTGAGAGAGGTGTGGAAGGGTATGAGAAATATCACTGGCTTCAAAAAGTCAAACAGTGGGCAGACGGAGGGGACCCAGGACAGAGCCAATGAGCTGAACCAATTTTTTAACAGGTTTGATACTGGCCCTGTCCACCTCCCCTCCAGCTCCCCAGACCACACACCCTCACGGCTGTCCCACCCCCACTTTGCTCACAGCACCTCTGCTGAGACAATCAGTGACCCCACCTCCGCCCCTGCTCCCCCTGGACTGATCCTCAACACCCCCCTTCCCCCCACCTCCCCACCTGGGCTGGCTTTCACCACCAACCAAGTGAAGAGAGAGCTGGAGAGACTACATCAGTGGAAAGCGGCGGGCCCTGATGGCATCAGCCCAAGGGTGCTGAGGGTCTGTGCTGACCAACTGTGTGGAATACTCCAGCGTCTTTTCAACCTTAGCCTGAGCCTAGAAAGGGTCCCTGTGCTGTGGAAAACATCCTGCCTCGTCCCAGTGCCCAAGAAGGCACACCCCACTGTCCTGAATGACTTCAGACCTGTAGCGCTAACATCCCACATCATGAAGACCCTGGAAAGGTTAGTCCTCGCCCACCTCAGACCCCTGGTGTGTTCATCACTGGACCCCCTGCAGTTCGCATATCAGCGCAACATCGGGGTGGATGATGCAATCATCTACCTTCTGCAGAGGGCCTACTCTCACCTGGACAACACAGGTTGCACTGTGAGGGTTATGTTTTTTGACTTCTCCAGTGCCTTCAATACCATTCAGCCCCTGCTACTGGGTGAGAAGATGAGGAGGATGAAAGTGGAAGCACCCTTAGTCTCCTGGGTCACGGACTACCTGACCGGTAGGCCACAATTTGTGCGACTACAGAGCTGTGTGTCAGAACGGGCAGTTAGCAACACAGGGGCCCCCCAGGGAACGGTCCTGTCCCCCTTCCTGTTCACCCTCTACACCTCAGACTTCAGATATAACTCTGAAACATGCCACCTACAGAAGTTCTCGGATGACTCTGCTATTGTAGGGTGCATCAGGGGTGGGCAGGAGGAGGAGTACAGGAGCACAATCAGTGACTTTGTGTTGTGGTGTGAGCAGAACCACCTTCAGCTCAACATCAGCAAAACAAAGGAGATGGTGGTGGACTTCAGGAGAACCAAGGCACAACTGACTGCAGTCCCTATACAGGGGATGGATGTGGAAATGGTTGGGTCATACAAGTTCCTGGGAGTCCATATGGATAACAGGCTGAAATGGGCCGGTAACACCGGGGCCCTGTACAAAAAGGGCCAGAGCCGACTCTACTTTCTGAGGAGGCTCAGGTCCTTCAACGTGTGCAGTAAACTACTGCATACCTTCTACCAGTCTGTGGTGGCCAGTGCCATCTTTTTTGCAGTGGTGTGCTGGGGAGCAAACATCAAAGCCGGTGATGATTCTCGGGTAAATAAGCTGATCAGGAAGGCTAGCTCTGTCCTGGGGATGAGCCTTGACACTCTAGAGGAGGTGGTGGAGAGACGGATCCTGGCCAAACTGCTGGCCATCATGGACAACTTCACCCACCCTCTGCACGCTATGGTTATGACGCAGAGGAGCACTTTCAGTCACAGACTGATCCCACCACGGTGTGCCAGAGAGCGCTACAGGAGGTCCTTCCTGCCGGCGGCTATTAGACTATATAATGCCTCACCGGGGTGCCGTGCCGTCGGCAACATAGATCTGGAACTGTTGGGGTGCTAGGACCTAGTTTAACAATTATGCATCCATCCGTGAGTAACTCTGGTCCGTCAGCACTGATCCACTCAGGACCTATTTATTCATACAGGTCTGTATATACATACTCATGTACAGTGGTTATATCATATCACATGCAATATTGTAAGTAATTATTGGACTTAACCTACGTAGGCATTCACTCAGGAATGCATATTAGTATCCTGCCAGTTGCACCTTTTCTCATTGCTTTTAGTATATCAAATGTGCAATACATGCAGTTGTCTGTAATTAAACCCTGCGCACTATGGACTGTATTTTAAGGGAATTACTATTATTACCCCAAATGATATCATACACACATTTAGCTATTAAAGTATCTCTTCCTGTCATTTACCTGTACAGTTTGTGTAACCACGCAAGTATTCACTTATCTGTAAATATAACTGTATACCTAACTGTACAGCTAATTTAACCATGCAAAATGTTCACTTACCTGTTCATTTACCCAGTCTGTCTATTAAGTAAACTATTATTACCCTCGCTCATATCATACGCATTTTTAGCTACTGAAGTATTTATCTGCCATCAACCTGTATAGTATAGTTAACCATCCAACATCCACCAATGTATAGTGTACATATTCAACCAACCACCCATACTATGCAATGTCTCTTTTATAGCTTTTATTTTTTTGCACTCCAGATATCTTGTATTTCTATACTTTTTCATACTGCCGCTCTATGCATCATGTATCTGTCTTTTGTGTACTTTCGTTGTGGCATTTTGCACCTGCCCTGTGTTTTGTTGTAGCTGCTTGACAATGAAATTTCCCCCCCGGGGGATCAATAAAGTACCTATCTATCTATCTATCAGGTGTGCAGGCAGGGGTAGTTCATGAAATGCAATGATAAATGAGGCCTGTAATAACGCTCTGTGTACCAGCTCTATCAGATTTATCTGATAAAGACAAATTGTCATGTGGAGCTCTATTTTGGTCGGCAGATTATTTAATTTATTGCAACTTTGACACACTTTTGTCTATGCATAGACAATCAGTAGGCTACCTGGTTCAGTGCGCACTGCGCTGCGCGCGCCCGACAATATTATGGAAGATTACAGCCAAACACCAACAGGGGCCTATACTACGAAGCTAGTTCAACATGCCCAGGATTTATTTTCGTTAGCTGGCTTCACTAAACCTAACAACCACAATCCCGCATAAGCGGTGTCACGACGGTGATTATCCATTTGTTAAATCAACAAAGGGTTTCCCTATCTAGCGACGAGCGCGTTCACATAAAAGGGGCGGTGTTTGCACCATATGACCAATCGCAAACATGGACAAGTCTACCAGAGCCGCATATTTCACTCAAGAGGAGCAAACGATCATTTTAGAGAAATATGAAGAATATAAAAATATAATCCAGGCTAAAAGATACACATTTGCTGCTGCCAAAAGCGGGAAGGAAAGCTGGCAAAAAAAATTGCAGACTGTGTAAATGCGTAAGTTATCAATATCACTGCCCCATCATTAAGGCACAACTAGATCTGACTAGAATTACAATTGTGTATTTCATTAAATTAATGTGTTGCTTATATTAATGATTATGGCGTGTAAGACTATTTTTGCCGTCTTCTTTCAGTTGCAACCCTGGCAGTGTTAAGCGGTCTTGGGAGCAAATAAAAACATAATTCAAACCGGTAAGTAGGCTTATTGTCTACCTGCTATTTCACAAAAGCCCTCTTTAATAGACTGCGTGGGCAAGTGGCCTGGGAACACACCAAATGTATCAAGTAGCTCTGTTAGAGCAATAATCACCTTGCGAATTGCGCGACAGGCCGTGTTTTTGCTTAGGCATCACCCACAGCATACATAACTACCTGTAGTAAAAAAAACGCGGAACTGTAAGCGCACGACTTCGATGTGTCGCACAGGCAACACAAGGCTCAAGAAGCAGACAAAGATACGCAATTCCCTCCGCAGAGAATCTATATCTTTCATAAAGATACTCATCAGAGAAAGCCAACGGGTTTTGTCGGCCTCTAAATATTCTTGCTTTTCTAAGAGACCCTCTCACTATAATGTTTAATCGAGAATTGATTCGTCAGTAGTCGGTGCTTTTATACGTGTTATATAACCTGCTCCGGAGCAGGTTAGGTGTGCAGCATAAGTTACCATGGCGATGTAACCCGTCGTGACACTGAAAACCCAGGGTTCAAGCTGAAGTTAGCTCGCTAACTCCATATCCTGCTTCGTAGTATAGGCCTCAGGAATATTCAGATATGACAACATAATAAACACAATCGAAGACGCTACAGTATAGGCCTATAATGATACACTATTATTGGCTTACCTTTGTAAAACATTTGGTATGTGACATTTCGCAGGGTTGAGAAAACATCCTCAATCTTTTTTTTCAGATACTCAAAACTCGTTGAAACATCTTGGTCGACAGCAATGCGACGGATTTCTTTCGGCGCGTCCTCCTTCCCAAGGAGATAGGCTTTGACGGTCATAGACATGGTTGAGTCTTTTCACGACTTTCAGTCCTATACTCGCTCCGAAATATTTGTTGCGCAGTTAAAATGTTAAAGGCCCTCTCCACTGTAAACTCGCTCGCTCTCAGTGCGTCTTGCTTTTCTGGGTACAGTTCCGTATATGAACCCTATAGTGACGTCACGTGTAATATTCAAGCAGCTGTCTAGCCAATCACGAGGGC
Organism: Thymallus thymallus; assembly: GCA_023634145.1. Lineage (NCBI taxonomy): Eukaryota > Metazoa > Chordata > Actinopteri > Salmoniformes > Salmonidae > Thymallus > Thymallus thymallus. The sequence continues at coordinate 18,213,194 of CM042385.1, forward strand.
TTGGAGCGGCTTCAGGGGGAAGTCCACAGTCCTAAATGACAAAGGCCCTCGCTATTCGGGATCACTGGGACGCCACTCTGCCCACCATTAAAGTAGAAATGTAAGGGTTACTGTTAGGGAAGGGGTTAAAGGGGTAATCAGAAGTTTCTACATCCAGTTTTGGACTTATAAATGAATGATATGTACACATTGATTCTTGAAAAACATAACTTATAAATGCCTCATGAGCTCAACTGTCCTCCATCAGAACCCACAATATAAGCTTGCTTTAAACAAAGTAAATGCTAACAAAACTACAAAGCCTCAAAACATGGTTAAAACTATGAAGCTCTGTGAATTTGTGGGTTACATTTCTCCAGCCCCATCCCTCAGCTTTTTACCGAAACAGGAGAAGGGAAAACGCGTTGTTATTGTTTCTCCTGCTGATTGCCGCTTTAAGGTTGGGGTTGGGTTTAGGGTAGGGATGTCTCAAGGATCCCGGATAGCATTAACCAAATTACAAAGCTCCCTGCTCCTTCTGTTGTTGTGCTAAGTTGAAACAAATGGGTGGGACGCCAAAGGGGAATGAAGTTGAAGGCCGAGGTATGACAAGGCACTTTCCTTACCGGAATTCCCTGCGTGATATCAGTGTACACTAGCTCGAACTGTTCCAGTGAAATTAAACATTGGCCTCTATTACTATGTAGATATATATGAAGACGGGCTTTACTGATATTTGAAGAGCTGCTTGTCTTGAAAACTGATTTGGTCTGCCAAAACAAATCCCCATATCACTTTGGATTCACATAGCCTCGAACTATTCTGTTACTATGTTATTAACAGTCTTAATAGCAATAGGCCTATACTAGCGAGAGAGCCAGACTCCGTTTATGAGTTACCCACTTCGGTATAGATAGATAGGTACTTTATTGATCCCCCGGGGGGAAATTTCATAAAAGCCGAATTATAAGTTATTGCCGAATTATAAGTTATAGGGGTAGAGGCTAATAAAGTCCATTATACACATACATGACCATGAACTTAGTTTTAGTGCCGATATACGTATAAGAAAGACTATGTGCCCTAGACTTGAGTAGAATAAGTGGGTTGATTTGGTCTACTTTGACTAAGCATTATTGCAGTCATCATGAGTGGAACATGTTGGTCTCCATGTCTTTAAACAATACATTAGATACAATATGTTTCATAATAGGTCACTTTATTTATTATTTTCCAATATATAATTTTCCACAAATAATTTCAATGTATCTACCAAAAGCATCTAGGCTACACATAATTGTATTAGTTTGTTATTTATTATTGTGCAGTAGCCTAGCCTATACGAAAAATGTGAAATATGATTATATGATCATTACACTTTCGAGGTGATGTGTTGCATTAGGCAATGTTCGATGCAACGCTATTCCGAAAATATTAATCCAAGCGTCTGATGAAAGATGTGCGAAAGACCGTTACATTTCGTCTCACCCTCCCTTTCTTGCCTCGTAGTTGTGCTCCGTCACCTGATTCTGACTCATAGGTCCCATGACCACGTTATCGAACAGCCAGTTTGTGGTCGTATGACTGACTATTGTCATAATAATTTGTGGATCTCAACCATCAAGTCTCTGGATTATGACTGAATGTACTTTTTGTTGTGTTGTGACTTTTTTGTTGTGCTTTGCCAAGTTATTGTTGTCACTCTGTGTCCAATTAATCTATCATTGTTGCCATAAGACTTGAATGACCATGTTCATAGGGTAATTTAAGGTTATCCCAAGGTTACCTTATTGATATGATGAGTAATTGTCACCTGAGCAATAATGGTCGGGAAAAGGCAGTTTTTTTGCATTTTAACCCTAGCCCTTTTCATAACCTTAACCTTATTCTCATAACCTGCTAGGTTAATTACTCTAACCTGCTGCTACGAAAAGTCAAATCTGACAAAAACTGTATTCCATCTAGTCAAAACCAAGACGCACGCACAGCAGTAAATGCGCTGTGTAAAGTGTTGCTTTCACCGCTAGATGATAGCATTTCTCCACGAACCACATGCATAGTCTACTACATGGTTCGGGGCAGGGACCTGATATAAGTTCCCGAACAGTTTGTTGTACATCTATGTATTGCCTTCTTTACCTGGCAAATTATTTATGTTAAGAATGTTATTGTTTCTGTCATTTACATTTTATCCATTTAGCAGACGCACTTATCCAGAGCGATTTACAGTACAGTCGTGGGCAAAAGTTTTGAGAATGACAAGTATTGGTCTCCACAAAGTTTGCTGCTTCAGTGTTCTTAGATCTTTGTCAGTAGTTACTATGGTACACTGTATAATTACAAGTATTCCATAAGTGTCATTGACAATGACATTCAGTTTATGCAAAGAGTCAATATTTGCAGTGTTGACTCTTCTTTTTCAAGACCTCTGCAATCCGCCCTGGCATGCTGTCAATTAACTTCTGGGCCACATCCTGACTGATGGCAGGCCATTCTTGCATAATCAATGCTTGGAGCTGTTTTCTTAGGCAAAATTGTGAGTGAGCCCACTCCCTTGGCTGAGAAGCAACCCCACACATGAATGGTCTCAGGATGCTTTACTGTTGGAATGACACAGGACTGATGGTAGCGCTCACCTTGTCTTCTCCGGACAAGGTGTTTTCCGGATGGCCCAAACAATCGGAAAGGGGATTCATCAGAGAAAATGACTCTACCTCAGTCCTCAGCAGTCCAATCCCTGTACCTTTTGCAGAATATCAGTCTGTCCCCGATGTTTTTCCTGGAGAGAAGTGGCTTCTTTTCTGCCCTTCTTGACACTAGGCCATCCTCAAAGTCTTCTCCTCACTGTGTGTGCAGATGCACTCACACCTGCCTACTGCCATTCCTGAGCAAGCTCTGCACTGGTGGTGCCCCTATCCCGCAGCTGAATCAACTTTAGGAGACGGTCCTGGCGCTTGCTGGACTTTCTTGGGCGCCCTGACGCCTTCTTCACAACAATTGAACCTCTCTCCTTGAAGTTCTTGATGATCCGATAAATGGTTGATTTAGGTACAATCTTACCAGCAGCAATATCCTTGCCTGTGAAGCCCTTTTTGTGCAAAGCAATGATGACGGCACGTGTTTCCTTGCAGGTAACCATGGTTGACAGAGGAAGAACAATGATTTCAAGCACCGCCCTCCTTTTAAAGTTTACAGTCTGTTATTCTGACTCAATCAGCATGACAGAGTGATCTCCAGCCTTGTCCTCGTCAACACTCTCACCTGTGTTAATGAGACAATCACTGACATGATGGCAGCTGGTCCTTTTGTGGCAGGGCTGAAATGCAGTGGAAATGTTTTTGGGATTAAGTTTATTTTCATGGCAAAGAGGGACTTTGCAATTAATCTGATCACTCTTCATGACATTCTGGAGTATATGCAAATTGCCATCATCAACACTGAGGCAGCAAACTTTGTGGAGACCAATACTTGTGTAATTCTCAAAACTTTTGGCCACGACTGTACATAGTAGTGCATACATTTTCCGTATTGGTCCCCCGTCGGAATCGAAACTACAATATTGGTGTTGCAAACTTCACGCTCTATCAACTGAGTCACACGGGACCATTTCCATTGGAATAACCTCTATGGACATCATTATTATTATTCATTTTATGGAACATTTATCAAAAAGAAAACATTTAGTCCTAGGCTTATTAAACATGTGGACTGATGGATAGTTTGAAAAAAGATAGTCTACCTGTTTATTGTTTTCCAGTTTGTTTGCAGAGCGACTGACAAGTGTGAACAGTTTCCGCAATGGTTTGTTAATTGGGCTAATTAGTGCAGCCTATTAAGCAGGTGTGTTCCAGCCAGATGTGGAGAGAAATGCACTGCTCCTGCGGGCCCCGCATTTGAAGTGGTAGTCAGGCTCCCATTTAACAGATTTTATTGTTTATATGGGCTTGTTTTTAAACGAAAAAACGTTTAATTGACAGCCAGCTTCTAGGTGGGCTAAATAACCCATATGGATTTGGGGACATTGTTTGCGTTTCCATGTTATATCAGAAGTAACATTCAATTTAAAGCACTGTATCACATTTTTCAGCCAAGTGCGTTGCATAAGGCTATTTCATTCTTGCCTCTTTGTGCTGCACTGGCGAGCCACTTGCAAGCCAACCTGTGCATGCACGGGCTCAGTATCCGAATGGATGGAGAAGCACTTGTAGGCTACCTCGGCCACATAGGCATACGTCATTCAATTAAATGAGCGGAATATGAACAGCAACCTGGAGCTGCTGCCTTTCACATTTCCCAACGCCCACTCGCAACACTATGGCATCTATTTAACCACTCCGCTCTGACTCGAGGAGAGAGAGAGAAAAAACTGTCAACCCCTCCCCGTGAGCACTGCCTGCCTGTGCAAACGAGTAGTTTGCCCGAGAGCAGAGCGCCGCGCAATAACAAACCCAGTCCTCCGCTCCGACTGCCAGGCGTGAAGACGCTCTCTCACCTGGAAGCGCCGCAAACGAGCAAAGAGAGACCAGATACCCCGCACTCAGTGCGGACATGAGCCCGGGGATCCGGAGATGAGGCTCCGAAATGGCACCTTCCTAACGGTCGTATTGTTCGGTATTTGCGGACTCATTTCGCTCTCCTGGTACACCGCATTCAGCAATTCCAAAGGTAAGGTAGCCGCTGTAACGTACCACGGGGCGTGTCTTGTGTTGAGGCGATTTGAAATATTTCGTCTGCTATTGGAGACCTGAGCCTAAATAAAATATCGGTCTGATATCGTGTAGCGTTCACTTGCGTTTGTGTGTTTGGAAATAAGCTGCTGGTGTTGGTGTATGATATTGATATGTTGTTATCCATTGACCGTGAGGGATAAGATAGTGTTTTCACCGGGTGCTACCGTCAGACCCTCTACCTCTGTCACGCATTTTCCTTGCCGCTTTTGCTTACGTTGAGCAGGTTATGTTGATAAATACATCATTTTAAAGGCCCCCAAGACAAGCGTTTTTATATTCCTCAGCCTGCGCTTGCAGAGTGATATTTGGTATATTTTCCACTGTATAAACACAGCGTTGACATTACGAATCAGATGATTGCTCAAAGAGTGCATTTTAGACAGAAAGATTTAAACAAAGTAGCTGTAGATTATTCATGCTGATCCAATGTTTCTGTGTAGCTCTGGCTTTTAGAAATTATTCTCCCTGCGGACGTTTGCAATATTGGGGCACTTCGGCATCTAACGTTCTGGAATCGAATTGAGTGGTGGCTGAACTTACAGAATTGTACCTCTTCAACCTGCAAGGTGCCTGTGGATTTTGTATGCATGCATGGATTGATATTTCCCCCTTGGTTTGTACATTTTAATAGAGCTTTGAAGTTGTTGGGCAAGCAGACGTGCCCTTCCTAGGCTGATAGTTCCCTCTATGTGCTGGCTGTTACAGTTATCGACAGTTCACAAACAGGTCTTTCATGGAGCACCCCATGGCTTTGCCTCGCACTCCCCTTTGGTCCCTGCCAAATGTTGTATACACTGAGAGGATATAACAAACAAAATCACAACTATGTATGTATTCCTATTAGTCATCGAACTCTGCACAGAAGTAACTTGATAAAGTCTGTTCAACTAAATAGGGACATGAAAGCCTCTGCCTCTCACAATGTTGTTGGGAACTCCAATGCATGATGTCATGATTATCCATTTTTGTAATGATTAGTAATATCTTACAAAAATGTTAACGAAAAAAATATGTATTGAGGCAAATTCCCGTTAGATTATTACGGTAGATCTGAAATTCAGCCCCTTTTCCCTGTTATGGTGCAGTTGCCAAATTCCCTGGACTTTGGTGCCACAAGAAACTTGATAGGGTAATGACTCATGTCTATTTCTAGTTGGTTTCACCCAGATGGAATCGACCCTTTAAAAAGCTGCAGATTGTGCTTCTCAACAGCCAACACAACATTAGCACCACAATGGAAGTGCACCTGCACTGTGTTGGGTGTGTGCAGTTTGCTCCAGAGCTCTAGCTGGATGCAGGTTCATTTTTCATTCTGTTAGGACCATGCGCACAAAGATGAATGTTTGCATGCCAAACATGCCTTGGGGAATGTTTTTAGACACATTGCACATTTACCTTCCCAAATACCCAGTTATTATCTAATAATAGCAGTCCTAGTATCACATAGTTAGAACATTTGTCCTGGGGTCTTAACACTTCCCTGATGGCTATGTTTAGGTTGTGCTACAGAGAGGATATGTTGGGCACAGCGAGTGAAGCATAGACTATAATGTGAAGACAGTGTGTGTATGTGTGTGTGTGTCAATCAACTCCAACAAATTCACTGCATCATATCAAAATAATGACATACTTTCCCCAACAACTCTTTGATTACAGGGGGAAGTTAATTGTGGTGAAACTGGGTCTCCTCCCTTCCTCTCTGACCCCCCCCCCCCCCCATTTCCTGTAAATATATCATCCTCTCTCTCTCTACTCATAGTCATCATTATCACCATGGTGATAGGCCATGTTTCTGGCTCGTGCATCCTGTCTACTGTCATGTGCGGTTGACTGGAGTATGTGACTGAAATTGACTCCTGGACTGATAGCAATTAATTTGGGAGTAAAACGGGGAGAGATTGCGTCGCTGTGTGTGTGTGTGTGTCAGTAAGTGCATTGATGCGCCCCTCCGAGCCAGCCAGCACTTGGGCAAATTAATTCAGTCAAGCAAACAGCTAAACGTGATTTCAGAAGCCTGTTTGATACATTTATTCCAATGGGGGCTGAGGGCTGTTTCAATCTATCTGAGCTGTCCGATTAACACGGCACTGAACCTTGCCACTTGTCAGATGCCAGTATAATTTCAACAGTGTCAGATAAATCAATATTCCCCAGGAATGAATGGATTGAATAAGACATTATTATTGATTAGGATTATTGATACACAAATGCAGGTGAATGAATAAGTGAACAATTGATGTAATGGGTGGATGAATGACTGAAAATGAAGACAAGCATTTATCTCTGTATGCAACCCTAAACTAATTCTGTACATCTGAATTCTCAAGAACAGACATTTATCTTTTCCTGGAAAATTCTGCAGAATCTTTCTTTTTCTTTTTCAAACGTTAATTCCCTGTTTAGTTCCTCAAAGTGGCTTTGTGTCTGATGCGACTTGGCCTACGGAATTCCCTGGAGCACGATGACTCTTGGGAGATGTGAACGTTGTTCTGTCACTGCTAGGCCACCACTCTCACACTCACACACACACAGTAGCTGCTCACACACAAAACAGGAATACTACGGGCCCTGGTGCTCACATGCTCGATGATGTACTCAAGTAGCATACACACACACACCACATGTTTTCTGCCTGGTAGCCTTTTTGTTTTTGCACTCATGCTCTGTTTCACTTTTGATTGAGCTTTTGTTGTGGTTTTGTATAGGCTAATCTAATGTGGCCTCCAAACCAAATGTTGTAGAAAACAGAGCCTGGTCTTATCAGGTAGCTAGCTAGTCAGTGTCGTTTTCCAAGCTGTAGTACACCCATAATGTGTGCTCTGTGAATATCCATAATTGTCTTTCTCCACTCTTCATTACACAAAAGAAGAGGGTGATTCTGAGAGTGATGGAACTCTGGATTGACCCTTTGTTACTTCTCCTCTTTCCCTCCTTCGTTCCAGTGGGATGCGTAGGGGCAGGTATCATGTTGCTCTGTACGTCTGAGGAAACATTGATAGTCCCCCACTGCCTTCAGAGGTCCCACACCGAGACCATGGCTAGATAAGAGGGGAAACACGAGCCTGTGTGTGGGTGTGGGTGTGTGTGTATGTGTGGACACAAACACCACCAGCGAGGAGAGACAGGGTTCTTCTTTTGGGAAACTGGGTAACCAAGGATGTGAATGAAAAGACTGAAAAAAAACACCTGTTGTGGAAGCAACCTAGATTGTTATTTTGTGTGGGATGTTAAGGTGAACACGCAAATGATTGGATGGTGGATCAGATAGCATCTAGTTACATTTTTCAATAAATACTGTGCGGAAGGAGTTGTAGATGGTCAAATATAATGCTGGGGTGAGAGGATGGCTATTGGCTAACCAGGCTAATGAAAGGGTCAGTCCTCTTCCCACCTGGTCTCCAAGGAGACCAACCACAGGACTAGGGTTGAAAAGGGTCAGAAACTTTCCAGTAAATTTACTGAATTTTTCCAGATATTTTCCACAGGAAGTTAAGCACTGGTGTCAGGGTTAGTGTTCAGAGATGACTCTGGGATCTCTATGTGAATGTCAAGTATTGTGTTTAGAGATTCCTCTTGCTTGTGTTAGTGATCCCCAATTAGAGGCAGCTGCACTGCATTGTCTCTAATTGGGGATCCTATTTAATGGTTTTGCCTGCCCACTTGCATGCGGGTTATTGTTTGTGCATTGTGCACATCAGTTCATGGTTGCAGCCTTTCCTTTTGTTGTTTTGGTATATAAAGTATGTCGATTTGACTACAGCTCTGCACTTTGTGTCCTGCCTACCACCAGCCGTGACACCTGGAATATGGGGAATTTTGCTTAAATTCATCAAAAAAGTTAGCTTATAACGGTGAACCTTTTTTGTGGGATACACATAAGGAAATTCTAGGTCTTGTGGAGTATTTTGGTTAAACTATCCCCAATTCAATGGAAAAGCAGTGTACATTTGCAAATACTGTGCCAAATTGTATGTGAAGAATGCAACAAAGATGCAGAATCATCTGGCCCAAGTGCATAAAGTTCCCTCAGCGCTCACAACAAGCAACCTCTGACAAAAGTCCCTCTACTTCTATTCGAAGTGAAAATGATGAATCAGATACCTTATTGATAGCAACAGCTCATGGTCCTCCAGGAATCAGAAGTTCTTTTGACTCAGTGGAGGAACGTAGTCAGAGAAATGCTCATGAATGTCTTGCTCGAGCTGTGTATACACTTGGTTCACCTCTGATGCTAACAGGCAATGTGTATTGGAAGAGATTTCTGAATGTTCTTTGCCTAGCATACACCCCTCCAACCAGACATGCTTTATCTACTCATTTGCTGGATGCAGAGTTAAACAGAGTTCAAGTGAAGGTCAAGCAAATCATAGAGAAAGCAGACTGTATTGCAATCATCTCTGATGGGTGGTCGAATGTTCGTGGGCAAGGAATAATAAACTACATCATCTCCACCCCTCAACAAGTATTCTACAACAGCACAGACAGAAGGGTCAACAGACACACCGGTCTCTACACTGCAGTTGAGCTGAAGACAGTCATCAATGACCATTTGCACCGGTGACAGACAATGCTCCAAACATGAAGGCTGCTTAGTCTAAAGTGGAGAAGTCCTACCCTCACATCACACCCATTGGCTGTGCTGCTCATGCATTGAATCTGCTCATCAAGGACATCATGCCACTGAAAACAATGGATACACTCTACAAGAGAGCCAAGGAAATGGTTAGGTATGTGAAAGGTCCTCAAGTTATAGCAGCAATCTACCTCACCAAGCAAAGTGAGAAGAATAAGAGTACCACATTGAAACTGCCCAGCAACACCCGTTGGGGTGGTGTTGTCATCATGTTTGACAGTCTCCTGGAGGGGAAGGAGTCTTTCCAAGAAATTGCCATATAACAGTCTGACGATATGGATAGCCCAAACAAGAGGATCCTCCTGGATTTTGTGAGAGATTGTGGTAAGCAGCCTGAAACTCCTGAAACCTATATCAGTAGCCATTGCACAGATTGAGGGAGACAATGCCATCCTGTCTGATGTTCAGACTCTGCTTGCAGATGTAAGAGGAGAAATCTGTACTGCCCTGCCCACTTCACTGTTGCTCCAAGCAGAGGAAACTGCAGTTCTGAAATACATAAAAAAGCATGAAGACTTCTGCCTGAAGCCCATACACGCCGCAGCATACATGTTGGACAAAAGCATATGCTGGCAAGAGCATCATGTCTGGTGCAGAGATCAACAAGGCCTATGGTGTCATCACTACCATGTCTCGCCACCTTGGCCTGGATGAGGGCAAGGTTCTTGGCAGTCTGGCGAAGTACACTTCCAAGATAGGGCTTTGGGATGGAGATGCAATATGGTAGTCGTGCCAACATATCTCATCAGCAACCTGGTGGAAGGGACTTTGTGGATCTGAGGCTCTTTCTCCTGTTGCCTCCATCCTCCAAATCCGACCAACATCAGCCGCCTCAGAGCGCAACTGGTCCTTGTTTGGGAACACACGCACCAAAGCACACAACAGGCTGACCAATACAAGGGTTGAAAATGGGTGGCCATCTGGGCAAATTTGAGGCTTTTTCAGCCTGACAACGAGCCATCCTCAACAAGGTTTGAAAGTGACAGTGAAGATGAGGCCTCAGAGTCTGATGTTCAAGAGGTGGACATTGAGGAGGTCCAGGGAGAAGACATGGAAGCCTGAGAGGAAGACAACCAAAGCTTTAGTTTCTAGACTATCATTTTACAGATGTATGTTGAAAACGTTTTTGGGAGATGCGATGGAGCATTGGGGATCGTTCAATATTCCCTTTCTTTTGTTGTTCAGTGAAATCATCCCATGTGAAGAGTCAACTCATTTCATTAAAGTTCAATTCGTAACTAAATAGTTTTTTACATTTCTATTGGAAGGATTTAATCATTTGCAATTGTCTACTTATAAGGTAAAATGTTTATGTTTATGTCTCCATATGGTAAATATATCCAATGCAACGAACATCTACATTTAAATGGTATTAATATTAATTTGTATATATTTACGTTAATTCCCATATATTCCCGTTAATTCCCACGGAAAGTTTCCACCTCTGAATATTCAACAAAATGTGCAACCCTACACAGGACTTTACAAAAAGTGGTACAACTGCTTTGTCTGCATTTTTAGTGAGAGAACATTTACAGGTGTGGTAATCTTTGTTCTCTAGTCTTGGAGTCACATGAAGGTTGATCTTGTATGTTATGGCTTTAAAAAAATCTAGAATCATCCCCTGTAAATGTACAACTTTGTATGTCCTTCATAACAGCCTGCAATGGTCTTACACACTCAAACGTACACAAACACGTCTTACACTTTGTCTGTTTTTTGGCTTGCCACACATAAGTGGCATTATTTACTGACAACGCTGGCAAGAATGTAGTTTGAGCAGCTGGCACAACCAGCCTGCCCACATCAGGGCACAGAGAGCCAGTAAAGGGGAGGGGTAGGGAACTGTTTACAAAATGTGTGTGTGTAATGGCTGGGTAGTATCACCCTCATGTCAGTCCACACCTCATTGAGTTACACTTCCTCTAGTGAGCGCGCTAAAATTCACACTCTCAGTTTGACTGTGAATATTCCTGTCTCATGATTTTTAGATCGTACTGTGTTTATTTGGAAGCCAAATGCTGTCCCATAAGTTGTAGATCTTACTGTATTGACTTGGAAGCAGAAATCTGTCCCATGATTTGTAGATCTTACTGTATTGACGTGGAAGCTGAATGCTGTCCTATGAGTTGTAGATCTTCTACTCTTTGGTAGGTGGTCCAGGTTTTGGTTTTGCCACACTCACAGTTGATCTTCCTCTGTCAAACAGCCCAAAGTGTGGGTGGGTGTGTGTGTCAGACCTCCATGTCCCCAACCCCTGGCTTGCATGCAAACTGTGGTAACCTTGACAATAACCCTGGCCTTGCGGGGGTGGGTGGCCCCATATACACACACACACACACACACACACAGTCTGACGCTGGGGGCAGTTGTCATGAGGCTAGCCATAAAAGCATGCCCTATGAGTGGGTTTAAACTACATGCAGTGCAGCGTAAGAGGGGGAGAATCAAGTAATAGGAAATTGTTAATATTTCCTCTGAGCATTTCCTTTGTGCATTAATTATATATACTGTATTTGTGCACTAAACTGTGTCTAATTTCCGCAATGCATCAAGGGGGGAATTCCGGCCAGCGGGTAAATGGAACGTACAGTGCATTCAGAAAGTATTCATACCCATTGACTTACAGTATTCCACATTTTGTTGTGTTACAGCCTACATTTTAAATTGATAAAATACGTTTCTTCTCACCCATCTACACACAATACCGCATAATGATAAAGTGAAAACATGTTTTTAGAAATGTTTGCTAATTTATTGAAAATGAAATCTTAATTTACATAAGTATTCACAATACTTTGTAAAATAAGAGTCAATACTTTGTAAATGCACCTTTTGGCAGTGATTACAGCTGTGAGTCTTTCTGGGTACTTCTCTAAGAGTCTTCCACACCTGGATTGTTCAACATTTGCCCATTTTATTTTAAAAATTATTCAGGCTGTAACACAACAAAACTAGAAAAAAGTCAAGGGGTGTGAATACTTTCTGAAGGCACTGTAATTCCCTTTTTATGCACTTTTCTCTCTACGCGTATTTTGACCTTGAACTTAAGCATGAGAAGAGCATGCTATTCACCCGCTATTTGTTTGGCGTGGAGATCGAATAAATTAAGGTGTGGCAGAGGTGTGTCTACTCATACGCCATATTCTGACATTTAATTAATTCCCTAATAATTCTACCACCTTTACGCATGAGGAAACGATAAATAAGGTCGAGCAACCTGACGGTTACAAGTGGAACAACATCTAATGAATTTTTCCTAATAGAAGTAACACCATTCTCCATACACTGTAATTTACAAATTGATAAGAGCTATTGATAAGAGCTAGGTAAATGACTAAGCTGTTTGGATAAGGGGATTGTACATGCAGTATAAATTACAATTGTTTTAGATTTTTAGAGTTTTTTTACCTTATGATTGCTGAAGACAAATGTGAAACCAGTCACATGGCAGCAAATTGAAGCATATCCCATATATCGGGAGCCCTCATACTGTGCATTTATAACTGTGACTTTAGTGTTAGTTTCATTTACATTTTGCATCATTCCATTACATCATTAGTTTACCTTTGTTTTCTCAGTTACGTACGTGTGGTTGTTTCTGAGGAATGCCAGCAACCATGGATCATATTAGGGTAACGTATTACAAGTTGTGCAATAATTTGGGACATGTAGCCTATTTGAATCATTATGGAACTTGGACCATAAGTAGCAGTTTAAACCTGGAGCCTGGCGCATGGTTCACGACGACTGGACCGTTGTCCTCATAGGTCTATAATTACTGAAGATTATTAGGGTAGATTTGTAGATTATTCTTCAACCCATATTGTACATGATAAATCAAACAACTAAAGCCTCTCCAAACATGTTTTTATGATTATTCATAAGTATTTTCCTAACCCTAAATAATATACAAGATCAGAGTATTTTTAAATCTACCAATTGGTGCTGAAAAGAAGATGAATATGTGTGTATTAATATGGCTTTATTTCATTTCTCCCTAATATTCTGAACCGCTCTCTCTATATATATTAGTGAGACTGTCAAATTCAAATATAACGTCCACATTTTCATCCTACACAGTATCATGTACCAGTCAAAAGTTTGGACACACCTACTCATTCCAGGTGAAGCTGGTTGAGAGAATTCCAAGAGTGTGCAAAGCTGTCATCAAGGCAAAGGGTGGCTACTTTGAAGAATCTCAAATATAAAATATATTTAGATTTGTTTGACACTTTGTTTTTGGTTACTACATGATTCCATATGTATTATTTCATAGTTTTTGATGTCTTCACTATTATTCTACAATGTAGAAAATAGTAAAAATAAAGAAAAACCCTGGAGTTAGTAGGTGTGTCCAAACTTTTGACTGGTACTGTATAGTTTTGGAACATCCGACTCACTCGGATGACACATCTGGTGCTCGACTAAAAACAAACTTGTCTAGCACAGCAGCATGCCCATTAATACTTGGGGAGACCTATTAAAACTTTGAATGGTGTCATGAGGTCATTTGGTGGTGTAACATCTAGATAAAGAAATAAGAAGGAAAGATTCGAGTCGCTCTCTTTTGCGCCGAAGCTATGATTTATTAGATGTCACAAGCCAACATTGCTGCAACGTTGATTCAAAGTTTTCTTCAGGGTTTCCTCTTGAGCAGAAAAAAAGGTTTGACATGATCTACACACAGGAAGTACAAGTGGCTGGATTTACACTCCACCCAGACGTTGTTTCTTAGTTGGGTAGAGGGGCATAGCTCCCAAGGCAGGAACCGACTTGTCCCTCCTAATTTTGCAACAATGTCGTGCATCATCTGATCCTTTGTGTTTGTCTCTCATTACACGAGCTGGCACGTGGCCAAAGGCCATATTATGCAAGACAGACACACAAGCACGCTTATGTAAAATCATAAAATATACACTCCCCAAACAGATTGCGCACGTGCAGGTGGCCAGGTGGTGTTCATTGATAATTAAATAGACGCTGTCTCGCCCTCGATATCCATATGGAGAAAGGTGTGTGTGTGTGTGTGTGTGTGTGTGCACCAACACACACACACACACACACACACAGAAAGGGTCATGGGTAACATTTGTGTCTGTGAAGCTGTATGCTAATTTGCGATGAGTAATAAACCTGGAACTAAGTCTATTTCTGGGTGTTTGTGTGATTCTCTCTCTCTCTTTACTACATTGTGGTTATGACAGTGTGTGTATGGCTGGTGGAAGTGCAGGTGTCTCATCCAAGCACAAGGTGTCCTGTGTGTGTGGTCTATAACTCTGCCAGCCCACACTTTATGCCAGAGGTGTCAGGACAGCATGTGACACTTATCTCGCTCTGTCTATCATTTGTCTCTCTGTCTCTATCTCTGTCTCTGTCCATCTCTCTCACTCTCTCTCTCCGTATCACTCTCTCTCTGTATCTCTCCCAAAAGTCTAGTAGGACCCAGAGTACAACAGTCCTGTGTAGGACACACTCTCCCAGTAGCCTGTCTCCTGGGTGTCTTTCTGGAAACTGTTCCTTCCTATCACTGACACGCAATGGCTTCCTCTCTCCCTCAGCTCCAAGCACTAACTACAGCACTGTTGGCATGCATGAAGGATAATACATATGACAGTTAGAACAAATACAGAAAACCTAGTCAAAATGTGTACCAGTGTGTGGCGCAGCCAGGTCACCCGAGATACAAGTCAGTATTCAACGTTCATCTATGTCTTCAGGATGATGACGTGGAAACCGGCCACTAGGGGAAACAGTGAGCGCTGTTAGCTTCAAGTATGTTTTGCTAGGGCATTGTGGACAGGGATGGCGGATGACATGCATCTGCCTCTAATTCCAAGGATGCAAGTTCAAATCCAGCTATAGAAAGTTTTGTTTTAAGCCTATCCCAAGCCTTAACCCTTACCTTCACCATTCGTAGTTATGCCTAACCTTAAGAGTTTGGAGTTAATGCCTAAACTTAACCTTACACACTTCAAAATTAGAAATTTTGAACAACTTAGAATTCTGACGTTTGAGAAACATGGATATACTTTTAATTCTGATGTGAGACTGTGAGAGCCGGTAGTGGGGTGTGTCTGTTGTCAAGGGGATGAGAGACTATAGAAATGACCCCTCCCACCTTTTGGTTCTCTTTCTTTCCCTCTTCCTCCCTCTCTCTTTGCAAGATATAAACACTTGCAAATGACCAGTGATGAAAAACTTCGCACCAGACACCAGTTATGTTACGTGCCTCTGTCCACGAGAGATTACAGGTCCCACATCAGTTTGGGCTTGTCATATCTTTGTTTGTTTGGTTTATGTTTGCAGTGGTGACAGAAATGACTGATTGTCAGGTTAGAGAATGGGTCTGGATCAGACCAGTGGTGCAGATAGTTACTCCTGGTTCCACTCGCTGTTCTAGCCATCTGCTGCTGGAACACTGTTGTTCCACTCTTGAGTTATGGGAGAGTCAAGGATGAGTAGTGACCGATTGATTGAGGGAGTGTGGCACTCAGAGAGATTGGTATAGGTTGGCTCAACTTGTCTGTCTTGTGCTGGGCATTTTATGGAACTTTGAGAGTTTGGGATAGTTTGGCTGTGTGTGTGTGTGTGTGTGTGTGTGTGTGTGTGTGTGTGTGTGTAGATATCTGGGAATGTGTACAGTACTTATTGTTTGCATACCTAGCTGCTTCTCTAAACAAATGACAGATATGGTGTTTTCCTTGCTATACTCTTTGACTTAAAAGCACTCTATTTCCAATACTGCCTCCTTTTCCTCTCCACCTCCTCCTTACCAGTAGAGGAGTTGCCTTGTTAGAGTGAGAGGAAGTGTGTTACCTTGTGAGAGGAGGTGAGACTTCCTCATTATCCTCGTGTGATCCGCTCTCCTCTCTCACAAAGAGCCTTGATCCATAACTGGAAATAGTTAGCTTTTTTGTAACTGAGGAAAAATATGGTTTCTCCTGCCTGCTAGCTTTCTGTCACTCTTTCCCCCTCTCGCTCAATCTCCCTCTCTCGTTCTCTCTCGCACACAATATCTTTCGCTCAATCTCCTTCTCTCTTCGGTTCTCTCTCGCTCTCGTTCCCTCGTTTGTTCTCTCCAACCTTCTGGGTTTGTGAGCCTCAGTTACCGCTGTTTCCCCACACTGATTCAACCATCTGCTACCGGAGGACTTTCTCTCATTCTAACACTCTTCTAGTTAATAGGGAATATTGTGTGTGTGTCCTACTGTGTGAATGGTGCTCTGCATGGTTGTGTATAGGTGGTCATTATGGGCACTATCCGCAAAGAGGACCTTTAATGTTCAGTCATGTGAGCATGAAATGCATTCTGGGCTAGACGCCCACTTATGCAATATGGCATTTGTGACGCACACACCACCCCAACCATGAAGACACGGGTACTGGTAACAGGCTTAGTTATGTTATCCTGTGCTGTGCTTTGGTTCTTGAGTCCTGGGGGGGCCAGTGACATCTTAGACAAGTCTAAACATGCCTGTGCCAGAGGTATTATATCAACCTGTCTCCTGTGTGTAATCAACACCTGTTAGGCGCACTCTGCCTCTGTCATCCCCATGCTCAAACAACCTATTTGACTCTGCGCTAGAGATGAAATATCACAATTATAGTGACCAAAATTATCACGGTTATCAGTATTCTCACTATTGTTAAAGTGCTGGAAATGTTCAAAGAATACTGATACACACACTGAAATCATTTCACCAAGTTTTATATTGAAAACCAACAAACAACAAATAAAATGTGCATAAACATTAAAATAATAACATTAAAGATGGCACCATGTGGCCATGAGGTAAAAGTTTCCCTAGTGCAGGTTTTAATGAACACAAACTTAAGTAAGCAAATCAAATGTGCATATAAAAGCAACACAAGTAAAGCAATGTGCATGTAAGAACAATACAACCTTATGTAAACAAATCCAATGTGCAGGTGTTGACATTAAAATAACCACGCAAAATATGTAAACAAATCAAATGAACAGCACTGATTGTATATCTGTTCTCTACTTCAAAAAGAAATAAGGGGCCTAACATCCTGTCTGTATGCATCTTTGTTCACTTGAGATTGAAATGTGACAATGTATCATGTCCTTTGAAAATGTAATATGAAAGGGCTGTAGTGAGGTCTTGAGCATTTTTTGATGTAAGTGCATAAGCAGCCTGCCCTTTCAAATGCTTGCTTGCTTGACTGTCTCACAACTATAGATGAGGAGGGACCAGTAGCATCACTGGGTTTGCATGCTGCATGCCCACTCTGTAAACAAGGGAATAGCAAATGTATTATTATTACTATTATTATTACTACATTATAATTATTATTCACTCACTCACACAGTCTATCTTCTGTGTTGCATTTGAGTATATGCAATGACCCCATGCACAATAAACATAAATACAAATGAGTCTTAAGTCAGTGATAGTAATTGCAATATGCCCAACAATTGACATAAATACAGGAGTCATATATATGAGTCTATAGTGTTTCTCCTATTGGAACACTTTTACAACCAAGTCGACGACTGTCGGATTTTAAATGAACAAAATATGTTGGTTGGGTGACTAAACTACATAACGTGTTATCGTGTGCAATGGGCGAATAGTATGCGTCGTGTGCACACGACGCATACTGCAGCAGAACAAGAGTAGGTAACACTGAAAGCTTCAGTTTACATTATTGACAAGCTATTAGCAAGTTAGACGACAGACAAACCATTACATTTCCCCCCAATCCGAAGTCCCCACATCATGCATTGAGCTAAAAGTTAATTTACATTGCATGCGCTATAAAGTAGAGTGTGGTGGTCACGAAGATGACTCAAGAGATTTTAAGTGTTGCCCCCTTTCGCAGAACCTTTTATAAAAAAAAATCATGTTCTGCAGACAGGGTGACCATTTTCGATTAAGTTTCCCTCAGCATTCTTGTAAAACCCAAAATACGACCACACTTCAGATTTGGTCCTCTTAGAAGGCTGAAAAAGCTCCCGAGAGCCTTCCGCCATGTTTTCACACAAAACAAAACCCACGTTGCATGCTGCGCCTGCGTCACTGTTACTAACTTGATGCTGGACAATATTTGCGGTGAGGTTTTTCAAACCGCGGTAATTAGTGATGGGAAGTTCGGCTCTTTTCCGAGAGCCGGCTCTTTTGGCTCAGCTCCCAAAGAAGAGCCGGCTCTTTCGACTCCTGAACGGCTCTTAATTTAGGATTTTTTTGTAGGCCTTTATTTTACCCTAACTTAAAAAAAAAAAAATGGTTTGTGTGTTGAAAACCCTTTCATGTGCAGTGTTTTTATGCATTTATTTTGTTACAAAAGCATTCTTTTGTTTTTAATCATTTTAATCAAACATTTTTTTGCACAAATTAACAACAAAAAAACAGCAAATAAACAGAATTGAACTAGAACAGAACTAGAACCAAACTCAAGCAAACAGTATTAATGTCCTCAGTGAAGATTGGCATTCAAAAAAATCAGATGCCTCAGCTTTGATGGACTGATCCTATTTCTTCTTTCTGAGATTATCTGCCCTGTTTTTGAGAAGATTCTCTCTGAAGGAACTGATGTTGCCACAATACACAGTTTCCCTTCCATCACCTTCGCCAGGCGTGGAAAGACTGAGGCCTTGGCCTGCCACCAGCTCAGTGGGTCTTCTGCTCGTTGGATGATGGGCTCCTCAAGATAAGACCTCACCTCCAGTATAGCATCAGCTGTAGGATTTCTTCTTGTAGCATCTCCTGTAGCTCTTTCATCAAAAAGCCTCCAAACAACAGAGGTTTGTGGTTCCTCATACACTTGGCCTTCTAATGGCGGAGCTGGCTGGCTGCTAGGGGTGCATCTTGCTGCTGCACTAATTCTCTGAAGTGCCTCATCAACAGCTCTGTTGTCATTGAATGCAAGTTTTTTAAACCTAGGATCCAATAATGTGGTTTCTGAGTGGACAGTGTTGTACTCCATACGCAGAAATTTCTGGTCCATGGCTGAACAAAGAGCTGCAACCAATTCTTTCCCTTTCTGCATGGTTACAGTCTGTTGGGCTGTCACACGCTGCAAACCTTTGCATAGCAGGAGCATTTTTGAGGCAGAAACATAGCTGAGGGAGAGAAACAGCAACTTTTAAAATGAAGCTTTTTTTAAAGTATGTGGCATATTATATGTGGCACATTATACTGTATTGTTTCTGCAATGTATAATAGTGACTGAATGGTAGTAGTGAAAAAAAATGGTCCAAGGTACCTGTCTGCACTTATTTCCACAGTCACCTCCTCAAATGGTTGCAGGACGGTGCAGACCTCTTTCACCAGCTCCCATTCCTCTTGACATAGAGCATCAACTGGTGCGTTGATGAGGGCCAGGGTGGAGATGATGGCATCTTTTGTTTCAAGAATTCGTTTCAACATATAAAATGTTGAGTTCCACCTGGTGGCACACTCTTGTTTGGGCCTCAGTTCAGGCATCCCCATCTGGCACTGTGTGGACTTTAGCCTCTGTGTTGCAACTGTGCTTTTGTGGAAAAACTCCACAACAGCCTTCACCTTATCCACGGTTGGTTTGACCACCTTTAGGGCATCTCTAATCATGAGGTTTAGTGTATGTGCCAGACATGGGTGATGGGTCCACTTAAGAATTTTTATGGCTTTGGTGATGTTTGCTGCATTGTCACTCACACAGCACACTACTTTGTCCTCTACTTGCCACTCTTTTGCCACTCTTACTAGCTCATCTGCTAGGTTTTCTGCAGTGTGTCTCTCTGTGAACTCAAAGCAGTCCAAAAGGCAAGATGTCATCTTGTAATTTTCAATGAAATGGCAAGTGACAGCCATGAAAGAGCAGGTTGTTCTGGAGGTCCAGCAGTCAGTTGTCAGGCAAACTGATGGAGCTTGTTTCACCCTTACTTGCCATAATGCCCGTTCTGTGTCATATAGTTTAGGTATTGTTGTTTGGGACAATGTTTTTCTACTGGGAAGAGTGTATGTGGGATTTAAAGTTTTGACAAAACTTTTAAAACCTCTGTCCTCCACAATTGAAAAGGGTTGGAAATCAGTAGCTATCATTTTAGCTAGCTCTACATCAATGCTGTGCTGTTTGGATGGGGTCATCACTTTGGGTATAAACTGGCTTATTTTGCTTTGAGCTGCAGTAGGAGAGGTTATACCTGCATGTGTGGGGAAGCCAGTAGATGCTGCTGCAGTTGCTGTTTTTTGGGGATGAGACACACCATCCCCAAAAATGTATATCAAATGTGCAATAAGTGCAGTTGTCTGTAATTAAACCCTGCGCACTAAGGACTGTATTTTAAGGGAATTACTATTATTACCCCAATGATATCATACACACATTTAGCTATTAAAGTATCTCTTCCTGTCATTTACCTGTACAGTTTGTGTAAACATGCAAGTATTCACTTATCTGTAAATATAACTGTATACCTAACTGTACAGCTAATTTAACCATGCAAAATTTTCACTTACCTGTTCATTTACCCATTCTGTCTATTAAGTAAACTATTATTACCTTCGCTCATATCATACGCATTAGCTACTGAAGTATTTCTCTGCCATCAACCTGTATAGTATAGTTAACCATCCAACATCCACCAATGTATAGTGTACATATTCAGCCAACCACTCATACATTTTTTTTTTTTTTTTTGCATTCCAGATATCCTGTATTTCTATACTTTTTCATACTGCCGCTCTATGTATCATGTACCGTGTATCTGTCTTTTGTGTACTTTCGTTGTGGCATTTTGCACCTGCCCTGTGTTTTTGTTGTAGCTGCTTGATAATGAAATTTCCCCCCCGGGGGATCAATAAAGTACCTATCTATCTATCTATCTATCTATCTATCTATCTATCTATCTATCTATCTATCTATCTATCTATCTATCTATCTATCTATCTATCTATCTATCTATCTATCTATCTATCTATCTATCTATCTATCTATCTATCTATCTATCTATCTATCTATCTATCTATCTATCTATCTATCTATCTATCTATCTATCTATCTATCTATCTATCTATCTATCTATCTATCTATCTATCTATCTATCTATCTATCTATCTATCTATCTATCTATCTATCTATCTATCTATCTATCTATCTATCTATCTATCTATCTATCTATCTATCTATCTATCTATCTATCTATCTATCTATCTATCTATCTATCTATCTATCTATCTATCTATCTATCTATCTATCTATCTATCTATCTATCTATCTATCTATCTATCTATCTATCTATCTATCTATCTATCTATCTATCTATCTATCTATCTATCTATCTATCTATCTATCTATCTATCTATCTATCTATCTATCTATCTATCTATCTATCTATCTATCTATCTATCTATCTATCTATCTATCTATCTATCTATCTATCTATCTATCTATCTATCTATCTATCTATCTATCTATCTATCTATCTATCTATCTATCTATCTATCTATCTATCTATCTATCTATCTATCTATCTATCTATCTATCTATCTATCTATCTATCTATCTATCTATCTATCTATCTATCTATCTATCTATCTATCTATCTATCTATCTATCTATCTATCTATCTATCTATCTATCTATCTATCTATCTATCTATCTACCAGGATCTGTAGATGGGGTGCTAGCTTGCCCTCTCTCCTCTAACTGCACTGTAGGATGGACAGTTCTCATATGTCTATGCAGGTTTGTGGTGGAACCTGCTCTTAAAGTAATTTTCATCTTGCAGTGAACGCACTCTGCTTTGTTGTTTCCATTGTCTTTAAACTGGAGCCAGATGCTGCTTCTCTTTCGGGTGTCACTCATAGTTACGACTCACACACTCTCCTCACCGCTATCTGACAGACAGTGTCGTTATTAACGTTGTTACGACTCATTAACTTGCAGTGGAGTGCCGCTTCACTTCACCCCCCTCTCTGTTTTTACATAATGATATGATCCCATATCCTCACATCTGATTGGCCGCGATGCGATTGCTGACCAATCAAAACAAAGTTCTGCCTGTAAGCACGCAGCAAAAGGAAAAAAACTGGGAGCCGGCTCTCACTCGATGCGAGCCGGCTCTTCTGATTCACTACAAAGCATCGGCTCTCAGAGCCGCATCTTTTGCGCATGACACATCACTAGCGGTAATCAAACACGGTTTTAATGGACGCCATTGTAATCTTCTTGGTTGCTACCTCACTAGCTGTGTTTCCATTTCCATTCCATTGTGCTGTTTTTTTTTTGTCGACGTTTATATAACGTTTGCATAGAAAATAGATTCAACATATTCCGGTTAGGATGCGTTTCCATTTAACTATCTTGTGTCGATCAAAATAGCTGGACGCAATGGTGTCACACCTAAAAACGAAACCTTTTTTCGTAGAAACCTACAGTGTCGAATAAAAACCTAGTGGTTGAAGTGTTTCCATTACCCATTTAGGCAAACTGCTCGTTAATAAACAATGCAGAACATGGTGAAACTTGCCTGCCAACCAGAAAAAGCAAGGTGAAGACATTTAGGCATTCTTGAAAGTCAGGACAACCCTTGTAAAGAAACATCATTTTTATAGTTGAACGTTTTTATTTTGCATTCAGTAGGCATTTAGAATTTAATGTGGAGTTGAGCTTTATAGTTATGCAGTGACATCACGTACCCTGCGTAACTTCAAAATGATTTGGTCAAAAATACTGTTTCGATCATCATTTGTCACAACAAACAAAAGAAAAATCCACTCCTGTCGAACGGATAAAAATATTGTCGATCTTTAGAAACATTTCTCCTAGAGAATATCTGCCGTTTCCATTGCACACGTCGCAAAGATTTATTTGTGACATTGCTTTTGATGAATTAACCTGGGTCAATGGAAACCTGCCTACGGACTCAAAACCAACCTAGAGAGGATAAAGACTAGAGCAAAATAGACTAAATTGATGCCATACTCATATAACCCCATTGACTTAGAGCCAGTCTATAGATGCAGTGGAATGTAGCCAACATGGACCCAACACTCATATAAAACATTGACTCAGAGCCAGGCTACACATTGCAAGTGAGCCAAAATGGATGCCATCCTCATCTACCTCATTAACGTAAGGCCCAGCCAGCCTAAATTACCTGCAACAGAGCCAAGAAGGACACTACAAGAGACTTTCGGTACAATCATGACTGGCCTAAATCAACATGGCTAAACTTTGACAAGTACTCTATGTAGTGACATGCTGAGCCAAAATGGCTTCTTCATTGATGCCTCCAGTGGCTTAGTGCCAACTTGCTGCTTGTAACAGCAATTGTGAAACGTTTTCTCTGGGCATACGTTGCGAGCAGGTGCAGCATAGACCCACCAGCAGTGGCGGATCTAGCTTGTATGTCTCCCTAAGTGCCATCTCATGCTTATCAATTGTTTCCCCTTTTTTATCCTCATTGACAGTTCTTTCCATGTTTTCATGCAGTTTTAGTGTTCTGGACTGCTGTCGTGTTAAGTCAGCAAAGAACTTTCATGTTTCCAGTCTGTCAGTCCTGTGATTGCTAAATACATTTTCTTCTTAGAAAAGAGTTAGCAGCAGAAGCAGAAGAGGCAGTTGTTTCTTTCAGAATACACAAACCAACTTCTATGGATTTTTTCACCACTCACCAAGGTCTTCCTGAAATACTGGTGGTGGCAACTTCTTCCATCACTCATTCCTTGGGAAAACAAAGTTAGGTGGTACCTCACTTGGTCCTCTGCAAACTAGTTGTGTCTGAATTCTGTCAGTCAGAACTGAAGGCTAGTCAGCAGGGTCTGTAGACAGTGGTTCATTGGTGGGGATGCTGCTACAGGCATTTCTAATGGAGAGCACAAGGGCATTAGTTTACACACGTTATTCACAGCATTTATACTGGTGGAACATCCCACATACATACATACCCAGTAATAATACAATCATCATTGTTACCTACAATATGGAAACTTTTTAAAAGGGAATTTATTTATTTTGTTTATGTTATGCAGGGATGCACACATAAACACACACGTGTGTGTGTGTGTGTGTGTGTGTGTGTGCGCGCGTGCGGCGTGCGTGCGTGCGCAAACTCACACGTGCACAAACACACCTGAAGAATCCTGCTCGGGAGAAGTGGAAGCAAATGTGTCTTCATCCTCAGGCTCAGACAACATTTGTGAAGACACCTGTGTGGCTGAGGAGGTGGATGGCTCCTCATCCTGAGGCTCCGAGATAATTTCTGAAGAGTACTGTGTGGCTGAGGAGGTAGATGGCTCCTCATCCTGGCCAGTGCCAGAGGGTGCTACAAAATATTTCAGAAGTGCCCCTGAATTTGCATTGAAATACAGTATATGAGTCTGACACCCTAAATACATTTGTTACACAATTAAATATACATGTCATTATGCGCAATTTATCAAACTTTCTGAATGAACCATACAACCTCCTTGGCTATTTCTAGGCATTTTTAATTTTTTATTTATTTAACTAACCAGTCAGTTAGAACAAATTATTATTTCCAATGACGGCCTACCAAAAGGCAAAAGACCTCCTCCTGCGGGGACAGGGGCTGGGCTTAAAAATAAAAATAAATACAATTATAAATATGGGACCAAACGCACATCATGACAAGAGAGACAAAACAACACTATCAAAAGAGATACCTAAAACAACAACATAGCAAGGCAGCAACACATGACAACACAGCATGGTAGCAACGTAACATGACTACAACATGGTAGCAACACAAAACAGGGTACAAACATTATTGGGCACAGACAACAGCACAAGGGCAAGAAGGTATAGATGACAATACATCACAAGACACCCCAAAAGTCTCAATATATCACAAAAGATACAAAATATCAGCATAATATAGATATCTTTTAAGTTAGCCTACAGCATTGGAAATTCCCCTTACTGAGTTCAGGACATAGTCAATACAATCCCAGAAAACCTTTATGACGTCACCTCAATGAAAGTTAACCAAATCAATAATGTGCTAGTTAGGTTGTAATGGTTTTGCTGCAGGCTACACACATTATCATGATGAAACTGTGTGAAATCATATCCAATGTTATGTAAGCTAGTTGGACAGAAAAATGTGTATTGTTGCCCTAACAAACATACAGTGGGGAGAACAAGTATTTGATACACTGACGATTTTGCAGGTTTTCCTACTTACAAAGCATGTAGAAGTCTGTAATTTTTATCATAGGTACTCTTCAACTGTGAGTGACAGAATCTAAAACAAAAATCCAGAAAATCACATTGTATGATTTTTAAATAATAAATTTGCATTTTATTGCATGACATAAGTATTTGATACATCAGAAAAGCAGAACTTAATAATTGGTACAGAAACCTGTGTTTGCAATTACAGAGATCATAAGTTTCCTGTAGTTCTTGACCAGGTTTGCACACACTGCAGCAGGGATTTTGGCCCACTCCTCCATCAAGATCCTTCAGGTTTCGGGGCTGTCGCTGGGCAATACGGACTTTCAGCTCCCTCCAAAGATTTTCTATTGGGTTCAGGTCTGGAGACTGTCTAGGCCACTACAGGACCTTGAGATGCTTCTTACGGAGCCACTCCTTAGTTGCCCTGGCTGTGTGTTTCGGGTCGTTGTCATGCTGGAAGACCCAGCCACGACCCATCTTCAATGCTCTTACTGAGGGAAGGAGGTTGTTGGCCAAGATCTCGCGATACATGGCCCCATCCATCCTCCCCTCAATACGGTGCAGTCGTCCTGTCCCCTTTGCAGAAAAGCATCCCCAAAGAATGATGTTTCCACCTCCATGCTTCACGGTTGGGATGGTGTTCTTGGGGTTGTACTCATTCTTCTTCTTCCTCCAAACACGGCGAGTGGAGTTTAGACCAAAAAGCTCTATTTTTGTCTCATCAGACCACATGACCTTCTCCCATTCCTCCTCTGGATCATCCAGATGGTCATTGGCAAACTTCAGACGGGCCTGGACATGCGCTGGCTTGAGCAGGGGGACCTTGCGTGCGCTGCAGGATATTAATCCATGATGGCGTAGTGTGTTACTAATGGTTTTCTTTGAGACTGTGGTCCCAGCTCTCTTCAGGTCATTGACCAGGTCCTGCCGTGTAGTTCTGGGCTGATCCCTCACCTTCCTCATGATCATTGATGCCCCACGAGGTGAGATCTTGCATGGTGCCCCAGACCGAGGGAGATTGACCGTCATCTTGAACTTCTTCCATTTTCTAATAATTGTGCCAACAGTTGTTGCCTTCTCACCAAGCTGCTTGCCTATTGTCCTGTAGCCCATCCCAGCCTTGTGCAGGTCTACAATTTTATCCCTGATGTCCTTACACAGCTCTCTGATCTTGGCCATTGTGGAGAGGTTGGAGTCTGTTTGATTGAGTGTGTGGACAGGTGTCTTTTATACAGGTAACGAGTTCAAACAGGTGCAGTTAATACAGGTAATGAGTGGAGAACAGGAGGGCTTCTTAAAGAAAAACTAACAGGTCTGTGAGAGCCAGAATTCTTACTGGTTGGTAGGTGATCAAATACTTATGTCATGCAATAAAATGCAAATTAATTATTTAAAAATCATACAATGTGATTTTCAGGATTTTTGTTTTAGATTCCGTCTCTCACAGTTAAAGTGTACCTATGATAAAAATTACAGACCTCTACATGCTTTGTAAGTAGGAAAACCTGCAAAATCGGCAGTGTATCAAATGCTTATTCTCCCCACTGTAAGTGTTATACTAGCCTATTTCATTACATGCATAATATTATACTCATAAAGAGATGACATAGCTGCATACCTTTTATCTTTTGCGCGTTTCTCCTCTTCTTCTTTCCTCCTAAACTGGGCACCTGATGGCTTAGACCTTTTCTTATATATTTGTGTTGACTTGGCACTCGAGCATCAATACATTACCCATCCCCCAACACTGTCAACCAAGAGTCAAGACTAAACCAATTCACCTTGGTGGTGTGCTGACTGGTTTTACATTATTCTTAACGATTTCGCACAAACCAGAAAAAAATGCAAATGTCACCATTCCCCCAAAAATCTGTACGGGCAAACCGTACCGCCCCCGGCAAGATGCCGCCCTGGGCGGCTGCCCATGTCGCCCATACCTAAATCCGCTACTGCCCACCAGTCTCTACAAGCGTGATTCATCTATCAATGTCACACCCTGATCTGTTTCACCTGTCTTTGTACTTGTCTCCACCCCCCTCCAGGAGTCGCCCATCTTCCCCATTATCCCCTGTGTATTTATACCTGCGTTCTCTGTTTGTCTGTTGCCAGTTTTTGTTTTGTTTCGTCAAGCCTACTAGCGGTTTCCCCTCTGCTCCTGTCTCTTGATTGTTCCTTTTTTCTAGTTTTCCTGGTTTTGACCATATTGCCTACCCTGAGCCTGCCTACCGTCTTGTACCTTTGCCCCATCTATCTGGAATACTGACCTCTGCCTGCCCCTTTTGGATTAATAAACTGTTTTTACTTCAACGTTGTCTGCATCTGGGTTTTACCTGAAATGGTGATAACCAAGGGGGAAACTGTCAAACAGTTAAGACAATTTATAGTGGTGATATATAAAGATATATCTAGCTCACTCCCTCAATGCATGTGAGCAAGCAGTCTGTCTCAATCCCAAATTGATTTGTTACTCTAAATTTATTTATTTATTTTAAATTTTTTTACCTTTATTTTACTAGGCAAGTCAGTTAAGAACAAATTCTTATTTTCAATGACGGCCTAGGAACAGTGGGTTAACTGCCTTGTTCAGGGGCAGAACGACAGATTTTTACCTTGTCAGCTCGGGGATTCGATCCAGCAACCTTTCGGTTATGGGCCCAACACTCTAACCACTGGGCTACCTGCCGCCCAAATGATACACCTGAGACCCCAAACGTTTCCCATTATCATCTCCCTTTGCCTGTATTGTGTTTCCAACGTGTACTACTCCAATCCAATCAATTCCTCTGCTTACGTTTGTAACTGAGCCATACCTAGACCCAAAATGGCCGAATTCGAAGTCCACTGCTATACTGCTACTCATAAAATATATTTTATATTTGAGATTCTTCAAAGTTGCCACCCTTTGCCTTGATGACAGCTTTGCACACTCTTGGTATTCTCTCAGACAGCTTCCAGACAGGACACTTAGCATTCAGGCCAAAGAGTTCAATCTTGGTTTCATCAGACCAGAGAATCTTGTTTCTCATGGTCTGAGAGTCTTTAGGTGCCTTTTGGCAAACTCTGGTAAAGTGGGCTGTCATGTGACTTTTACTGAGGAGTGGCTTCCGTCTGGCCACTCTACCATAAAAGCCTGATTGGTGTAGTGCTGCAGAGAGGGTTGTCCAATGTTAAGATCTTTGTCTATAGTCTAATGGTTCATGTTAAGACCTTTGTCTATGGGAGACTAAACAGAGGAAAGGAGAGCGAGAGTAGGGAGGGGGAAGAAAGTGAGGGAGGGAGTTGAGCGTTTTCAAGAGGTCACTCCCAATAATGTACTGATTGGTTCATAGAGATAAGCATCTCTCGGAGCTCTGGTTGCCGTCTCGAGCATTGAGTGTTCTGTCTCTCAAATGTGGGTTCCCACTGAAACAATGACTCCCCTGTCCCCTCGCCCTTGAAAGAGCTTCAAAGACTGTCTGAGAAATGTGTGTGTGCGTGTACACTTCTAAAGGGAGAAACACTTGTCTTCTGTTGGGAGTGTGTATATCTGACAGTGTATACATTTAATTCATGTTTTACTCCGTCCACAGTATCATCTCAATGTTTACTTTACTTACAGGTTCAATACTCTAGGTTTCACATGTAACTATTTCCTTAAGACTCACATTGGCTGTCCTTATAACTAGAACAAGACTGGTTGGGATCAAGTTGAAGCTTTAGACCAGTCCAATGGCCTCTCACTAGGGTATGATGTGTACTGTCTCCCCTAGCCCACACACACACACACATTACTGGCGTACACCACACCCCCGCAGCCCACTCCCAAATAGCATATGAACAGGTCATAGGCCATGGCAAAAAAATATGACAGGAAATTAGCTTTAAAACGGCCAAATTGTCTCTCAGCCTCATGGCAAAATTTGAAGAATAGCAAGAAATAAGCTTAAAAAATACTACATTCTCTCAGACTCATTTCAAAATGTGTAGAATAGCAGGAGATTAGCTATAAAACTGCACAAATATTATCTCTGCCCCATGGCAATATGTGTAGAATTGCAAGAAATTAGCTTCAAAAATGCAAAATGTTCAGCCTCATTGCAAAATGTATAGAATAGCATGAGATGACCTATAACACGACACGTGTTTTTCTCTGCCCCATGGCAATACGTGTAGAATTGCTGGAAATTTGCTTTTAAACAGCAACATTTTCTCTCTATGTTTTCTGCATTCATTTAATAAATGATAACTGTTTTGGACCTCTTTGCGACTCTCTGCAATCATCAGGGCCAGCTTGACAGTGGCCAGGTCTTAATGTCAGGGATCGAAGCTGTTCCTGACAGCACATCCCCTGGATCCGAGGAGAGACCCTCTGAACTGAACAATGATCAAATGGTATGAATGAAATAACATCCAAAAACATGAACAATCCTATTAGATATATAGATAGATAGATAGATAGATAGATAGATAGATAGATAGATAGATAGATAGATAGATAGATACTTTATTGATACCTGAGGGGACATTTTTTTGTCAAGCAGGTACATCAAAAAAAATACACAAAAGACAGATACAAGATACATGATACATAGAGCGGCAGTATGAAAAAGTATAGAAATACAAGAAGTGAGTATTGGGTGTAATGTGCAGCTAGATTCAGTTGATACTGAGCGTTCGAGGGAATAAATATTTGAATGAATTAACTTGTTTCTGTGCTCCTTTCATAGGCCAATGCATGGAGAAATCCATAACAACCTACACTTGACAACTTCGACAGGAGCGGCACACCTCACATAATTTCACTAGAACATAAGAAAAAGGACTGCCTCTGAATCATAATGGTTACATCTCAGGAACGTGTTGGTGCAGATCACCTCCCACAACAGATCTCCAGATCAGTCCAAGAGATTGTGGGACGTGTCGTTGTTAGACAGTTACCACAATTTGAGCACTACAAGGCTAATGGTAAATGGCACTTACCTTACAAATACTCTGATGTAATAGCAAGGAAATCAGACAGAATTCCTTTAGGTCTACTGGATGAAGATGAAAGACAGTAAAAAGTCATGATGAGGATGATCAAACTGTCCCATATTCTTCCATAGAAGTAGATGGCAAGAACGCTCAGACTCTGCTTGTGAACTTGACATTAACAGGTGATCAATTGACTTTAACAGGTTGTCATTAACAGGTGGTCAGTTGTCATTAACAGGTGATTAGTTGTCATTAACAGGTGATTAGTTGTCATTAACAGGTGGTCAGTTGTCATTAACAGGTGGTCAGTTGTCATTAACAGGTGGTCAGTTGTCATTAACAGGTGGTCAGTTGTCATTAACAGGTGATCAGTTGTCATTAACAGGTGATCAGTTGACAAAACAAAACATTTGAGAAATAAAACTTGAACCCATAGAGAAAGTGAAAGGCTTCCTGCCTGCTGTTGCGGACTTCTACTGCACAATGAACTTTCCTTACCTTAAATATATACACTGGGGGCCAGAAGTTTGGAATAATACTCATTCAAGGGTTTTTCTTTATTTGCACTATTTTTTACATTGTAGAATAAAAGTGAAGACATCAAAACTATGACATAACACATATGGAATCATGTAGTAACCAAAAAGTGTTAAATAAATCAAAATATATTTTTATATTTGAGATTCTTCAAAGTAGCCACCATTTGCACACTCATGGCATTCTTTCAATCATTGTGCACCGCCCTATTGGACTCCCAATCACGGCCGGTTGTGAGTGATACAAGACAACTCCAATGGAGAAATTAGAATTCTCTTCCAATTAAGGAACATGTTGAACAGAAGAAATGTTACTCAAAGTGCAGTTGGAGACAATTACAGGCCATGTTCAGAATTGTTTTAAGCTGTAACAGATGCCTCCATCATCACAGCAAACTCCATTACTTTGGCATGGCTTCAGTGCAGGACACAATTCACAGACGTAGTCCAACAGAAGATTTCACATCTGCCACCGAAACACATAAGTGGTTTGATGCTCAGATGTTTACCATAGATACCTATGTCATGAACGAGGAACTAGTGTTGTGGATCAGCAACCACAAACTGAACTTCCACCGCGAGAAGAACAAACTGTCTGCTCGTTTTGGCACTCAGACAGTGGCACAAATGTTGACAGTTGATTTCAGCTGTAGTGCTGAGACCCTAGAATGGGAATTGTTACATTAAATGCCACAGTTAGAGAAGTAATGTAGCAAATAGGAAATAAGACGTAGTACTGAAACCAATGACAACGTAAACTCACAAAACGTGTATTTACTTTTAGAACGTTACGTTCTTGTTGCATTTTATTTGTGTAATTATTTAAATGAACATATTCTATGTGCATTATTTTTATAATGTATTTGTGTTTTTATAATTAAACATTTGTTGTAATTTACCCCATTTTTCTCCCCAATTTCGTGATATCCAATTACGATCTTATCTCATTGCTGCAACTCCCCAACGGGCTCTGGAGAGGTGAAGGTTGAGTCATGCGTCCTCCGAAACATGACCCGCCTAATCATGCTTCTTAACACCCGCCCGCTTAACCCGGAAGCCAGCCGCACCAATGTGTCGGAGGAAACCCTGTTCAACTGACGACTGAAGTCAGCCTACAGGCACCAGGCCCGCCACAAGGAGTCACTAGAGCGCGATGAGCCAAGTGAAGCACCCCCCGGACAACACTTGGCCAATTGTGTGCCGCCCTATGGGTCACGGCTGGTTGTGACACAGCCTGGGATCGAACCCGGGTCTGTAGTGACGCCACAAGCACTGCGAGGCAGTGCCTTAGACTGCTGCACCTCTCGGGAGGCCTGTGTAATTGTTTTAAATGAACATATTCTATGTGCATTCTTTTTTGTAATGTATTTGTGTAGTTACTTTTACTTACAATGTCATGTACTGTTAAAAGTTTTCCTGTTTTTGCTGTCTGAAACTTTATATAGGAATATGTTGTATGGGCTGTGATGTGTACACCGTGTCAGAGCAGTAACATCTGTTATAGCTGAGCCTTTTACCAATTCTCTGGCCAACACTGTCAGAGCAGTAACAACTGTTATAACTGAGCCTTTTACCAATTATCTGGCCAACACTGTGTCAGAGCAGTAACAACCCTGGAGGAAAGCCCACACATTTTCTACTTGGAAAGTTGTGTAAAGTTTATAGTAGTACACTTTGTTACTTATTTCATCCAAAAAAGCCAACTACAAGTTAATTTACATAAAAGTCATACAATGAGCATTGATGTTTCCAAATCAAGTGAAAGATAAAAGTGATATATTTAAAATACAACTTATGAACAAGTAACTATGGGTGACAGGTCACATCTTGACCCACTCTCTACTTTAGATAACTGAACATTAGTATTAGAACAACTCTTTAAGCTAAATGATTTATTTACAGTGTGTGTACGGCATACATTCTACTATTCCATACAGCTCAATGGTAAAAGGGCCTGTTTCCACAACAATAATATCCTAGACTAGATACCGTCTTTTGAAGTATTAAGCAGATGAGACGATACCTGAAGTATTATTCAGCACAGCATTTAAAAGTCCTCATGTATACACAGTCATGTTTTGCAAAAGCCCAACGTTGTCCCAACACTGAATCATCATCAACATCATCACTCATCATCATCACATCATGAGTTCGTCATCCCCCAACACCTCAGTGATGATAGACAGTAGGGCATGTCTCATGTCATTAATAGGAAAAGTATGGGAAGGGATTGCGCTCAGAATGTTGTCGACGACTTTGTCATGGTTACCCTCTTTGGCTGATGCACAATAAACAAAGACACTCCCATGAACACCTGTGTGGGCCACAAGGTCATGTAATTTCTCTCTCAGGTATTGCCTATGCTCTTCACTGACCAGCCTATGTCTTGGTTGTAATTGCTGTCCTGCATGCCTCTCCAAAGGACTTGAATTGCCCTCACATTCGTCCTTGGAGTTGCATGAAGTAGCACAATTGTCACAGAAGTAATGTTTAGGTGATATTGGTTGTGTGACCTCATCATCAAAGAGCTGGAACAGTTTCACCCATATGCAGCTGGAACAGTTTGACACATACAGTGTAATCTTATCTGAAACTCCAACAAGCTGTCTTCCATGGTTCAGGATAAGTGAGTGTGAGCTTGTGCCGTCCCTCCCCGCTCTTCCATATGCCTGCATGTAGGACTCAATTATGCTATTCCTTGTAGCCTTGGAAGCTGTAGCTATGATGGCCAATACAGGATCTGGACCTGGTAGGAGTGACCGCTGCTCGCCAACCATTCTATACCAACCATTCCATATCACTTCCGAAAAGCAGCCTCCTTCCCCTGTGCCTTACCTCTTTAAAGGGAATGGGATAAAAACAAGTGCAGTACTGGTTCAATGACAACATTGTCATGTTGAAGGTAGAGTGTGGCCTTTGTGTTAATTTAAAGGAATGTCATTTTAAGATACATTTTTTAGGTTGTCAGGTTCGGATGGTAGGGATGCCAAGTGGCATCTCTATGTTTGGTTTGGTTTAACTTTTGGGGCCTGACAGTAGGGGTGTCTGGATAACTTTGTTTGAGTTTTGTTTGTCCCTAATTAGAGGCAGTTGCCATACGTTGTCTCTAATTGGGGATCCCATTCAAGTTCATGATTTTGCCCACCCGTGCGTGGTTCTTTGTTTGTTGCTTTAGGCACATTAGTTTGTGGTTTTGTTCTCTCCTTTGTTGTTTTGATTCAAATAAAGGAATGTATTCATTCTACTGCTCAGCGCCTCCGGTCCTGACTAAGAATCATGACATACGTGATATACTAAAAAACACAGAGATTAAAAAAATATATATATTATGTACTTGTTCATCTCTGAAAATTTGCTAATTATATGCACCTTTCCTAATGCCTTTAGTGATCTGCAGTAAATAATGATAGGAGAGATTGATAGCCCCTTGTCTCTAGCCTCCTTCACTGACTCAGTCCAAATCTGATGTTTGTCCTGTTGGGGCTCACAGTCACTTTAGTTGCCTTCTCCATATGCAGCAGCTTGGTCACCCGGCCTCTGGACTCAACACAGGTTTACCCGAAAGGCAAATAAATGCAACTAGTGTATCAGTAATCTTTTCCATTATAATAGCCTAAAGATCGGGAAAGTACTCAAATGAAAAGCTGTGTCATATTGGATGCTTTTTCAAATATTATAGACACGCTGCTGTGTTTAAAGATTTTTTTTTTAACGGGTGTATGTGCGAAGCATATACAAAATTGTTTTATCCGTCATCTTAGCTAACACTACTCATATCAAAAGTGCACGAGTGTGTTCTTTCATGTGGCTCCCACAGAACTAGAGGCCCTCCACCCAGCATGACATAGAGAGACTGTCCTGTTAAATGATGGGAAATCAGCTGGTTAGCATGACATAGAGAGACTGTCCTGTTAAATGATGGGAAATCAGCTGGTTAGCATGACATAGAGAGACTGTCCTGTTAAATGATGGGAAATCAGCTGGTTAGGCTTCCTCTTGAATTTCAGAGCTACAGGATAGGGATGAGAAGGAAATTAAAATGACCAGGGTCTAGAACTTTGGTATGCCACTGACACACACACACCTGTCCCGCCCCCACAGGGTCAGCAGTGTTACTGCAGCATTGATAGAGCGCTCTCCAAGCGTTTTACGGACGCCATTAAAGAACGAGGCGAGAGAATGATGAGGAAGAGCGAACTCATCTTTCATTTAAGGGAGGGCATGAATGTGTGTAGTTAGCTGAAGGCTATGAACCCTTTAAACAAGGCTAGAAATCTCCCGCACACACCCTTCTCCCTCCTCCTCGATGAAAAAGAGAGAGGGCAAAGTAGAGGGAAGAAAATATCTTAATGGGGGAAAAAAATTGACCTATACTGTATATACAGAGAGAAAAAGAGAGAGAAGCACAGGATCGAGCCTGTTGGGAGGAGGTGGATAGATTGGAAAACCAGTCGTTCTTTATTCGCTAGACTAACTACTGGGAAGTAAAGGGGGACAGGGAGGAGAAGGAAAGGGAGGAATATAACTAGCTACCTTGTGGGAACGCTTGTAACGGTTCATTAGTGAGATTAAGTGCAGGAAGGCCAGATGGAGAGAGAGAGATGGGCCCCTGTAGCGGACAGAGGCAAGCCCACCTACAGAGGCACACACACCCTATGTTAACATTGCCGCACAAGCTCACACGCATACACAGTACAGTACACCATTATACACACACTCATACTGTGAATACACAAACATATTCCCAAAGGCGTTCTGCCACATTCGCTAATACATACACGCGCACACACACACACACACACACACACACACACACACACACACACACACACACACACACACACACATATACATATATATACATATATATATATATATATACATATATATATATATATACACACACCAGAGGGGCAAACAAGGGTATAGATCAGGGATGGGCCATAGTTTAACAACTATTTTCATGAAATTCTACACATTTTGCCATAGGGTGGAGAGAAATGTTAGCAGTTTTTAATATGATATTTGAGTGAGAGTGACTAACAAAATCAATGGGGTCCCCGGTCGGTATTTCAACCATGATTACTAGATAGCTGGCTAGACTAATTTACCAATTAATTTTTTTTTTAGCTGACATGGCTAATTGAGTGACTGTCACTGACTGACATAACAAGAGAAAAACTCCTGATGCACAACAGCATTTCGAAATTGCACCTACTATTCTAACTCTGAACAGTAAGTTGAGACCCACACTGAGTTAAAAAAATACATTTTCTCCCCGTTCGTTTTAGGTAATTGATACGGGGCCTACAAAAGCGGCCGCCGGTACCAGCATATACATACAGTGCATTCGGAAAGTGCGCCCCTTCACGTTTTCCACATTTTATTACGTTACAGTCTTATTCTAAAATTGATTTAAATTGTTTTTCCCCCTCATCAATCTACACACAATCCCCCATAATGACAAAGCCAAATACAAACCTGAAATATCACATAATATTACATAAGTATTCAGACCCTTTACCTTTGGCAGCGATTACAGCCTTGAGTCTTCTTTGGTATGACGCTACAAGCTTGGCACACCTGTATTTGGGAAGTTTCTCCAATTCTTCTCTGCAGATCCTCTCAAGCTCTGTCTGGTAGGATGGAGAGCGTCGCTGCACAGCTATTTTCAGGTCTCTCCAGAAATGTTCGATCGGGTTCAAGTCCGGGCTCTGGCTGGGTCGCTCAAGGACATTCAGAGACTTGTCCCGAAGCCACTCCTGCGTTGTCTTGGCTGTCTGCTTAGGGTCATTGTCCTGTTAGAAGGTGTACCTTAGCCCCAGTCTGAGGTCCTGAACGCTCTGGAGCAGGTTTTCATCAAGGATCTCGCTGTACTTTCCTCTGTTCATCTTTCCCTCGATCCTGATAGTCTCCCAGTCTCTGCCATGGTAAAACATCCCCACAGCATGATGCCGCCACCACCATGCTTCACCGTAGAGATGGTATTGGCCAGGTGATGAGCGGTGCCTAGTTTCCTCCAGACGTGACGCTTGGCATTCAGGCCAAAGAGTTCAATCTTGGTTTCATCAGACCAGAGAATCTTGTTTCTAATTGTCTGATAGTCCTTTAGGTGCCTTTTTAGCAAACTCAAAGTCATGTGTCTTTTACTGAGGAGTGACTTCCATCTGGCCACCCTACCATAAAGGCCTGATTGGTGGAGTGCTGCATAGATGGTTGTCCTTCTGGAAGGTTCTCCCATCTCCACAGAGGAACTCTGGAGCTCTGTCAGAGTGACCATCGGGTTCTTGGTCCAATCAATTGAATTTACCATAGGTGGACTCCAATCAAGTTGTAGAAACCTCTCAAGGATGATCAATGGAAATAGTATGCACCTGAGCTGAATTTTAAATCACATAGCAAAGGGTCTTAATACTTATGTAAATAAGGTATTTCTATTTACATTTTTAATACATTTGCAAAAATGTCTAAAAACCTGTTTTCGCTTTGTCATTATGGGGTATTGTGTGTAGATTGATGAGGAATACTTTCCGAATGCACTGTATATACTAGTCCACTGGCCAGCCCACACGATCAGGGGGTGAAGGGTATGTGTGGGTGTGTGTATAATAGCGGGTTGCAAAAGGTCATACACTCGCTCTCTCTTTCTCTCTGATAGTGTTTGTCAAGCTTCTATTGCTTATCTGACACACAAAGTAAAGATAAAATAGTGTACCTTATCAGCAAGTATCCTAAACAACAGCAAATTGCCATTCATCATTTTTTAGTAATCTTCCAGGTGCCTGAGTGTTCTTGGAAATAGAAAGAGACTATGCTAGTTTATTTTTAGGTCATAAGACCCTTTCCCCATCTCTCCTCCCTCGCTCCTCATTTCCTGTCACTGAGGGTCATGGCGTATTCCCACGATGCTCTCTGCTCCCTGTGGTTGTACAGTGATGTGCATGATGGAAAGATTTAACCTCTAAGGTTCAAGGTCGTCCACTGACTGATTTCCAGTAGGTATAGAGAGCTATCCCAGTGAATCACTGTTACAGTGTGTTCCACTATAGCCTCATGACTAGCCTACTGTCAACCACGTTACTGACATAGCTCACTCTGTCATACTGTCAACCATGTTACTGACATAGCTCACTCTGTCATACAGTCAACCATGTTACTGACATAGCTCACTCTGTCATACTGTCAACCATGTTACTGACATAGCTCACTCTGTCATACTGTCAACCATGTTACTGACATAGCTCACTCTGTCATACTGTCAACCATGTTACTGACATAGCTCACTCTGTCATACTGTTTCCTCTGCTCTGAGTACTGACTAAAATACTATCAGCTACGTTACTGGCTTCTCACTCATCTCATGTTCTCTCTTGTTCAGTTCTATTCATTTCCATTAAATTCAACATGCATTATTTTGCTCATTATTAGGATTGCCAAAATCACTGAACGGTTTGATTAGATTGAACATAAATGTACCAGTGTAATACGAGAGGGATGGGTGGGATAGGGTGAAAAGTGTCCACTCTGGCAACCGCAACACTCTGGGTCCCCTCTGTATAGACCATCTAGCGTCCGCGGTCCCCGGCAGGGTCAATTGGTTCTGAGCTCTGACAAACCACAAGATGTGAACCCTGACCCCATCATCCGGGAGCAGCCTCCTCCCCCCAGACTGCTCTCTTCTTGTTTCTCTAGCTCTCTGTTTCAACCATTTTTTTCTGTGTCTGTCTCACACTCGCTTGTTTTGTCTGTCTGTCTGTCTGTCCATGCCTTCTCCTCCGCTTGACGATTCTCCCTTCCTCTCTCTCTCACTTGCGCTCTCTCTCTCTCTCTCTCTCTCTCTCTCTCTCTCTCTCTCTCGTCTGTCACTCTTTTCTGTCTTCACTCCTTTTCTTCTATTTACAGCCGTGGATATTTATTTCTCTGCTGGCATGAACACACTGCTTGAACAATTAAGATTCAAGCAATATGTGTGTGTGTGTGTGTGTGTGTGTGTGTGTGTGTGTGTGTGTGTGTGTGTGTGTGTGTGTAAAATAAGCAGTATAGCCTCTCTGAAGGAGAGGGAGTTCTGATTGGTTTTTCATTCTGTAGTGTTGAACCCTGTCTATCCCCCCACATTGTGTAGTAGCTGGCAGTAGGTAGTGTTCCTTCAGACATTGTGTAGTAGCTGGCAATAGGTAGTGTTCCTTCAGACATTGTGTAGTAGTTGACAGTAGGTAGTGTTCCTTCAGACGTTGTGTAGTAGCTGGCAATAGGTAGTGTTCCTTCAGAGGTTGTGTAGTAGTTGGCAGTAGGTAGTGTTCCTTCAGACATTGTGTAGTAGCTGGCAATAGGTAGTGTTCCTTCAGACGTTGTGTAGTAGTTGGCAGTAGGTAGTGTTCCTTCAGACATTGTGTAGTAGATGTGTGGGTGTGTGGATATAGCTACTGTCGAGTTGGCAAATTTATTTAGCTGACCTCTACTCTCTAAAAGTTAATAATATCTCACTTCCCTGGTGAACTGCAAAACTAAGGTTTGCTCTATAGGCATTAGATGGGGAAATGACTCACTTCCAAAGTTCACCATTCCATTGTCCTACGTCACCTGGGGAATTTCTAACTGTCCCTCTTCCTTCCCTCTTTCTTTTCCTCCATCCATCATTTACTGTTGACTGAGTGGTTTGGCTCTGATGGCCTGTCTTCTGCACTCTTATTGGTCCCATTGCTAAGGCTCTGATTGGTTCCACTGGGTCTCCATAGTGGCTGTGTGTTGCCGTTGGTTGTAAGTTGTGGATGAGTCTGTCAGAGACCACTGTGCTGGTCGTAAAGAGCTGACATGCTTTTCCTCTTAACAATCGGCTTGTGTGTCTTAGAGAAGAACTAAGGGCTCTCAAGAATTTCACAGACACACATACACACACACACAAACTAACACACCATACTTTTACACAGACAATTTCCCGTTCACTGTGTAAATAAGCAGAAATACCTAACAATACAATAAGAAGCTTGGAGACGTACATGTACTGTCTGGTCTTCCCTGGTGTCAGATTGTCTGAAGGGAAGGCAATGCCGCTGCTGAATCTACTGCGCCTGTCAATCACTTTGATTGGCACCTCAAAACTGCTCCTTTGCCTCTGCCTTGACAAACAAGCCAAGCAGTATGGTTCCCTTTGAGCCCCCTCAGCCTCGCAACTGGAGATGTCAGCCGTGCGCACTGGTGTCAGCGGTGGGATTAGAGGAAAGCTAGGTGTCATTCAACGATAAGGCCAAACGGACACATGCATGGGCTGTACCATGAGGACACTCAGGAGGAGGAGTCGGAAGAAGCTGTGTGGCAAACAAGAAGGAATGGCCCACAGGTTGACAGCAAGCTGTCGGAGATAGTAGTACGCCAGTGCTCTTTTCAATGTCCTGGGTGCTTTTCACCTCTATTTACAGGGCTCCTGTCCATTTGCTCGATGGAAATGTCAGTTTGAGTTGTTTTTGATAATAGCCAAAAAGAGAACTCCAAAACTATCTCTGCCCTCGCCGGCTGGCGTGTTTACGATGCGTAATTTGTGCATATTTATTGATAAGGACTGGCCTGCTGAAAGGCTTGATTTACATCCTGTTTAGAGAGGTTGACTTCCTAGAACCCCCCTGAGCACACACAACCAACTCTGTACAAACTTTGTTCAAACTCTTAGAGAGTTCGCTTTCACACCAAGCCACACAAGACTAAGGTTCCAGGCAGAGGGTGTTCTCTTCTCTGACTCATAAAAACACCCCAAAAGCTCCTTTGTGAGCGGTTTGAAGTGTTGTTTGAATAATAAATACTGAATAAATCTAAGGTTGGATAGACAGCCATAATGCAAGTCTCTTTTGATATTGCGGTACAGGGATTGGATCAACATTGATTGAACAACAGATTGACTGATAGCTTGTTTGATAGCCATAAAGAGACTATTGATAGCTTGTTTGATAGCCATAAAGAGACTATAAATAAATTAGCTGTCAGTAAAAAGACTCATACTCTTCAGAAAATACTTAACACACAGTCTATTACAACACAGAATAACATGGACAATATAAAAGTCCCTCACCATTGACTCACTACAATCGTTCCCCTATGGCCTGTCGATGACCTCAACTGTAAAGGAATATACAGTATGCTCCAATGTAAATGCCCTCTAGAGTTGGCCCTCAGTAAACATGTCTGGTGGTTGTTGGGAATCACAGTCTGTATCTGTACTGGGAAGGTTGTGACCCAGACCATGTGGACTGCTTATCTCTGTCTGTATCTGTACCAGGAAGGTTGTGCCCCAGACCGGGTGGACTGCTTATCTCAGTTGGTTGTGGTTCCCCATACCAGACATACAGTAGCTTATTGAGACACAACAGTTCTTGTTATTGGGTCACAATCCATATGGGTTCTGAGTAGCAAGGTGTCCAAATAGTTTGATTCTTTTTTAATATCTTAACTATGACACAGATGTTTCCTTGTCTGGAATCCATATTAGGAAATCATCAGCTTGGTCAGGGGTGCCTGATATGGGTCGAAGGTCTCGTGGCCCAATGGCCCAGTTTCTATGACGTAATGACCATTAGAGGTCTGGGGATTTATGTATTTGATATGGTACTGGTGTTGGCACAGTTGCTTTTCCCATCATGTTTTTCCCACTTTGTTATGAGCCTTTTGCCCTGCTGAATTTGTGTGTATATAAGTGCATTCTAATAGCCTGTAAATCTTTTCCAGCCCAATGTTGACCTTTTTTTTCTCTCCCAACCAGCGCTGTGCTCTTAATCGGCGGGTTAAGGACACATCTGTTGCCAGAGTGTTCCGAAAGCAACAGGAAAAGGGAGCAAATTACTCGCTAGCTTTTCTAATACAAGGGATGAAAGGGGGAAGTGGGGGGGGGGCAAAGTGATTTTCCTGTAGAAGAGGTGGTCCGGGTGGCAAGTGGCCTCTCTCTCTTTCTCTCTCTCCCTCTCTCTCTCTCTCTTTCTCTTTCTCCCCATCTC
The DNA here is from genome assembly GCA_023634145.1 of Thymallus thymallus. Classification (NCBI taxonomy): domain Eukaryota; kingdom Metazoa; phylum Chordata; class Actinopteri; order Salmoniformes; family Salmonidae; genus Thymallus; species Thymallus thymallus. The sequence continues at coordinate 18,255,156 of CM042385.1, forward strand.
TCTGTCAGTATCTGTGGACCCCACCATAGATAAGGAGATTATGGGCAATAAACAGGGCTTAGGGGACGGTTGGGATCGACCTATAATGTTGTTGCCCCGGCGTGGTCCCTCGGTCTGCAGAGCAGTTGAAGGTATTACACCATCCAGTCACACAGAGAAACCGGCTCTGACTCTGCCCCCCTGGTGTTGACTGACTGAGTACTCAATACAACCATGTTTTATTTTTTATTTTTTTTACATATATTGTTATACCTTAGTTTGGCTGAGCGTATGAATCTGAATGTTCCTTATTCTGGCACAACAATGATGATATCCCTGGAATATGGTTCCAGAGTATGATATATCACCCTTATGTTGGATGGGTGATGTACTCCTGGCTGCTACTAGAGCATTATTGTATGCTGGCTGTGCTCCTAATTGTGCTCACCTGTGTATCCACGCACTGTCGTGACAATATGTTTAAGTGGAGAGAGAGAGCTCACGTCATCCATTCAAAACACAATCATTACACTATAGAGAATAAGGATTTCCTGCATCAACATCAATTCCCAGCCTCCCTGTCGGATCCCTCTGTCAAGGTTGTATAAATAAAACAGTGGCCTAAAATCACACACACACACACACACACACACACATAGTCACAGTCACGCATGGTCACCCCACTGCCTTGCACACTCTAGCCGAAAACAGTGGTGCTGTCTGTTGTCTGTCAGTCCCTCAGTCCCTGCGGTGAGAGCTAATGACAATGGCACAGCAGCCCATCTAAATGTACTATCTCAGGGTATGCCCAACAAACTCCCTGACCTCAGGAAGTGAAAAAGAAATGAAAAAACGGCCTTGTCAGGCCTTTTCACGCTTCATTTAACATAATGGATCAGAAAGGAAAACACACACTAGTCGTAATTAAGACAACAACCAAAACCCCTTTAATGCAATGCAATACAATACAGCGATGGATTTCTCCTCAGACAGCCCACCGCCCTAAACAAGCAGATCTAGCTAACTCACCCTTTTGAAAATAAAAACTGTGGTTCTATTTTCCTTTTAGCATTTGTCTGAGCATTCAATATTTTTACATTATCGTCACACTGCTTGGTTTGTTTATTCTGTCTCTGAGGAGAGTACAAACAACAAACAGGAAGTAGGCCTATAAGCCCAGGCCAAAACATTTGCCCTTGTGGCTCACAGTGGGAATTCTGGGAAATTGAGTTTGACATCCTCCCCAATGTATTTCCCTCCCACTCTCTCGTCCTCTCTTGTAGATTAGTACCACTTATAGACTATGTATGTTTACGTTACCGCTCCCTGTAGATTACATTCAAAATGGTGGACTAATTATGGAATGGGAAAGGTGTAATTAGCAAGCAAGTGTTTACTGCTTAGGGAAAAGCAGTGGAAAGAGGTTAATAATCACAAACGAGAGGGGTCAAAAATAAGCTAATGAATGGGAGGTATATGTAAACACCCATTTTTCAGAAGGGCACATGGTACACTTAAGCTGTCATGGGAGTATTTTGGTTAATGGAATGGGTAGAGGAAGCCTGAAGCTAAATGCAAAGACCTTTAGAGATTCTGTAACTTCAGGAGAAGTCAGTTTTTTACCTCAGTTTGTACAATAAGGTAAGATTAGGTAAGGTACAGTTGTTGAATTTGGGAAAATAGCTTTTCTTTATGTTCGGTTGTACAGTATATTCTATCTACAATATGAGGAGGACAGTTTCACCCATTCATTATTTTTGGTCGATGCCAGGCCAAAGGAGCACTGACAGTTTGAGGGAATGACAGACACCACTTTGCCAGTGGAGGGTCCTCATTGGAGGAAGATGGAGTTTGTCTTGAGCTGTCAGGCAGTCGCTGCTAATCACTGAGGGGATTTAGTTTGACTCAGATTGACTCAGTAACTCAGATTGGGAGGGAAACAATGCATCTGTGAGATTGTAGCATTTCCTGTTGTACTGTAAGTTGACATCTGGATAAATGTTGCCACTAATTTCTGGTTAGTTTATTGAGCCTATCGAAGCGGACTATGAAAATAAAGGCTGTATAAGCTAAATAAAGGCTAATTATTTCTTCCTTACATGCTTCAAGTCCCTGTTGTATTAAGCTTCTAATACATGGCTGATTTGATGGTGAAACAGGGTTTGGTGACCCCTCTATGGGTGGGATCGCCCTTCCCTTTCAACCATTGCCTCATGTTACCCCATGCCACCCAATGCAGCTCCTTTCAACCTTTACCTCAAAGGCCTTCCATTGGGTTAAAACAATCAGTGCAGTGACTGATATGATAACCAGGCCCATTATGAGGCACTGAACCCTAATTCCACCCCTATTGCTCTATCAACAACTGTAATTGAGTGTATTTAAACATGTCTCATTGGAGCTGCTATGGCCGCCACTGAGCTGTTAAGAGATACCCCATCACCATTAGATCAGGTTCCAGGCATTTCCATTTTGGAAGCGTGCCCTCCGTCTCCGTTTCGTAGAGTCGCGCTGTTGTTTGCCAGAGTAGCAGGTGGGTAGCGAGAGAGCTTCGGTGCCAGCCGAGCCAATGTCACCTGCAACCAGCATGTAAAACCAGCCTGCTCCCATTAAAATGTGTAGCTGTCATGCTTGATTGACCCCCTCTATGTAAATATTTGGGATGGATAGGTCCTATTCGAAAGTGTGGGATTGGGCACTGTGATCGTACCACAAAGCCACTGTGTGGGGGTGATGACAGAAAGAGACGATGATAGCGTTTTGGACTTGGTTATGTGTTGCCAATTTTAGACTCAAGTTTGGCTGCAATGTTGAACTTACAGGGGGTTACGAGGACAATAGAAAGGTAGCCAACCACTTGGCACTTAAAAATGCTATTAAAGACGGCAACGTAGGTATAATTAAATTGTGTTGTTAATTTTGTTATGGAGGAGTATACAGAGCAAGCAAAAAGTCTTCAAATATATAATCGCGACAAAATACCAGCATGTGGCTTGGTGAGTTTTTCACTGTGCTGAAAATAGGCTGTCGATTACCCTTGACATTTTTGTGTCCACTAGTTGATGTGCAAACTACAGCTGTGTCCAGTTATTTTTGGTGCTGGGTACACTTACTTCATTGGTGACTTCCACAATAGTGTATCTCTGTGGTTTCCTGTTTGGACAAATCTCTATAATTAGCTGAATTAGGTACTGTATGTTCGTGCTAGGCTGGCACAAAAGCCTGCACACTGTTGTGGAAAACATGATCCAAAGATCTAGGCAGAGACTATTTAAGGTATAATAATACGTATTTAATACAAGCACTTGCAGGGGAGATCTGTCTCTCTGATCACAGATCAGGGAAGAACTCAAAGGGGAGATGGTTGCAGGCCCGTTATATAAAGAAGGGGTGATAAAACAATCTTATTGTTTACACAACAATTATTTTATACAAGTAACAGTTCCAGAACACAATGGCCTTGTGTTAGGGTGCAGACATAACATAAACCTTGAGAAGCGACAACAGCTTAACCCAAATTCTGCCACCACAACACATGGTAGACCCCAGGGTTGGAAGGGTTCATAGCTTTGGGTCAGACTTTGGATTGGAGGAACAGGTAAATACAGGTTACGCCTGGTTTATGTAGGATGTATGTAAGGTTTTGTAGGTGCTATGTAGGGTTTATGTAGGTCCAGGTTCATTAACGTGTGAACTTTACTGTAACCTAATCTTATCGCCACAGCTTTAGTCTGATAATCTTGTCACAGTCTCCACCAATGCCTGCTAAGCTCTTGCTTGGTTAATGAACTGAGAACCATAAAGGCACACACACACACACACACACACACACACACACACACACACACACACACACACACACACAATAGGGAGTAAGACAGTCAATATTCCATGTCCTTGTTTATCCTCACTTCATATAGTGTGTAGTAGCCTGTTTGTTGGGGGCTTTGTGATGGCTGAATACTGTACATCCTGTATATCCTGTACATACTGTACATCCTTTTTATACTGTACATCCTGAATATCCTATATATACTGTACATCCTGTACATCCTGAACATTCTATATATACTGTACATCCAATAAAGCAATTTGAATTTGAGAAAGGGAGAGCGAGAGTGAGAGAGGGAGGGAGAGAGAGAGTGCTACTCAAAACCCGACGAAGATAGCTAGCAAACTCACTCCTTGTTTTGTCCAACCACAAGACCACGAGCAGGCACTTCCACAGCTGAAGAGACAGGCCATTGTCAAAGCCCTTCTGCTTATTTAAGCTCTAATTGCTGCGCCAATAACCTTGTTAACTGTCTACTTTTTATGGAGACGAGCCTGCCTCTGTCTTCTCTAATTTATGTCGATGGGTCACTCCGTAAGCGGGTATTAGCCCCGGCCCATAAAGGATATTATATTTAATTTAATTTAATTGAGGGAGGGACCAATAGTTAAGAGGAAGAACAGAAGTGATTGAGAGGAGAGGAGAGGAGAAAAAAGAGAGACAATGGATTGATTAGAGAGGGGTATGGAGGGATGAGGGGGTGAAAAGTGGGAGAAAGTGAGAAAGAAGGGAAGAGTGAGTGAACGAGGGAGGGAAAGACTGATTATGAGATTTGGTTTCTAAATGGGTTTTCCATGGTCTGTGTGGGGAACGGAGGGATGAAGGAGTGGAGGAATGGAGTGGAGGATTGTCGACCCAACAAAACCCTTCCAGCCCCTCCCACTCTAGTCAGTCATTACTCATACACACAGATCTAGGATCAGCGTACCCTCCCAAAGTCTGTACCTTAACCATTATGGGGGTAAAACACAAAACTTTCCTTAGATCAGCGTCTGGGAGCAACATCATCCTACCAATCCCCCTCACAACAGGCCCCTGAACAGTAGTAGCAGAGCAAAGCAAATCAGACCGCAATCCCTCAATATTTTTCTAGCCTGAGTCACTAGGCAGAATCCTACTCAGCCATTCCTAGGCAATGAGCTGGAAAAATAACCAGCATTTTTCTCTGCCCTCCTTTCTTTTTTTCTGCCTGACTCTGTCTCTCTGTTTCTCTGTCTCTCTTGGCCCTTCTTTCCCCAATGCCAAGCAGAAATATTGTCCCTAAGCTGAAGTAGAAAATGAGGAAAAAGTTGGGACGGTAGGGGAGCGCTATGGCGGTATTGTGGTAATTACAGTGTGGTATTGAAATGGCATTTCACCGCAGTAATGCTACACTACATCCAGGCCCCACACCAGACGGTCCCCACAGAACACAGATCAACTCCCATGAGGCACTTGGGGAAACTGGGTTTTTGCTACCTGCCTACTGCCGTGTGCAGGGAAGCGCAGCGCTTCCTGCCACTGGCCATCTGTGGTTCCCACACCCTATTTCTCTCTCTCTTTCTCTCTCCCTTTCTCGTTCTCTCTCTCTCGCTCACACACATACACACACTGCATACAGTCTCTGCAGCTCTCAAATCCTTGAGTAATTACAATATGATGTTTTTCAGTTACAGAATGTCTATAGAGACAGAAAGCATTATTTGGATCTTTGACCCTGAACAGCCATGACCTGTCATTGACCTCTTAACCTTTAGAAACCACCAATAGGTGTTAAGGGGAGTTGAGAGAAAAAATCCTATTGATTATTCCCCAGTGCGGAACAAACCTAGGCAGAAGAAAGACAGCATTGTGTTCATTCTCTCTCTCAGGGCCTGGAGGGAACGACACTTGAGTTGTGCACCCGAGACCAACTGTACTGAGAACTCTGATGTCTCAAATAAGTTTCTACCTATGTTTCTGTAATAGTCCATATCTGACAGCCGTCTGTATTCTACTGAGATCAATCTGTTTGACATTAAAAGGTGCCATATCTTTAGTTAGAAAAATGGTATGTTGCTTGTTTACTTTATTCCAAGCTATACTCTTTTGAAGTTATCAATAAAAAGCTGCGTAGTGAATCTTTAACTAACCAGTAAGACACCCTTTACTGTATGTTTCCCTTTAAGATAATAGGTTTTATTTAGCCAGCGGTGTCAACACCCATTCTCCCCTGACTGCCTTGTAAAGGGACTCTAATAATCCATTTATATCCTTTCATTTCCCATTCATTCGGTTCAGGGGAGCAACAACAGCAAAGGAGACAGATGATTTGAAAGATGAACTGAGAGTCATTATACTGCACAGAGCTAGATTGTTACCCCTCTCCCCCCTCCTTCTAAACCACAGTTGAGTGCATTGACAGAGTCCTGTTGTTTGCACTGTTTTGGATCATATCTAGATATATATATATATATATATATATATATATATATATATATATATATATATATATATATATATATATATATATATATATATATATATATATATATATATATATATATATATATATATATATATATATATATATCCTAGAGCGATTCCACATTCACGTAATTAGTTTTCCAAGAAAGGAGTACAAAAATGTTGGGATTGTTTCTTTAGATACAGGGATTTGCTTGCATTATACTAACGATTGGGTCAAGGTCAGTTTGAACAGAGCCGTATGGCCTCACACTTAAGGACACAACGGCAGTATTTGTCCCGCATGAACCCAGTTTGAGTTAAATAACAAGGTCGTACTGTTTCTGGGTAGTCCTCTACGGATGTTTCACACATTCCCAGACTACCAACAGACAGCCCATGTGATTTGTTAATGGTTAACTGTCACTGTTGACGTGCATTAACATGCTTACTAGTCATGAATTATGTTACTTATAACCAACTATATTTAACTATAAAACGACAAATGTAGTTGTCGCAGTTCAATAATGACCAAGGCGTTCTTCATATAATTAATTGAAATGCTTTTATTGGTATGGCATGTTCAGTGGAAACAAAGTTTAAAAACTCGTTTTGGCTGCATTGCCTTCATCAGGGAGTACTCCCATTCCTTCTTTTTTCTACCAAAAAATAGATGTTGTTTACAGAAACGTTTAGTTCTACCAAATCAGTTTCCCTAAAACTCCACTTCCCACAATGCATCCCTCAGTCTTATAGAGGACTGAGGTTAAGTAGATTCTGTCCAAGCTCTTTCACGACCCAGACTTCTAAAGGAATTACTTTAATGTCTAATAAGTACAAGATGTGAGGCCAGGTCATTCTAAATGGGACATTCGTTAAGGAGAGTTAACGAACGCTGTCGTAAGGCTGATACAGAGTCACCCTAACAAGAGTCTAATTAATTAACTCCATTAACAGAAGCCCAAAAAAGTATTTTAATTAAAATGAGAGACATAACTTACCTGGAGTCTCAGATAGTGACACACTCGCTCTTTCACACTCTCTATTTCTCTATAACTCCTCAAATGCGTCTCACTCCATCGCTTCCTGTCTTTCTTTCTCTCTCTCTCTCCTCCTGGTTATGATGTATTGCACCTTTTAGTTTCTCTGAAGTCATTATCTCGTGTGCGTGTGTGTGTGTGCTCAGATTTATTGCTAGTATACTAGTGTGTGCCTGTGCATGTGCTCGTGGTCGTGTGTGTGTGTGTTCCTGTGCGCATGCCTGCATGCCTGCCTGCACCTCCCATGTCTCCATTTGGCTCCATTCACAGTGATGGGCATATGCCCTTGTCATCCCCTGCCCTTCAGAGTATTGGCCTAATGTGGAAATCAAGGGACAGTGAAATATGGAGCACTCCCACCAGCCGTATTTGACTTTGATTAATATGTTGTATCAACCAATTTAGCAGTTTGCAGTGCAATTAAATCCTGCTTTACCTATGAGCACTTATGGAGGAAATTACACTTTTGAACCCTGTAATTGGCTGGAGTATCATGAGCTGCCAATCAGTGACCCATAAACTAAATCAGTGAGCCATTGAGAGCTGTTATTAGCTCTTCCATTGGGCCATATCCATTTGATTGATAGCTCATGGTAATCTTATATCGGAGTGGCTGCGGATCCGACATTCCCCCCCGTACTAATTATCCCGAAGCTTCTGCAAATGTGCGGATCACGTTCTGCGTATGTGTTTATTCTCTACCTAGGAACAGTTTCTGCTCTACACGTGGAGAACGGGCTACTCTGGTGAATGGTGCTTGTTTAATAAAGTTAGATCAAAGCTGAATCAATGTCTGCAAGATCACAACCCGGAAACAGTAAGACCTCGTTAGTATTCTACATAACATATATAATAGTATAATATAACATTACTGTAAGACAAAAATACCACCACATTTTTATCTAATGTGGCCACAATTTAACAGCGCACGCAACTAGGCAAAATACATAGAGTATGCAACAGATTGTTAACACCATCTGCCCTAAAATGCACTGAGTACATAATTCAAAACAGCACTGTTGGCTACTTCGAAACAACAGTGTATAACTCAAGAAGATCTAAATGCATATCCCCATGAAACTGTTTGAGATCAAATGGCTGGCAGCCACTCTGATTTTTTTCCAGCCCAAAAAAGTTTTAAGCATAATAAAACAACTCAAAAAACTGATGACCATGCTCTGTAATGTTTCTTAAACAATAAATGTATTAGTAAGAAGTATATTGCTAAATGTGACCCGAGTCTTTTAACCAAAATATGTTTAGCTTCCCCTTTTAAAGGCGGGAGGTTACCGTAGTAACGGGGCCACTCGAGTCATGTCAGTGAATCTGTGTGGGAGATCTGGGGTGTGACTAGTAGCAGATGGCGTCTCTTCTTTCAAGCAGCAGACTCAAACTAACGCTGAAAAACAACGTGTGCTTGAGAACAAAACAATGTAAATAGCCATAAAAAAAGAGGACTAAGTCTCACTTTGTAGACTCGAGTAAATTAGACCAACATTGGCCTCCAAAAATGAATCCATCATCACTTCACTCAGTGTGCACAGCTCACCTGCCAGGCAGTGTTGCTGCGCGAGATGGGATATAGGAGTCATATTTCTTTGTGTGATAAGCAGCTATGAAACAAAACATACTTGTCTTAAAAATAAAGAAATATGCAAATGCGAATGTAGGCTAATGCTTGGTGAAATAGACATTCTTACCCGCATTTGGCAGGTGGCTGGTGTTAATTTTATGCCCTGGAAGGAGACCACAAAAATGTGTGCTTGAAGTAGAGGTAAAAAAACACATGCCAAACGTGATTCCACATGTGCAGAAGCTTCGGAACCTTTAGTCCTGGGGAAAAGATAAGAGAAAGTCAGATCCGCAGGCCTATCTACATGTAGTTAGATTCAGAAGTCTCGTTAGCTATCATGTTAACCATTTGATCCCTGAGCCTACAGCTTGGTCGAAAACCAAGAAATAAGCTAAGCTGGCCTTTTTAAACCAGACATCAAGTTATTTCAAGCAACTTTGCTCACTGTGTGGGCTGTTATGCCTCATCCTTTACATACGGTTCTGTGCTGGGAGGTCAAAGTGTAGCACTGTAAAGGTGTGTGTTTTAATTTGTTTTGTTTTTTACCAGGTAGGTTGACTGAGAGGAACACATGCTCATTTACAGCAACAACCTGGGGAATAGTCACAGGGGAGAGGAGGAGGGATGAATGAGTCAAGCTGAGGATGATTAGGTAGCCATGACGGTATGAGGGCCAGATTGGGAATTTAGCCAGGACACCAGGGTTAACACCCCTACTATTACAGTAAGTGCCATGGGATCATTAGTGACCACAGAGAGTCAGGACACCCGTTTAACGTCCCATCTGATAGACGGCACCCTACAAAGGGCAATGTCCCCAATCACTGCCCTGGGGCATTGGAATACTTTTTTTAGAACAGAGGAAAGAGTGCCTCCTACTGGCCCTCCAACACCACTTCCAACAGCTCCTGGTCTCCCATCCAGGGACCGACCAGGACCAACTCTGCTTAGCGTCAGAGGCAAGCTAGCAGTGGGATGCAGGGTGTGTGTGTGTGTGTGTGTGTGTGTGTGTGTGTGTGTGTGTGTGTGTGTGTGTGTGTGTGTGTGTGTGTGTGTGTGTGTGTGTGTGTGTGTGTGTGTGTGTGTGTGTGTGTGTGTGTGTGTGTGTGTGTGGTTTAGTAGAACTACGACTAGAGTTGTCCTCTGCTCTGACTAATGATAATGGTCCCAGTGTTCAGTGAGGTGTGTAGTGGTCTCTGGTTTTGACTAATGTACACACACACACTCTATCTCTCTCTCTCACACACACACACACACACTGTGGTTTCACTGCTCTATAAGGAATGGAAAAATCTCCCTGCGGCAGAGCACTACAAAGTGGAGAGGGGTGTTGAGAGAGAGAGAGAGAGAGAGAGAGAGAGGCTTCAAAAGGAGGGTAAATCCATATTAATTAACTTTTTGACAGCATCCCTATATGGGCAAACATGTATGGTAAGTTTTGTTTAAATCAAAAGCGGGACTGTCAACCTAAATAGTCCCAACTTAAATAGTATATTATATTATCTATAGTTCGATGATTCCAATAGGTTTCCTATGGAGGATTGACAGTATAATTTAAAACAACCGATATTCCCATTCAAGTCAACATTCTCTGATGTGTGGACCTCCAACCATCTTTGTGGTACCATTTGAAAGTAGACATTTCAATTGTATCCACATTTTAGTACATCTATCAGCCAAAACATGACACCCACCCTGTATTCAAGAGTATGCTGTGTCTCAACCGATGGAGGGCACGACACAAACACCTCAGATGATGTAAAATGAGGTCTGAGCTACAACATATGCGAATAAGAGAAATCGGAGTGTACTCGTTTTTGGGTCGTTTAAGGTTAAACAACGGGCAAATGAGTATGGAAGGTTCCATTAAAAGCATAAGGGGTGCTGTCAAAAAGTGATTGAATTCAAATGGATTTACCCAGGATTGATGGCGCTGGTTCATGGGGATAGATGGTGAAGGAGAGAGAGAATGTTAGAGAGAGAGAATGTTAGAGAGAGAGAGAGAGAGAGAGTTTCAGAAAGAGAGTGGGGATTGTGTTGCTATGTGTAGTTGGGAAGAGGGAAGGTTCAACAGGAGATAGGGAGAAGGAAAGCAAGCTGCCGAATTGACTGTGTGACTGCTTGCTGATGCAGCTGGATCACTCTTAGCCAACCAGAACCCCCCATTTCCTTCCTCTCCATTATACCGGCCAATAACTGTGGTTTTCCTCCACACCATAGGGCTTGGGGTCATTTGTCCTTAGGCACAGATCTAGGATCAGATCAGATTACTCTCCCCATATCCTAGACGTGACCATAAGGGAGTGGACATGCTAAACTGGCCCTAGATCATTGTGTAGGGACAACTCCACCCTACTGCCACCAGGCTTTTGTGACTGATGGCCCATAAACAAGGAAGGACAGCTTTTTATAAACTCTGTTTCTGAGCAGACAAGTGCTCTTCTCTCTCAACATCTCTCTTTCTCCCTCTCTCTTTCTCTCCCTCTCCACTATCCCCTCTGGTTCCTTTCTTTTCCCCTTCTATCCCTCTTTCTCCATTCTTTTAAATTTTATTTTTAATTTAACCTTTATTTAAGTAGGCAAGTCAGTTAAGAACAAATTCTTATTTACAATGACGGCCTACATTCATTTGAGGCAGTATTCAGTGCGTCTGTGTGTGTGTGTGTGCTTCTGTCCTTTTGAATGTGTGTGTGTGTGTGTGTGTGTGTGTGAGGTGAGCAGTCCTGACTGGTAGACTGGAGCGGGGTCTTGTGGTCTTGGAGGAATAACACCTCCAGTGTGTTTCCCTTTCCTGGAGCCAGACTAGAGGAACCATACTGTAGGCCCCAGAGACCTAGTAGGACAGTAGAGAGACTGTCTGTGCTAGCTGCTGGAACTTTCCAGACTGAAATTAATGTTGTTATTTTCAGATAATGGGCGACATTTTCGTAGTGCAAAAGAGCACAGATCAGTGCAAAAAAATACTGTAAACCTTGTAATAATGGCAGCGTGAGTTTATTAGAAACTAAAATGACATCCAATGTCCAGTGAATGGACTTCATTTATGCTTTTACCCAGAAGTTCCCTCGCCTGAAAAATATTTATTTCTTGTTGAATTGAGTTGAGTTTTGTATGTATTTCATCAAGTGATAGTGTTGGTTTTGTAGATGACAGCAGTTGAAAGTACTCAAGTCTTTTCAATGAACATTTGACCCAGGTCTTGTTTCCAGGGAAACCTGACTTTTATAGATGCTTGGCCAAGCAGACAGAACTCGCACACACACACGCACAACAAACACACACACACACAACGCTAGCCTTGTCCCAAATCCACCTGATGAATCCATGTAATAACAACACACATCTATGTCTCTGGAGGATTCCTACAAAACCAGAACACAACATACACTGCAGAACCCAAACAATCTTAGTCAGACATTTTGGATCTTAAATAAGACTTAATTTTGTGCAGAACCTTGTAAAATTGACTAATGTGGGAATAACAATATCCAGCCCATTTATTAAATTGTCCAGGCCTACATGTTACAGTAGTTTTCCCTCAGTTAAAATGTTTTAATGAGCGTTTTGGCCTTTCTAAAACCTTTTCTCAGGGGTATACTCTCAAACTCTCTTCTCTCTCTCTGTCTCTGTATCTTTCTCAATTCAGTTCAATTCAATTTGCTTTATTGGCTTGACTTAACAACGTACATATTGCCGAAGCGTACTTTGAAGATTAAGTGATGCATTTACAATATTAACATAATCAAAATCATTTCATCTTTCTCTCTCTCAATTCAATAAGCGTTATTAGAGCAGTGAAGTAAACTGCAGTTTTACACATGTATTGTTTCTTTCTCCATCTCCATCTCTCTCTCTCTCTCTCTCTCCCTCCTTCATTTTGACACTCGTCTAAAGGGCTGAGGGAGAATTTGAGTGCTGCTAAGCTTTCCCCCAGCGTAGGTCATTAGAGAGAACAGACCAAAACTCTCAGATTGTTAAAGCAGCCGGGAGCTGGTGTTTTTCTCCCCGGGTACCCCATTTAGCTTTTACTAAATAGGAAACTGATAACTCCTACTATTATAGATCGCTACACTGTTATTATGTGAGGCTGGAGTGGGGTTACATGATGTGAGGCTGGAGTGGGGTTACATGATGTGAGGCAGGAGTGGGGTTACATGATGTGAGGCTGGAGTGGGGTCACATGATGTGAGCCTGGAGTGGGGTTACATGATGTGAGGCGGGAGTGGGGTTACATGATGTGAGGCTGGAGTGGGGTTACATGATGTGAGGTTGGAGTGGGGTTACATGATGTGAGTCTTATCATGTTATTTTTCAGCTCTACCTAGTCTTATCATGTTATTTCCTTTCAGACAAAGAAAGTCAGTCTGGCTTTGAGCCAATTATGTATTTAGAAAGATTGAACAACTTAATTCTTTGTTTTCTCTCTCTCTCTCTCTTTCAGTAGACTGCTAACTGAAACCGTTCTCAGCAATTGATTTGAGCCGCCACTTTGCTTACTACTATCACCATAGTTACTAGAATCTATACTATAGGACACTACATTTTACATTTTTGAGCCCATTTGAGTTACATTACACATTGAATTGGCACTCACAGACACTGAGAAATGGAGGGCCCAACCATTGTTAGAGATTGGAAAAATCGACCATTGCTTTTTCCATTACAATTTCCTAGTTAATGGACTCTGCCCAACTCCTGTCCCCAAGCGCTATTCTCAACACACTTTTCTCATTGTCTCTGTCTCTGTCTCTCTTTCTCTCTGTCTCTCTGGAAGGCAGTCTCTAATGTCCCTAACAGACTCTAGATATGTGATCTCACAGACGTTGAGAGAATGAAGAATGGCCCTTGGTGTTTTTCTCATTCAGTGCTTAAGTTGATTTACATTTACTCTTCATAATTTTGTTCAGCCGTTTGGCTGAATGTTGTCCCCTCCCATCTTGCTTCATTCTAGTGGCTTGCGGTGCTGCTGTAAGGTCTGTGCTTTCTGTGTATTTCTCCAATGGGGTGTTAACAATAAAGGACGTTTTAATATGTGTTGTTGAGCTAAGGCTTCTAAGGCAGCGTTAGCCTGAACACAGTGGGGAGCCCCAGCATGAATGCCAGCAAGTAACGGTTCACTGTAGTTCAGGCTTTACTGCCGCAGGAAGAGAGGGAGCCCAGATCTTTAATTACAGTAACGCAGCAACAATCAACACTACAGAATATCTGCCCTGGTACCATGAGATGGGAGAGAGAGGGAGGCCTTCTTCTCTTCTATCTTTCTTTGTTTACCTCTTCCCTTCTCCTTCTTTTTTATCTGTCTTTCTTTCTCTTCTTTCCATTTTCTTCATTTATTTGTCTGTCTGTCTGTCTGTCTGTCTGTCTGTCTGTCTGTCTGTCTGTCTGTCTGTCTGTCTGTCTGTCTGTCTGTCTGTCTGTATGTATTCTCCACACTGTGTTAAATAGACCAAGGCCGGTTAGTGAGATTGAGGAGAGATCACCTACACACACACACACACACACCCACTGAGACCCCTTTTTCTGGTGGAAACCTAGAACATTGACCTCAGTTCCACATTGCTGGATGTAACCTGTGTTCTTATAGGGGTTAGGGTCTTTGAAGTCCCTCTGTCTGACATTTAGCTGATCTCAATCTCAAATATGTGGCTTTGCAAGTGAAGTGGGTCATACTCCAGGTTCTCACTAATCTTATCAAGAGTTATGGCACAGGGTGGTCATCCACTGCTTGTCTGAATGGATAGGGTTTTGTGCCATCTTGCATTGTTATCCCATTTGTGTCTCTGTCTGTGTCTGTCTGTGTCTCTGTGTCTCTGTCTCTGTCTGTGTCTCTGTATGTGTGTCTCTGTCTGTGTCTCTGTCTCTGTATGCGTCTCTGTCTGTGTCTCTGTCTGTGTCTCTGTCTCTGTATATGCATGTGTTTACCTACATACGTTAAGGAGATACATATTTCTCAGCAGGCAGCAGACATTCAGTTTAGCTGGACCTGCAGACATTCAGTTGTAGCGTTTTATTCCTTGTAAGCTCGGTACGCTGTTCATTTTAAAGCTGGAAGGAGGGATGAGGAAAGGGGAGGAGGGGAGATGTTGATGAGTGTGTTTGTATCAAAGTCACGCTGTGCTGTGATGCAAATACCTTTGGCCTAATTCTCAGGTGCTGCATGAGAAAAAAAAGACCACTTTATTTGGATAGTCCAAAATTAGATTTAGTAAAACAATTCTGTTGACTTGCATGAATTGATGTTCAGCTTATTATTCAAAGACTATCCATTTCAATAAAACTGTATTCAACTATTACAGTATTCAACCAAAAAGTGATTTTGGTAACGGGCTCCTCTTCAGTATATTATGACACCCTCTCTTCTCACCTCACTCTCTCTCCATCTCACTTCTCTTTATCTTCTGGTACTGTTCGTTCCTCTCTTACTAGCTAGCATTCTCCACTTCAACTCCTCTTCTTTTTCTCATTTGCACAGATGGCGTGTGAAATTCCCAGCGGACTAATTTAACATTGCCTCGCTCTCAGCATGGAGCATTTAACGTACCTTCACACTCTCATAGTGCAAGTCATGTATTCTCTTCCCTCTCCCTTCCTCTAACTCTCCCTCTCTCCATCGCTCCCTCTCTCCCTCTTATTCTGTCTCTTTCTATACTTAGTAGGCATGCCTCACACACACACACACACACACACACACACACACACACACACACGTATACAGCTAGCCTTTTACAGTTGGTCTTCCATAGCTAAGTATTTTCAGTGCGCTAGTAGCCAGGAAAACATATCTAACCCTACTGTAGCTTTTTGGGTGGATTTTGATGTCAACAGTAGACTGATTGGGCGATAGGAGGTCAAGATATCTAGACCTAACTCTAAATGAATTGATGACATCCATTTGCAGTCTTGGGCTGCATCAGAAAAGTCTAAAGTGGCTTCCTCTCCTTGTCTCCTGTCCTTCTTGAGCAATGATAGTGAACAGACTTCATGAGTTTCCACTAATTCCATGGATTGGCTTTTAGCCATCAACGTCTACACTTAATATAAACCACACCAACCCAATATGGCTATGTATGATGATGTTTTGATTAACTATGGTTGTTGCAGGATATGAGCTATGGTTTATAAAGATATGATTTCTTCTTAATACGGAGATTAGGTTGTGGCTGCAGTAATGGGATGCCCAGGCCTCCTGTGCCCGCTGTTGGCACCCAACTGGCACCACTGGTCTGGCACCAAAGGAACAGCTGGTACCGGTCTGTCCAGACACACTCAGAGACTAGGGTCCAGATAATTACTGCTCTGTTCTGGTGTGTGTGTGGTGGGTAGGCGAGGGGGTGGCACGCACACGCACACACGCACACGCGCATTTTATCTCTCGCAAACGTAAACACACTCTTGCATATGCACCACACACACATAGGCACTCATATACTACTGTACATACACCTGCACACTCATATACATACACCTGCACACTCATATACATACATACACATGCACACTCATATACATACACCTGCACATGCACACTCATATACATACACCTGCACACTCATATACATACACATGCACACTCATATACATACACATGCACACTCATATACATACACCTGCACACTCATATACATGCACACTCATATACATACACACTCATATACATACACATACACATGCACACTCATATACATACACATGCACACTCATATACATACACATGCACACTCATATACATACACACTCATATACATACACATGCACACTCATATACATACACACTCATATACATGCACACTCATATACATGCACATGCACACTCATATACATACACATGCACACTCATATACATACACACTCATATACATGCACACTCATATACATGCACACTCATATACATGCACACTCATATACACTCATATATGCATACACATGCACATGCACACTCATATACATACACATGCACACTCATATACATACACATGCACACTCATATACATACACATGCACACTCATATACATACACATGCACACTCATATTTTTTATTTATTTTACCTTTATTTTACTAGGCAAGTCAGTTAAGAACATATTCTTATTTTCAATGACGGCCTAGGAACAGTGGGTTAACTGCCTTGTTCAGGGGCAGAACGACAGATTTTTACCTTGTCAGCTCGGGGATTTGATCCAGCAACCTTTCGGTTATGGGCCCAACACTCTAACCACTGGGCTACCTGCCGCCCCATACACATGCACCTGCACACTCATATACATACACCTGCACACTCATATACATACACATGCACACTCATATACATACACATGCACACTCATATACATAAACATGCACACTCATATACATACACATGCACACTCATATACATACACCTGCACACTCATATACATACACCTGCACACTCATATACATACACCTGCACACTCATATACATACACATGCACACTCATATGCATACACCTGCACACTCATATACATACACATGCACACTCATATACATACACCTGCACACTCATATACATACACATGCACACTCATATACATACACATGCACATTCATATACATACACATGCACACTCATTCCATTAATCATACCCTTACCACCTCAAAAAGCACATTCACTTTTCAACTTAAATTTCCCTATTGTGCAAAACAAAACTATTAGTCACCACAAACACATTTCCCACAAACCAACATGTCATGGGACAATGCACCTCAATTTTGCTGATATCCTGTTTGCTGGAAAGAACCTACTTTATCTATCTGGCGTGTTGTGTGTGTGTGTGTGTGTGTGTGTGTGTGTGTGTGTGTGTGTGTGTACCTACCCTACAGTAACCCTGCCTGCTACTTGTGTTCCAGGCATGACTAGTTGACTCAGCTAACTCCATTTCCTCTCATCTCATCTCTTGTTTACTCCGCATTGCACTTTAGCTCCAAAGTCATTTTTAACTGCAAATACCATCTTGTTATTGCAGTGTTTTCTGGCCCAGTCTCTACCTACTGTACTTTAAACCTCTACATTGTTCCTGCGGGAGAATACATTGCATCAGCAACTGTATTGACAGTAACAGCCTTTCAGCCCCCCAATATGGGCCTCACAGCAACAATATTACAGCCTATTAGTTAGCTATCTAGCTGAGCTCACTGCTAGAGTAGTGGTGGTGGATGGTGATCTGTTCTAGTGTTGGTCAGCCTCTTTCTCTCTTTAGTTCACTTCTTCTTCTTGTTATCGCACCTTTTCTCTCGTTCGTTCTCTCCAACTCTCCTCTTGAACCTTCTCTCTCTTTTGTGCTCTATTTTTCTCTCAAATTCTCTTTCACACACACACACACACACACACACACACACACACACACACACACACACACACACACACACACACAATACCTCTCCCCTCTCTCTCAGCACCCCCCCCTCCCTCTCTCTCTGTCTCTCACACAAACTATCACGTCGCCCCTGACCCTGTTTCAAGGAGACAGACCCCCTAGCAGCTGAACAAATGGAGAGAGGCAGAGGGACTGAGACTCTGAGGGAGCACCATCTGCCATAGGCCTCATAAGGGACACTTGTTAGGGAAAGCCAGCTAGCCAGGCCAATCTGTGACCAAGCGTGACCGTGTGAGGAACCAGAGCCATGGGGTTCGAAATGGTGGCCGCGTATGTGTGTGTGACGTGTGTGTGTGTGTGTGGGCCCTCCTCTCCGTCCCTGTATCTCTCCCTCCTCTCCATCCCTCTATCAATCCCTCCCTCCCTCCCCTCTATCCCTTCCTATCCCTCCCTACCCTGCCTCCCTCCACCCCTCTATCCCTCCCCTCATCCCTCCCATCCATCCCTTCTTCCCTCCTTCCCTTCCCTCCCCTCATCCCTCCCTCCACTCCATCCCTCTATACCTCCATCCTCTCCATCCCTCTATCCCTCCCTCCTCTCCATCCCTATATCCCTCCCTCCTCTCCATCCCTAAGACCTCCCGCCCTCCCTCCCTCCCCCGCCTCCCTCCATCCCCTCCCTCCCTCCCCTCATCCCTCTATCCCTCCTTTCTATACCTCTATCCCTCGCTTCCCTCCCTCCCTCCTCTCCATCCATCCCACCCTCCCCTCCATCCATCTATCCCTTCCTCCCGCGCCTCCCTCCATCCCTCTGTCCCTCCCTCTATCCCTCCCTCCCCTCCATCCCTCCCTCTTCTCTATCCCTCCATCTCTCTATCCCTCCCTCCCCTGCCTCCCTCCCTCCGATGCCACTCCATCCCTCTATCCCTCCCTCCCTCCCCTGCCTCCCTCCCTCCCCTCCCTCGTGGAAAGGTATTGTTCCGCCATCCAGGATGCCTATGCAGAACTTTAATGTGAGAATAATAGGCCTAATGGTATTATTCAGGAGCCACCTTGGCCCCTCCGGCCACCACACAGACACACACATCCACACTACTGAGACTGGTTTTTAGTTTTTTGTTGTTGAGTGAGTGTAATGTTGGGGTGTCAATAAGCATGTGGATGTAAGAACACAGCGTGTTAATCTTATTATTAATATTTATTATTAGCAGATGTGAGGTTATGTGAGTGAGTGAGTGAGTGAGTGAGTGAGTGAGTGAGTGAGTGAGTGAGTGAGTGAGTGAGTGAGTGAGTGAGTGAGTGAGTGAGTGAGTGAGTGAGTGAGTGAGTGAGTGAGTGAGTGAGTGAGCACGTGTGGCCAATTTGGCCAGACAGGCTGCAGACTGTGAGAGTGGTGTGTAATAGCATTAGTGTCCGGTGTTTTCTCGTTCGAGTTTTAGTGTGCTCTGAGTGTGCGCTGTATCATGTTCACACACACACACAGTATTCTCTTACAACGACTCAAGCCTGGGAATATCACCACACCACATATGGCTGCTGTGCAATCCCCAAGGCCAATTGGAGTGAGGGGAGAGAGTGTGTGTGTGTGTGTGTGTGTGTGTGTGTGTGTGTGTGTGTGTTTGCATCCATACATGTGTGCTCCTTAGTGCTCTATACTCTTTATGGATGGCACAAACACATTCCCATTCCTAATAGATCCTAACCTGCCACTCTCTAAATGAGATTCTCTGGTACTCTTGTATACTTTTTAGCCAGTAGTTCTGAAAGTAGCGCTCACGAGCCAAAAGTGATCCCCGAAACTTGCGTACCACAAATGGAATATTTGAGATTCTTCAAAGTACCCACCATTTGCCTTGATGACAGCTTTGCACACTCTTGGTATTCTCTCAACCAGCTTCATGAGGTAGTCACCTGAAATGCATTTCAATTAACAGGTGTGCCTTGTTAAAAGTTCATTTGTGGAATTTCTTTCCTTCTTAATGTGTTTGAGCCAATCAGTTGTAACAAGGTCGGGGTGGTATACAGAAGATAGCCCTATTCGGTAGAAGACCATATTATTGCATGAACAACTCAGATAAGCAAAGAGAAACGACAGTCCATCATTTTTGAGATGGACTGTCGTTTCTCTTTGCTTATCTTTGAGATTTTTGGTTCCTACTGCCGTGTCTTTTTGAGATTCAGAGTAGGTGAACAGATTATCTCAGCATGTGTGGTTCCCACGTGAAGCATGGAAGAGGAGGTGTGATGGTGTGGGGGTGCTTTACTGGTGACACTGTTATTTAGAATTCAAGGCACACTTAACCAGCATGGCTACCACAGCATTCTGCAGCGATAAGCTATCCCATCTGGTTTGGGCTCGTTTGTTTTTCAACAGGTCAATGACCCAAAACACACCTCCAGGTTGTGTAAGGGCTATTTAAACAAGAAGGAGAGTGATGGAGTGCTCAATCAGATGACCTGGCCTCCACACTCACCCGACCTCAACCCAATTGAGATGGTTTGGGATGAGTTGGACCGCAGAGTGAAGGAAAAGCAGCCAACATGTGCTCAGCAAAACTGTCATCAAGGCAAAGGATGGCTACTTTAAAGAATCTAAAATCTCAAATATATTTTGATTTGTTTAACACTGTTTTGGTTAATACCTTATTACATATGTGTTATTTCATAGTTTTGATGTCTTCACTACTATTCTACAATGTAGAAAATAGTAAAAATAAAGAAAAACCCTTGAATGAGCCGGTGTGACCAAACTTTTGACTGCCACTGTACCTTCACACACAGACACATACATCGCGGTCACACACCTCAGGCATTTCCAATCCGCTTCGTTCCCCATGTCCCTGTGGGAAGAATGTTCCATAGACAAAGGAATTTTCACTGTGACAATCTGTGTGTGACGGGGCGCACAGTCATGCAGCGGATTTTTGTGTGTGTGTGTGAGAGAGAGAGATGGCTGCACTTTTAGTCATTGACTAAGCTTGGATTAGGTTTGGGTGCTTTACTTGGCTCTGGGCCCTCTGGTGGTATTACAGGAGAGAGACTGACTGAGTAACTATGGACTTAAACCCACCCCAGTGGAAGTGAGTGTGTTTGAGTGGGTTGGGGTGTTTTAATTGTGTGTGGGTGTGTGGGTGTGTGGGTGTGTGGGTGTGTGGGTGGGTGGGTGGGTGGGGGTGTTAGCACCCGTGTGTGTTTTGTGTCAACGTGTAAAGTTGAGTGGGTTAGTGTGTTTCAGTTTTAAGTGTGTGCCAGAAATGTTGCTATTGAGGACAGTGGGTATGCAGAGTGGATTATATGACCTCAGTCTTTGTTGATATGTGTGTTTATGGACCACTAATCTAGGATTACTGTGTATTAGTCTGTTTCGGGCTGAGTACAGTGAATTAGCTTGACGCTTTGTTGGTTTTATGTGTGTCAATAGAAAATCTCTCAGATGAGTTATTTATTAATGTATTTTCAAATCATCAGTTCTAGGTCTTTGCGTAAAAGTAACTACCCTAATTCCTCTAAGAGGTAAACAACAGGAACAGGAAAGACAGATGAGAGTATCTAGAATGATGATCTCACCAACCATCATCACTACCAGGCTCATGTTACTGTTAGACATACACATTCCATGTCCTGAAATGTGACTCTCACCACCTTGCCTGCAAGTGTACATGTGTACTCTGATACTCCTAGTGTAGTAGTAGTATTTTGGTTTATTTTCTAGATTTAATACTGCTTTTGATACTTATCTTGAAAAGGGTTTCTCTTTGCAAGATACAGCTGAAACACAATGTCTAAATTACAGAAATGTTGACCCCATCCTCATATGAATTCCGGTGATTTTGGCTCGTGAGCGCTACTTTCAGAACTACTGGCTAAAAAGTATGCATGAGTACCAGAGGCAGGAATTCAGTGAATATAGACCTGATTTGTTGAATAGAGAGAGAAAACATGTCTTCAACCTTGATAGTGATGTGTCAATCGCCAAGTAATGATATCATTTTGATAATTGGGTCCTATTGTGGAGGGCTTTGGGAAAGATCTTTAAATCCTAGGTGATGCACAAACACACACACACACACAGACACACACACACACACACACAGCTATCGGTCAACGGTTAGAGGTGAAGACAGAGTAAAGATGAGTTTCTATTTCCCATAATCCTCTAAGGCGCCAGACCTGAAGAAACATCCAATGTGACACATCTTTGCTTGAATGACGTACATTCACTGGCCTCTTATTGGTCAATACATAGTATCAGCAATTCAGGGTTTATATACAGTGCATTCTGAAAGTATTTAGAACCCTTGACTTTTTCCACATTGTGTTACGTTACAGCCTTACTCTGCCTTACTCTTTTTTTCCCCCTCATCAATCTACACACAACACCCCATAATGACAAATGAAAAACAGGTTTTTAGAAATGTTTGCAAAATGTATTAAATAAAAAAAACGTAAATATCACATTTGCATAAGTATTCAGACCTTTTACTCAGTACTTTGTTGAAGCACCTTTGGCAGTGATTACAGCCTCAAGTCTTCTTGGGTATGACGCTACAAGCTTGGCGTCGCTGCACAGCTATTTTCAGAGATGTTTGATCAGGTTTAAGTCTGGGTTCTGGCTGGGCCACTCAAGGACATTCAGAGACTTGTCCCGAAGCCACTCCTGCATTGTTTTGGCTGTGTGCTTATGATCGTTGTTCTGTTGGAAGGTGAGGTCCTGAACACTCTGGAGCAGGTTTTCATCAAGGATCTCTGTACTTAGCGCTGTTCATCTTTCCCTTGATCCTGACTAGTCTCCCAGTCCCTGCTGCTGAAAAACAACCCCACAGCATGATGCTGCCACCACCATGCTTCACCGTAAGGATGGTGTCAGGTTTCCTCCAGACGTGACGCTTGGCATTCAGGCCAAAGAGTTCAATCTTTGTTTCAAGAGTCCTTTAGGTGAGTCATGTTCCTTTTATTGAAGAGTGGCTTCCGACTGGCCACTCTACCATAAAGGCCTGATTGGTGGAGTGCTGCAGAGATGGTTGTCCTTCTGGAAGGTTCTCGGTCGGGTTCTTGGTCACCTCCCTGACCAAGGCCCTTCACCGCAGATTGCGCAGTTAAAAAAAAAAGAAAAGAAAAAAAGAAACGTTTTCACTTCATCAATAATGGGTATTGTGTGTAGATTGATGAGGGAAAACATATTTAATATATTTTAGAATAAGGCTGTAGAATAATGCACTGTAGATATATCACTGGTCTGTGTCTGTGCACATACAGTATACAATCACATAATAAGAGTAACATAATGCATACACAGACCTACAAAATAACACAGACAGGGCATTTAAACACATTCTCTCTCACTCTCACACACACACACACACACACACACACACACACACACACACACACCAGACCCTTGATGAGGTTGGTCCTTTGCATAATGTAATATATTCCAGAATTTATCATTGTTTTACTGTGATGCAGCATGCTGCCTCCCATCTAGATGGCTCTGTAATCAGTTAATACACAACCGTCCAATGATTAACATCATTAAGATACAAGAGATAAATAATTATGCAGAATGATAATTAAAACTCCACATTAGGATGGGGGGACTGTGTGTGTGGGTGTGTGGGACTCGCTTTTGCAACTAGCTCTCACGGTCTCACGGCAAAGTGAGACGTTCATCCATGTTTCTCAACGTCACATTTCGAAGTTGTGCAAAACCTCAAATTTAAAGTGTTTAAGGTTAAGTGTACGCATTAACTCTGAATGGTTAAGGTAAGGATTAAGGTTTGGGATAGGCTTAAAACTAAAATCTCAAAAACAACTTTCTATCACTGGATGCTGACACCCATCCGCCATCCCTGTCCACAACATCCTAGCATAACCAAAATGTACTTTAAGGTAACAGCGCTCACTGTTGCCCCTAGTGGCCGGTTTCCACATCATCTCCGGACGTCCTCAAGACATGGATGAACATTGAATAATGACTTGTATCATGGGTTTTGTGTGGAGTGTTAGCTTCCTCTCTCTCTCGCTGTCCATCTGTCTTTATCTGCATCAACACAAATCACACACAACCTCAAATCAGTAAGAATTAGGACAACAAATGGTAACATAATCTTCTTCACCATACCACATTTTGGCAAGGAGTTCTCTGAGTGATCGCTCATGCTGTCTCTTTAGGGTTTTGCCACACTTGAGAAAACAAGAGAGATGGACCAGAGAGCAATACAGACAGAGATCAATACAGACAGAGAGCAATACAGACAGAGAGCAATACAGACAGAGAGAGCAAGACAGACAGAGAGAGCAAGACAGACAGAGAGCAAGACAGACAGACGGAGAGCAAGACAGACAGACGGAGAGCAAGACAGACAGACGGAGAGAGCAAGACAGACAGACGGAGAGAGCAAGACAGACAGACGGAGAGAGCAAGACAGACAGACGGAGAGAGCAAGACAGACAGACGGAGAGAGCAAGACAGACGGAGAGAGCAAGACAGACGGAGAGAGCAAGACAGACGGAGAGAGCAAGACAGGCGGAGAGAGCAAGACAGGCGGAGAGAGCAAGACAGGCGGAGAGAGCAAGACAGACGGAGAGAGAGCAAGACAGACGGAGAGAGAGCAAGACAGACGGAGAGAGAGCAAGACAGACGGAGAGAGAGAGCAAGACAGACGGAGAGAGAGAGCAAGACAGACGGAGAGAGAGAGCAAGACAGACGGAGAGAGAGAGCAAGACAGACGGAGAGAGAGAGCAAGACAGACGGAGAGAGAGAGCAAGACAGACGGAGAGAGAGAGCAAGACAGACGGAGAGAGAGAGCAAGACAGACGGAGAGAGAGCGCAAGACAGACGGAGAGCAGAAGAGGAGTGGTTAAACCACCAGAGGGTTTAAAGAGGGGAAAAGGAGAAAAAATCTTAACACAGTATTGCAATATGTCGACATCGTCCCCAAACTTAGCTTCCCTAATACTATCAATGCTTTAGAGGCCAAACTCAGGTGTTGAGCCAGTGTGTCATAATATCTGTGGCGACATGCTATTAGACACTCGATCTCTCTTCTACACTTTCATCTCTCTCCTGGCACTTTCCTCCCTACTTTCCTCCCACTTTCCTCCCTACTGTCCTCCCACTGTCCTCCCTACTTTCCTCCCTACTTTCCTCTCTACTTTCCTCCCACTGTCCTCCCTACTTTCCTCCCACTTTCCTCTCTACTTTCCTCCCACTTTCCTCCCTACTTTCCTCCCTACTTTCCTCTCTACTTTCCTCCCTACTTTCCTCCCTACTTTCCTCCCTACTTTCCTCCCTACTTTCCTCCCTACTTTCCTCCCTACTTTCCTCCTACTTTCCTCCCTACTTTCCTCCCTACAGTAGACGCACTTCACCACACACACACACACACTTCACCACACACACACACACTTCACCACACATTTCACCACACACACACATACACATACAGTACACACACTTCACCACACACATACATACCGTACACACACTCACATACACATACAGTACACACACTTCACCACACACATACAGTACACACACTTCACCACACACACACATGCATACAGTACACTAACACACATACATACAGTACACACACACACACACACACACACACACACACAGTACACACACTTCACCACACACATACAGTACACACACACACACACAAACACACACACGCAGTACACACACACACACGCAGTACACACACACATGCAGTACACACACACATGCAGTACACACACACACATGCAGTACACACACACACACACACACACACACACACACACACACACACACACACACACACACACACATGCAGTACACACACTTCACCACACACACATACAGTACACACACTTCACCACACACATACATACAGTACACATACAGTACACACACTTCACCATACACACACTGTACACACACTTCACCACACACACCCACATATAGTCCACGGACTTCACCACACACATACATACAGTACACACACTTCACCACACACATACATACAGTACACACACTTCACCACACACATAAATACAGTACACACACTTCACCACACACACACACACACACACACACACACACATACATACAGTACACACACGTATGCACTTTACATACAGTACAGTGTGTGAATACACAGACCAATGGACACACTGCATACACAGGCACACATACTGTCTCTCTCACACTGAATCCCCAGTATTGAGCCGGTGTCTCCTCTCTGTCTGGAGGTGTGGTTTCCTCATCTCTTTTTGCCACAAGAAGTGTAAAGGTGTGACACCATTCCTGAGAGCGAAAGAGCTTTGTGTCTCAAAAACACGTTTAGCCATAGCTGTCAGATGATTCCACCCCCGGTCCCTTTTTGATAATGTAATATTGCTTGGTTTTTGATAAGCTTTATCCCAGATGCATCACTTTCCACAGATTTGGCACTGCCTCTCAGTAGGTAGTGTTTACAATACATTGGATTGTCTTTGCATCTTTCCAGCTTTGTAGCTTTCCACTTAAAGTGCCTGCTGTCAGATATATCCCATCTCATGCCTGGTTTGCTGTACGGTTAACGAGGTGTGTATCAGGGATTACGCCGTGGTTCAGGTTCAGATAGCATTAGGGAAACATGAGTCCCGTGTTTCCTGGGATTTAACTTTTTTTCTGCTTTCTCTCTCCCACATGCGTGTCCTGTATGTTTGTGTGTGTGCGTGTGTGTGTGTGTGTCCATCCCAAGGTGTGTGTATGCATGTCTTGTGCTGTGTGTATCCATGCGTGGGCATGTGCTCGTGTGCACATGACACTGTGTGTGTGTGTGTGTGTGTGTCCGGAGAGGGGGCATCTGGCACAGAGTAGCGGGCAGCAGTATAACCTTGCTCTCTTTTATTACAATAATGGAAAAATGGAGGAAGGAATATGAGTCAGAGCAGCTTAGCGAGGGAGGTCAATGACCTGGAAACACCTGCGCTGCATCCTAAATGGCACCCTATGTAGTACACTACTTTTGAGGCTGTCCCTAGCAGACTGATATCACACATAGAATCTCCTCTGTTGTTTTCTGAATATCCTGGCGACATGTCATAAATATATGTATTTATGACACCAGTAGCTCTGACCTTGAAAATCTGTCCTGTTCCTAGTGGATGTATGACTGTAGACACAACGTATTCATATAAATCTCACAAGAATCTCACAAGTATTTATTTAATATTTCTATTACATTGGTGTAGAGAGAACTCTACCTTACCATTAATCCATACCTAGATATGCCTGTTCTATGTCTAGGAGATCAGTGGAGGCTGCTGAGGGGAGGACGGCTCATAATAATGGCTGGAACGGAGCAAATGGATTGATACCATTGATACCATTCCACTCCAGCCATTACCACAAGCCAGTCCTCCCAAATTAAGCCTCCTGTGATGGAGATATACTCAGTCTTATAATGTAAAGCACACAAGATTCTGAGAAAATCTATTTTGCTGTCAGGTTGTGTAGCTGTCGAGACTGTTAACACAGTCTATTAAGTCGTAATTACACATTACACTAGCCTCATGACAGAGATGATAGCATCCTACATCAGCGTCATACATACTACAGTAACATGTCTTCTAGATCAGAGCTCGCTTTAGCCTGGTCCCAGATGTGTGGCCACTGTCTTGCCAACTCCTATGGTCATTGTCAAGCTAAAGGAGTTGGCAAGACAGCACACACCAGCCTGAGACCAGGCTACTGTCGCTTAGGCCAACAACCTGTGGGTTTGGGGAGGTGATTCGTCCACTAGGATCAATACGTATCAGTCCAGGCCATAGTGCCTATTAATCAAGCTGTTAAAATGGGTAATGACTTGAAAGGTGCTCCAGCAGGACCACAGTAAAACACTGCCTTAAAAGCTGCATAAAGTCACCAAGGAGGACTGTCCTATGTTGTCCATGTGTTCTCTCGGTATGTCTCATAAAGAGCCATAGGGTGACATTTATGGTTGTGGTGTGTAGTCAATGTGTTTGTGTTAACTGACTCTCGTTCTCCACCTGTGTCCCATATCTTTCCTCCCTCTCTCTCTCTGTCTCTCGATCCCTCTCTCTCACTCCTTCTAAAATTCCAATTCTAACATGCTTTAATGGCATGAAACGAGCAGTGAATGTATTGGCCTTCAAGGAGTCGAAACCATGTAATATTATGCAAAACTGCAAATCACAGAAGAAAGTTAATAAGATTCAAGAGAACTCTAACACTTTTATTTAACAAACCTCTCTCTCTCTCCTCTCTCTCTCCGTAGGTGATGTGGTAGACATTTACCAGCGGGAGTTTCTGGCCCTGAGAGAGCGTCTGCACTCTGCCGAGCAGGAGAACCTGAAGCGATCCAAGGAGCTAAACCTGGTGCTTGATGAGATCAAGAGGGCCATCGCCGAAAAGCAGGCCCTTAGGGACATCAATCGCACCTGGGCCAGTCTCTCTGGTAAGAGGACAAACTAATTTGAACCAGTCAGAACCAGTTATAACCAGTAAGAACGAATCAGAATTAGTCAATAAGGTTGAGCGATTTTCCATCAATCAGTAAAAATGTTAGTAACTGTATGTACATCTATAAGAATACAATACACTATTTATACTATTGCATAATTGTACAACTCTCTGTAAGGGTGTACTATCCACAATACATGGGTGAACATTCCTAAAGTTAGACTAACCATTCTAAAAGGATGGACTGCTCTCTAAATTAACCCTTCTGTAACCAATAAGTAATGCATGGTCTGTACGTTATATGAGTAGTTGTGCTATAACTAATAGATTGAACTAATAGAATGGATTGCAATCAACACGTACAATCAATACGTTCAGTCAGTCAGAAAGGATTAGGTTGAATTATATATGAATGGTATATCCAGTCAGTGATGACAGAATGCAGAATGCTGCTCCGATGTGTATAAATGACCCCCTCAGTAGCATCCATTCTCTTTTTTTTTTATCCATAGCAATTATGACTTCTGATCTGTTCTTTTGACCCGCTTCTGACCTGTGTGTGTGTGTGTGTGTGTGTGTGTGTGTGATAGATGAGACCAAGCTGAAGCTGTGGAACGTGACATCCAGTAAGAATGTGCTCCAGCTGCCCAGTATCTTCCATCACCTGCCCCATCTCCTGGCCAAGGAGAGCAGCCTGCAGCCTGCTGTGCACGTGGGCCAGGGACGCACCGGGGGTCAGTACACACACACACACACGTTCATCCCCATCCTTTCTTAGTTTCACCTCTTCCCACCCTTCCTCTGACAACAGTACCAGTGTGCTCTGTCCAGCATTGGTTATCTCTCCCTTCATCACCTCCCTCTCTGGCTCTCTGCCCCACTGTTGCTGTGCCAGTTGCCCAGTTAGACTTCTCGCTCCCTGGGGAGCTAGCCTCCTAACCCCACCCCCCATAAACCTCCACTCCCCCTGGAGAGGCCGTCCAAACTCTCCAGACAGCCAGCTAGACTCTCAGAGGGGCCAATAATTAATCTATGTGTGTGTGTGTGATTTACGTTTAGGCCACCAAACCCCATCTAAATGGATTACGCGGGCCATGTCCATGAGGGTACCTCGTAGAGGGCTAGCCAGGACGTTACCGCTTGCTTCCCTCTAGTAATTGGAGTATGTTTTATGGGCGTAATAAATGGAGAAGATG
This sequence comes from Thymallus thymallus, assembly GCA_023634145.1. NCBI lineage: Eukaryota > Metazoa > Chordata > Actinopteri > Salmoniformes > Salmonidae > Thymallus > Thymallus thymallus. The sequence goes on from CM042385.1 coordinate 18,284,990, forward strand.
GGCACTAGGGTCTACTTATGTTAGCTCACAATGGGAGAGGAGGGGAGGGTGAGGAAGAGTACAGGGTTGTAGAATCAGCTGTTGCTGCACAGACACGGCTATTGATTTGGACTTCCTCCCTATGGGAATGGGAAGTTGGTAAAAATACCTGAATTGTAGTTCGGCCTTGACTATGAGTGCTTTTATCACTCATTGCAGGGCATTGTTATTTTTCACTTGGATGTGCAGAATGTGTTGACAACATTGTGCTATTGTGCTTGTAAGTCCTTCCAATATTCTCCCCTACCCGACATCCCTCCAGCCCTTCTCTCATTTGTCTCTCTCCTCTAGTTAGCTTTCTTTCTCACCTTCTCTTCTCACCCCTACCTTCTCACCCCTCTATTATCACTTTCTCTTCTTCCCCCTCTCTTCAGAAAACAAGTGATCTTGTCTCTGTTGTGAAATATACAGTATGCTGACTGGCTCATTCCACCCAATCTAGCACATCATTGGTTCCTTCCCTGACTGTGATTGGTCTGTCTGTGTGTGTCTGTCACAGTGTCGATCGTGATGGGCGTGCCCAGTGTGAAGAGGGAAGTCCACTCGTACCTGACGGACACCCTCAGCTCTCTGATGACAGAGCTAAGTGCGACAGAGAAGGAGGACAGTGTCATCGTGGTCTTTATAGCTGAGGTGAGATAAAACCAGACATGTTTGTGTTCTGCTCAACCCTCTGTATTCCCAGTAGGAGCTTTTGAAGTTTGTGTGTGCGTGCGTGAGTGCGTGCGTGTGTGTGTGTCTCCACATGTTTTTGTATTTATTAAGGATCCTACTGCCAAGGCAGGGGTCCAGCAAAATGAAGGCAGATATACAATTTTACAAATATTACAATACATTTACAACAGATTTCACACCACATTAAGTATCAGCCCTCAGGCCCCTACTCTACTACCACATATCTAGAACACAAAATCCATGTGTACGTGTGTGTATCGTGTGTGTGTATGCATGTGTCTGTGCCTATGTTTGTGTTGCTTCACAGTTCCCGCTGTTCCATAAGGTGTATTTTTTACCAGTTTTTAAAAATAAAATGTTACTGCTTGCATGAGTTACTTGATGTAGAATAGAGTTCCATGTGGTCATGGCTCTATGTAGTACTGTGCGCCTCCCATAGTCTGTTCTGGTCTTGGGAACTGTGAAGAGACCTCTGGTGGCATGTCTTCTGGGGTATGCGTGGGTGTCCGAGCTGTGTGCCGCTAGTTCAAAAAGGCAGCTGTGTGCATTCAACATGTCAATACCTCTCACAAATACAAGTAATGATGAAGTCAATCTCTCCTCCACTTTGAGCCAGGCGAGATTGACATGCATATTATTAATATCTGTGTACATCCAAAGGACCAGCTGTGCTGCCCTGTTCTGAGCCAATTGCAATTTCCTAAGTCCCTCTTTTTGGTAAATGACCACACGACTGAACAGTATCCCAGGTGCAACAAAACTATGGCCCGTAGGACCTGCCTTGTTGATAGTGCTGTTAAGAAGGCAGAGCAGCGTTTTATTATGGACAGAATTCTCCCCTTTTAGCTACTGTGGTGTCAATATGTTTTGGCCATGACAGTTTACAATCCAGGGTTACTCCAAGCAGTTTAGACAGCTCAACTTGCTCAACTTCCACATTATTTATTACAAGATGGTTAAGGTTTAGGGTTTAGTGAATGATTTGTCCTAAATACAATGCTTTTAGTTTTTGGAATATTTAGGACTAACTTATTCCTTGTCGCCCATTCTGAAACTAACTGCAGCTCTTTGTTAAGTGTTGCAGTCATTTCAGTCACTGTAGTAGCTGACGTGTATAGTGTTGAGTCATCCGCATACATAGACACACTGGTTTTACTCAAAGCCAGTGCCATGTAATTAGTAAAGATTTTAAAAAGTAAAGGGCCTTGACAGCTGCCTTGTGGAATTCCTGATTCTACCTGGATTATGTTATGAGAGGCTTCCATTAAATAACACCCTCTGTGTTCTGTTAGACAGGTAACTCTTTATCCACAATATAGCTGGGGGTGTAAGCCATAACACACATATATATATGTTTTTCCAGGTCAAAAGCCGCACTGAAGTCTAACCGCCCCCACAATTTTTATCATCAATTTCTCTTTACTATTCTTAGGTAGTAGAATGACTTTTGCTTCCCTCCAGGCCTGAGGGCATAGACTTTCTAGTAGGCTTAAATTGAAGATATGGCAAATAGGAGTGGCAATATCGTCCGCTATTATCCTCAGTAATTTTTCATCCAAGTTTTCAGACCCCGGTGGCTTGTCATTGTTGATAGACAACAATAATTGATTCACCTCTTCTACACTCACTTTACAGAACTCAAAATTACAATGCTTCTCTTTCATAATTTGGTCAGCTGTACTTGGATGTGTAGTGTCAGTATTTGTTGCTGGCATGTCATGCCTAATTTTGAAGTAGTTGTCAATATCAGTGGGTTTTGTGATGAATTATGGAGCTGAATTTGCCTTTTTGCCCAAAATTTCATTTAGGATGCTCCAAAGCTTTTTACTATCATTCTTTATATTATTTACCTTTGTTTCATAGTGTAGTTTCTTCGTTTTATTCAGTTTAGTCACGCTTTCTCAATTTGCAGTATGTTTACCAATCGGTTATGCAGCCAGATTTATTTACCATTCCCTTTTCCTTATCCCTCTCAACCATAACATTTTTAAATTCCTCATCAATTGATTTAGTGATTTAAGTGATTTAACAGTTTTTACAACCATTTAATGGTTGTATGCTTATTAGTAACTGAGATAAGCAATTTCATGAATGTGTCAAATGCAGCATCTGGTTGCTCCTCATTATACACCATTTTACATCAACAACATAGGAATCACAACAAAACATATTGTATGACCTCTTATACACTATATTAGGCCCAGCCTTTGGAACTTTGGTTTTTCTAGATATGACTACTATATTGTGATCACTACATCCAATGGATTTGGAAACTGCATTAAAGCACATTTCTGCAGCATTAGTAAAGATGTGTTCAATACATGTTGATGATTTCCTGTGCTGTTTGTAACTACCCTGGTAAGTTGACTGATAACCTGAACCAGGTTGCAGGCACTAGTTACAGTTTGAAGCTTTCTCGTAAGTGGGCAGCCTGATGAAAGCCAGTCAATATTTAAATCACCTCTCTGTTGATATCACATACATTATCAAGCATTTCACACATGGTATCCAGATACGTACTGTTAGCACTTGGTGGTCTATAGCAGCTTCCCACCAGAATAGTCTTTAGGTGAGGCAGATGAACCTGAAGCCATATTACTTCAACATTATTTTACATGAGATTCTCTCTAAGGTTTACAGGAATGTGGTTCTGAATATAAACGGCCACATCTCCATTTCTCTTTGGCATTTCTCTGTCTTTTCTGTAGATCTGTATCATCAAAGGTTTTATCTAAGTGGGTTTCAGAGATTGTCTGTTACTAGCAAATTATTGATTTCATGAACCTTGTTTCTTAAGCTACATATGTTAATGTGGGCTATTTTTAGCACTTTTCTGGGATGCTTGATTGTTTTTATTGCTTTACTGGGATGCTTAGCAGAGGTAGACATGCTCATGTTATTTAGGTTAGTAAAGGGTGAGCTGCACACAGTGGACTTCCTACTAGGGCACTCCGCCTCAGTGCTAACAGTATCACTCTGGTTCATAATCACATGATTACTGCATGCAATAGCTGTGGGATCAACAGAGGCATTCAGGGCAGTAAGAGGGACCTACATTAGGTTACTTACATTGTGTCTTCCAATGCCCCTGGGGTAATGTACATTTGCTAAATCATTATGACAACTCAGCGACACAATGGTAGGGATTAAATGAGCTGGGCTTGGGTCATTGATAAGTCATTGTCTCAAGACAGCCTCATAATGCTGTGAAAGGATCCAGGAATACAAATGATTTGGGTGGATCCCATCCTCCTTATAATATGAGCTTTGTTTCCAGAAGGTATCAAAATTGTCACAGAGCTGCAATAATCTCATAGCCAGTTATGGAGGGCTAAAAGTCTGCTGAACCTTTCATTGCCACAATTGAGAGAGGGCAGAGAGCCAGATATTATAGGGTGTTTGTTGGTGTCAAGTAGTGACCCAAATTTCAGCATTCTTCAGCTGTTCTGAGCTGCCCTTCATAATGTCATTGAATCTTCCATGAACTATGATAGACTCAAGTTCCTGATGCTGGTTTAAAATGTTTGGGAGCAGCTTACTGGTGTCCTGTTCTCATGCTCCTGGATAGCACAAAGATTTTGCACCATTGAACTGCCCAATACAATGGCCTGTGTGCGTGGATGTTTGCCTGCATGCACACTCACTCATGTGTGTGTCTGTATGTATGTATAAAGGTCAGTGATCTGAAGAGCTAATGAGTGATACTACCCCAGGCTACTGCCACTAGCACACACACATTCCCTCTTGATCCCCTAATAGCCTAGACACCATCGCTAACTCCTATGACCCTAAAGCTGTCATTCCCTTATGCTAAGCTCATTAGCGATTGTGAACAAGCTAGCCTCACAGATAGGTCTATGTGTGTTCACTGGAGCTCATTGTGAAGAAACCCTAATCATGTAAAAGAGTTGTTTAAGGACACATTACTAGAAGGAGCCCTGTGGTAATGGATTTGTGTGTGTGTGTGTGTGTGTGCCCTTTACAGTGTATTGCTCTCCCCTGCTGTCAGTGTGTGACCATATAAATATTCAAAACAGTTTGCTAAACTACAGTAATAATACACAGAACTAAACAAATATAATACATACCATTTTATTCCATTGTCTTGTGGTAGGTTAGTTGAACTCGCTCGTGTGTGTCTGTATGTATGTATGTATAAAGGTCAGTGATCTGAAGAGCTAATGAGTGATACTACCCCAGGCTACTGCCCCATTAGCACACACACATTCCCTCTTGTATACTAGTGTATACTAGCAATAAGGCACCTTGGAGGTTTGTGGTATATGGCCAATATACCACGGCTGTATCCAGACTTTATACCACACCCCCTATGGGCCTTATTGCTTAATTATACAACAGGGTGGTTTGGAATTCCCATTGTTAGAGTCTATCCTACCCATGATATACTAGACAACATACACATGGCCACATTCATAAAAAGTGCCATAGTTCACGTCATTACCTAACAACGCATTACTACTACTACTACCATATGGCAATTTATAAACTTGATCTCCACTGTAAAAAGCATCTAGACATTATCTCCGACATTTGCAACATTGTTTCTATATTGAAATTCGATCTCCAGCTGTACCGTAGTAATGAACGTGTCGGGAGTCGGGACGAGACAGACAGGCAGCTTTTTTCAGCTAGTCGAAATCATTAATCAGCACAATGTTTATGTATATATAATATATATCAATAGAAAAACAGGTCAAACAAAATTAAATTGTAACCATTTTTTTTGCCATAGCAACCTGCAAAGTTCTGGAAATATCAACCAGGCTTGGGTAGTTTTGCTTTATATGACAATCAATACGAATAGAACTAATGACCAGAGAACACCTTACATTGCACTTGACAACCAGTGTGAATGTGAATGTAGCATCACGTTTTGTTGAAAAATGTATGGTTTAGGAAATAATTTTGCATTTTAATGCTGGTAACTCATTGTATAAAAGCAATAATACACTTGTGTTCATGTGTTATGAGATTGTTATCATGCAGATCCACTGCATGGCTGGGCAGTGGATCTACGGCTACTATACTGTAGCCATTAAATTAAGTATGGCAACAGTATAGGACTGTATATTAATTATGAATCTATGGTTCTATTAAACATACTATACATGAAGCTAGACACATGACCCATTGGTTGAACACACGCTGTCAGCCAACAACTAACAGCGTGGCTGTCAACCTCAATGAATAATCCGAGGTCATGTTTCTCACCTCTAGGGTCTTGGTACATTCCACCAATGGAGTGTCTCAGAGCTGAGGAAATGGGGGTCTGCTGTTGTAGGCAGCCTAATATAGCACACACCAGCCTTTGGAGAGAGGAAAACTGTTTTTTCCCTTTGCTCTGTCTTTTTCTTCTCTCTCTCTCTCTCACACTCTCTCTCTCTCTCTCTCTCTCTCTCTCTCTCTCTCTCTCTCACACTCACTTCTCCCTTCTTTCCCTAGTTCTTGCTTCGTCTTTGACATGGGAGATGAAGTAATGCTTAAACAAATCTCCCTCCCTCCCTCCCTGGATAGGTTTTAGTTTCATATGGCCGTCCCAAAGTCTAGTTGGAATTTTCACTGGTTTTAGGGTTGATTTGGAATTGGACAACACTGTCTGTCTGCTCAAAGGCCCCAAAACCACTTCCGCTAACATAGGAAACCAGAAAAAGTAATATATGGTTTCTCTTGTTTTTCAAGAGAATGTTTGAAAAAGAATAGGACAAAATGTCCCTCCCTCACTCTCTCTATTCCTCTTCTCGGCCGGTTAATTTGGGGAGCAGAGGATGTGGTCAAAGTGATCCCAGGTGTTTCCTGTTGGCCATCTGATCTCTTGCTCCTCTCACTCCACTTCCGATGCTCCCTCCATCCTTCCCTCCACCCCTAAACCTTTCAGGATGGAGATTCATAGTCAGGGAATTTGGAATAATTTGTTGTTTAATGACCGATACATTTCCGATACATTTTTACAGTTGGTCCTTCAGAAGGGCATAACTAGGCAGGGAAACAGCCAAAGAAAGATGCCATTAGTTGTTAGTTATACAATATTAGTTGGTATTGCATCATGTTACTATGCATTACTTTGCTGAGGCATACCCTTTTGAACAAGCACAATGTTTTGGGTTTTGATTATGGATCTACAGTATATGGAAGTAGTCAAGCAGAAATAGTCCCGGACTTAAACCTGGCCGGTGGATGAAACAAATCAAATCAAATCAATTTGTATTGGTCACATACACGTTGTTAGCAGATGTTATTGCGAGTGTAGCGAAATGCTTGTGCTTCTAGTTCCGACAGTGCAGTAATTCACAACATATACACATAAATCTAAGTAAGGAATGGATTGAGAACATATACATATACGTCAGGGTGGCATTGGACTGAGATACAGTGGCATAGTAAGCTTTATAGTATACAGTATACACATAAGAGATTGGTGATGCAGAATATAAACACGATTAAGTGACTAAGATACCGAAGAATAGTATACATGTGTGTACATGTTATCCTCTCGCTGACCTCATCAATGCTCTGGATGCTGGATTCATACTGACCCAGACAATTACACCATCAAGTGGCTGATTCAAATTGGAAAGAAACTGGAACAGCCCACAAGCCCCACGGTGGCCATCTTGGAACACTATTGAACTGTTGCACAATTATTGTAACGTTGTTGTTGTGATAAAAAAGCATACCTATATTGTATCCAGGGAAAATTGTATATGACAAAGGCAACATTATTTTAGGCAAAACATTCTTTGTTGTACAGTATTGCAATGCACATAGTAGCAGCATGTATACTATGTAAATACCTTTTCAGTAGCCATACTATCTGTAATGGCACAAAAATTGCATGAACATTTGGTTTTATTCTGGGGGGGGGTTTCTCATGTTTTGCAGACGGACCAACAGTACGCCAACAGCGTGGCTGACAACCTCAAGCGCCTGTAAGTACCGTGGCATGATGGGATGCTGTTTCCATGGAGACCCGTCTATAGGGAGTGTTTCTGTGTTTTTTGATTTTACGTGATTAGTTATTGTGTTGGTGTTTGATGTTTGCATGTTCATGTGCAAATGTGAGTGATGTATTTATTATACTTGTGTGCACATGTCGTGCTTGATCTCTGCTTGAGTGTGTAAGTCCTTGATCTATTAAGCACGTGTGCACATCTGTCTTCTTTGTGTGTGTGCATGTGTCTATTTGAATGTGTGTGTGTGTGTGTGTGTGTGTGTGTGTGTGTGTGTGTGTGTGTGTGTGTGTGTGTGTGTGTGTGCAATTGAGCGTATCCTGTTTACCTTCCATCACACACACACACACACACACACACACACACACACACACACACACACACACACACACACACACACACAGAATTCACAACCACTCAACAACAGGGAAACAGGTCTCATTGGGAATGCCTTTGTGTTATTACACTGTTCCTAACTGTTTACTCTAACTGTTTACTCTAACTGTTTACTCTAACTGTTTACTCTAACTGTTTACTCTAACTGTTTACTCTAACTGTTTACACTAACTGTTTACTCTAACTGTTTACTCTAACTGTTTATGCTAAGGGCTGTAATGTAAATCTGAGTGCCTTCAGAATCCATGGGGGTTCTCCTACTTTACTTTGACTTCACATTGCTTGAGGCACTTGTTTGCTCTACATTGGAACCAGGGTTGGGTAGGTTACTTTCTAAATGTAATCCGTTACAGTTACAAGTTACCTGTCCAAAATTGTAATCAGTAACGTAACTTTTGGATTACCCAAACGTAATCTGATTACTTTAACCCTTAAGAGGCATTAGAAGAAGACCAAAGTGGTTGTTACCAGTTGAACAACATCTATTGCAGGATAAATCAATGTTAAAGTTGACATAGCTGGCCACATATGGATGTTACATTTTACTGTTTGGGTTGGTTATGTAGGCCTCTTCTAACCCATCGCTTTCTACTACATATAATAATGCGATTAAATTATATATTTACATTAAAAACCAAAGTCTATCAGAATTCCAGTCATTCCAATAAATGTTATAGCCCTTGATCTTCAAGTATAGGACTTGGAAATATGGAAGTATAGATTAGCCAAATTGTTTTACCTGAGCATGACCCCAAAACTAAGGACCTATTAGCCAGCTCTACTCTGTAATATAGGACTGATTGGGCTCATTGTTTTGAGTTGAAAAGTAAATGATGCGCTCATGGAATGGCATGCTTTGACAAGAGTGTGCAAAGCTGTCATCAAGGCATATGGTGGCTACTTTGAAGAATCTAAAATCAAAAATATATTTTGACTGGTACTGTACAGTATATATCATTTATAAGTCCAAAAATGGATGTAGCCACTACAGATTGCCCCTTTAAGTCCATAGGCTTGGATCCGCACTATATACTGTAGCTGTTGCAAGAGCGCATTTTTCACTGGCTGTCCACTGGTTTCAAAAACAATGATTGATAGGCAGCTTAAACTTCTTGAATTCAACCATAATTTGGTTCAATTACACATTCAGATTTGCGAACAGCCATCCACGTCAAACACAATCCGTAAGAACAGCAGTGTGATTCACATCAATGCGCTATGTACTCTAGATATTAATAATAAGTAATATCCGTATCGCCGTAGACTACGTAGACCGTATCATCCTTACCTCCAAGCATTTATTCGTTGGATAATCTTTGGATGCTGACTGTAGTCGCACCATTGGAAGACATAGCTTGGACTGTAGCCTAAAAAAGCCTATTCCTGCCCTTTTCCCGCGATCCATCAAACACATTTGGTGTGTCATCATAGTGGTCTCTGACTTGTGGTCAGACTCGCTCAGGTGGAACAAACTTAAACTTGTGCCTTTTTTCAATGCTGATTTGAATGTCATTGAGAAAACAGAGAAGTGTCAAAGATTTTACTTCCCAACCCTAATTGGAACTATGTGGATATACAGTGGGGAGAACAAGTATTTGATACACTTCCGATTTTGCAGGTTTTCCCACTTACAAAGCATGTAGAGGTCTGTAATTTTTATCATAGGTACACTTCAACTGTGAGTGACGGAATCTAAAACAAAAATCCAGAAAATCACATTGTATGATTTTTAAGTAAATAATTTGCATTTTATTGCATGACATAAGTATTTGATACATCAGAAAAGCAGAACTTAATATTTGGATCAGAAACCTTTGTTTGCAATTACAGAGATCATATGTTTCCTGTAGTTCTTGACCAGGTTTGCACACACTGCAGCAGGGATTTTGGCCCACTCCTCCATACAGATCCTTCAGGTTTCGGGGCTGTCGCTGGGCAATACGGACTTTCAGCTCTCTCCAAAGATTTTCTATTGGGTTCAGGTCTGGAGACTGGCTAGGCCACTCCAGGACCTTGAGATGCTTCTTACTGAGCCACTCCTTAGTTGCCCTGGCTGTGTGTTTCGGGTCGTTGTCATGCTGGAAGACCCAGCCACGACACATCTTCAATGCTCTTACTGAGGGAAGAAGGTTGTTGGCCAAGATCTCGCGATACATGGCCCCATCCATCCTCACCTCAATACGGTGCAGTCGTCCTGTCCCCTTTGCAGAAAAGCATCCCCAAAGAATGATGTTTCCACCTCCATGCTTCACGGTTGGGATGGTGTTCTTGGGGTTGTACTCATCCTTCTTCTTCCTCCAAACACGGCGAGTGGAGTTTAGACCAAAAAGCTCTATTTTTGTCTCATCAGACCACATGACCTTCTCCCATTCCTCCTCTGGATCATCCAGATGGTCATTGGCAAACTTCAGACGGGCCTGGACATGCGCTGGCTTGAGCAGGGGGACCTTGCGTGCGCTGCAGGATTTTAATCCATGATGGCGTAGTGTGTTACTAATGGTTTTCTTTGAGACTGTGGTCCCAGCTCTCTTCGGGTCATTGACCAGGTCCTGCCATGTAGTTCTGGGCTGATCCCTCACCTACCTCATGATCATTGATGCCCCACGAGGTGAGATCTTGCATGGTGCCCCAGACCGAGGGAGATTGACCGTCATCTTGAACTTCTTCCATTTTCTAATAATTGCGCCAACAGTTGTTGCCTTCTCACTAAGCTGCTTGCCTATTGTCCTGTAGCCCATCCCAGCCTTGTGCAGGTCTACAATTTTATCCCTGATGTCCTTATACAGCTCTCTGGCCTTGGTCATTGTGGAGAGGTTGGAGTCTGTTTGATTGAGTGTGTGGACATGTGTCTTTTATACAGGTAACGAGTTCAAACAGGTGCAGTTAATACAGGTAATGAGTGGAGAACAGGAGGGCTTCTTAAAGAAAAACTAACAGGTCTGTGAGAGCCGGAATTCTTACTGGTTGGTAGGTGATCAAATACTTATGTCATGCAATAAAATGCTAATTAATTATTAACAAATCATACAATGTGATTTTCTGGATTCCGTCTCTCACAGTTGAAGTGTACCTATGATAAAAAATTACAGACCTCTACATGCTTTGTAAGTAGGAAAACCTGCAAAATCGGCAGTGTATCAAATACTTGTTCTCCCCACTGTAGGTAATGTTAATACACAGTGAAATATTTAGTCAGACTATTGATGTTTTGACATGTGAGTGAGAGTATGTACTTTCTAAACACAAAATAATACAATTTAATGATGTGTGCTTTTGAAACTTTTGTCAAAATGTTAAAATACCTCAAATCTTTCTTATAAAATAGTGAGGGGAATAACATAAAATACTATCTGATAAGTAATCCTATTTGCATTCACAACAGCACTTGAGAGTAAATGAACAACAGTTTCACATTAAATAATCACGTCATCATCCATACAAACACATGCTTTTCTGTTTACTGGCTTTGTCTGATCTGATTGCAACATCTGGAGAGATGTCCAATTTTCTTTCTTTCTTTTCTTTCTTTCTTTCTTTCTTTCTTTCTTTCTTTCTTTCTTTCTTTCTTTCTTTCTTTCTTTCTTTCTTTCTTTCTTTCTTTCTTTCTTTCTTTCTTTCTTTCTTTCTTTCTTTCTTTCTTTCTTTCTTTCTTTCTTTCTTTCTTTCTTTCTTTCTTTCTTTCTTTCTTTCTTTCTTTAGCGGAACTCCTCTCATGTGACCACCTGATCTTTCACCCTCTCTCTCTCTCTCTCTCTATCTCTCACAGACACACACACACAAACACCACTCACTTTCCATCCTGTTATTAATTTCCACCTATCACCTTCTCTAGACATACATAATCGTCCTGTGCAGGTTTTAGCACTTGCTGTTTTTGACAGTCCTGTTTGTCTTTTCCTGCCGAGGTGGCTATTTTGACCCAAGATGATACCAGTGGTTACTTCGTCACGGTCACTCCCTACGTCACCTAAGGGGGTCACCTGACCTCAGGAGACAGGTTCTATGTCCCAAATGACACCCTATTCCCTATATAGTGCACTACCTTTGACCAAAGCCTAAAAAATAATACTTTTGGTTTCAATTTATTTTTTTAATGCACTATGCATTATGTGTGTTGAATGCTGTAACAACACTGAATAAAACAATTATGGTAGTGACTGCCATTACTGCTTATCACTTATTAACCATAATTTCTTCGCATTATTTTAATAAAATATTTAAGTTGCTGTGTATATTATGTTAGTTTTATTTGATGACTTTATTTTTTAATTCCTAAACATCATGTCATCTCTATAGAGCTGCTGGCTATGCTGTCTGATGAAATCACAATTTTAGTAGTTCTTCAAAGTAAATAAGGCATACTTTTATGACTGCTGAATACCAACTATCAATCACTTAGATCATGGACTTTCAGGTAGAGATACCTCGCGAAGCAACTGCTCTCTATCCATCTAGATCTCACATTCTTCTCACTTCTCCCTCTCCGTGTCTGTCCCTCACTAATCTAACGCGGCAGGCGTAAAAGAAACACACAAACCAGAGAAGTAGGTGCGCAATGGATTATAGTCATTGTGGTTAACTACCAAGTTTTCTACGATAAACTATGTAGAATATTGGCCTGTTAGAAGCCGCAACTCTAGAGAAACTGTGCATTGAGCTCACAGAAATAGAATTTATCCAACGTCGGTCAATTAGTTGTTTAAAAAACAAAAAATAACTTGCATTTTTGTTAATCGCTTTTACAACCAGAGCCAGATGGGCCTTTGGAAAAAGTATTGTGCTACATAGGGAATAGGGTGCCATTTGGGATGGAGGCTAGAGATGGCTATGGGGGTGGATGGATGGAAGAGGGAAGGGAAGAGGGGAGGAGGGAGGTTTAATGTACCTCCTGTAACCTTGACATTCTCTCAGGGAGATTGAAGACCCAGGAGAGAGGGTTTGGTTGTGTGTGTTTGTGTGTGTGTGCACTATTGTGAGTTAGTGTGTGTGCGTGTGAGTGTGTGCGTTTGCCTGTGTGGTTCCTCAGGCACACGCACCTCTCCTGTCCTGGCTGATTGACAGGGTTAGTGATTACACACTTGACCCCTGACCTCTGTCGCTCTCCTGAATAGCTCGTCGTCTTCATACGTTGTTATCTGATACCCTCCTCCCACAGAGATGTTACAGCAGGGGTGGTGTGCGTCTACGTGTGTGTGTGTGTGTGTGTGTGTGTGTGTGTGTGTGTGTGTGTGTGCTCCTGTCTCCCCCGGTTACCACCCATCAACCACCTGACCAGAGAGGAAGTCAATAGTGTTTGTGGACAGGGTGGCAGGGACCCACATACTGTTGTGTGTATCCGTCTGTCTGCCTGTCGTCTGTCTGCCCGTCTGTCTGTCTGTTTGTGTCAGTTTGTCTGTCTGTGTGCTTGTCTGCCTGTCTGTCTGTCTATCGGTCTGCCTGAATCTATCATAACTGTGTCTATGTGATAGTTGTAGGTAGTAGTAGTTGAGATTGTTCAACTCTTTCTCTTCCTCTCTTCTCCCCCACTCCCTCCTCCTTCTCTCTCTGTCAGGTTTCCAGTGGAGATCCAGTCAGGTCTTTTGGAAGTCATATCTCCGTCTGTCCACTTCTACCCCGACTTCTCCCGCCTCAAAGAGTCCTTCGGAGACCCCAAGGAGAGGGTCAGGTAAGACTGCAGCCTTCTCAGTAGTTTTAACAATTGTCTGAGGGTTCAACTGCAGTTCAGTTCAGTTAAAATGTAACTCACGTTTTGAACCTTGGCCCATTGTTTGGTTAGAGGATTCTAAGCCGATTTGTTAAATTGGAACTTAGCCACAGGAGGTTGGTGGCACCTTAATTGGTGAGGACAGGCTTGTGGTAATGGCTGGAGTGGAGCCAGTGGAATGGTATCAAATACATCAAACATGGTTTCTACCTGTCCGCCTGTTCGTCTGTCTGCCTGTCTTTCTGTCTTTCTGTCTTTCTGTCTGTCTGTCTGTCTGTCTGTCTGTCTGTCTGTCTGTCTGTCTGTCTGTCTGTCTGTCTGTCTGTCTGTCTGTCTGTCTGTCTGTCTGTCTGTCTGCCTTTCTGTCTGCCTTTCTGTCTGCCTTTCTGTCGTCCTGTCCGTCTGTCTGCCCTTCTGTCGTCCTGTCTGTCTGCCTGCCTGTCTGTATGTCTGCCTGTCTACCTGCCTGTCTGCCCTTCTGTCTGCCTGTCTGTGCCTGTCTATCTGCCTGTCTTTCTGCCTGTTTGTCTTACTGACTGTCTATGCATGAGCAGTGCCTTCGTATATATACACTATCGTTCAAAAGTTTGGGGTCAATTTCCTTGTTTTGAAAGAAAAGCAAATTTTCTGTCCATTAAAATAACATTAAATTGATCAGAAATACAGTGTAGACATTGTTAATGTTTTAAATGACTATTGTAGCTGTAACCATCACTCCTGTGCTCCAATGGCACGTTGTGTTAGCTAATCCAAGTTTAGTTTAAAAGGCTAATTTATCAAGCAATTTAACTGTCCTTCTTAGACTAGTTGAGTATCTGGAGCATCAGCATTTGTGGGTTCGATTACAGTCTCAAAATGGCCAGAAACACAAAGAACTTTCTTCTGAAACTTGTCAGTCTATTCTTGTTCTGAGAAATGAAGGCCATTCCATGCGAGAAATTGACAAGAAGAAACGCTGTGTACTACTCCCTTCACAGAACAGCGCAAACTGGCTCTAACCAGAATAGAAAGAGGAGTGGGAGGCCCCGGTGCACAACTGAGCAAGAGGACAAGTACATTAGAGTGTCTAGTTTGAGAAACAGACGCCTCACAAGTCCTCAACTTGCAGCTTCATTAAATAGTACCTGCAAAACACCAGTCTCAACGTCAACAGTGTGTGTGTGTGTGTGTGTGTGTGTGTGTGTGTGTGTGTGTGTGTGTGTGTGTGTGTGTGTGTGTGTGTGTATAAATATAGAGCGGGTGAAATAAGTATTGAACACGTCACCATTTTTCTCAGTAAATATATGTCCAAAGGTGCTATTGACATGAAATGTTCACCAGATGTTGGTAACAACCCAAGTAATCCATACATACAAAGAAACCAAAACAAATAAGTTCAGAAATTAAGTTATGTGTAATAATGTGAAATGACACAGGGAAAAAGTATTGAACACACTTACTGATATTTATTTAATACTTTGTACAAAAGCCTTTGTTGGTAATGACAGCTTCAAGACGCCTCCTGTATGGAGAAACTAGTCGCATGCATTGCTCTGGTGTGATTTTGGCCCATTCTTCCACAAAAACAGTATTCAAATCTTGAAGGTTCCGTGGGCCTCTTCTATGAATCTTGATCTTCAGTTCTTTCCATAGATTTTCAATGGGATTTAAGTCAGGTGATTGGCTGGGCCATTCTAGCAGCTTTATTTTGTTTCTTTGAAACCAATTGAGAGTTTCCTTGGCTGTGTGTTTGGGATCATTGTCTTGCTGAAATGTCCACCCTCGTTTCATCTTCATCATCCTGGTAGATGGCAGCAGATTTTTGTCAAGAATGTCTCTGTAAATTTGCCCATTCATCCTTCCTTCAGTTATGTGAAGTTTGCCAGTACCATTTGCTGAAAAGCAGTCCCACACCATGATGTTCCCACCTCCAAACTTCACTGTTGGTATGGTGTTTTTAGGGTGATGTGCAGTGCCATTTCTCCTCCAAACATGGTGTGTATTATGACATCCAAACAGTTCAATTTTGCTCTCATCTGACCACATGTATGTATGGATTACTTGGGTTGTTCAATACTTATTTCACCCGCTGTATATATATTTGTGTGTATATATATATATACACACAACTCTTTTTGAAATAGATTTCCCTTTATTATTTTCTGCTAACCCTACCACCCTCTCCCCTATTGGAATAACATTCAATAGTGAGAAATGTCTGAAGCAAAAACTTGGCTTCTATCCAGGAGCACGAGTACAGGACATCAATAAGCTGCTCCCAAACATTTTAAACCAGCATCAGGAAATTGAGTCTATCATAGTTCATGTGGGATTCAATGACATTATGAAGGGCAGCTCAGAACAGCTGAAGATGGATTTTAAAGAACGGATTGGGTCACTACTTGACACCAACAAATGCCCCCTAATATCTGGCCCTCTGCCCTTCCTAAATTGTGGCCTTGAACGGTTCAGCAGACTTTTAGCCCTCTATAACTGGCTACGAGATTATTGTAACATTTATTGACAATTTTGATACCTTCTGGAAACAAGCTTGTATTATGAGGAGGATGGGATCCAAAGATAATTTGGGTTCCTTGATCATTTCACAGCATTATAAGGCTGCGTTGAGACAATTACTTATCAATGACCTAAACCCAGCTCATTTAATCCCTACCATTGTGTCGCTGAGTTGTCATAATTCTTCAGCATATGTACATTACCCCAGGGGCATTGGAAGACACAATGTAAGTAACCTAATTTGTGTTCCTCATACTGCCCTGAATGCCTCTGCTGATCCCACAGCTATTGCATGCAGTAATCATGTGATTATGAACCGGAGTGATATTATTAGCACTGAGGCAGAGTGCCCTAGTAGGACGTTCACTGTGTGCAGCTCACCCTGCACTAACATAAATAACATGATAATGTCTACATCTTCTAAGCTTCCCAGTAAAGCAGTAAAAACAATCAAGCATCCCAGAAAAGTGCTAAAAATAGCCCATCTTAACAAATGTATCTTAAGAAATCAAGGTTCATGAAATCAGTAATTTGCTAGTAACAGATGGCATTCATATTCTGATAATCTCTGAAACCCACTTAGATAAAACCTTTGATGATACAGATCTACAGAAAAGACAGAGAAATACCAAAGGTGGAGGTGTTGCCATTTATATTCAGAACCACATTCCTGTAAAGCTTAGAGAGAATCTCATGTAAAATAATGTTGAAGTAATATGGCTTCAGGTTCATCTGCCTCACCCAAAGCCTATTCTGGTGGGAAGCTGCTATAGACCACCAAGTGCTAACAGTCAGTATCTGAATACCATGTGTGAAATGCTTGATAATGTACAGTGGGGCAAAAAAGTTTTTAGTCAGCCACCAATTGTGCAAGTTCTCCCACTTAAAAAGATGAGAGAGGCCTGTAATTTTCATCATAGGTACACTTCAACTATGAGAGACAAAATGAGAAAAAAAAATCCAGAAAATCACATTGTAGGATTTTTAATGAATTTATTTACAAATGATGGTGGAAAATAAGTATTTGGTCATCTACAAACAAGCAAGATTTCTGGCTCTCACAGACCTGTAACTTCTTCTTTAAGAGGCTCCTCTGTCCTCCACTCATTACCTGTATTAATGGCACCTGTTCGAACTTGTTATCAGTATAAAAGACACCTGTCCACAACCTCAAACAGTCACACTCCAAACTCCACTATGGCCAAGACCAAAGAGCTGTCAAAGGACACCAGAAACAAAATTGTAGACCTGCACCAGGCTGGGAAGACTGAATCTGCAATAGGGAAGCAGCTTGGTGTGAAGAAATCAACTGTGGGAGCAATTATTAGGAAATGGAAGACATACAAGACCACTGATAATCTACCTCGATCTGGGGCTCCACGCAAGATCTCACCCCGTGGGGTCAAAATGATCACAAGAACGGTGAGCAAAAATCCCAGAACCACACGGGGGGACCTAGTGAATGACCTGCAGAGAGCTGGGACCAAAGTAACAAAGGCTACCATCAGTAACACACTACGCCGCCAGGGACTCAAATCCTGCAGTGCCAGACGTGTCCCCCTGCTTAAGCCAGTACATGTCCAGGCCCGTCTGAAGTTTTCTAGAGAGCATTTGGATGATCCAGAAGAGGATTGGGAGAATGTCATATGGTCAGATGAAACCAAAATAGAACGTTTTGGTCAAAACTCAACTAGTCGTGTTTGGAGGAGAAAGAATGCTGAGTTGCATCCAAAGAACACCATACCTACTGTGAAGCATGGGGGTGGAAACATCATGCTTTGGGGTTTTTCTGCAAAGGGACCAGGACGACAGATCCGTGTAAAGGAAAGAATCAATGGGGCCATGTATCGTGAGATTTTGAGTGAAAACCTCCTTCCATCAGCAAGGGCATTGAAGATGAAACGTGGCTGGGTCTTTCAGCATGACAATGATCCAAAACACACCGCCCGGGCAACGAAGGAGTGGCTTCGTAAGAAGCATTTCAAGGTCCTGGAGTGGCCTAGCCAGTCTCCAGATCTCAACCCCATACAAAATCCCTGGAAGGAGTTGAAAGTCCGTGTTGCCCAGTGACAGCCCCAAAACATCACTGCTCTAGAGGAGATCTGCATGGAGGAATGGGTCAAAATACCAGCAACAGTGTGTGAAAACCTTGTGAAGACTTACAGAAAACATTTGACCTCTGTCATTGCCAACAAAGGGTATATAACAAAGTATTGAGATAAACTTTTGTTATTGACCAAATACTTATTTTCCACCATAATTTGCAAATAAATTAATTACAAATCCTACAATGTGATTTTCTGGATTTTTTATTTCTCATTTTGTCTCTCATAGTTGAAGTGTACCTATGATGAAAATTACAGGCCTCTCTCATCTTTTTAAGTGGGAGAACTTGCACAATTGGTGGCTGACTAAATACTTTTTTGCCCCACTGTATGTGATATCAACAGAGAGGTGATTTAAATATTGACTGGCTTTCATCAGGCTGCCCACTTACGAGAAAGATTCAAACTGTAACTAGTGCCTGCAACCTGGTTCAGGTTATCAGTCAACCTACCAGGGTAGTTACAAACAGCACAGGAAATCATCAACATGTATTGAACACATCTTTACTAATGCTGCAGAAATGTGCTTTAAAGCAGCATCCAAATCCATTGGATGTAGTGATCACAATATAGTAGTCATATCTAGAAAAACCAAAGTTCCAAAGGCTGGGCCTAATATAGTGTATAAGAGGTCATACAATATGTTTTGTATGACCTCCTATATTGTTGATGTAAAAAATATTTGTTGGTCTGTGGTGTGTAATGAGGACAAACCAAACGCTGCACTTGACACATTTATGAAATTGCTTATCTCAGTTACTAATAACATGCACCCATTAAGAAAATGGTTGTAAAAACTCTTAAATCCCAGTGGATTAATAAGGAATTGAAAAATGTTATGGTTGAGAGGGATGAGGCAAAAGGAATGGCAAATAAGTTTGGCTGCACAACTGATTTGGAAAAGGTATTGCAAATTGAGAAATCATGTGACTAAACTGAATCAAAAGAAGAAGAAACTGCACTATGAAACAAAGATAAATGACATAAATAATGATATTAAAAAGCTTTGGAGTACCTAAAAATGAAATTTTAGGCAAAAAGGCAAACTCAGCTCCATCATTCATTGAATCAGATTCATCACAAAACCCACTGATATTGCCAAATACAAGATTAGCAAACTTAGGCCTAAGCTTTGAGTAAAGCCAGTTAAGGATCTCTCTGTACTTGGCTCTGTTCTTCTTTCCCTCGATCCTGACTGATCTCCCAGTCCCTGCCGCTGAAAAACATCGCCACAGCATGATGCTGCCACCACCGTGCTTCACTGTAGGGATGGTGCCAGGTTTCCTCCAAAGGTGATGCTTGGCATTCAGGCCAAAGAGTTCAATCTTGGTTTCCTCAGACCAGAGAATCTTGTTTCCCATGGTGTGAGAGTCCTTTGGGTGCCTTTGGCAAACACCAAGCGGGCTGTCATGCGCTTTTTACTAAAGAGTGGCTTCGGTCTGGTCACTCTACCATAAAGGCCTGATTTGTGGAGTGCTGCAGAGATGGTTGTCCTTCTGGTAGGTTCTAGCTCCACAGAGGAACTCTAGAGCTCTGTCAGAGTGACCATTGAGTTCTTGGTCACCTCCCTGACGAAGACCCTTCTTCCATGATTGCTCAGTTTGGCCAGTGGCCAGCTCTAGTAAGAGTTTTAGTGACTCCAAACTTCTTGCATTTTTGAATGATGGAGGCCACTGTGTTTTTGGGGACCTTCAATGCTGCATACATTTTTTTGTACCCTTCCCAGATCTGTGCATCAACACAATCCTGTCTCGGAGCTCTACGGACAATTCCTTTCAACCTCATGGCTTGGTTTTTGCTCTGACATGCACTGTCAAATGTGAGACCTTATATAGACAGTTGTGTGCCTTTCCAAAGGATTTCCAATCAATTGAATTTACCACAGGTGGACTCCAATCAAGTTGTAGGAACATCTTAAGGATGATCAATGGAAACAGGATGTACCTTAGCTCAATTTGCAACAATTTCTAAAAACTTGTTTTTGCTTTGTCATTATGGGGTATTGTTTGTAGATTGATATGGATTTTTTTTTTTAATCCATTTTAGATTATAAGGCTGTAACGTAACAAAATGTGGAAAAAGTCAAGGGGTCTCAATACTTTCCGATGGCACTGTAAATAAGATATTTATTTTTAATAAGGTTTTCTATTTTTTATTTTTTTTAATCTGTTTTCTTTTTGTCATTATGGGGTATTGTGTTACATTTTAGAATAAGGGTCTAACGTAATAAAATGTGTAAAAAGTGAAGGGGTCTGAATACTTTCCAAATGCATTGTATGTGGATGACGTCCGCTACTACAGTGAAGGAAATTACAGCAACATTTAACAAAGAGCTGCAGTCAGTTTCAGAATGGGTGGCAGGGATTAAATTTGTCCTAAATATTAAAAAAAAAAAACTAAAAGCATTGTATTTGGGACAAATCATTCACTAAAACCTAAACCTCACATAACTAAATTCTGTAATGAATAATGTAGAAATTGAGCAAGTTGAGGTGACTAAACTACTTGGAGTAACCCTGCATTGTAAACTGTCATTGTCAACTAATATTGATACAACAGTAGCTAAAATGGGGAGAAGTCTGTCCATAATAAAGCACTGTCCATAATAGAGCAGTGCCTTCTTAACAGCACTATTAACAAGGCAGCTCCAACAGACCTAGTTTTGTTGCATCTGGACTACTGTTCAGTAGTGTGGTCAGGTGCCAAAAAGAGGGAATTGGCTCAGAAAAAGGCAGCACGGCTGGCCTTTGGATGTACACAGAGGGCTAACATTAATAATATGCATCTCAATCTCTCCTAGCTCAAAGTGTAGGAGTTATTGACTTCATCACTGCTTGTATTTGTTAGAGGTATTGACATGTTGAATGCACCGAGCTGTCTGTTTGAACTACAGCCAAACAGCTCGGACACCCATGCAAACCCCACAAGACATGCCACCAGAGGTCTCTTCACAGTCCCCAAGTCCAGAACAGACTATGGGAGGCACACATTACTACATAGAGCCATGACTACATGGAACTCTATTCTACATCAAGTAACTCATGCAAGCAGTAAAATTTGATTTAAAAAAAACAGATAAAAATACACCTTATGGAACAGCGGAGACTGTGAAGCAACACACGATAGCATACGCACTATACACACACATACACATGGATTTTGTGTTGTAGATATGTGGTAGTAGAGTAGGGGCCATAGGGCAGGCACTTAATATGTGAAATCTGTTGTGAATGTATTGTAATGTTTTAAAAATGGTATAACTGCTTTAATTTTACTGGACCCCAGGAAGAGTAGCTGCTTCCTTGGCAGCAACTAACGGGGATCCATAATACATACAAATACAAATGTTGTCTTGGTAAGCAACTCCAGTGTATATTTGCCCATGTGTTTTAGGTTATTGTCCTGCTGAAAGGTGAATTTGTCTCCTAGTGTCTGTTTTAAAGCAGACTGAACCAGGTTTTCCTCTAGGAAGGATTTTGCATGTGCTTAGCTCTATTCCGTTTCTTTTTATCGTAAAAATAATACCTAGTCCTTGGCGATGGCAAGCATACTCATAACGTAATGCAGCCACTAATATGCTTGAAAATATGGAGAGTGGTACTAAGTGGTGTCTTGTGCGGGATTTGCCCCAAACATAACACTTTGTATTCAGGATATAGAGTTAATTTCTTTGCCACATTTTTTGCACTTTTACTTTAGTGCCTTATTGCAAACAGGATGCATGTTTTGGAATATTTGTATTCTGTACAGGCTTCCTTCTTTTCACTCTGTCATTTAGGTTACTATTGATGCTGTTGATCCATCCTCAGTTTTCACTAAACTCTGTAACTGTTTTAAAGTCACCATTTGCGGTGAAATCCCTGAGCGCTTTTCTTCCTCTCCGGCAACTGAGTTAGGAAGGACGCCTGTATCTTTGTAGTGACTGGGTGTATTCATACACCACCCAAAGTGTAACTAAAAACTTCACCATGCTCAAAGGGATATTCTATGTCTGCATTTTTTTTTGCCCATCTACCAATAGGTGCCCTTCTTTGCGAGGCATTAGAAAACCTCCCTGGTCTTTGTGGTTGAATCAGTGTTTGAAATTCACTCCATGACAACGGGACCTTACAGATAATTGTAAGTGTGGGGTACAGAGATGAAGTAGTCATTCAAAAATCATGTTAACCACTATTATTGCACACAAAGTGAGTCCGTGCAACTTCTTATGTGATTTGTTAAGCACATTTTTACTTCTGAACTTATTTATGCTTGCCATAACAAAGGGATTGAAAAACGGATTGACCTTTTTAATTTTTAATGAATTTGTCCACTTTGACATTATGGGGTATTGTGTGTAGAACAGTGACACACAATCTCAGTTTAATCCATTTAAAATTCAGTCTGTAACACAACAAAATGTGGAAAAAGTCAAGGGGTTTCAATACTTTGTTAACACTATGTTAGAGTGTGTGTGAGGGTTTATGTGCCTACGTTTGCGTGCCTTCATTTGTTTATTAGCGTCTGGGTCTGACTGTCTGAGACGTCATTTCAGTCTGTTCTTTTGTTTTATTTAGTGCTTGGCTGCTATGCGTGGTTTTGATGAAGATGAGGCTAGCTGAAGGAGGCTGGCTGAGTGAAGTCAAGTTAGTCGTGTGTGTCTGTGCTACGTTTCATAGCTCTTCTATTCCTAACTCAGCCATTACCAAAGGCAAAGGGATCCTCTTGCACCACTTAAACTCTAGAATAGATTAGTCACAATATAACAAACTCCTGCTTAGTTTACTTTGTACTTAACTACTTTATCTACTTTGAAATATGCTTTATGATAGAAATATAGAATAATAATATCAAGCTGTGCAAAGGTGTAATAAATGTGAAGTTCCCCTCCCCAACTTTCATCTTCCTCTCCTCCTTTCCATGGGTGTGCCTGGCTCTCAATCTCACCTGTGTGTGTAATCCAGGGAGATTTGTTCAGATTAGATTCTTTGGACAGGCTCACTCTGTTAGAATTACTAGTCAGGAAATGGGAGGGCACTCTCGTCAATCCTAAATCCCGCCAGAAACACACATTCATCCCTACACTCACACACAAAAAAGAGAAAGAGGGATAATTCATGATTTAATGAAAAATAAATTTGAGGGAGTAAGAGACAAAAAATAAAATGATGTGGAGAGGAGATCTACTTTACTGAAGACTGGTAGTGATTATAGATCAGACTCTTTACTTTTGTTGAAGCACCTTTGGCAGCGATTACAGCCTCGAGTCTTCTTTGGTATGACACTACAAGCTTGGCACACCTGTACAGTGGCTTGCGAAAGTATTTACCCCCTTGGCATTTTTCCTATTCTGTTGCCTTACAACCTGGAATTAAATTGGATTTTGGGGGGAGTTTTGTATCATTTGATTTACACAACATGCCTACCAGATTCTTTTTTATTGTGAAAATACACAAAAGACAGGTACATGATACATAGAGCGGCAGTATGAAAAAGTATAAAAGTCTGGAGTGCAAAAAACCTATAAAAGACATTGCATTGTATGGGTGGATGGCTGAATATGTACACTATACATTGGTGGATGGAGCATGGTTAACTAGCATGGTTAACTAGACTGGTAGAAGGCATGCAGTAGTTTTACTGCACACGTTGAAGGACCTTAGCCTCCTCAGAAAGTAGAGTCGGCTCTGGCCCTTTTTGTACAGGGCCCCGGTGTTACTAGCCCATTCCAGCCTGTTGTCCATATGGACTCCCATTTCCACATCCATCCCCTGTATAGGGACTGCAGTCAGTTGGGCCTTGGTTCTCCTGAAGTCCTCCTTTGTTTTGCTGATGTTGAGCTGAAGGTGGTTCTGCTCCCCTGATTGCTCAGTTTGGCCGAGTGGCCAGTTCTAGGAAGAGTCTTGTTGGTTCCAAATTTCTTCCATTTAAACATTATGGAGGCCACTGTGTTCTTGGGGACCTTCAATTCCTTTGTCCTCATGGCTTGATTTTTGCTCTGTGGGACCTTATATAGACAGGTGTGTGCCTTTCAAAATTATGTCCAATCAATTTAGGTGGACTCCTCTTCAAGTTGTAGGAACATCTTAATGATGATCAATGGAAACAGGATGTACCTGAGCTCAATTTGCATCAATTTCTAAAAAGCTGTTCTTGCTTTGTCATTATGGGGTATTGTGTGTAGATTGATGATGATTTATTTTTATTTAATCAATTTTAGAATACGGCTGTAACGTAACAACATGTGGGAAAAGGGAAAGGGTCTGAATACGTTCCGAATGCTGAATACTGTGCTGCAGTAATAGATAGATAGATAGATAGATACTTTATTGATCCCCAAGGGGAAAATTTATTTGTCTAGCAGCTACATCAAGCAGCTTCAACAAAACATAGGTGCAAAATGCCAGAACGAAAATACACAAAATACAGAGACACGGTACATGATACATAGAGCGGCAGTATGAAAAAGTATAGAAATACAAGATATCTGGAGTGCAAAAAAGCTATAAAAAGACATTGCATAGTATGGGTGGTTGGCTGAATATGTACACTATACATTGGTGGATGTTGGATGGTTAACTATACTATACAGGTCGATGGCAGAAAGTGTGAGCAACGAGAATGGCGCCTGCTGCAAGCTACTGCCATGGCTAATAAGGGCCACTTGAGAGAGAGAGAGAGAGAGAGAGAATTAACCAGAGCTAAAGCGAGACAGACAGTTAGGATGTGTGATGGAATCACAATAAGATGGA
The DNA here is from genome assembly GCA_023634145.1 of Thymallus thymallus. NCBI lineage: Eukaryota > Metazoa > Chordata > Actinopteri > Salmoniformes > Salmonidae > Thymallus > Thymallus thymallus. The sequence continues at coordinate 18,310,104 of CM042385.1, forward strand.
ATGTATAAAGGAAAGGGATTGAAAAAGAGTGGTTAAGATTGAAAATAAATTGAGGAAGTTAAAATGGGTGAGTGTGAGAGAGAGAGAAAGAGATTGCTATGTCTTCCAGAGAAGGAGAAAAAGTGACAGTGAGAGTTTTTCAGATAGAAAATGATAAAGAATGATAGGGAGAGACAGAGAGAGGAAGAGGGAGAGAGACAATGATAAATAGGAAGAGAGACGATGATGAAGAGGGAGAGAGACGATAGAGGGAGAGAGACGACGATAATGAAGAGGGAGAGAGATGATGATGTAGAGGGAGAGAGACGATAAAGAGGGAGAGAGATGAAGAGGAAGATGGAGAGAGATGATGAAGAGGGAGAGAGAAGATGATGAGGAAGAGGGAGAGAGACGATGATGAAGAGGGAGAGAGACGACGATGATGATGAGGGAGAGAGACGAAGAGGAAGAGGGAGATAGACGATGATGAAGAGGGAGAAAGCGGAAGAGGGACGATGGTGAAGAGGAAGAGGGAGAGAGACGATCATGAAGAGGGAGAGAGACAAAGAGAAAGACTATGTCTCAGACCAACTGTCATCACGGTCATGTCTTCCAGATGACTGACCAGTGATCAGGACTAGAATTGGAGCATCAGCACTAAGACAGCCAGGGCAGGGTGTCGTTCTCAGGTCACCACGGCGACTTGGGCTATGTCACACACACAGATCATAAGCTGCCCCGTCCCGTCTGCCTCTAGTGTTGTCTTAGTGGTAGTTCTGTTTAGTGATATACTGTAATATAAGTTATATTATTGGTTATATTTTTATGTTGTAAAGTTAAAATGCAGTGGTAAACTAAATCCCAGGAATAAAATCGAAATGCAGTGGATGTGTTAAGACTGCAGCCAGCAGCTGTGCAGATATTCCATTCAAAGTTAATAACTTCATCTTGAGAGAGAGAGAGAGAGAGAGAGAGAGAGATTTAAGGAGGAATGGAGTGAGTGTGCATGTGTTGTGTTCTGCTCTGTGTGTGGTAGTATCTGGAAGGCTGGGACCGAGGTGGAGAGGGAGGGAGACAGTAGAAGAGGGAGAGAGAGTGAGTAGGTGTGTTAATTCATTCATTGGCAAGATAGGCCGCTCCCTCTCTTCCTCTCCTTTCTCCGTATCTCCATCTTCCTCTCCTCTTTTTCTTTACCGTCTAGTAATGGCTCTAAAGCTGATGGGGGCCCCCTTGTCTCACCCTCCTTCCTCTCCTCCCTCTATCCCTCTCTCTTGGATGGAGTCAGCCCAATCATGGGGCCCTGGGAGATGAACCGTGACCGATGAAATATCAACCGCGTACAGGGACCATGTTGCAACCGCAGTCAGCCTGTGGTGATGTGGTGAGGGGGGTGGAGGGAGGAAAGGAGTTGGATTGGTGGGTGGACGGATGTACAGATGTACGGAGGGAGGGATGGATGGAGATAGATGAAATGAGTAGACCATGGGTAGGGGAGTTAAATGTGGACACATACACACTGTAACACTCTCTCCAGCTCTATATTAATGCAGTATACTATGCTGAGATGTTTTCCATTTGATTCTCACACACTGTTCATGAGCTTCGTTCAATCCGAATCAATCCCACAAATCAGGCAGACAGACAGACGGACAGAGAGACCGACGAATCAATATCAAATCAGCCCAGGTACTCTAAACTATTATTGTCACGCAAACAATCTGTCTGTCTGAGACGATAGGCCTATTTAATTGAATCTCTTCGTATAGTAATTTGTTTGTGTAGGATGTATATTTCATCTGGTTAGTGTGTAATAGGGTTTAATTGGTTTGTGCATTGGTGAGGATCATGTATCTTATGTGAAGGTCTGTGCTTTGCTTTGGTTAATTGTTTTGATGCATTTCACAACGTTAGCACTCTATAGTCTTCAGTACGACTCTGTAACTGCCGCAGCACTGGGTTGGTGGCTTAGCAGCACAATAGAATAAGTTGTCTGATAACACACCCAGTCTATTGAGATTAAAGGCTGGCTGTCCGGCCCGCTCAATCAGAGCCCCTCGATCGATTCGCTCCGGGAGCCATGTCTTACTCACCCCTCGTCCTCTCTCTCCTCTTCCCTCTCTCACTCTCTCTCTATGTCTCTATCCTCTCGCTCTCCTCTCTCCTCCCTCTATCATCATCGGAGAATCCCAGCCCTGGCCAAGGAGAATGAGACAATGTTCCCTATCGATTAACCCTGTACCGGGGGGGGGGGGGGGGGACTGCAGAATGGATAGGCTGCCTATGGGGTGGTGTATAAAGTGTGGGTGTGTAGACATTCTGTACTGAACTGTTTCATCACTAAGTGCAAATGTGTGTAATTGTCTGTGTGTGTCAACTCGAATTCAGGACAAAACAGACTGCATTTGCAATCTTGCTCCTTGGCCTGTAAACCAGGTCCGTGTTCGATAAAGATTGCTTGTTTGTGACGTGCAGACAGGTTGTGGTGAAACGCTGTTTCATAATGCATGAGGAAGAGAGGACGGGCGGAGCAGGTACACATCCCTCACGTCAAATGGCGTTGAGGAAAGATAAGGGGGGATAGTGAGGAAAGACAGAGAGAGAAGGAAGCAGGAAGCCAGGTTGAGTGAGGATTGGGAAGCACTTCATATGTATATACTTGTGGTATATACATAGCCTGCAAATGAAGGTACAGAAAAACATAAGTATTCAATGTATAGAATTGGATATGATATGTTGTATTGATTGATGTGATGTGTTTTGATGTTGTATTGGTGTGTATTTATGTTGTGTTTGTTTGTATTGATGTTGTATGGATGTTGTATTGGGGTTTTGTATTGATGTGTATTGATGTTGTATTGATGTTTTGGATGTTGTATTGATGTTTATTTATGTGTGTTGATGTTGTATTGATGTTGTATTCATGTTAATTTATGTGTTTTGCTTTTATATTGATGTTGTATTGATGTTGTATCGGTGTGCATACAGGGCTCATCTGTAAAATAGTCCTTGGTCTCAGCATACCTTTCAGTCTAGTGAAGGACTACGTATCTCTCTGAATCCATTACACATGGTGGTATTATAAGATTTTAATGGGCAAACAGATCTTAGGACTTTTATTGTATGAAACGATGAGAAGTAAGTTGAGTACAGGGGCATTGTTCTCCTGGTGTAGTATTTGCTGCCTGCTGTATGGCTGCTCTAATCAGTGTGTTGTTATTTTTGGACTCATATTACCCATGCCCCTTTTCATCACGGTGTGTTTATACAAACTACTCTGTGTCTGTCTGTGTCTGTGTGTGTGTGTGTGCGTGTTGCGCATAAGATTCATATGTTTGGTTCCCATAGGCATAGCTACTCAATTCAAATAACTCACTTCCTGGATGGCATGTGTCAGTAAATGGGGATAGCTTTCACACAGATGAGCATATGACCGGCTTGTTTTGATAACCCGTTGACTGTGTGTGTTTGTGTGTTTGTTTGTGTATGTCTGTTTTTGTGAGTGTGTGTGTGTGTGTGTGTAGTAAGGGTTGTTTTCCTCCCTCCCCATTTTCAACATCTCATTGATATCCAGTGACAAAGACAACCGCATGTTCTGCTCCTAATCTGAACCAGGAGCCACTAATCCATCTCCAGCTGCTCCTCTTACAGGAGGACAGAGGACCTGGGTTACTGCCCCGCTTAGAAGAGAAGGTTATGGTTACTGTATATAATGACTCAAGTGGCAATAGAGTTCCTATGTTATGAATTCAGACACAGAACATGTGTCCGAGTTATGCCAGAGTGAGACACTGTGTCTTCGCTGGCTGTACCCAGGCCTGAATGTGGATCATGTGTTGATGCTGGGAGTGTGTGTGTGTGTGTGTGTACGACTGCAGTGCCTGTGTGCATTTGTGCGTGTGGATGTGTGTATGTGTGTATGTTTGGGTTTGTGAATCTAACCACATCCTCCGTCACTTTCCTCTTCCTCTCCAGATGGCGGACGAAGCAGAATTTGGATTACTGCTTCCTCATGATGTATGCCCAGTCTAAAGGGACCTACTATGTGCAGGTACGAAACCTCAAGCCTCCAGTATGCATCTGTTTACTGTGTTTAGAAGCTAGTACATTCTGCAGTGTGAAATGAGAATCTGGAAGTGTATAAACACTATGAACTGTTTGTTCTGGGAATAATAGTTGTCAGTGCTTGGAACTACATTGCTCACAGGGCAGCCATTGCACATAACCTTCGGGCAGGTGGCACTCGACTTCACTTCAGTTTCCACGCTAGACCTAGCTCCCGAGTGGCACAGCAGTCTAAGGCACTGCATCTCAGTGCTAGAGGCGTCACTACATGCCCGGGTTCGATCCCGGGCTGTATCACAACCGGCCGTGATTGGGAGTCCCATAGGGCGGCGCACAATTGGCCCAGCGTTGTCCGGGTTAGGGGAGGGTTTGGCCCGATGTAGGCTGTCAATAAGAAATTGTTCTTAACTGACTTGCCTAGTCAAATAAAAAATAATTGAAAAAATACTCTAGGGTCAAAAAGAAGGCAAAATAACTCAGTTCTCTTTGTCAACTCTTTTGCCAGTTCACTTAAACTATTTTGTGAACCGAGTCCTCTTTGCATTTACATTGCTATGTTTAGAAAGGAACCAAGATCTTTTTCCAAGTGCAGGACAAGCCATTCAATCAGAATGCGTTATCGGACAGCTAGATATACCTACTTACATTTTGGAAGCTAATAGATTGTATTTAGTTAAAATATAAGACATAATAATTGTAATCGGAAGATACTATTAACATGTACATTTGATTGGTAAAAGAATGAATAGCAATAGAATAACTGCAGAATAAATAATGCTGTAATTGAAAATTGTAAACCAAAGGTAGGCTACTGTCCCTTTAAGAGCTAGAATATATTTTGTACTCTATGTTGTGATTCTCACCAAATATTTTCTCTTCTCACACGATTCAAACCCCACAATCAACAAACAGCTAATGAAGCTCTCTTATAGTCCAGGTTAGGGGGTTTGGCTGGTATAGGCCGTCATGGTAAATAAGAATTTGTTCTTAACTGACTTGCCTAGTTAAAATAAGGTTAAAAATATATATATATTGTGAGGGTGACATGCCATAAATTAGCCTCAGTCGTCTCCCACAGCCGGGGCTGCATTCGTGAGAGTTGACGACCGCTTGCGTTTGACATTAGCACTCAATGCGGTTGCGTATTTTGACAGCGCTACTCGCTCTGAACTTCAAGGAGGTTCTCCTCTGGTAAAGGGCAGGGTAATTACTTCCACGTTAGTTCCCAGCCGGGGAAGGAAGTTGAAAGATGCAAACTCTGTCAGGCAGATGCAGACCAGGGGCATGAGGATATGTTGACACACCACTAGGCCTCAGTCAAAGTGTCTTCGGAAACAAGAAGATCAATCTGTGTCCATTGAAGATGAGACTGAGGGAATGCAACGCATGTGTAGCATATGGCTCAGGCGCCAACGCTTGTTCCATGTGACATTGTGTGCTTTGATGAGAGTACAGAAACATTTGGTTCTATGCTGCCCTGACATAATTGTCTGAATGACTCCCGTCCCCTGGAGAGATGGGTTCTGATCTCATTCACAATGTGCCATTGTACTCCTTAGAAAAGACAGGAGGCCATGTTAAAATAGCTGTAAAATCAGGGGCTACTGACCTTTCAGCATCCCTTTTCTACTTCCAAAACCTAGATGTTCCATATTCATTGAAATTGTCAGTGTAGAATATATTAAAACAGACTGGTTCAAACACAGGTATAAGTCCACACCTGCAACACCGGTGCTTGAACAAACAGCCGCTCCTCATTACCGGGCAGACTTTAGCCACTGGGATGGAAACTGATGGAAACAGCCATGTTTATTCCACCACCGGCTGGGGATAGGATAATAGCCATCTGTTGCAGCCCAATGTATCACCTTGGCGTGGCATGCGACTCACAAAACATGTATCCGGGCTGTCTCCATCTCGGCCCCCACTCATGGCAGGAGAAGAGGGGGTGAGAGGGAAGCAGTGTGAGATGGGAAGTGACAGGAGTTGCGTGGTTCCGGTGTTGGAGCCTTGCCTTGGAAAGGAGAGTGCATTATGTGACAGTTTATTTCTTCAGAATCCCCTCATCTGTTTTGTGACACACAGAGCAGCTGTCACTCCTCTCACTACGGCAGGCTGTCCAGATGTCTTTTTTTTTAAATTATTATTATTTATTTTCATGTTAATTAGTTGCAGTTGACTGGGAGGTCTTTGGTAGTTGAGTGCTTCATCTCCTGTTCAAGTCTACTGACTCGTTTGAAGCTCATTTTAAAGCTTTTTTGTAAGAGGATAAAGGACATAGTGTTTTATTGGTTTAGAGTGTACAGATTAAGTAATTGTACTTGAAAATATATGCTGAATCATACAAATGTGTATTACAGCATTTCACACTGTCATCTATTTTGTGTCATGTTTTTGACACATGAATGCCATATGGCTGCAATCACAAAAACCCATTGCTACAAATTACACCTATTAGTATTTAATAAAATGCAATGACTGGGAATTGTCACGTTAATTCCCCTTTAATAAAGGAAAGAAATGTTGAACTCTTTTCCTCCCCTTTTCTTTCTCTCAGCTGGAGGATGACATTGTGGCGCGTCCCAATTACTTCACCACGATGAAGAACTTTGCCCTGCAGCAGCCTTCTGAGGAGTGGATGATCTTGGAGTTCTCCCAGCTGGGCTTCATTGGTAAGCCTCAGCCTGTGCCAAAAGAGCTAGCCTAGCGCTACTGTTGATAATGTTAAAGAGCAACGACTCGGGTGTTTTCACATTTGGTCCCTTTCAGACAGTTTTTTTTTAAGTCAGTGTGTTTTTGCTTAATTTTTTGTGCAGTGTGAACACTCCAAAGGATCTCAGGCCCCTCAAAACACCCCCGAAGTGAACCGAAATGAGACAATCTCGAGAGGTGGTCTGAGGGCGGTTTGCTTGAATTCTGCGGTCCGGTTCCCTTTGTTAGGACAATGTGAACGCAAAGCTCCCAGGGTTCGCTTTTCATTATTCCCGCACCACACACTAGACTACTGCAACACTGTTTCCCCTTCCATAAACGCTAACATTGGTGCCGCAAAAGAGAGAAGATGAGTTTGGCGGAAAAAATGTGTGCTGTTTTTTTGGACGCACAGAAATTCCAAAATGTGTGGAGTTCTTGGTTTAGGTTATTTGTTTGCAGTTTGTGATCTATAAGAGAGCTTCATTAGCTGTTGTCGTCAACTCTCACGAATGCAGCCCCGGCTGTGGGAGACGACTGAGGCTAATTTATGGCATGTCACCCTCACAATATATATATATTTTTAACCTTATTTTAACTAGGCAAGTCAGTTAAGAACAAATTCTTATTTACCATGACGGCCTATACCAGCCAAACCCCCTAACCTGGACTATAAGAGAGCTTCATTAGCTGTTTGTTGATTGTGGGGTTTGAATCGTGTGAGAAGAGAAAATATTTGGTGAGAATCACAACATAGAGTACAAAATATATTCTAGCTCTTAAAGGGACAGTAGCCTACCTTTGGTTTACAATTTTCAATTACAGCATTATTTATTCTGCAGTTATTCTATTGCTATTCATTCTTTTACCAATCAAATGTACATGTTAATAGTATCTTCCGATTACAATTATTATGTCTTATATTTTAACTAAATACAATCTATTAGCTTCCAAAATGTAAGTAGGTATATCTAGCTGTCCGATAACGCATTCTGATTGAATGGCTTGTCCTGCACTTGGAAAAAGATCTTGGTTCCTTTCTAAACATAGCAATGTAAATGCAAAGAGGACTCGGTTCACAAAATAGTTTAAGTGAACTGGCAAAAGAGTTGACAAAGAGAACTGAGTTATTTTGCCTTCTTTTTGACCCTAGAGTTTTTTTTTCAATTATTTTTTATTTGACTAGGCAAGTCAGTTAAGAACAATTTCTTATTGATGGCCTACATCGGGCCTAACCCGGACAACACTGGGCCAATTGTGCGGAGCCCTATGGGACTCCCAATCATGGCCGGTTGTGATACAGCCCGGGATCGAACAAGGGTCTGTAGTGACGCCTCTAGCACTGAGATGCAGTGCCTTAGACTGCTGCGCCACTCGGGAGTTCACTTTAAAGAGGACTGAGATCGGTTCTTTTTAAGAGGACTATATGTGAAAACACCCTCAGTGTCACCAAAGCAGTGTTACTACAGCCTAAATAGCTAGTCCTAGCACATTACTGTTGAGTGCCTGTGTGTGCTAAAGAGCTAAGTCTAGGATTGCAAAAATCCGGTAACTTTCCCAAAATTCCCAGGTTTTCCAGAAATCCTGGTTGATTTCTTCCTTATTCCCTCCTGAATCCAGGAATCCAGGTTTGTTGGAAAAACAGGGAATTTGGGGAGAGTTACCAGATTTTTGCAACCCTAGCTATGTCGCCAATAGAATAGAGCCAAAAGAGCTGGCCGTAGCACACTACTGTTGAGTGTGTGTCAAGGTGTGATGGGTGTGATTGAGTCAGGCGCAGGAGAGTGATTCCAATGGGAGTGTCGTTTAATGAGAGCAAACGTGCAAACGTAATGCGAACAATAGCCTATACAATAGGTATTTGAAATAGGCCTGAGCAAAGAACACTGGTCTGAAGACTACCCGGAATATGAAGGCGAATACATACGAAATACATAGGCAATTAAGGCCTGGGAAAAGAACACGGGTGTACAAACCCCGGAGAGCAACGATGTGTAAATATATATAGATGACACTGACATAAAACAATCACACACAAAGGACATGGGGGAACAGAGGGTAAATATATACACAGACATGATGAGGGAATCTAAACCAGGTGTGACGGGAACAAGACAAAACAAATGGATAATGATGAGTGGAGCGGCAGGGGCTAGAAGGCCGGTGACGTCGACCGCTGAACGCCGCCCGAACAAGGAGAGGGGCCGACTTCGGAGGGAGTCGTGACAGTGTGTGCTAAAAGGCCAATGTCACCAACTACAGCCAGAAGAACTAGCCAGGTGCTCTAATACTGAACATTAAAGATTTATGACTTAAGACAAAGCCAGCCCCAAAAGAGGGACTAACTATGAACCCCTAAGTAGGACCCTGATACTTGAACATTGGGCTCGAAAGCCGTTTTGTTAGTCATACACATAATCCTGACAAATGGCAAAGGTAAGCTATTTTAGTCAGAAGGTTATAATCAAATCTACAGATTGGCAGGAAAGTTGTTTCTAAGCTCCCTCCAACTCATCAGAACTACATTTAAAAGTACCCACTTTGAATTAAATCTGGTGAAATGAATTGAAGCTTGAACCTGCATTTGATCTCTGCTCTAATTATACTGCAGAGAGTAATCAACTACTTATATCTTCCGTAATCTATTAGTGTGGGGTAGCTGGTATGTGAAAATACAGTGCTCTGTTGACTGGAGCTGAAGGAAATTGAATTTATTTTAGAGGCAAGGCCACAGTCTCGGTTAGTGAGAGCAGTTCCAATTTCCAATTAAAGTGAACTGAAGGGGATTTTTTTTTCAAATGCGGCCAAAACTTTTCAGTAGTCGTGTTATCTTCGGTGAGAAAATGTGGTGTGTTTTTGGGGCTCGTGTGGAGCTAGTTGATTCTGACCCAAAGTAAAGAAGTTTTGACAGCCAGCACAGGGCCGGGTCCCAAGGTAAATGGAACCAAAGAATCCCCTAGCCACCGTTTGACAAGTGCCTGACACAGACAGACCCCATTTTAACTACACCCACTAACTCAATATCAGAGTCAATTGTGTCTTTTGATGAAAACAAATAGTGATATACAGTACATTATCCTTACCCCTACGCACTCATCTATGACTTAAACAAAAAAATGGTGCAGATTGATTTGAAATGATGAGCGGAAAAGCTATGTTGGTCTGTTTTTGTCACAGGACTCATTATAGTCTGGCTGAAGCTGAATTCCACTTTATGATTGTGGCCTTTGACATTTTGAAAAATTCCATTCAGATCCTTAAGAGGGATCTGGTGTCTTGTGACTCTCTGCTGATCAGTAAAGAATAAAATACAGCATCCACTGAAAAGCCCCCGAGATGCCACTGCCGCCACACATTAACACAAGCCATTGTGTGTGCCTGTGTGTCTCTGTTGTGTGTGTGTGCTCACACAAGTGACAACTGAGAACAGTTTTGTTCTCTGATCAATGTGAAAGAAGAGTATTGTACCAAGAAAAAAAACATACAAAATACTTTATCTTTCGCCTCTCTGTGTTTCATAAATGTCCTTCAATTCGCAAGAGGCTGGTGAAAGCATCCGAGGGAACAAAACAGCGTCCCTCTGTCTCAGTATGTGTGGCGTATCTATCTGATGCTGTCTGGTCAGAAAGAGTATGATATTGTTACCGCCCGTAGTAGCATTGAATGCAAGGGAAGCCAGCGAGCATTTGGCCTCCCTTGATAAAAATAAAATGAAATAATAGCCAATCAGTGAGCTAAACATAGTGAGCTCATCTGTTTTTCTTTGTGACTTGCGGTAACACTCCTTGGTTCTAAAACAATAGCTGTTTTGTAGTCTCGTCCATGCTGTAGGTCGTAACTGTTTGTCACATGCAATATGTTTTATGGACTTCACCGGACAGATGTTGCTCTCCGGTTTTGTAATGAAACAAACGTGTGGTTGAATTTATTCTTCCACTGTGTCTTCTTATTGTCTCGACCTTAGGCCTATATATCACAGTGGCAAGGCATATGAACTAACAGGTTATAGAGAAAAGAATGCAATTATCACAACACATAGGTTTCTGGATTGGCTTCCCTGATGATTTACCCACACACCGCTAATGGAGTAGAAGCTAAACTTGTTGTGCAATTAAACTGAACATCTTTACTTCAGGTCAACATGTTAACTCGTACAAAACTCACTCATCCAATCTTCACACCGCCGTACACGCACAACGTGCCTGATACATTCTTAAAGCAGCAGTATTCAATACTCAACTGAGCTACGACACCATATTACTGAACACAACAGGGGGTTAACAAAGCTGGGCATGGGCCTTCTTCTATTCCCCTTATCAAACATAAAGCGAAAGCGTGTCAAATAAGCTTCTGACGGATGGCGTATCCGTTGCTGTTACTTGCTGTGCTTAGCTAAGCGTGTAAAGTCTGCCTGTCAGTTTAGTCTGTGGATTCGCAACCGGGTTTCCCGTGGAGGAAATCAAGGTGAGGCGTCTCTTTCTCTTTCCCCCTCTTTCTGTAGTTCTCTCGCTCTCCTTCCCATCTCTCTCTCCCTCTCTCTCGCTCTGTCTCATTCTCCTCTGTCTCCCCCGCATCTCTCTCGCGCTCTCTCTCATTATCTCCTCTTTCTCTCTCGCCTCCTCTCTCTTTCTTTCTTTCTCTCTCTCTCTATGCCCCTCTCTGCTCACATTTAATTGGAGCGCATGGTCCTAACGGGTAGCCCGGGACAGCGGGCCCAGTTCGACAACCGTGACTGAATGGCACTCTGAGGCATGCTCGCCCCAGAGTTTTGATAAGCCGACAGGCTCGCTTCTCCCGACCGTCACAACGAGCAGCTCGCCGAATCATGGCCGCCAGGCTGTCAACAGCATTGGTCACGGAAAAGACACCAACCTCAGTTCTCCATTCCTCCTTTTCTGTCTGAGGATTAGGAGAGAGGGAGTAGGGAAGGGAAGATACTGATTTGAAATCTCATGTCAAGATTTAGGTTTACTGAGCGCTTGAACAAGTTCAAAGTTGCTACCTTTTAGAGATTTTAAACATAGGAGGTAGTTAAAAGGAGGAATAGCTAGAGGTTTGGGTAACTCTCACCTTTTTGTTTCTTATTCGCTAAAAATTTAGAAATTCATTTAGACAATAAGGTTTGCCTGGTTTCTGCACATGCACATAAATAGCCTTCACAGTGACGATAATGATCCAAGACACACCATAACAATATCCCCCTCACAGGATAAGCCATGCAGCGCTAAATGATTCATTCCGGCGAGGTGACAGGAGGATTTGTGAGCAGTAATCTGATGGGCTGTGCGCCGATGAGGCTCTCTCAGGTGTTTTTAGGAGCGCTAGCTAGTGGTTAGCGACTGCTCCCCTCTCTCCCCTCTGCTCTCATTAGCATTCTGCAGCTAACAGGGCTAGCAGCGGGCACAATCAGGGAGAATCAGGTGGCAGCCATCTGCACGTATGGCCGTGCATACGAGTGCAAGGAAAGAGGGGGTTGTGAGAGAGAGACGGTTGTTGTACGAGAACAAGCCGAGAGAGAAAGCGATAGAAAGAGAAGGAGGGAGGGAGGGAGGGAGGGAGGGAGGGAGGGAGGGAGGGAGGGAGGGAGGGAGGGAGGGAGGGAGGGAGGGAGGGAGGGAGGGAGTTAATTCATGGATACAGTCACATTAGACCTTGAATTGAAGCCAACATTGTAGAAAATGGAAAGATGACAGATAGTTAAATGGCTCTCCATAAAATACAGATGGAAATTGAATGTTATGCTTTTAACATTTAACCTGAGCATTGTCTTATAAGACAGCATTCAAAGGCTGTTTTGTATAACTCAGCATTGAAGTTATGGTGTGGGGCCGCCTATAGAGGATATCCCCAGGTGTGTGTGCGTACGTGTAGACCTTTTAATGCCTTCGTCACTTAGCTTATATTATTCCCCTAGATAACATAGGTCAGTGTGATGAAATTCTTAAATTGGTAAGCTGCCCTGTTCTGAGAACAGTGACTAGATCAGTCAGTAGAGTCAGTCTAAGTGAGTCACTGGGTCATACTAGTCTCAGATTAGGGATTCAGTGAGCCTACTGTTTCTGTGAGTCAGTGACTGACTCTACTGCTTGGTGTAGGGACTGACTCAGGGGAACACACCTGCTTGGTGTAGTGACTGACTCAGGAGGTCACACACCTGCCTGATGAAAGCAGAATACCACATCAGAGACAGCACACAATTACAGAACCCTCTCTCTCTCCGTCAGCAGGCCTTTAATGAATGTTAGGCATCTCTCTTTGACCCTCTCTCTCTTTACTTATCTCTCTCTCCCTCCCCCAACGCCCCACTTTCCCTCACTCTCCTTGTCTCCCTCTCTACCTATCTTACAGTCCACCTCTCCAATCCTACACCCCCCATCAGCTTCTATAATGACTGTTAGCGGAACTCCTCTCACGTGCCCACCTGATCTTTCACCCCCTCTCTCCCTCTGTCTCGACTCATCTCTCTGCCTCCTTTCCATTATCCTCTCTCTCTCTCTCTCTCTCTCTCTCTCTCTCTCTCTCTCTCTCTCTCTCTCTCTCTCTCTCTCTCTCTCTCTCTCTCTCTCTCTCTCTCTCTCTCTCTCTCTCTCTCTCTCCTCCCCCTCTCTCTCTCTCTCTCCCTCCTTCCTTCCCTCCCTCTTTGAGCGGGGTCTGTAATGAGTTGTTAAATAGCGTAAGTCCTTCCTTTATTTTAATGCTCAACGTCTGGCCCTCTCCCCCTTCCACTCCTTCTGTTTCTACCCATCTCTCTCCATCTTCCCTATTTTGTCTCTCTCTCCTCCTTTCCTTCCATCTCTCTATCTCTCTTCCTCTCTCTGTGGGATTCGAATGAGTTGTAAATCCTTCCCTTACACAAACGCTTTACCCCTCGCCCCCTCTCTCTCTCTCTGTCTCTCATAAACCCATGGTGCTGTGGCATCGTAAATATGCAATAACAAAGGCCCTGGCCCTGGAGTGTGGGGCCAGAAAGAGAAGACTGTAACCATGTTGTTCTTCTCTTCTCACTGCCTTGTTCCTCTCCTCCACTTGACAGGAACAGGCTGCTCCGCACCCATCGCTCTTTCATCTAGCCCACAGATCAACCAGGGAGAGAGTGTTGACCTCGGTATAGATGATGTAATGAGAGAGAGGGAGGGAGAGAGGGAGAGAGGGAGGGAGGGAGGGCGGGAGAGGGAGAGAGGGAGAGAAGGTGAATGCTACAGTTCAACCAAGAAAAGAGTGTTGACCTCGGTAGAGATGGTGTAACGAGAGAGAGAGGGATGGAGGAGAGGGAGGGGGATGGGGGAGAGAGCAAGGGACAGGGGAGAGGGAGAGGGATGGAGGAAAAGAGCGAGAAGAGAAAAGTGATTTAATGTACAGAGGGGTAGGGAGGTTTAAAGACAGACTGGGGGAGAGGTGAGAGGAGAGGAGAGGAGAGGAGAGGAGAGGAGAGGAGAGGAGAGGAGAGGAGAGGAGAGGAGAGGAGAGGAGAGGAGAGGAGAGGAGAGGAGAGGAGAGGGAGGTATTTTTTTCAGGGTGTGCACTGGTGGGTGGCTGATTAGATGTGTATTTTGTTGGATTATGTTTCTTATGAGGACAAAACAAGACCATACATCCTGTTCTTACACTCCAGCAAAAATAAGGTATTTCAGTTTTTGTAATTGGCTAAACTGAATCCTCTGTCTTTATGATGACTATAGTAGCTGGAAAACATTATAGTGAAAAGAGCTTCAAAGCATTACAATTAAACGCCTGTAAAATAATCTCATTCCATTAAACAACATACAGCAAACGTCCTCGTTATGACCAAACATGATTTCCTCTTCTAACCCACTTGGTGACTTTTGTGAAATTGCCTCTAATGCGTTAATCAGTATTAATCTGACAGTTAAATTACATTAGATTAAATTCAGCGCTCAAGGGTCCGTCTTCAATTCTATTTCATTATGATTTAATTTCAGAGCACACTGGCTAAGTTTAGCCTCTGTTCTAGGTCCTTGTTGCACTCTACTTTCTACTTCCCTTTGAACCAATTCCCCCTTATAATACATCTGAATGGACTGAGTTGTCCAACTAGCAGAGGACAAGGTAGTTATAACCATATTTCAAAAACCTGTCCAATCCCTTCAGACCTTTTTAGATTTTCACAAAGGACCTTGGGATAGGAGCCAAGGGACATTTTACAATTGGGAAGTAGGGTTTCATAGGCTCAAGATATGATGAAACATTTAGAAATGGACAAGGTACTAGCTATTTGATGATGTCACGCGTTGTAACTAAGTTGTACATCGTCTCTCCTCAGGTAAGATGTTCAAGTCCGTGGACCTGTCGCTGATCGTGGAGTTTATGCTAATGTTCTACAAGGACAAGCCAATTGATTGGCTGCTGGACCACATCATGTGGGTTAAGGTGTGCAACCCAGAGAAGGACGCGGTAAGTTCAGACCCAGTCATGTTAGATCAGTGATTACTTAAAGGGAGGGAGAAAAGAATATGTTTTATAAAGTATCCAAGCAGGGAGTTACATGTAAATACTATGACTTTCCAAAATGGTCTCAGTCTCAGAAAATGCAACTCCCACACACTCACACTCTCTTTCTCTCTCCTTCCTCCTCTTCCCCACCTCTCCCCTGCCTGTCACACACAGAAACACTGTGACAGGCAGAAGGCCAACCTGAGAATTCGCTTCAAGCCCTCTCTCTTCCAGCATGTGGGCACTCACTCTTCCCTGGCCGGAAAGATCCAGAAACTCAAGGTATGGAGGTGTGTGTGTGTGTGTGTGTGTGTGTGTGTGTGTATACATGGGGCTTACAAGCATCGTCTCACATGTGTCATCATATCTACTATAGTCTGTGTATGTTAAAATATTAGCTTTCAAGTCTCTGAGCACTGCAGTACATTTCAAGTCACCATACAGACTCCAGATGTGAGCTGTAAAGACTGTTTAATGTCTCTGATTACTGTGTTAAGAGCAATGGATATCAGCCAGAAGACTGCTGCTGTAGTCTAACCCAGGGTTTTCCTCGGTGCACTTTTTGTTTTTTTTTCGTAGCACTACACAGCTGATTCAAATAACCAACTCATCATCGAGCTTTGATTATTTGAATCAGCTGTGCCATGCTAGGGCAAAAAACGTGCACCCAGAGGGAGGGGCCAGGGGGAGGGGCCAGGACTGGTCTAAGCCCAATCCATTCACACGTTTGTTTTTCATTCATTTTGGCCAATAACAATGTAGTTACCCTCAACCCCAACGCCACTTGGTGGAGAGATGAGAGACTCGTGTTCGCTTTCAAGTAAATCATGTAAATGGAATAAATAGAGGATTTAAATGAACATCCAAATCTCAAGTTAGAATTCATCCCTGTCCTTCTAACTGCTTCCTCAAAGTCAATATGAGAGCTTAGCTATATCTAGAAACACCTTTATGTCTTCTCACTAAACCTTCCTCTTTGGGTTTCATTGTTCATTCCAGGACAAGGACTTTGGCAAGCAGGCCCTGCACAAGGGCCACGCCAACCCGCTGGCGGAGGTGACCACCAGCCTGAAGACGTACCAGCACTTCACTCTGGAGAAGGCCTACCTGGGAGAGGACTTCTTCTGGGCCTTCACCCCCGTGGCTGGGGACTTCATCCGCATCCGCTTCTTCACACCCGTCCGCATCGAAAGGTGTGTGTGCTCACATGCTTGGATACACACACACACACAAACACACACACACACACATGTGCACGCACACGCGCACAAACACACACACTGTGCTAGTGGACAAAGACGATCTCCACACATGTCCCAGACTGTCGCTCTCCCTCTCTCCCCCTGTCGCTCCCCTCTCTCTCTCTCTCTCTCTCTCTCTCTCACCCTTTTTTTAACAGGCATGGAAGCCCAGTCACAGACCAGATGTGTTCTAGTACCACATTGGTCCTCCATGTCTTCACATTACTGTCAGGGCAGATGGTCTATCTGCTGCTGGATCCCTCTTACTGATAATGGCTCTGTGGTCACCACTGTCTTCTAACGGTGACGCTGTGGTTCTGTGGTCACCACTGTCCTCTAATGGTGACGCTGTGGCTCTGTGGTCACCACTGTCTTCTAATGGTGACACTGTGGCTCTGTGGTCACCACTGTCCTCTAATGGTGACACTGTGGCTCTGTGGTCACCACTGTCCTCTAATGGTGACACTGTGGCTCTGTGGTCACCACTGTCTTCTAATGGTGACACTGTGGCTCTGTGGTCACCACTGTCTTCTAATGGTGACACTGTGGCTCTGTGGTCACCACTGTCTTCTAATGGTGACTCTGTGGTCACCACTGTCTTCTAACAGTGACGCTGTGGCTCTGTGGTCACCACTGTCCTCTAATGGTGACACTGTGGCTCTGTGGTCACCACTGTCTTCTAATGGTGACACTGTGGCTCTGTGGTCACCACTGTCTTCTAATGGTGACACTGGTTCTGTGGTCACTACTGTCTTCTAACGGTGGCTCTGTGGTCACCACTGTCTTCTAACGGTGACGCTGTGGCTCTGTGGTCACCTCTGTCTTCTAAGTTGCTCTTTTGGGGGGGTGTGGTCCAGACTGCTGTTAGGTACTTGGTGGGACGTACTTGGTGGGATATACATAGTGTACAAAGTAAAATATAGATGGAGTTTTAACTGGGTGACTGGCTGACTGACTGACTGACTGACTGATGATGATGATCAAAGGAGCCTGAGCAATGGAGAAAACGGAGCAGCTGTATCCCCACTTTCCAAATAGGGGTGCAAACGTTTGTTTTTGCACCCCCAATTATTTTTTCCAGATAATGATCATGATCCATTGGGTAATTTATCATTTTCAATGATTAGTAATGTTTGGGCTAGTATGTATTAAAATAGATATGCCCATTTCATATATGATATAATAATTAACAGATTGCATTTAGCACCCCGTCCCCCGTCACCTCAAGATGAATCGTTTTGACCACTGGAAAGTTTTGCTTCACTCCCGCGCGCCGCAGTTTTGGTTCAGTGCAGTTAGAAAGCACTAGTTGCACCACTGGTGTATAAAATTATAAAGCACCTGCAAAATAAAATTGTTATTCTATTTTGTTGTGCTGTTGTTACATTTATATCGTTGTTTCATGTCCAATGGTGTTGGTTCAATGATGTTGTTGCATATCATTTGAGCTGCGTGCACCATGAGCAAATTCATTGTAGAAATAATCAGTAGGCCTAATATTTCATGATTCAATCTGTGAAATACCTCCCCCCCCCACCACCCCCACCCCCCATTTTGCATTTTGTCATGTTTATTTTCCCAACATCAGTTAAATTTACGTAGTTAAAATGTTTTCATTAAGTTACAAAAATAACAGTTCTGGGTGAGCCCCATATGCAAGTGCACCGTGGACGTTTTGCGGTTACAATGTAGCCAAGCTTTGTCTTTATGTGCCTATGTGCCAAACTAATTTAGATAAAACAAACAGCTCTGCTTGGCTTGGTAAGTAATATTGACCAAATAAGCAATTTCTAGTCTTTGCATCAAATATGTATGCTGCTTAGACAAGTTAATATTAAAAATGTTCATTGTACCAAAAAAAAGTCCATGTCTGAGGAAAAGTGGGCACCCGTAACGATGATGATTATAGCGGTGGATCAATTTGTGTTGAATATCAAATTGACCTCTCCCCATTTGTTATTCTCTCTCTTTCTTTTTCTATCCATCTCTCTCTATCTTCCAAGGTATTTCTTCCGTAGCGGGAACATTGAGCACCCAGGGGACAAGCTGTTCAACACCACTGTGGAGGTGCTGCCTTTTGACGTGAGTTTCACCCCTATTCACCCAGTTCAGTCCCAGCACATTATTACTATTACAAAGCCTTGACCATATATTATGTTGTAATATGAGGCTTGCCACTATAAGCCTGATTCATCCTGTCCCAGGATTGTCGGTAGCACTTTACATTACATAGACCTTTACTACAGTAATACCATTGGAAATATACTGTATATAATTACAGTGATTTATACAACGGTTGTGTCTAACCCTGAATGCTGATTTCGTTAAAAGTGCATTCCAGACGGTGTCTATTCCACAAGTTACCATCATTAAAATGCCTATGTACTCTGAGGAGAGGAGATGAGAGGACATTGCAAATAGACCGGGTGGCCATTTGATTAGCTGTTCAGGAGTCTTATGGCTTGGGGGTAAAAGCTGTTGAGAAGCCACAAACTGGATCTAGCTAACCCGATTTATGTCGGGGTCGTCGGACTTGTTGAATGTAAAACAAGCTTCCAGCTCGTGGTGTTGAGTAATGAATGTTCTGATGTCCAAAAGTTTTTTTTTGGTCATAAGAGATTGTATCAGCAACATTATGTACAAAATAAGTAAGAAACATATGTTACAAACAATGCAAAAAAGCACAATTGGTCAGGAGCATGTAAAATGTCAACCATCTTCTTCAGCACCGCATAAATATTCACATTTTTCTAATTTCAATAGCTCTTTAACAGTTACTCCAAAAACTTTCAAAACTGGTTCTAGCTAACCCGATTTATTACAATTTTTGAAATTCAATAGCGCCTTGGTCATGTGACTGACACTCACCAAACAAGGTTCATAATGTACACTCAGTGGGCCTACACATTGCACACCCACTCACTATGCCTTCATATCACACACTGTTGTTTGTCTACTTTCATCTCACGCTATTAGACTTAAATATGTACAGTTGAAGTCAGAGGTTTACATACACCTTAGGCAAATACATTTAAACTCAGTTTTTCACAATTCCTGACATTTAATCCTAGTAAAAATTCTCTGTCTTAGGTCAGTTATGTGAAATGTCAGAATAATAGTAGAGAGAATTATTTATTTCAGCTTTTAATTCTTTCATCACATACCCAGTGGGTCAGAAGTTTACATACACTCAATTAGTATTTGGTAGCATTGTCTTTAAATTGTTTAACTTCGGTCAAACGTTTTGGGTAGCATTCCACAAGCTTCCGACAATATGTTGGGTGAATTTTGGCCCATTCCTCCTATAACTGAGTCAGGTTTGTAGGCCTCTTTGCTCGCACACGCTTTTTCAGTTCTGCACACATATTTTCTATAGGATTTAGGTCAGGGCTTTGCGATGGCCACTCCAATACCTTGACTTTGTTGTCTTTAAGCCATTTTGCCACAACTTTGGAAGTATGCTTGGGGTCATTGTCCATTTGGGAGACCCATTTGCGACCAAGCTTTAACTTCCTGACTGATGTCTTGAGATGTTGCTTCAATATATCCACATAATTTTCCTTCCTCATGATGCCATCTATTTTGTGAAGTGCACCAGTCCCTCCTGCAGCAAAGCACCCCCACAACATGATGCTGCCACCCCCGTGCTTCATGGTTGGGATGGTGTTCTTCGGCTTGTAAGCCTCCAACCTTTTTCCTCCAAACATAACGATAGTCATTATGGCCAAAGACTTCTATTTTTGTTTCATCAGACCAGAGGACATTTCTCCAAAAGGTACGATCATTGTCCCCATGTGCAGTTGCAAACCGTAGTCTGGCTTTTTTATGGCGGTTTTGGAGCAGTGGCTTCTTCCTTGCTGAGCGGCCTTTCAGGTTATGCTGATATAGGACTTGTTTAACTGAGGATATAGATACTTTTGTACCTATTTCCTCCAGCATCTTCACAACGTACTTTGCTGTAGTTCTGAGATTGATTTGCACTTTTCGCATCAGAGTACGTTCATCTCTAGAGACAGAATGCGTCTCCTTCCTGAGCGGTATGACTGCTGCGTGGTCCCATGGTGTTTATACTTGCGTACTATTGTTTGTACAGATAAACGTGATACCTTCAGGCGTTTGGAAATTACTCCAAAGGATGACCCAGACTTGTGGAGGTCTTGGCTGATTTCTTTTCCCATGATGTCAAGCAAAGAGGCACTGAGTTTGAAGGTAGGCCTTGAAATACATCCACAGGTACACCTCCAATTGACTCAAATGATGTCAATTAGCCTATCAGAAGCTTCTAAAGCCATGACATCATTTTCTGGAATTTTCAAAGCTGTTTAAAGGCACAGTCAACTTAGTGTATGTAAACTTCTGACCCACTGGAATTGTGATATAGTGAATTATAAGTGAAATAATCTGTCTGTTAACAATTGTTGGAAGAATTATTTGTGTCATGCACAAAGTAGATGTCCTAACCGACTTTCCAAAACTATAGTTTGTTAACATGACATCTGTGGAGTGGTTGAAAAATGAGTTTTAATGACTTCAAGTGTATGTAAAATTCAGACTTCAACGTAAGCCTGAGACCCAGTAGGTGTGGACATTGCTGCACAGTGGACACCCACACTCAGAAGTCATTTGGGGAAAAAGAGAGTATCTGACTGACAGAGTAGTTAACAGTGATTACTATTATCTGTCTGACCCCCTTGTACCCTCAAACCCTTCCAGGACATTACAATCTTACGACGCAGTATATTCAATGGTCCCTAGACTCCTTTCTAACAGTCCTCAAGCTTCAATAGGATGGTCAAAGACCGTGTAACTGTTGAAATGCAGAGTTAATGTTATAATTTAGTCTTATGGGTGGGCATAAAAGGTTCTCTCTAGTTTATTGCTTTCTCTGGTCCTGCTGAGTGGAAGGTATTGATATCTTTTCAGTCTAGCTCCAGTCAGGTGTCATTATATTATAAGCACCACTTCACCCCCCTCCCATTTCATAACACCCTCTCACCTTCTACCATTTGTCTACACTCCAAGAACCATGAGAGCCCTCTAGCTGTAGATGCCCCCAGATTCATGACAACTGAGATTCCCAAATCCATAGCCTTCTTCCCAGAGACACCCTCATGTCTATTAACCTGACAGGAAGGATGGGTAAAGACTCACATGTGGCCGCACAATACAAATTGAATATCGGGGCCAGTTTGTCTGAGACCCCTGCAGAGATAATATGCACTGTATTGTAACACTACCTGCAGGATCGCTTTGTTCTGTATGCAAGAGTGCTGACTTGCCATGTGTTTATTTGATGGCTGACAATAAAGATTGCCACGTTTTCTTACCAGATCAGAGATACTACGGTATCTGCTCTGAGGGTATATGCTCTGCCAATTTGTCTGTCCATTTAGGAATGTTGTGTGTAATTGTGCAAATAAATCCAGAACTCATCCTGAAGCTTTTCTCCAAAATACCTTTCAACAGGTCTCCTATTCTTCACCAGTGGTATATTTATTTCAAATGAGTGCTCATGTAAGCAGACCACTAGTACTTCAAAGACCTGAAGTGTTTTATGAGTTATTTTGAATGGGAAAGCTGTCCCTTGGGAAAGCTGTCGTGGTTAAGGACAACGTGGTCTTTGATAAGATGACAGAGACGCACAGCAAGTCTGTTTGCCGCCAGTTGCTATTGCTGAATGATACAGGCACTGTCATGTAAACAATCTGGCAATGTTTATAGTGAACAAAGCAACACAGGTTCTTCTATAATTATTTAACAGTATGCTTGAACCAGATGTTTTTACCCAGTCGGACTGGAGACCGTGCTTTTCCATGTTAATGTAAACAACTATCTGTCAAATGGCCCACAGAAACTATATAATCTGAAGCTTCAATGTAGCTTGTAGGTCTAAAAGCGTTTTTGTACTTACTATGTTGAAATATCTAAGCTTTTTGTGTGACTCTGGTAAGTCATTTCAAGTCAAAGCCTTGTTTTCCCTGGTACACAAACATATACTACTAACTAGTTCTGTTTAATTTGACTTTGCATACAAATGTTGTTGGCAGCTGTAAAAACACTCACAGCTTTGTGAATGTTAATAAAGAAATACTACAGCTCAGTGCAATGGTAAATGTTAAGTCAGCTGTGGGGTATGGACAGTAGCGGGGGGGATGTTAAGTCAGCTGTGGGGTATGGACAGTAGCGGGGGATGCTGTTGTAGTGACAGTAGAGTCATCACTATTTTCTGGACTTGTTTTTGATGAGGATCACAGCACTGGAGAATAACCTGGTTCTGGTCCAAATGTACTTGACTCATTTGCCTGAGGGTGGCCTCTAAAAGACTAAATAAACTGTACAGTTGGCCTATGACATCAGCCCATCTAGGTAGGCCACAATTTGTGCGACTACATGGCTGTGTGTCAGAACGGGCAGTGAGCAACACAGGGGCCCCCCCAGGGAACGGTCCTGTCCCCCTTCCTGTTCACCCTCCACACCCCGGACTTCAGATATAACTCTGAAACATGCCATCTACAGAAGTTCTCGGATGACTCTGCAATTGTTGGGTGCATCAGGGGTGGGCAGGAGGAGGAGTACAGGAGCACAATCAATGGCTTTGTGTTGTGGTGTGAGCAGAACCACCTTCAGCTCAACATCAGCAAAACAAAGGAGATGGTGGTGGACTTCAGGAGAACCAAGGCCCAACTGACTGCAGTCCCTATACAGGGGATGGATGTGGAAATGGTTGGGTCATACAAGTTCCTGGGAGTCCATATGGACAACAGGCTGGAATGGGCCGGGGCTCTGTACAAAAAGGGCCAGAGTCGACTCTACTTTCTGAGGGGGCTCAGGTCCTTCAACGTGTGCAGTAAACTACTACATACCTTCTACCAGTCTGTGGTGGCCAGTGCCATCTTTTTTTGCAGTGGTATGCTGGGGCGCCAATATAAAGGCTGGTGATGCTTCTCGGGTAAATAAGCTGATCAGGAACACTAGCTTTGTTCTGGGAATTAGCCTTGACACTCTAGAGGAGGTGGCGGAGAGACGGATCATGGCCAAACTGCTGGCCATCATGGACAACGTGGTTATGGTTATGACGCAGAGGAGCACCTTCAGTCACAGCAGATCCCACCACGGTGTGCCAGAGAGAGCTACAGGAGGTCCTTCCTGCCGGCGGCTATTAGACTATTTATTGCCTCACCGGGGTGCCGTGCCGTCGGCAACATAGACCTGGAACTGTTGGGGTGTTAGGACCTAGTTTAACAATTATGCATCTATCCGTGAGTAACTCTGCTCATTCACTCAGGACTTATTTATTCATTCAGGTCTGTATATATATATTCATGTACAGTTGTTATATCATATCACGTGCAATATTGCAAGTAATTCTTGGACTTAACTTACGTAGTCATTCACTCAGGAATGCATATTAGTATCCTGTCAGTTGTATCTTTTTTCCATTGATATTAGTATATCGAATGTGCAATACGTGCATTTATCTGTAATTAAACCGTGCACTAAGTACTGTATTTTAAGGGAATTACTATTATTACCCTAAATTATATCATACACACATTTAGCTATTTAAGTATCTCTTCCTGTCATTTACCTGTACAGTTAATGTAACCATGCAAATATTCATTTACCTGTACATTTACCTGTACAGTTAATTTAACCATGCAAAATAGTCACTTACCTGTTCATTTAACCAGACTGTATATTAAGTAAATTATTATTACCCTCACTTATATCATATACACATTTAGCTATTTAAGTATTTCTCTGCCATCGACCTGTATAGTATAGTTAACCATGAAAATACTCCTTATTTATCTATATCAATTTGCAATATATAAGGGCACTGTATAGTGTGCATTATTTCCCTACAACGCACAGTATATTTGCACGGTAGAATTCAATGGCTATAGTTAATTTTTACATGTTTAGTTTGAGCTGTTTTTAAAGGAAAAGTCAAATTGAAAACAGTATTGATATTTGTTGAATTAGATTTTCATAATAGCAAGTTAGGACTGATGGTTTGGTTAGCTAAACTAGCAAGTCTGTTTGTTTGGTTACCAAGGCAACTACTGTAGCTATCTAGTAAACTTACTAGATACTTCATTTCTACCTGCAAATGAACAAATTTCTAGTGGCAAATGTGTTAAATTATAAAGGGATAGTGAACTTGGGGCTCTATGCGTTCTCTGGAAAATAATGCAACTCCGTGGAAGGTCCGCTAACTCGTCGTGGAACACACCTTCCATATTGTTCATAATGTTTCCATAGAACGCATAGCCCTCATTATCCCTTACATACACCGAGTATACACCTCCTACAAGGTGTCGAAAGCATTGTACAGGATAGCTTTTACCTGGATTCACCTGGTCAGTTTATGTATTGTTTTGTACACTCAGTGTATATTACTTCCAATAAGGTATGTTTTGTTATCATTACATACATTCATTACATGTATTGTTACATACAGGGACTCAAGATCATATACTTTCAGAAGATTTCTATTATTTTGTGTTTTTTTCTATTGAGATACAGCCTATTTCTGGGAAGGCCACACTGAGTACATCACTCTTCCTCAAGTGGAAAGATATATAATTCTCTCAAGTGGAAAGACATAAAGTCAGCTTCCATCAGGTTGACATAGGAGCACATAAGCCATGTTTAAGGGCGAGCACCCACAGTGTTAAGCCCCAGAACACACAGAGAAAGGACAGACGAAATAGAGGGAGAGAGAGGCCAAGAGATGACAAATGACTCAAGACAGAGTGAGGTTCTCTCTCTCAAAAAAAAAAGAGAGTACGAGAGAGATATTGAGGGGAAAGAAAGAGAGAAAAAGAGGACTGCCGGGCCGTGGTAATCAGATCAGTCTCCCGCCAGCCACGGTTTGAGAGCTTTCGCCCCTTAAAAATTATTTCATCCGGCGAGGCGGGGGTTTCAGATTAGGTTCCGCAAACTGCCGCTTGCCGCGACAGATTAATAGCTGGATATTTTCCCCCGTCTCTCCTCCCTCTCTGTCTATCTCTCTTTTATTCTTTCTTCTCCCTCCTAGACTCATTCAATCTCTCCCTACACCTGGTTGCCATTGAGACCCTGTAATGCTCCAAGAGGGTGGAGGTGTTGCTGTTTTTGTTGTTGTTGTTTCCCCTATAGGAAGAATATCCACTAATGATGGGTAGAAGAGAGAACCTCGCTGTCGGGTGCAGTTAAACGACGGGAGGAGGGAAATATATATATTTTTACAGTGTAGCGTACTGATGTAGGATCTTCATTTGATCACTGTTTTGTTACTGAGCATTTTCCTACAGATGAGCTTTGTGATTTACATAAATTCACTGAAAACCCACATTAACACACAGTTATATAAACAGTATTGCACTTTTTATGTAGCCTACTTTTGGACAGCTAATAGCCTGACCACCGATCAAGCAGCATTATGGACTAAACGTTAAAATCCTGTTGCTACAGGATTCATTTGCTGTGAAAATATAGGTCAAATTTAGAGTGCTACATCTGTAATCACTTGTGTGATCGGGCCCTCATTGATGTTTAGAGGACCAACAGAAAGGAAAATCCTGCCACAAAAGGTCAGCTGTTTTCCCTCACTCTGTCCTCCCGTCCTTTCTCCTTCATTGCTTTAGATAAGAGAGTCAAACAGATATTTCTTCAACAGTATGACTGGCTATGACACAGCAGGAATACTAAAGAGTCCCGCTCTATTAACTATGATGACTCATTGATATCTTTCTCGCTGTTATGTTGTAAGACAAGAGAGGTGGATCTGAGTTCACGACTAGGGTGGTGAGGTGAATGTACTGTGTGTGTGTGTGTGTGTGTGTGTGTGTGTGTGTGTGTGTGTGTGTGTGTGTGTGTGTGTGTGTGTGTGTGTGTGTGTGTGTGTGATCTACTAACTTAATCTGGAGTTGAAAGGAGGACAGTACCAAGGACTTTGCTGTTGTGAATGCATTGGTTGATGTAAACAGTAGATTGAAGCTGTGATCTGAGTGCAGATCTAACAGGGTTTCTGCCTGCATTGATCTTGGTGTGTGTGCATGCGGCACGTGTATATGTGTTCCTGTGCTGTCTTTTCTCACACACCTTTCTCTCCTTCTCCTACAGAATATCCAGTCAGAAAAAGAGGCATTGAAAGACGGGAGAGAGAAAACACCAAAATATCAGAGAACAGAGGACGGCTTTATCAGAATAGGTGAGTATTTCGCTTTCCGTAGCAAAACATTTTGTTACAGTACCCTCTAATGAAAATGACCCAGAATTCAATTAGCACCGTGCTACCAAGAACATGTTTCAATAGGTGGTTATTAGTACTGGGGATGTATTTACCGGAAGTGTTAAGGACTAGTACTGCACACAGAATCACCCAAAGCCAAACAAAAGACTCCACTATCATAACAATGATGTAATCTTTTTAGAGAATCCAACACTGGACTCCCTGCCAAAATATCCCTCAAATTCTTTCCCTTTTGTTTTCATCCATCCATTCGTCTGTCCCCTTCATCTAACAAAAACCTTGTGCCAGATTCTAACCGGTGCTGGCAAACAGGAACAGTTCACATGGACTAAGACAGGCCCTGACAAATTACACACACACAAACACACACATACACACACACCACTCACACACAGGCCCCTGACAAATCCATCTCACTCAATTACTGAGGGCTCCAACACATGATTAGCTGCTGTACCGTCTAGGACTTTCACAGGACGATGGGAGGAGTGGATAAGGACAACCTTCACAGTTTTTAGCGGACTTTAGGTGCTCTTTCTGAAATTGCGTGAAGTGCAAGACGAGTGTTGCACCGATACGCTTTAAAATGATAGCATGGTACTCATTGAAAATAATTGGATTAAATTACATTAGTGTTTTATATCATGTTGAAATAGGAAGATGGGTAAAATGTAGTTAAGATAAGGTATAAAGAAGGGTTTGAGCTCAATTCCATTATAACTGAATCAGTGGCAAAGTGTTAGATACACCATTGTTCCTTCCTTAATTACAGATCTGAGGGGTGGATTTGTTAATGCAATAGGGCAGAAACCTTGCTTTCGTGTACACTATAATCTATCCAATGACATACAGATTATTGATTAATTCAAGGAAGGAAGGAAGGAAGGAAGGAAGGAAGGAAGGAAGGAAGGAAGGAAAGAAGGAAGGAAGGAGACATCGAGTGAGGATGCATGTTCTGAGTATTCAAACACGTCCCCAGGCCAGTGATTTGCTGTCTTCGTAACACAGAGATAGGCGTTCATCCCCTTGAAAAAGGTACTCCTTCTGACAGCATATGAATTACTACAAGCACTCCTGCTCATTCATAAATATTTCAAGGGGGAATCAATATCAATCTGGCATAGTAGTTCATGCTTGGACCAAATCAATTAATTGTGCAATATTGCTATCAAATGTTCTCCAGGTTCTTCTCCCTTCAGCTCTACGTTCAGGCGTAGTGTAACCTCTATCACTGTTGAACAAGACTGATACAAGAGAGAATTCATTTTGTATAGGTAGCATTTCTGTAGTAGAGCAACAAAGAAAGCATAGCAAGCTGAGCACATGTTATGGTCATATTTGATACCACCTCCTTGGCTTGAACCAATTGAAATGTCAACACAACATATCTTGACTAATGTGAACTCTGTTAGAATTTAGAAGCCCATGCAGTATTTATTGAGGTACAAATGCAATACAATGCTGCATCATGACTACAGTGTCAAAGTCAATAGACCCTTTTTCGGTACACGACACGCTGACGTCACGCACACAAACGCGCAACGCTTGGCTGCAGTAAGCAAGCCATCGCCATCTGCGCCCATTCAACATAGCCTAGATTTAGGTTTGTATTACTTCTAAACAAGTTCTCATACGCTTACAATTATGTTTTGATTCTTGGTTGAACAATCGCAAATATTATGTTCGGTTGTGATCTTAGCAAAATAACTATTTTGGATGCAGCAGTTGTTAGCTAGAATTTTAAGCTAGAATGTTAATGCTCATTGATATACTGTAGGCTGTAGCAAAAGCTAGCCAAAGAGACATTTTACTGGTTGAAGTGCTTTTTAAGTATAATGCAGTATATTTGCGATGATGACGCAAACATTATATTAAGCAGGACATTCATACGAGCCTTAAAATCCAATTATAATCCAATTATAATCCATAAGCAACATATAAAGAGAGACTTTTTGGGACAGTTGCTGGCATTCTATAAGCACCCCCCTTGTTCTGCCACCAGCTTGCGCGCATCACCCTCGTGCAGCAATGTTTGTAAACACAGCAAGGGGTTTATAGATGTCCAGCCACAGTCCATTGGTTATATTAGTCTGATATATTGATCCTCTCTCTCTCTCTGTCCTCTAGGAGTGTTCCATAATGGGATCGCGGAGGGGGAGGTGGATCCCACATTCGGGCCCTTGGAGGCCCTTCGTCTATCTGTGATCACAGACTGCCCCGTCTGGGTCATCCTGAGCGAGGTAAGCCAGCCCAGCCATCACCTGTTCACCACAGAGCCTTGGGAGCCTTGTCTTATAAAGAATCCCTTGTATTTTAGGCAACTTAAAGTGATAGTTCACTGAAAAATCTAATGTGGTCAGATGTTTTCAGGCCTCAAAAGTGGTCTAATGTCAAGTTGAATATATACCTTAAACAGATGGCTATAATTTTGTCTCAAATGCCATTCCTCTTGCACTTCAGATATTCATCAAGAAAGCAGAGTGAAGGTCAACACGCCGCAGCAATACCTGTCATCCGTTCGATTGTTCGACAGAGGAACGGAGCCTTTGAAAGCTATACTCATTCCCTGGCTTTTGGCAATTCGTTTCTCGAGCGTAGTCGGAGTGCGCCATCTGCTGGCGAGATCTTGCAATCGCAGGGTCCTTCTGAGACAGTCAGCCCAATCCATAGTTGACAGACCGCGTGGGAAGACCTTCCCAAACACGCGTAATCGGAGAACGCGCCCTGCGTGAACGACACACAGACGACGCTGTACTTAGGAAACTGTATTTATGTGTACATAAAGGTTTATGTTTTAAATAACTGTAATTACACTGGTAATTGTCAAATAGCTCGCAAGATTGTTTAGCTCCTTTTGATTACATTATGACAATGAAATGTTGCTGCTTTGGAATCAACGAATTGACCTACAACGTCACTTAGATACAGGTATGGCTAAAGTGTGCAACTTCAATAACTGAAAGTCATGTTTGACAATGTTACAGGTTTTACCCAAATGTATTCATAATAGACTGAATCGACCGCACACCCAGAGCTGATTTGTGAAGGTGCTGGAGGCAAAAGGCAAAACTGGAGAAACAGGAAATAGTCTCCGCACACAAATGTATTTAATTGTGGCTGAGCTTTCGACAGTCGATCAAATATATTCATAAAATACCTATGTATGTGGATTTAGGCCTAATATGCATATTTATTTAACACAATCACATGAATGATCTCTATTATGTGTGTTGATATGTATTTACAGTGAGTGAGTGTCAACAAAAGTCAGTCAGAAAAGTAGCCTAGGTCTAAACAGTGTAGAAGGAAATAAAACTTTAGCCAGAATGTACACACGTCTAATGTTTGAATAAAATATCTTTATATGGTCAATTCTAAAGCCAGAAGTGGATGTAGGCACATTATGATTATGGTTAGAACATCTGCTTGAGATTTATTTAATGAACCATCTTTCCTAACATAGTTTTTTCCCCTCTCTGCCTATCAATTTGCCTTAATGTGACATGAAGTTAACCAGGTTGTGGGGATAAATCAATGTAAGGCAAAGCCAGACCCCAGCTCCTCAATTGCATTAGCTAGGAAACTGGAAAAGACAGCAGCCTCAATAATACAGGAAACATATCTGATTTAGATTTTGTATTTTCTCTACCACATATCAGATACACATGTTTAGCTGTATCCAAGGAGCCACATATCAGATACACACGTGAAGTAATTGTCTGGACTAGTCAGATGTAAGAGAAATATGTAGCTCTAACCTGTGCATGAAGAGTTATCTTTACTGTCAATAGAATCTATGTTTCTCATAATGAAGAAGTCAAGGAAGGACCCCTCTCTTCCCTTCAAATCAAATTGGTCACATACACATGGTTAGCAGATGTTATTGCTGGTATAGCGAAATGCCTTCAAGTGAGGTCTCATGAGAGAGTGAAACTGTCCAATATAACAACCCCTCTCATTCCACATATTCTGCACTACTACTATATTGAATTGAAGGTGCAATTTATTAAATTACTGTAATTGTTCCGACACCAGACTTATACATCTTCCAAATAGGCTCTGTGAAGGCAAGGGCCCAATTCAACTTCTATGCATTGCTTAGATGCAAAGTATTTTGCAGTTAAAGGGACACATTAATTTGCTTTTGCATACTTGGATCCAAAAAACATTCCTTTATCAGATCTAAATCTAAAGAGTTGTATCGGCACAGAACAAGAGTATGGGATTTCAGCCAATACAAGTGTACTGAAAGAGAAATTAAACTTGGGGACCTAAAGCAGTAGCGAGGCCACTTTTCTATCGAATACAGAAGGCAACAGTGATTCTGATTCTGCTCAATGTTAACACAGTTTCTCAGCAACAACAGACCTTAACTGGTTTTCCGTTCATTGGGGTGTGCACTCCAATAAATGATCTGTTTTAGGAGCCCCTTTGATGCTATCGGTATGGCTGCTATACAGTAGCAGGTGCGTGGGGGCATTAAGTCAACACAGGGCAATGGCCAGAAAAGTCTGAACTGTACCCAATGACTCTGACCTGCCCTCTGCTAAGAAGGAGAAAGTTTTCTTTTCTTGTAAGGTGCACTGGAATGCATTGCTATTATATGTTGTATTTTGTATCATTTAGATGAACTAAATTTAATAATGCTATCTTCTATCCAATCTGTGAATTGTAATAAAGACAGAATTTCAATTGACATGGGTTTGTTTTTGTTGTTTCAAGTTATTTTCTCTGGTCAATTCAATGCAAATCTGAGTAATCTCGCCAAGGCCTATATGTGGATTAGACTGCTCTTGTGAATGGTAGGCTATGCTACTTGTCTGGTACCAAATCACATGTACAAGGGTCACATTCCTTGCATACTTTGTCAATGGACCATGTGACTGCAAAGTTCCATTGATATTTTGACAACATAGTGCTCTGCAGGATGCAAGAGAGTAGGCCTATGTGTACAGTCGTGGCCAAAGGTTTTGAGAATGACACAAGTATTGGTGTCCACAAAGTTTGCTGCCTCAGTGTTGATGATGGCAATTTGCATATACTCCAGAATGTCATGAAGAGTGATCAGATGAATTGCAATTAATTGCAAAGTCCCTCTTTGCCATGAAAATGAACATAATCCCCCCAAAACATTTCCACTGCATTTCAGCCCTGCCACAAAAGGACCAGTTGCCATCATGTCAGTGATTGTCTCGTTAACACAGGTGAGAGTGTTGACAAGGCTGGAGATCACTCTGTCATGCTGATTGAGTCAGAATAACAGACTGGAAGCTTTAAAAGGAGGGTGGTGCTTGAAATTATTGTTCTTCCTCTGTCAACCATGGTTACCTGCAAGGAAACACGTGCCGTCATCATTGCTTTGCACAAACAGGCAAGGATATTGCTGCTGGTAAGATTGCACCTAAATCAACCATTTATCGTATCATCAAGAACTTCAAGGAGAGAGGTTCAATTGTTGTGAAGAAGGCATCAGGGTGCCCAAGAAAGTCCAGCAAGCACCAGGACCGTCTCCTAAAGTTGATTCAGCTGCGGGATCGGGGCACCACCAGTGCAGAGCTTGCTCAGGTATGGCAGCAGGCAGGTGTGAGTGCATCTGCACGCACAGTGAGGCGAAGACTTTTGGAGGATGGCCTGGTGTCAAGAAGGGCAGCAAAGAAGCCACTTCTCTCCAGGAAAAACATCAGCGACAGACTGATATTCTGCAAAAGGTACAGGGATTGGACTACTGAGGACTGGGGTAGAGTCATTTTCTCTGATGAATCCCCTTTCCGATTGTTTGGGCCATCCGGAAAACACCTTGTCTGGAGAAGACAAGGTAAGCGCTACCATCAGTCCTGTGTCATGCCAACAGTAAAGCATCCTCAGACCATTCATGTGTGGGGTTGCTTCTCAGCCAAGGGAGTGGGCTCACTCACAATTTTGCCTAAGAACACAGCCATGAATAAAGAATGGTACCAACACATCCTCCGAGAGCAACTTCTCCCAACCATCCAAGAACAGTTTGGTGAGGACCAATGCCTTTTCCAGCATGATGGAGCACCTTGCCATAAGGCAAAAGTGATAACTAAGTGGCTCGGGGAACAACACATGGACATTTTGGGTCCATGGTGAGGAAACTCCCCAGACCTTAATCCCATTAAGAACTTGTGGTCGATCCTCAAGAGGCGGGTGGACAAACAAAAACCCACAACTTCTGACAAAATCCAAGCATTGATTATGCAAGAATGGCCTGCCGTCAGTCAGGATGTGGCCCAGAAGTTAATTGACATTATGCCGGGGCGGATTGCAGAGGTCTTGAAAAAGAAGGGTCAACACTGCAAATATTGACTCTTTGCATAAACTGAATGTCATTGTCAATGAAAGCCTTTGACACTTATGGAATACTTGTAATTATACTTCAGTGTACCATAGTAACTACTGACATAAAGATCTAAGAACACTGAAGCAGCAAACTTTGTGGAGACCAATACTTGTGTCATTCTCAAAACTTTTGGCCACGACTGTAGTTATGCCATTGGCTAGATTCAATTCGAGTGCCACTTTTCTGCTATGCAACTTTGAAAGTCAATGTCCACATTCACGGTAAATGCTGCATAAACTGTCGGCTCAATCAGAAATTACCTTTAAATGTCCATTGTCGGATTTGAATGCATCTAGGCCATAATCTTTTGTGATAATATTGTAGGATAGGCTATTTGATATTTTCATTTAGCAGCATACAGTCAGGGTACTTCAGAGAAACAGAATGTATATAATACAGCATTAATTTTCAAACATTATCTTCCATACAATATAAAATGCTTTGAGCACATGTAAAAGTACTACATAAATCAAACACCCCAAAATGTTGCCAGTATGGGGGCATTGTTTTTGTTTGTTGTTTATGATAAGAAAAAATAACTGTATCCAAATGAATGCATCCATTAACAGGGATTTTGTACATTATTGAATAAGCCTACACTATATTCAATAAGCCTCACATTAAGAATGATCAAATCGGTGCTTTAGTTCATCAATTAATTAGTTTTATTATTTTACTCGAACCTCTCATTTTACTTTGCTCCAGCTGTATCTAACTTTACAAAGTACATAAATCATGAATTGATAATAAACTACAAAAATCATCTCGTTGTCGCTGCTGCAAATTTATATTTGAGCCTTGTCTTACTATAACCAATCAGCATGCATTTCCTCTTACAGCTGGACAAATCATCGCCGTCCACGAGGTTGAGATTGGGGGCGGTAACCATTCATTGTGATGGACGTGTAGCACAAGCAATCAAATAACTATAATTCCCTTAAAATATTAACATTTTCATGTTAGCAACCAATCAGCAAGTGGGGAAGGTGGAGCTACTAATCCAGTGTGCATGCCCCAAAGTCACACGTGATCCGACTGTAGTTCAAAGTGGTCACATCGGAATCAGGAGGTAAGTAATGACGAACAAATGTCACTTCTTACAAATGTACATCGCTAAAATATAATTTCAGTTTAAATTGTAATAGCATATTCAGCTGCATGCATGCAGGCCAGTATCGTTTAATTGCAATACATGTGTCTTACTGAATAAGATCAAGAACCCATGCGTTGTCTAGCATGGACTGGCTACCTGACGGCCAGCTAGCAAGCTAATTTAGGCTAGTTATGTAGCTAACTTGGTTAACAATTTAAGATAACAAATTAACGTAATTGTTCCGTATATTGTCATGTTACACTGTCACTGTTGTCCATTTTGTTGACGTTTTCTCAGTGTGTAAGACATGTTGGAAGTGTTTTGTAATTTAGCTAACGTTAGTTAACTATGCTACATGGGATGGGACGTCGTTGAGCCATCACGAACGTGGATAGTAAGCAATACCAGCCTCGAGTTAAAGGAAGGAAATTGACAAATATTGGATTGCTGTGAAAATGTCGGAACGTTTTTGCAACAATCATTACGTAGGTATATTATAGTTGACTAACGTTAGAATGAAAACAGTAAGAAATGTGGTGATGATGCAGCAGTATGTGCCATGGTCCGAAAACAATATATTGTGATTAATTTGCCATGGGTATTTAAATCTTGTTAACAAGTAAATGAATGGACACATGATAATCATTCTGCCCTAATTATGTCCCTTTTCGTTTGGCCATTGTCGCTTTTCCTGTGTTGTATATAGTGGGTGACGGTAGCATGCTCACTTCAAAAGGGGGGTTATCAAGATCAGTAGTTAGCTACAGATACATTACTTATATTTGAAAGAATTTCCCTTATGGGCTACATGAAGCCTGATTTGTAGGAATAGTTACATGTTTTATAGGAAAACCTTGTTACCCCTGTTCTACCATGGAAACGGGTATTACTGGTGAAGCAGTTGAAGTCCGACCAGTTTTGCAAACTCACTTCCGCCACTGAATGAATCCGGAAAGTGCAACAGCTAGATAGAGGTCATACAGCGCCCTCTTGGAAATTTGGCTTTTACATTTTGCTTATCTGAATAAGGAAATTGGTTGGCTTTGGGACACAACATCAGGAGTCTTCCTATTGGTTGGACTCCCTGAGTTGAGCATCGTTCTGGTGGCTGGCGGAAATAACCCTACCACAGCATAGCCGGCTTCACCCCCAAAACACGTTTCCTGTCAAAGGCATGTGTATAATCTCTAGGAACTTGATTTACCAGGTATAACGGGGTGTCCCTCGCTATAAAATAAGCGCCTGAATCCAATTTTTGTCCTAACCGCACCATATTCCTTCTGTGTGTGAAGTGCGTGTTCTAATGGCAGCCCGCTGTTTTCCTGCCTTTATTGACAGGAAAACATTTTTGGGGGTGAAGTCTGCTCTATTGTGGTAGGGTTATTTAACATTGCCACCCACCAGAACAACTACTCAGGGAGTCCAACCAATACAGACTCCCTATGTTGTCCCAAAGCTAGAATTTGTGTCTTTTTTTTAAATGGTTGACACAATTCTAGCTAGCTACCGTGAGAAATGTAATTGGTCTTCTAGGGATGAATGTAAATTATTTATTTCTCTGAATGGGTGTAGGATGTTGGAATTCATTGTTTACCCTGGTTGAATAATAACTTCTCAGTTCTCTGGTGGGTAGTATTTATGATCACACAAAGAACTGTTACATTTTAAGATTAGACATTAACAACATAATTGCATTTAAAATCCACTCTCTTGTTGACCTAATCTAGTAACTAACGTTGAATGGTACAATGGACTGAT
Organism: Thymallus thymallus; assembly: GCA_023634145.1. Taxonomy (NCBI): domain Eukaryota; kingdom Metazoa; phylum Chordata; class Actinopteri; order Salmoniformes; family Salmonidae; genus Thymallus; species Thymallus thymallus. Next base: position 18,345,980 of record CM042385.1, read on the forward strand.
ACACATAATTCAAAATATAATATTATCTTTTATTTAGTCTTCTTACATCTTCCATTGTCTTTTTGAGATGGTCAAGGCCCCACAAGGCACATAAGGTCTTTTGGGTCCTTATCTTATCTGCTTAAACCCACACACTTAAAGCCACAGCGCACCCCTACTCAGATCCCTACAATATGACCTAGACTGGGCTTCATAGCACAGAGTAGGCTTTCCAGTATCGGAGGCTGCATGTATCTTATCCACGAGGGGACACAATCAAAACACAGTTCGACATCTTGCGCAAGATGTCTCCTACTTAGACGGTATACACTGAGTAAACCATATGACCTCAGCATTAGAAGGCAGCACTGTTTTCCCCATGAACTGGAAGGAATTCATTCAGAAGACTGGCTGGCAGATAATACTCTTTGCTGTGTTGCTTGAGCACTGATTGATTAGTCTACAGTCCCCTCCCCCTCCTTGTATCTGCTCTGTCGTCACTAGGACATGTGACCACTGAGGCATGATGTGAAAGGGGGAAGGGTGTGCACTTGGCAGCACAACCAGAGGCTCCCCTGTCTCCCCTCCTGTGTGTTTGTGTGGTGGTTTGTTTGCCCCCATGACGTCTTCAGCCTTTGGTGAGAAAGTTACATTTGGCACTACTCTCACGTTTATCCTTCTGGCCCACAAAATGCCTTGCATCTGCCCTAGCCCGCCAGGTGGCAGGCACCCTTCAAGCGCCTGTGTCCCCCAAAACAGAGAGACTGTGGGTAGAGCTGGGCGAGATATATATAAAATTGATGTTTATGCGCAATATTACAAATACCTGTATTTTTTATTTTTATGAGTGTTTGTCCGATTGTTATGTTGTATATTTGTTTTCTTCTCTTTTGCTGCTCTGTTCTATGTGCATCTTCCCATTTACACCAGAGATCTGTATAATGAAGACGAGATGCACGTCTCCGCCCTAACAATAGGCCCAAAGGCTGGAAGGCAGGCGACAGCTTAGGTCCAAAATAAGCCTATAGAAATGCATTTTATGATTTACACACACCATGCCCTCCCTGCCTGTCACGCCAACAAAGTTTAGAGATCACATCTTCCTCTCTGACAAGCTGTTTCAACTTGCTCTTTGAGGTTTGGTCCAACAGATTTGGTCAAATGAACACCAAAACATATTGAGACATTATTCTACTGTAATAGAGGAGAAGTTAACTTTTCTAACAATACCCTTTTTATGTCTCAACCACTCAAATTGTGCTCAGTGCAGACACTACCAAAATGAGTGTCAATGGACATTGATTCTGGAAAATCTATTTTAGCCAAAGACTGTTATACTAGCTGTCTAGTCTGTGTTATTATAAATGTGCAATAAGCATAAAACACAATCCATATAAAGAATTGGAAACTCGTTCTCATTCTGAGAAATAAGGTACACTACATGACCAAAGGTATGTGGACACCTGCTCGTCGAATATCTAATTCCAAAATCATGGGCTTTTAATATGGAGTTGCTGCTATAACAGACTCCTCTCTTCTGGGAAGACTTTCCACTAGATGTTGGAACATTGCTGCGGGGACTTGCTTCCATTCAGCCACGAGCATTAGTGAGGTCGTGCACTGATGTTGGGCGATTAGGCCTGGCTCGCAGTTGGCCTTCCAATTCATCCCAAAGGTGTTAGATGGGATTGAGGTCAGGGTTCTGTGCAGGCCAGTCAAGTTCTTCCATACCGATCTCGACCGAACATGTCTCTATGAACCTCACTATAGGCTTTCCCCAAACCATTGCCACAAAGTTGGAAGCACAGAATTGTCTAGAATATCAGTGTAGCGTTAAGATTTCCCTTCACTGGAACTAATTGGCCTAGTCTAAACCATGAAAAACAGTCCCAGACTATTATTCCTCCTCCGCCAAAGTTTATAGTTGGCGCTATGCATTCGGGCAGGTTGTCCGTCGGACTTCCAGATGGTGAAGCGTGATTCATCATTCCAGAGAACACGTTTCCAATGCTCCAGAGTCCAATGGTGGCGAGGTTTACACCACTCCAGCCGACGCTTGGCATTGCGCATGGTGATCTTAGGCTTGTATGCAGCTGCTCGGCCATGGAAACCCATTTCACGAAGCTCCCGACGAACAATGCATGCGCTGACATTGCTTCCAGAAGCAGTTTGGAACTCTGTAGTGAGTGTTGCAACCGAGGACAGATGATTTTTACGTGCTTCAGCACTCGGCGGTTCAGTGAGCGTCATGCATTCTTCGCGTCAGCGCATGCATTCTTCGCGGCTGAGCTGTTGTTGCTCCTAGACCTTTCCACATCACAATAGCAGCACTTAGAGTTAACCCGGGCAGCTCTAGCAGAAATTTGATGAACTGGCATCTTGTAAAGGTGGCATCTTATGAAGTTGCCACCTTTCAACGTGACGGTGCCACATTGAAAGTCACTGAGCTCTTCAGTAAGGCCATTCTACTGCCGATGTCTGTCAATGGATATTGCATGGCTGTATGCTCGATTTTCTTCACCTGTCACCAACGGGTGTGGCTAAAATGCACTTTTTTTTTTAAAAAGTGTGTAGGCCACTTGATTTCAACATCTGAACAAAGTGGACAGGCTAACATGCTTTTCAAACAGTTGGAGACAGACATAATAATTAAACTGTTCAACTTTGTTAGCTAGCAAATAGATCCATGTTAGCTTAACTTGAAATATAAAGATTAGCTGGCTAATCACTATCACGTGGGTTTGGGAGATTGTTAATGCCTCACCGCAGTGCCGTGCAGTCGGCAACATAGACCTGGCACATTTGGGGCGTTAGGACCTAGTTTAACAATTAGGCATCCATCCGTGAGTAACTCTGGTCTGTAATCACTCATTCACTCAGGACCTATTCATTCAGCACTCATTCATTCAGGTCTGTATATACATATTCATGTACAGTTGTTATATCATATCACGTGCAATATTGTAAGTAATTCTTGGACTGAACTTACTTACGTAGTCATTCACTCAGGACTGCATATTAGTATCCTGTCAGTTGTATCTTTTTTCATTGCTTTTAGTATATTGAATGTGCAATACGTGCATTTATCTGTAATTAAACCCTGCAGTAAGGACTGTATTTTAAGGGAATTATTATTATTACCCTAAATTATATAATACGCATAAGCTATTTAAGTATCTCTTCCTGTCATTTAACACTACAGTTAATGTAACCATGCAAATATTCACTTACCTGTTCATTTAACAAGACTGAGTATTACAGTCGTATGCAAAAGTTTGGGCACCCCTCTGAGGCTGCATAATAATTTACTCTGTAGTCACAGAAAATGATCACAGTGGCATGCCATTGATTTTCTAATAAAAGCTGAGTACTGGGGTATTGTCCAGACAAAGATTTTTACTGTAGCAATATTAAGTTGTATGAAATTAAATCAGATGTGAAAAATAGGCTATGCAAAAATTTGGGCACCCTTGTCATTCTGTTTATTTGAATACCTGTAACTACTTGGCACTGATTTAATTGGAACACACAATTGGTTTGGTGAGCTCATTAAGCCTTGAACTTCATAGACAAGTGCGTCCAATCATGAGAAAAGGTATTTAAGGTGGCCAATTGCAAGTTGTTGTTCTCTTTGACTCTCCTCTGAAGAGTGGCAACATGGGGGCCTCAAAACAACTCTCAAATGACCTGAAAACAAAGATTGTTCAACATTATGGTGTAGGGGAAGGCTACAAAAAGCTATCGCAGAGATGTAAGCTGTCAGTGTCCACTGTGAGGAACATAGTGAGGAAATGGAAGACCACAGGCACAGTTCTTGTTAAGGCCAGAAGTGGCAGGCTAAGTAAAATATCGAAGAGGCAAAGGCGAAGGATGGTGAGAACGGTCAAAAACAGCCCACAGACCACCTCCAAAGACCTACAACATCATCTTGCTGCAGATGGTGTCACTGTGCATTGTTCAACAATTCAGCGCACTTTGCACAAGGAGAAGCTGTACGGGAGAGTTATGCGGAAGAAGCCTTTTCTGCACACACGCCACAAACGTACATTTGGACAAGCCAGCTTCATTTTGGAATAAGGTGCTGTGGACTGATGAAACAAAGATCTGAGTTATTTGGTCATAACAAGGGGCGTTATGCATGGCGGCAAAAGAACACAGCGTTCCAAGAAAAACACTTGCTACCCACAGTAACATTTGGTGGGGGTTCCATCATGCTGTGTGGCCAGTGCCGGTACTGGGAATCTTGTTAAAGTTGAGGGCCGCATGGATTCCACTCAATATCAGCAGATTCTTGGAAATAATGTTGAAGAACCAGCTGGCTGGATATTTCAACAAGACAACGACCCAAAACACTGCTCAAAATCTACCCGGGCATTTATGCAGAGGAACAAGTACAATGTTCTGGAATGGCCATCCCAGTACCCAGACCTGAATATCATTGAGAATCTGTGGGATGATTTGAAGAGGGCTGTCCATGCTCGGCAACCATCAAACCTGTGAGGAGGAATGGTCCAAAATACCTTCATCCAGAATCCAGACACTCATTAGAGGCTATAGGAAGCGTCTAGAGGATGTTATTTTAGCAAAAGGAGGCTCTACTAAATATTGATGTGATTATTCTGTTGGGGTGCCCAAATTTATGCACCTGTCTAATTTCGTTTTGATGCATATTGCACATTTTCTGTTAATCCAATAAACCTCATTTCACTACTGAAATATTACTGTGTCCATCAGTTATTTGATAGATCAAAATGAAATTGCTGATCCAAACACCCAATTATTTATAAATGGAAATCATGGAAATTGTCAGGGGTGCCCAAACTTTTGCATACGACTGTAAGTAAACTATTATTACCCTCACTTATATACGCACATTTAGCTATTTAAATATTTCTCTGCCATCGACCTGTATAGTATAGTTAACTATGCACCATCCGCCAATGTATAGTGTACATATTCAGCCATTCACCCATGCTATGCAATGCCTTTTTATAGCTTTTTTCACTCCAGACTTCTTGTATTTGTTGTTGTGTTTTTTTGTCGCACTGCTTTGCTTTGTCTTGGCCAGGTCGCAGTTGCAAATGAGAACTTGTTCTCAACTGACCTACCTGGTTAAATAAAGGTGAAATAAAAAAATAAAAAAAAGTATTTGTATACTTTTTCATACTGCCTCTATGTATCGTGTATCTGTCTTTTGTGTATTTTCGTTCTGGCATTTTGCACCTGCCCTGTGTTTTTTCGTAGCTGCTTGACAAAGAAATTTCCCCTCGGGATCAATAAAGTACTAATCTATCTATCTATCTATCTATCTCTCTCTCGCTCGTGTAATGCCTGTAATTATTAGTGAATGTGCATTATGCATGGTTCTAGTTAAATTTATTTTAAAAAAAAGGCATTTTCATAGACTTGAAAGCCAGATCAGTGATTATTGCAACAACAAAAAAAGCAGTTTAAACTATTTTGATAAAATAATGACATTATTAGTGGTTCTTATGGTTGTGGAAGGCTTATATTTAGCCTAGGTATAGAGTGTATTTGACCTTTAATTGTACAATGCTTATTTAGAGGAACACATAACATATGTTAAGTAAATACAAAATATTTATATTAATTAATTGTGAATCGCCCATAAAATTGATTTTTTTTTTAGGTCTTATCACTCACGCCTAACTGTGGGCCTATCGAGTCAACTACAACCCCTTTACCTCACCCACCCTCAAAAGTCCTGTATCTTAACCCCTCACTTTGTCATCAAGAAGTTACATGCATGGTGCTTTGGCGGTGAGCTTCCCTCTGGTTATCCCCTCTCTGTCGGGTGCCTGACTTGTTGCAGGAGAAACAACCTAGTCACAGTTTACAAACAGACGCATGGCAGAGTCCTCTATTGGAGAACATACCAGCTGTTCTGTAGACACCGCCAGGACTGTCACCGGGCCTGAAGGTGTCCCTCTTACCTAGCGAAAGCAAAGTGGTGACAGTGTGTCTTCTATGTATGAAAAGCTGTGAAGGGAAAGTTTTAGATTAATTTCTCCTCAGGCACTGTGTGGTCGTCACTAGTTACCACATCCGCAAATCCATAATTATGCCTAAACCCACCTATTTCTACAAATGTTTTGTTTTCATTAATTTTTACGATATAGCCAATTTTGACTTTGTGGCTGTGGTACCTAGTGACAGCTGCACTGCATGGCTGTTGCCTGACTACCCAAACTCCTTGCTCCATGCTAGGGCCGATTTATATGATTAAATCGAATGTCTTGATACTCTGTTTGAAATGTACAAATCAACTTTGCAGTTTAATCAGTTAGGTTGTATCAATATGTTGAACATTTATTAACTATGCCTTATTTGTTCACCACATAATTATTATTTAATGAGAATGTGACTATAATATTGAAAATAAGTACAAATTCCACAGTCTGGAAATATTTAGTCATTAACGTTGCAAAACGATTATATCGTGTATGGCGATATTGGGAGCAGCATATCGTAGAAGAGGTCTCCCCAAATATCACCCAACCCAAAACCCACCGACTGTTTCTTCTCCGCAATGAGTCTGGAATTGAGTACCTCCCTGACGATTTTTTGAACGCAAACAGATTCTAATAGTCCCGAAAACCGATGGGTTGAGCCACAGCCAGAACACGTGGGTAAAGCAGCGTTTTGAAAATTCGTCATTGATACTCTGATTGGTTAGCGATGATCCAATCTCTGATGACTTTGTTTTGTACAACACCACTCATTTTGACATCACCTCAAACGACTTCAACAATGGCAGTCTTATGTGGTCACCATGTGAAGTTAGTCTTGTGTATTGTCATTGTGCTCTAAATAGCCTAGATATTAATGCATAGCCTTTTCACTGGCTGTTCACACACTCACAGGTTGTTCACACACTCCAATTTATTCTCTCAGGACACTCCTTAAGGCATGTGGTTCTAGAGGTGACGTGTCCCTTGGGGGGACAGCGCCCTGGTTACCAATCTGGACAGATGGGAGTTGGCTGGGGGGATGGGTGTACATCTCTCTCACCCATCTTGAAGGCTTTTGTGTCCAACTACTACAGTGACTAAGGCCCCTTAGACACACCAATGGCCGTTTGCTGGCTTAGAGTACTTAGCACCTCTGAATGTAATTTGCAAACCGGGTGCTCACTGAGTTTACATGTATAATCATGTGAATTTTTTTTTTGCTGTCAAGTCTACAGAAGGTGGTCCTGAAAAAACGGCGCTCTGAATGATCGTCTTACGAACGCTAGATCCACATTCGGTGCAATGTGTGCGAGCCTTGAGGACTCGCCCCTATGACTCGCAGAACAAGCTCAATGGAAATACTAAATAGGAATTGTGATGAGAACGGCAGTACTGGAGTATTAATCTTAATACCATGTATTCACAGTAGTGCATTATGGTAATCTTGACCTAATAACCACTTTGCTTAGACTGTCTGGATTAGTTACCACCATTACTGTGCTATACCATGGGAGGTGCTAGCCGGTGTGGCTACGGATGCTAATAACACGTGGGGTTAAGCTATGTACAGTGTGCGATTGCATGCTAGCGTGTAGACGCTGGTAATCTCAAGACAAAAAGACAGTTGGTAACTTTGGTTAGTGTTTTGTGAATAGACTTTGGTAAGGCATTATGACTTGATTTTAGATTATATTGTCACCAAACATCAGTTGTCTGTACTGCATATGGCATGGTGGACCTAATAGTACTCTCGCATACTCCCTCCCTCTGTGCCCAGCCCCACTTATTTGGCTTATGGTATCATAACATGCAGAGGGGTGAGAGTAGGGTGGCTTTATCTGATTAGAGAAGACAAAACCCAATCCCAAATCAATCCTTTCCCCCTAGGCGCTAGTGAAGATCTGAGAGGATTGGATAGGTATAAGGGCTCAGACACAGCAATAGCTTTTGGTGGCTGAGAGTACTTAGCACCTCCTGAACATAATTTGCAAACGAGTGCACACTGATTTTACATGTAGAATTGTGTGCGAAAAGTTGGCAGTCTACAGCGGGTGGTCCCCAAAACATGATTGGCAGACGGAAGCTAGATCCACAATTGGTGCGACGTGTGCTAACCTTAACACTTTGTAATAACATTCTGCTAATTAGGCAGAATATTTACCATATTGCTTAAACACCTATGCTGTCCACTCCAGTATTAAAAAATATATATATAGTTATGAACAAATTCTTATTTACAATGACAGCCTACACCGGCCAAACTTGGACGATTGTGATAGCCCGGTCTAGCATCTATCTACAGACTAAGGGTTGATTAGGGACTGTGTCAGTGGAACATATGTCGATGTGTGTACACAGTCTGTCCTAAATTGTTTGTGTTGAGTAAATTGCCTGTGAATAATATGAAAGGTAAATTATGTGTAGTGTGTAAACTCTGTGTTACATGTTGTGCTAGTGTAATCTCATTGGGCCTAATCTCATTAGGGGAAAGGCTGAGGCTGCATATCCCTCAGGCACCCCTCTCGTCGCTATGGCAGTGGGTGCCAGGGAGGCTCTGTAATGGCATGGCGACCGTATGCCTTGAAACGGTCAGAGGGTGTGTGCGTATGGTAGACATGGAAAGGATAAAACGTTTAGAAACTTAGGAGGGAGCCTAGTAGTATTAATGTCCATTCTGGTTCCAGGATCTTTCTATTATAGTGCTTATAAGACCAGGGTTGTGGATTTGATTCCTGCATGGTACCACCTGATAGATAGGTACTTTATTGATCTTGAGGGGGACATTTCTTTGTCAAGCAGCTACAACAACAAAATGCAGGTGCAAAATGCCACAACGAAAGTACACCCGATAGGCTTTTATGTTCTAATATGATAAAAAGCTAATGGCCACTTGCTCTGGAAGTATCCTTCATTTTCCTGCTCAACGATATTCTGACTTGCATTGTCACTCTCCCACATATTTCTGGTGTCTCATGTAGCCCAGTCTCTCTCTCTCGGCTGTCATTTCCCTTTCTCCATCACATCCCTTCCTTTGTCTTTCATGCTCTACCCTTAGCCTCCACCTTTTGAAATCATCCTCTACTCTTAGATATTTAGACGTGAAAGGAACGGATGGTTGTAACTAAGCAGTAATACTGTAGCTCCGCTGCTCCTCCCTAGCCCTCGGGGTGAGGTGGCTAGGAATCTGGATGCAACAGCTGACACGGCTAAGGCAGGAATTCAATAGGAATCACTGTTTCCCCCGTATTCATTAACAGTATGTCAATTTGTTTTTTAAATCAGTCCCTGATGAGAGGTGAACAATGGAAGAATGCAGTGGAAATGACTCTGTAGTCCAGAGTTGAGTTTGAGGGGTCTAGGGGAACCGCTAGCATGGCATTGCGCTAACGCTAGTAGCATTGCAGCTCGGCTACCCTTGCCACGGCTGCTGGAAGAAATCCTTGGGGAATCTGAATGTAGACGCAGACTGGAAGTGGGGATCTGTTAATTAGCCAAAGTAAATAAAGGGCTTGCGTCAGCAAGACCACTACTGTTATCTGCCGTACTACTTATTATTAAAGCACTTTTAGACTGCTGAAGCAAACGCACACATTTTCTCCTAGTTTATGAATTGATCTCTCTCCTCTCCCCTAGACAATGGAGCTGAATGTGAGGTGTGCTCTGCTGCTGGCCGTGGGCCTGTGCGCCACGCTGCTACTGACCACAGTGGCCGCCCACCAGGAGGAGGACGAGCCCATCATGGAGATGGCGGGAGACATGGACGTGGAGGACGAGCTGGAGGACCTGGGCCTTGGGGAGGGGCTTCTGGACGGGGAGGTGGAGCCAGAGGAGAACGACACACCACCGGGACCACCTCCAGCCCCTAAAGTACGTATCCAATCCTATTGACCTAGACCAGTTTGTATAAAGTTAGGGTTCTAGATAGATAGATAGATAGATAGGTACTTTATTGATCCCCGGGGGGGAAATTTCATTATCAAGCAGCTACAACAAAAACACAGGGCAGGTGCAAAATGCCACAACGAAAGTACACAAAAGACAGATACACGGTACATGATACATAGAGCGGCAGTATGAAAAAGTATAAAAATACAGGATATCTGGAGTGCAAAAAAAAAAAGAAAAAGCTATAAAAGGACATTGCGTAGTATGAGTGGTTGGCTGAATATGTACACTATACATTGGTGGATGTTGGATGGTTAACTATACTATACAGGTTGATGGCAGAGAAATACTTCAGTAGCTAATGCGTATGATATGAGCGAGGGTAATAATAGTTTACTTAATAGACAGAATGGGTAAATGAACAGGTAAGTGAAAAATTTTGCATGGTTAAATTAGCTGTACAGTTAGGTATACAGTTATATTTACAGATAAGTGAATACTTGCATGTTTACACAAACTGTACAGGTAAATGACAGGAAGAGATACTTTAATAGCTAAATGTGTGTATGATATCATTGGGGTAATAATAGTAATTCCCTTAAAATACAGTCCTTAGTGCGCAGGGTTTAATTACAGACAACTGCACTTATTGCACATTTGATATACTAAAAGCAATGAGAAAAGGTGCAACTGGCAGGATACTAATATGCATTCCTGAGTGAATGCCTAGGTCCAATAATTACTTACAATATTGCATGTGATATAATATAACAACTGTACATGGGTATGTATATACAGACCTGTATGAATAAGTAGGTCCTGAGTGGATTAGTGCTGACGGAACAGAGTTACTCACGGATGGATGCATAATTGTTAAACTAGGTCCTAGCACCCCAACAGTTCCAGATCTATGTTGCCGACGGCACGGCACACCGGTGAGGCATTATATAGTCTCATAGCCGCCGGCAGGAAGGACCTCCTGTGGCGCTCTCTGGCACACCGTGGTGGGATCAGTCTGTGACTGAAAGAGCTCCTCTGCGTCATAACCATAGCGTGCAGAGGGTGGGTGACGTTGTCCATGATGGCCAGCAGTTTGGCCAGGATCCGTCTCTCCGCCACCTCCTCTAGAGTGTCAAGGCTCATCCCCAGGACAGAGCTAGCCTTCCTGATCAGCTTATTTACCCGAGAAGCATCACCGGCTTTGATGTTTTCTCCCCAGCACACCACTGCAAAAAAGATGGCACTGGCCACCACAGACTGGTAGAAGGTATGCAGTAGTTTACTGCACACGTTGAAGGACCTGAGCCTCCTCAGAAAGTAGAGTCGGCTCTGGCCCTTTTTGTACAGGGCCCCGGTGTTACCAGCCCATTCCAGTCTGTTGTCCATATGGTGGTTCTAGTGGTTAAAATCCCATTAGTGGTTAGAAAGTGAGGCTCCTAGCGATATAATCATAGCGAGATAAAGCCTGTGCTGTGACTGCTTGGTGGCCTTCTTTTCTCCGCTAGTTAGTGTCTGCTCTGAATTATGTCATATTTCTACACAAGACATCAAATCTACTTTTTGGTCCAGCAGTTACTGTGGTAGATAGATAAATACAAAAATTTAAAATCTACCAGCCACTCAGATTTTTTACCAGACAAAAGACACAAAAAAAATTGGATCTGCATTCTTTGTGATGTTTCTAAAACAATACATGTATTACTAGTGAGAATTAATGTGGTATATTGTTTAATTTAATTTATCAACCAAAATATCACAGGTGAGACAAAAATGCTGACCTGCCCCTTTAAGGGCGGAAGGTTACCGTTAGTAGCGTGACTCCAGTCATGTTTATGCCTGTGGGATTGAGTCTGACTACTAGAAGCGTTGTCTTCTCTTCCCTAGCAACTCAAACCAGAAAAAAAACCTAGCTTGTGAACAAAACAATGTAAATTGCCAAGAAACACAAGAACAGTAGACTTTAGTTTAAAGTAAATTAGGCCAACTTTTATGCCTGTGCACAGAGCTTATAAAAATGTATCTTTCTCTCAGCTCTTCACATGCGCACATCCCCCAGCCAGGCAGTGTTGCAGCGGAAGGTGGAATAGGCTATATAGGATTCGTAGTTCTTTGACTTTGTGCAATTAATTTACCAGCTAACAAAATGGCAGAAATACTTTGAAAACAGCTTCTGCAGCATTTATTTTACTATATATTTTTATTCAAATGCCCGCACCGTGGAGCCCTGAACAACTGCCAACGTGGCTGGTGAAATAGACATCTTACCCGCCAATGCCAAAATCTACCTGCATTTGGCAGGTGGCGGGTGTTAATTTTAGACGTTGTTTCTAACGCCAGAGTGATGAGACGTTTCCAGTGGTGAATATCTCTGACTAGCCTAACTTCAGTAGAGGTAGGGATGCATTTAAAAGAAACTGAGGTGATACATTGACTAGCAATGTGACTTGAAAGTTTGCTATCTGACTGACCTATGTCCTCCCATTGCTCTTGCATAGGACACACACAACGTGTCCTCGTTGGCACATGAAGCACCTGTTATATGGAGCAGTGGAAGAGGTGACCCACTGACCCTTCTCTGCTCTCCACTCCTCTCTAGGTGACCTACAAAGCTCCAGAGCCCATGGGGGAACACTTCTTCGCCGAATCCTTTGACAGGGGGACCCTAGACAGGTGAGCACTCGTTAAACTTAAAAACAGTGCTGTTAAACGCAGGCATTATTATATACAGTCATATTTTCTTTTGTGTCCCACAGGGCTGTCCCTGTGGTGTCCAGGTGCTACCATGTTTACTTGACTCTCAATTCAATTAGCTTCTCCTGTTTGTTTCAGCTGGGTCCTGTCAAAGGCCAAGAAGGAGGACATTGATGAGGATATCGCCAAGTATGATGGTAGGCACTAAGATAGGTCCTCTCTGACCATGGCCTAAAACTAACTTTTTAGTCAAGATTTAACAAATCTACACGCCGCTCAGATTTTTTTTACCAGCCCAAGTATTTTTTCCCACACTAATTATACCAAGAAAACACACACATTTTGTATGAGCATGCTTTGTATTGTTTCTAAATCAAGGAATGTATTACTAGTAAGACCTAATGTGGTATATTGCGTTCATTTAACATTTTGTGAAGTCTTTTAACCAAAATATCACAGATGAGGAATTTGCAGCTGCCCCTTTAAGGTTACTGTGGTAACGGGGCCACTTGAGTCATCGGGTGTGCCTGTGAGAATCTGACTGTCTCCTCTTCACTAGCAGTGGAAGCAAACTCAAACATTGAATCGCAACCAACTTTTATGCCTGTTTGGATTACTTCTAAACACAAATCTTTTAGCCCTTCACTCACAGTACAGTTGAAGTCAGAATTTTACATACACCTTAGCTAAATACATTTAAACTCAGTTTTCACAATTCCTGACAATCCTAGTAAAAATTCCCTGTCTTAGGTCAGTTAGGATCACCACTTGAAATGTCAATAATAGTAGAGAGTGTTTCAGGTAGCCTTCCACAAGCTTTCCACATTAAGTTGGGTGAATTTTGGCCCATTCCTCCTGACAGAACTGGTGTAACTGAGTCAGGTTTCTAGGCCTCCTTGCTTGCTTTTTCAGTTCTGGCCACACATTTTCTATAGGATTTTCTCAGGGCTTTGTGATGGCCACTCCAATACCTTGACTTTGTTGTCCTTAAGCCATTTTGCCACAACTTTGGAAGTATGCTTGGGGTCATTGTCCATTTGGGAGACCCATTTGCGACCAAGCTTTAACTTCCTGACTGATGTCTTGAGATGTTGCTTCAATATATCCACATAATTTTCCTTCCTCATGATGCCATCTATTTTGTGAAGTACACCAGTCCCTCCTGCAGCAAAGCACCCCCACAACATGATGCTGCCACCCCCGTGCTTCACGGTTGGGATGGTGTTCTTCGGCTTACAAGCCTCCCCCTTTTTCCTCCAAACATAACGATGGTCATTATGGCCAAACAGTTCTATTTTTGTTTCATCAGACCAGAGGACATTTCTCCAAAAAGTATGGTCTTTGTCCCCATGTGCAGTTGCAAACCGTAGTCTGGCTTTTTTATGGCGGTTTTGGAGCAGTGGCATCTTCCTTGCTGAGCGGCCTTTCAGGTTATGTCTATATGACTCGTTTTACTGTGGATATAGATACTTTTTGTACCTGTTTCTTCCAGCATCTTCACAAGGTACTTTGCTGTTGTTCTAGGATTGATTTGCACTTTTCGCATCAAAGTACGTTCTTCTTTAGGAGACAGAACGCGTCTCCTTCCTGAGCGGTATGACGGCTGCGTGGTCTCATGGTGTTTATACTTGCGTACTATTGTTTGTACAGATGAGCGTGGTACCTTCTGGTGTTTGGAAATTGCTCCCAAGGATGACCTAGACTTGTGGAGGTCTACAGTTTTTTTTCCTGAGGTCTTGGCTGATTTATTTAGATTTTCCCATGATGTCGTGCAAAGAGGCACTGAGTTTGAAGGTAAGCCTTGAAATACATCCACAGGTACACTTCCAATTGACTCAAATGATGTCAATTAGCCTATCAGAAGCTTCTAAAGCCATGACATAATTTTCTGGAATTTTCCAAGCTGTTTAAAGGCCCAGTCAACTTAGTGTAGGTAAACGTCTGACCCACTGGAATTGTGGTATAGTGAATTATAAGTGAAATAATCTGTCTGTAAACAATTGTTGGAATAATTACTTGTCGTGTACAAAGTCGATGTCCTAACAGACTTGCCAAAACTATAGTTTGTTAACATGAAATCTGTGGAGTGGTTGAAAAATGAGTTTTAATGACTAAGTGTGTGTTAGCTTCTGACTTCAACTGTAGCTATAACGTTAGGATTTCTTTGTGCATTACCAGATATGAAACAAAACAACAGAAATTATTTGAGAACAGCTACTGCAGCATCCGTTTAAGCAATAAGGCACGAGGCGGTGTGGTATATGGCCAATATACCATGGCTAAGGGCTGTTCTTAAACATGGGTGCCTGGACACAGCCCTTAGCCGTGGTGTATTGGCCATATACCACAAACACTTGAGGTGTCTTAATGCAATTATAAACTGGTTACCAACGTAACTAGAGCAGTAGAAATGTTATGTTTTGTCATACCCATGGTATACGGTCTGATATACCACGGCTGTCAGCCAATCAGCATTCAGGGCTCGAACCACCCAGTTTATAATTAGCTATAAATCACAACTCTCACATGTGCCCATATTTGACTTATGACTATTTTTATAAAAAATGCTTGCACTGTAGAGCCCCAAGTCTGACCACCTGCCAACATGGCTGGTGAATTAGATATTCTTACCCCCCAATGCTAAAATCTACCTGCATTTGTCAGTGGTGGGTGTTCATTTTAGGTCTCTGACACATTGTACATTGTATTAAGTAGGGCACAACACAGCAAATTATTTTGCCAAGGAAAACTAAAACTAGTGTTTGGTGTCTAATGAATTCAACCTAAGTTTGGCTCCGTTCATGCAATTATCAAGTGAGTACACTCACGTATTTAAACTCCGTCCTGCAGGTAAATGGGAGGTGGAGGACATGAAGGACAGCAAGCTGCCCGGAGACAAGGGGCTGGTCCTCAAGTCCCGTGCTAAGCACCACGCCATCTCAGCCCAGCTCCTCAGGCCTTTCATCTTCGACACCAAACCTCTCATCGTCCAGTATGAGGTCAACTTCCAGCAGGGTATCGACTGTGGTGGTGCCTACGTCAAACTGCTCTCCCAGACCCCAGACCTCAACCTGGTAAGCCCCACACCTGCACCAACGATTTTTATAATTAACCCAAGATAGACCACAGCCTGGCGTTTCCAATCGGAACAAATTAGTCAGAGTGGGCAGAAAAGGCAAGGAGGGGGGCAAAGCCATGCACGAGCTAGCGAAATCCTATATGCGCGTTCTAGCATGTGTTTGCATATTTTTCGTTAGGGAACACCTATGTGAAGTGCGTGTGCAATAACGCGATTCACTTTTGGACTCCTTCTAAAAACCGATAAAAAAAATGATATAAGTGCTTTTGCAAATTGTTAAATCTACTAAACTTTGTACTCTGTTATTAACATTCTAGTTTTAGAAACAGGAAACTTTGAGATCAAATGTTTAATCGATGACAAAATTTGCGGAATATCGGCCCAAATCCATCTCGCTCCATCTTCTCCCACTGCCAGTCACTGGGTGTCCTCTTACCACAATATTTGGTAGTGAGTGGAAACGCCAAGCGGATGCTTCACATTTATACATCCGGTGAAATGTCTTGCTAGTTAATCTATCTGTGTACCATGCAATCTAAGACTCTCAGAAAACACAAAATCAAATAAATTGACTCAATGTCATAACCTCTAAAAATTTGCTCTGTTTATGTATAATGCCTCCAAGCTTGGTCTTCGTTTCAAATGTACCCATGTTGTAGACGGCCTGGAAATCCAGTAGCCAGTTACACATTCCATTATGTTCTAATACAC
Source organism: Thymallus thymallus (assembly GCA_023634145.1). Taxonomy (NCBI): domain Eukaryota; kingdom Metazoa; phylum Chordata; class Actinopteri; order Salmoniformes; family Salmonidae; genus Thymallus; species Thymallus thymallus. The sequence goes on from CM042385.1 coordinate 18,362,297, forward strand.
AGTCACAGTAAATGTATATTTGTCCTTCCCACTAGGATGAGTTTGTTGACAAGACTCCCTACACCATCATGTTCGGACCAGACAAGTGTGGCGAGGACTACAAGCTGCACTTCATCTTCCGACACAAGAACCTCAAGACTGGCGAGTATGAGGAGAAGCACGCCAAGAAGCCCGACGCAGACCTGCGCACCTACTACACTGACAAGAAGACCCACCTTTACACACTGGGTAAGACATTTCAACATGTTCTCAGGCACCAGTTATGTATCCCTGCTGTTGTAACTGGTGCAATGTCACATAACGATCACATAGAACGTATAACACACGATCGTATGCCAGTTAGATTAGGGAATCGTGTTAGCTTGTTACATTTCTATTATTTCCTCTAACCTTCACTCTCTCTCTCCTGCCTCCTAGTGTTGAACCCAGACAACAGCTTTGAGGTGCTGGTAGACCAGACGGTGGTGAACAGTGGTAACCTGCTGACAGACATGACCCCACCCATCAACCCTGCCGCCGAAATCGAGGACCCCGATGACCACAAGCCAGAGGACTGGGACGAGAGGCCCAAGATCCAGGACCCTGACGCAGTCAAACCTGAGGACTGGTAAGGGCCTGTGGGTGTGTTTGTGTGGGTGTCTGAGAGTGAGAGAGAGTGAGAGAGTGAGAGAGAGTGAGAGAGAGTGAGAGAGAGTGAGAGTGAGTGAGAGTGAGAGAGTGAGAGAGAGAGAGAGAGAGAGAGAGAGAGAGAGAGAGAGAGAGAGAGAGAGAGAGAGAGAGAGAGAGAGAGAGAGAGAGAGAGAGAGAGAGAGAGAGAGAGAGAGAGAGAGAGAGAGAGAGAGAGAGAGAGAGAGGCTATTTCAACAGGTTAGCTTCCATGTTTTAAGTTAGACAGAGTGCGCATATATGTTTCCAATTTAGTTGAGTTTGTTTTGACATGGGATAATGTGTGTGTGTGTGTCTCATGTGGACAGTTTTATGTTTGTGCCAGGTGTGTGTATTTGTGTTAGGGGATCTGTGTCAGTGCGGGCTGCTGTGTCAGTGCGGGCTGCTGTGTCAGTGCGGGCTGCTGTGTCAGTTCAGGGTGCTGTGTTACTGTGTGTACCCTCTAACTCCCTCCCCTGTCCCATAGGGATGAGGATGCACCAAAACAGATCCCAGATGAGGATGCAGTGAAGCCAGACGGCTGGCTGGACGATCAGCCAGAGTACACCAGCGACCCCGACGCAGTCAAGCCCGAGGACTGGTAACTACCGTACCTTTACTCTCTCTTTCAGCTCACCCCTGCTACCATGCTACTCTCTTAGTGCTGTCCCTCTCCTCCCATAATACTCTCCATCTCTTCTGTCTTTCTCCTCTCTACTCTCTCCCCTTCATCTACCACTGTGTCTTCTCTCTACCCTTCATCTACTACCTCCCCTCTGTCTTTTCTTTCCCTTCAGGGTGTATCCTCATCTGGGTCATCCCACTTGTGTGTTGGAAGCTAATTGCTAGCGTTTTTACTGCAGCTCCTCTTCCCGGTGAAGAAAGTGGGCTTCCTGGTGAGAGGAGCTAATTTCACAAGGCACGCTTTGCCTCAGGACAGCCAGGCCTGTTTTTTGGGCTCTGACGAGGTCCTCTTTCCACTTTCTTCGATGTCACACTTCTGTGGCGGGAATTAAATTAGAGCCGGTAAAGAAGAGCTAGAGGAGAGGGGCACAGTGGATCCAGGGAAAGAGGGAGGAGACCAATGTGGAGATACAGGCTAACTTTTAGAGGTCCTCTAAATGCAGTCTGTCTTGTCTTTGTCTCACTAGGAGCTTATTTTTCTTTTGCTTTCTCACACCCACAGTAACTTGTAACCGTATATCATGTTGTACACTGTATGACTGCGTCTGTATTACAGTGTACTCTGTGGTGTTTTACTAACTTTCCCGCCTCTTTTTCTCCAGGGATGAGGATATGGATGGCGAGTGGGAGGCCCCTCAGATCCCTAACGCCCTCTGTGAGACTGCCCCCGGCTGCGGCGTCTGGCAACGGCCCATGATTGACAACCCCAACTACAAAGGCAAGTGGAAGGCCCCCATGATCGACAATCCCAACTACCAGGTAACCCTTCACACCTCCCAATCTGTACCATATACCAAAGCATCAGCCTCTTTAGGAACATGTTTTACCCCAGTGCAATGTGTAGCCTAAATAACATACACACAATAGTTGCCCTTGCTCTTTCAGAATGTGCCTACTATTTGTACACTACATCTGCAAAAGTATGTGGACAGCCCTTTTTAAATTATTGGATTCAGCTATTTCAGCCACACCCGTTGCTGACAGGTTTATAAAATCAAGCACACAGCCATGCAATCTCCATTGACAGACATTGGCTGTAGAATGGCCTTACTGAAGAGCTCAGTGACTTAGTGGCACCGTCATAGGATACCAGCTTTTAAACAAGTCAGTTTGTCAAATTTCTGCAATGCTAGAGCTGCCCTGGTCAACTGTAAGTGCTGTTGTGTAGTGGAAATGTGTAGGAGCAATAACGGCTCCGTTGCGAAGTGGTAGGCCACACAAACTCACAGAATGGGGCTGCCAAGTGCTGAAGTGCGTAAAAATTGTCTGTCCTCAGTTTTACAAACCGAGTTACAAACTGCCTCTGGAAACATCAGCACAAGAACTGTTTGTCGGGAGCTTCATGAAATAGGTTTCCATGACTGAGCAGCCGCACACAAGTCTAAGATCGCCATGCGCAATGCCAAGCGTTGGATGGAGTGGTGTAAAGCTCGCCGCCATGGAAATGCGTTCTCTGGAGTAATTCATCACGCTTCACCATCTGGCAGTCCGACGGACGAATCTGGGTTTGGCAGATGCCAGGAGAATGCTATCATTGTGCAAACTGTAAAGTTTGGTGGAGGAGGAATGGTCTGGGGCTGTGAAGGGAAATCTTAAGGTTACAGCATACAAATAGGCGATTCTGTGCTTCCAACTTTGTGGCAACAGTTTGGGGAAGGCCCTTTCCTGTTTCAGCATGACAATGCTCCAGTGCACAAAGCGAGGTCGATGTAGAAATGGTTTCTCATGATCGGTGTGCAAGAACTTGACTGTCCTGCACAGAGCCCTGACCTCAACCCCATCAAACACCTTTGGGATGAATTGGAACTCCGTCTGCGAGCCAGGCCTAATCGCCCAACATCAGTGGCCGACCTTACTAATTCCCTTGTGGCTGAATGGAAGCAAGTCCCCATAGCAATGTTCCAACATCTGGTGGAAAGCCTTCCCATAAGAGTGGAGGCTGTAATAGCAGCAAAGGGGGGACCAACTCCATATTAATGCCCTTGATTTTGGAAGGAGATGTTCAGCAGGTGTCCACATACCTTTGGCCATGTAGTGTATGTATTGATGAGAGCTTACTATTTGTACTTGCACGTATTCTTATCTTGCATAGTAACTATGTGTTCTTGTGTGTTTAAAAACAAAAAAATCCTTCTACCCTTTTTTACTGCTGAGCTCTCTTTGCAGACAAATCCCAATGTACATACTTGTACTTACAAATGGCTCCCATAACCCCAAAATAGTTGTATATGAATGTACAGTACTGTGTACCTCCCACTCACTGTCCTGTCTCCGCCGCTCCTCCCCCAGGGTGTGTGGAAGCCCAGGAAGATCGCCAACCCGGACTTCTTTGAGGACCTCCATCCCTTCAGGATGACCCCCTTCAACGCCGTGGGCCTGGAGCTGTGGTCCATGTCCAGCGACATCTTCTTTGATAACTTCTTCATCACCAACGAGCGGCACACGGCCGAACGCTGGGCCAATGACGGCTGGGGCATGAAGAAAGCCGCTGAGGGAGCAGCTGAGGTGGGAACAACTGCACACACACGTACACAGACAGACAGGCCCACACAGACACTCGTCACACCTACACTTGAATGCTTCATGTGAATCACGAAGCATGCTTAATTTTGGTCTCTTGTGAAATGTAACTGTTGTTGCAAGCAAAGCATGAAGATGGTGTACAAAGGACCCATGTAGAGGTAGGTTGAGAGGTCGCACAGTAGTTAGGACTGAGTCCTCATGCCTCATTGGTATAACTTCTCACAAGTCTTCACAGAAAATATACAGACATTTGATAAGGAAGGATATGCAGTCATCACACAACATTTCAAGCAGGACGATGAGGTCCCTCTTCTATCCGAACCATAGCACTTTCAACTTCTCATTAGGATGTGATTCCTCTTGCATCTAAGAAGTAAGAGTACAGCAAGATCGTAATTTTCCCAATGGACGTTTGTTTTGGAGTAATTAGAACTAAGGGACCTAGCCAGAGACTTTTTCCCGAAACCTCTCCAGGGAGCTATGCAGTTATTTGTTGCATTGCTGTTTTTACATGATGCTAGTCTCTGGCCTCTGGGGTTAGCAATAAAGTAAATCCAGACAAAACTAGAGGCGACATGTCCACCCTAGCCCCAATCCTCTGTAAACATTAGGAGGAGATGATATCAAAGAATATCAGTGGTTAGTGGTGACTTCTCTGCCTGTGTGTTCTCATGTGGACACCAGAGCAGACACTCTCCCCACGCCCTTCAGAGGAATGCTACTGGTTAGCGTGGCTATCTGTTCCGTGTGACGTAAAAACCCTTGCCTGCCCCGCCCCTAAGTGGAAATAAACATACACGTGTTGCTCTAGGGAGAGAGAGACCAAGCTGAGCAGTAACAGTGGAACCGTCAATGCCACCATGCTCCAGCTAGCCTACATGACTCTGTTAGCCAGTTCCTTTCTTGAGCTAACCTAGCATGACTTTTACCCAGAGGAAGTGTAGATTGAAGTGGCTGGTGCATACTTGCACCGCTAGAGTACACTGTTCCATAGAACTTAACTTACAGCTGGGGCTAGGAATATTCAGAAGCAGTGGCCCTGCTTCTCTCACACACGACTTCCGCGGAGGTTGTTTTTAGTTGGTCTCACTCAGTTGAGGCCTCATAAGCTTGTGTACAGTACAGTCATGGTCAAAAGTTTTGAGAGTGACACAAGTATTGGTCTCCACAAAGTTTGCTGCCTCAGTGTTGATGATGGCAATTTGCATATACTCCAGAATGTCATGAAGAGTGATGAGATGAATTGCAATTAATTGCAAAGTCCCCCTTTGCCATGAAAATGAACATATTCCCCCCAAAACATTTCCACTGCATTTCAGCCCTGCCACAAAAGGACCAGTTGCCATCATGTCAGTGATTGTCTCGTTAACACAGGTGAGAGTGTTGACAAGGTTGGAGATCACTCTGTCATGCTGAGTGAGTCATAATAACAGACTGGAAGGGTGGTGCTTGAAATCAATGTTCTTCCTCTGTCAACCATGGTTACCTGCAAGGAAACACGTGTCGTCATCATTGCTTTGCACAAAAGGGCTTCACAGGCAAGGATATTGCTGCTGGTAAGATTGCACCTAAATCAACCATTTATCGGATCATCAAGAACTTCAAGGAGAGAGGTTCAATTGTTATGAAGAAGGCATCAGGGCGCCCAAGAAAGTCCAGCAAGCACCAGGACCGTCTCCTAAAGTTGATTCAGCTGCGGGATCGGGGCACCACCAGTGCATAGCTTGCTCAGGAATGGCAGCAGGCAGGTGTGAGTGCATCTGCACGCACAGTGAGGCAAAGACCTTTGTAGGATGGCCTGGTGCCAAGAAGGGCAGCAAAGAAGCCACTTCTCTCCAGGAAAAACATCAGGGACAGACTGATATTCTGCAAAAGGTACAGGGATTGGACTGCTGAGGACTGGGGTAGAGTCATTTTCTCTGGTGAATCCCCTTTCCGATTGTTTGGGCCATCCGGAAAACACCTTGTCGGGAGAAGACAAGGTGAGCGCTACCATCAGTCCTGTGTCATGCCAACAGTAAAGCTATCCTGAGACCATTCATGTGTGGGGTTGCTTCTCAGCCAAGGGAGTGGGCTCACTCACAATTTTGCCTAAGAACACAGCCATGAATAAAGAATGGTACCAACACATCCTGCGAGAGCAACTTCTCCCAACCATCCAAGAACAGTTTGGTGACGACCAATGCCTTTTCCAGCATGATGGAGCACCTTTCCATAAGGCAAAAGTGATAACTAAGTGGCTCGGGGCGCTCGCTCTGTCGGGGCGCTCGCTCTGTCGGGGCGCTCGCTCTGTCGGGGCGCTCGCTCTGTCGGGGCGCTCGCTCTGTCGGGGCGCTCGCTCTGTCGGGGCGCTCGCTCTGTCGGGGCGCTCGCTCTGTCGGGGCGCTCGCTCTGTCGGGGCGCTCGCTCTGTCGGGGCGCTCGCTCTGTCGGGGCGCTCGCTCTCTGTCGGGGCGCTCTCTCTCTCTCTCGGGGCGCTCTCTCTCTCTCTCGGGGCGCTCTCTCTCTCTCTCTCTCTGCGCTCTCTCTCTCTCTCTCTGCGCTCTCTCTCTCTCTCTCTGCGCTCTCTCTCTCTCTCTCTCTGCGCTCTCTCTCTCTCTCTCTGCGCTCTCTCTCTCTGCGCTCTCTCTCTCTGCGCTCTCTCTCTCTGCGCTCTCTCTCTCTCTCTGCTCTCTCTCTCACTCTCTCTGCTCTCTCTCTCTCTCTCTCTGCTCTCTCTCTCTCTCTGCGCTCTCTCTCTCTCTCGGTGCTCTCTCTCTCTCTCGGTGCTCTCTCTCTCTCTCTCTCTGTGCTCTCTCTGTCGGGGCGCTCTCTCTCTCTCTTTGTCGGGGCTCTCTGTCGGGGCGCTCTCTCTCTGTCGGGGCGTTCTCTCTCTCTCTTTCTGTTCGGCACTCTCTCTCTCTCTGCGCTCTCTCTCTGCGCTCTCTCTCTGCGCTCTCTCTCTGCGCTCTCTCTCTCTCGGCGCTCTCATGTTTGCTTCCCCTCTTTCTTTCCCTCGTTCTCTAATTTGTGCTCTTGCTCTGTTGCTGTCTAGTTTCTCGCTCTCTCACTCTCTCTCTCTCTCTCTCTCGCTCCCTTGTGCACACACTCCCTCTCTCTGTCTTGCTGTTCTTAGTCTTTCACACGTTCTCTCTTTGTCAGAGCAGCACACACACGGCCTTACTAGCTACATTCCCCTCAGAGTGAATCTCCGAGCCCGCTGAGTATTCCATTGCTTTCACAACCTCGTTGTTTGCTCTATGGATCATTTGGTTTTACACTGATAGCCATGCCTGGCCAGTCGGCTGCCACTGTTAATATGGAACAGCTCGTCTCAAGTCTGCTATTGTAGTTGGATGGAGTTGGATGAACTGTCATTGTTACGAAACGGTCCCCTGTAGTATGCAATACTTAGGTTAGGGCTAATGAATGTTTTAGTCCGTGGGGACTTTTGAGATGCACTGTGAAACATGAAACCCCAAGACCTTATAAAGACTTTCAGGAAGTGACTGAGATGTGGAAAGAAACACTGATACAGTTTTATATCGAGGTTTATTTTTGGTCGACTTGATATAGACCGGTGTTCCGACCATTTCTTAATGACCCGTACACAACACTTTGTTATCCCAACGATGTTGTGGCAAACTTGTTACAAATAACTTGACCATTCCGTGACTATGTTCTCCCCTGTCCTCTAGCCTGGGCTTGTGAACCAGATGATGACTGCTGCAGACGAGCGTCCCTGGTTGTGGGTGGTCTACGTGCTGACTGTGGCCGTGCCCCTCGTCCTCCTCATCGTCTTCTTCTGCACCGGAAAGGTGAGGGACCACAGACGATCTCAATAGTGTCTCATGTATTATTATAATTACTCTGCATGGTTATTTGTCGACAGTTTGTCAAGTCTGGACTTTCTTGCCAAGAGTTAAAGTAAATGTGTCAGTGGGAGTAAAATCCTTCATGGATGACTGTCATGTCATCAGAGACAATGTTTTGATCTATGTTGATGTGTATCTTTTCTTTCTCCCCAACAGAAGGCGGCGGCTCCAGCTGCAGCCGACTACAAGAAGACAGACGAGCCCCAGCCAGACGTGAAGGAGGAGGAAGAGAAGGCTGAGGAGGACCAAGTCAAGGAGGAGAAGAGCCAGCCAGGTTAGACTCATTGGCTCTGTCCCTCTCTTTCTTTCTCTCTGTGTCTCTGTCCCTCTATGTCTGTCTCTCTCTCCCTCTGTGTCTGTCCCTCCTGTCTGTCCCTCCCTCTGTCTGTCCCTCTCTCTGTCTCTGTCCCTCTCTCTCTGTCTCTGTGTCTCTCCCTTTTGCCCTCTACTGATGTAGCTTCACAAATGTATGTCTAGACAGTGTGTCATTTACATGTATTTTACCATGCGTGCTTGCTGCCTTGCATCACGTGGGGGTATTTCACAATGCAAGGTCAACAAGGTCTCAGTAAAAACTAACTCTGTGTTGGTTGGTTTCCATAGCAGCAGCAGCAGCGGAGAAGAGTGATGCAGAGGACAGCCCTGCAGAGAAGGAAGAGGAGGAAGAAGAGGCAGCAGTTAATGAGGAGGAGGATGAGGCAACGGATCAGGTACGGGACTTTGTTAGCATGATGTGGTTTGTCGTGACTAGAAATCATAGCTTGCCGCTTGTGTAGAAAAAGCACTGTAAAAGCACTTTGTTGACAACTGCTGATGTAAAAAGGGTTTTAGAAATAATTGTGATGGGTTGATTGTGTTTATTTAATCGTTCAGAATGGAGACAATTATGGCTTGTGTGACCCAAATCTCCCTCTTATTCCCGCTCTCTACAGAAACAAGAAGATGACGTCCTCAGGAGGTCCCCCAGAAATACGAAAGTGAGAAAGGACTGATGTGGCTGCCACAAACCTAGATCTTCTGATTTAAACCAACTGGCCTGACCATCCCCCTCCCTCCCCCCGGCTCCCCTTATCCCCCCCCCCGCCCCCTGCTGTCTTCTCCACACCTCCCCCCTCCCAGGACGATAATCTCTCTCTCGTCGGGATCAACAGAAAACAATGTTGACTGCCTCCAATGTGGAAGTGTGGATTCCAGTATGGTGAAGATGAATACTGATGAGTTGTTAGTGTAGGAAGGGGCTTTTTGAACAGCAAAGAAAGAATAAAACAATTTCCCATACCATTCCATAACAATGCAGCAGACACTAACCTAGGGACTCCTCCCTGTCTTCTCTTCTCCTCCCACCCCCCCTGAACCGCCAACACCCTATGCTCCCGCTAGTCAGCCCCCCCCATCCATCCATCCCGCAGATCTAGACAGTATTTATCAACTGATGGTTCTGGGCAACACTACAGCTCGTAGGTTTTAGCCATTCTCCCCATCAATGTCTTCTTGCTTAGTCCAGTTTAACCGTCCCATGCGTTTTGTATGTGTCAGAGGGGTAGATAGACTTAGCATGAACATTTCTGTTGAGGGTCGACAAAGAAAAAAAACATGGAATTTGGATGTCTTATTGTCTGCTTTTAACACTGCAGTTGTGGTTGGGGGGTTTCTTGAGACTAATCTTCCCATGATGCACGGGTTTCATTCCATGTGGCTTCCACCACGTTTTTTTAAAGTGTATTTTGGTTGTAGAAGACCTCTCAAGTTGAACCTAATACAGTGAAGCTGGGAGTAAGGGGGATCCATTGCACATGCTCAGTTCCCCGCAGAACTGTGGGAAGGGCAAAGGTTTTGAAGCAGCGAGAGAGAGATTAGTAAAACGGCTTCAGTAGATTAGAATGTGTGCTGCCTTACACAGCCCTAGAGAGCAAGGTTTGCCGATAAAAAAAAAAAAATCTGTGAATGTACTGTGACGTTTCTTTTTTTAAATACTATGTACGTGGCTTTTTTCATTTTTTTTTTCTAAAGTCTTTTGATTCCATTAATGTTCTTTTTTTTTTTTCTTTGGTCTTGATCTATAATGTAGGGCTATAGTGTAAGTGTACATTTAACATATATTTATGAGGGAGAAAATAAAAGCTGGCATTCCACCTTTTTTTGTGAGGGAATATGTGAGGCTGGTGCTCAGACGGGTGACTGTTGGTTTGGTTGCCAGCAGGCTTCTAGGGGAGATGCCAACGTTTTCAGACTGGTGTCCTTGCTCCTGCTGACTCATCAAGAGAAGATGGGGCGGGGGAGAGAGTCCTTGCTCAGCTCATGCAGCCTCCTCCCTCATTGGTGGGATAATTCAGTCTCGCGCCTGGCTATTGGTAGATGAGTAAGTAAGCACATCCTGTGACTGCATTTCCTAGGTCAAAAGCAGCTGCAGCAGAATTGAGCACAGATCTTTCAGACTTTTACTCTGTTTCTCATGAACGTCTGAGTTTTTTTTTACCAGAGTCATAAAGAGTGCTCTCAGGGTGTCAGACAAACTTCCCGCCTCACTACTTTCTCACTGCATGATTCATTGATGTCTTTTCCTTTAAACTTACCCAATACGACATGAAAAAGGCACTAAGGAGAAAACATTGGGACCGCTCGGTAGCTGGTACCCATCCGTGGTCTGTCTTTTACGTTCCTTGTTTCTTACCCACATTATTGTGAACCTGTCCACACTGTTTTCAGAACATCCTAAAAAGCAGTAAAAGTCATAAGCCATTAATAGTTTGCCCCGTGTAAAAAGTTGGCACTTTTCAAGGTAACTGAGGCTCCCACGTAAACACACTCATACCGGTCAAGTTTTGTAGTCTCTGATTCCTTAGTGGTTAAAGTTGGTCAGACGTGTTTGGAATACCACATTAATTCTCTTCTCCGGTGTCTGATCGTGCGAGGTGAATGGGGATACTAGTACCCTGTGTAGCTCAGTCAGTAGAGCATGGCGCTTGAAACGCTAAGGTTGTTGGTTCGATTCCCATGGGGTACTAGTATGAAAATGTATGCACACACTTTTTCAAGTCGCTCTGGATAAGAGTGTCTGCTAAAATGGGATTGGTTCCCCCGACAAACTCTAAGCTGCATGTGATTGGGTGATGAGGATCCACAGGAGCTGTTGATTGGTCATTCATCTACTACAGTACATTTTGGAGAGTGGGGGGAAAAAGAGGTAGGACTTACTATGATGTTACTTACAAAACTAAAATAAATAAACAGATTTCATTAAGAGGTTGGCAGTGTGTTTTTCCTGTATTGGTCTCATGGTTTTCTGTGGGGTTGACACGTACAGCTTCCGCCTTGAGGAAATGGTGGTCTATTTCTCATTGTTTTATTGTTTCTTATTGTAGAAGATAACCCAGGACCTGTGTCATGGGGTATATGCGAGGTAGTTACTTTCCCACCGCAACCTGATTAGTCATGTCTCTCTTTATGGTACTATTGCTGCAGGGTTTGTGTGGTTTTGGTTTTGGGCTTGAGTAAAATACGAGGTGGGAGACAGAGGCACCTAGTTTGCGTTTCAAGAAAATGAAAAGGTCCGAAAACTATTCATTTTGGAGTCTACAATGTTTTCATAGTTTTTTTTCCCCCTTTATTTGGTTCTGCCTCAAGCTGCCTAGATAAGACTCCTAGAGTGAACAGTGCACTGTAATGTACCTTATGTATTTTTCAGCTTTCCTGTGTGACAACTGATGGGACACTGAAATGAATGGATTTAACCTAACTTAGTCCTGTAAACTAGAGAAATAAAATAAACTATAAAGAGAGACCTTTGGTTATCACTGTTGAGATTTAATGTCACATGGGTAATGTTCAATAATTATTGATTAGTGGTGGCTTTACTGTGATCCCAAATAGCCATCGTGTTGTGAATATGGGTCAAAGACTGCTCCTCTGACCCATGTCTGTTATAAATGCAGTCATCTTTGAATGGGGGTGCCATTTGTCTTGATGAATAAAAAGGCCTAATAGAAACTGACTGGGAGCCCGAGTGTTTCATTTCTGCCTGTCACTTGGTATCAATCAACATTTCACAGAGCAGATATTACTCCCAGGCCATTTGATGCAGCTTATTTTAGAACTACAGTGCATTCAGAAAGTATTCAGACCCTTTGACTTTTCCACATTTTGTTAGGTTACAGCCTTATTCTAAAATGTATTAAATTGTTTGTTTTTGCCTCATCAATCGACACACAATACCCCATAATGACAAAGCGAAAACGGTTTTATAGGAATTTTTGCGAATGTATTAAATATAAAAAACTGAAATCACATTTACATAAGTTTTCAGACTACATAGTACTTTGTTGAAGCACCTTGGGCAGCGATTACAGCCTTCAGTCTTCTTGGGTATGACGTTACAAGCTTGGCACACCTGTATTTGGGGAGTTTCACCCATTCGTCTCTGCAGATCCTCTCAAGCTCTGCCAAGTTGGATCATTCATCTTTCCCTCGATCCTGACTAGTCTCCCAGTCCCTGCTGCTGAAAAACATCCCCACAGCATGATGATGCTGCCACCACCATGCTTTACCATAGGAATGGTGCCAGGTTTCCTCCAGACATGACGCTTGGCATTCTGACCAAAGAGTTCAATCTTGATTTCATCAGACCAGAGAATCTTGTTTCTCATGGTCATAGTCTTTTAGGTACCTTTTGGCAAACTCCAAGCAGGATGTCCTGTGCCTCTTACTGAGTGGCTTCCGTCTGGCCGCTCTACCATAAAGGCCTGAATGGTGGAGTACTGCAGAGAGGGTTGTCCTTCTGGAAGTTTCTCCCATCTCCACAGAGGAAATATGAAACTCTGTCAGAGTGACCATCGGGTTCTTGGTCACCTCCCTGACCAAGCCCCCCCCCCCCCCCGATTGGTCAGTTTAGCTTGGCGGCCAGCTCTATGAAGAGTCTTGGTGCTTCCAAACTTCTTCCATTTAAGAATGATGGAGGCCACTGTGTTCTTGGGGACCTTCAATGCTGCAGAAAATGTTTGGTACCCTTCCCCAGATCTGTGCCTCGATACAATCCTGTCTCGGAGCTCTATGGACAATTCCTTCGACCTCATGGCATGGTTTTTGCTCTGACATGCACTGTCAACTTTGAGACCTTATGTAGACAGGTGTGTGCCTTTCCAAATGAATTGTATTTACCATAGGTGGACTTGTAGAAACATCTCAAAGATGATCAATGGAAACAGAATGCACCTGAACTCAATTTGGAGTCTCATAGGAAAGGGTTGAATACTTGTGTAAATAAGGTATCTGTTTATCTTTAATGCATATGTTAAAAAAAAGGGATATTGTGTGTAGATTGATAAAGAAATGTTTTTATTAAATCCATTTTAGAATAAGGCTGTAATTTAACTAATTGTGGAAAAATGGGTCTGAATACTTTCCGATTGCATGGTACATTTTGCTCAAGGCACATGGTTCTACTCTTCATTTGCGTGTGTGTGATTAATGTAATTAATATGAACATTATCCATACATTTATGTAATGAATATATGAATTATGTTAATATAATATAATACATCTATGATATGTTTTACCACGGGAGGTAAAACATATCTGCTATTCAAGCATGATCACATGCTATTAGCGCTTTAAGACTGATTAGAGATGCTTAAGGGTACATTTGACCCTGTATGAAATGACACGAGAAGGAGGGCTCCTTTCCAGAATCAATTTGCCACTACTTTTCCTGAATGGTTTAAAATAGACCCTAGTGTAACAAACTATTATGCCCTGTTGCCTCCAGTCTTGTGAGTCAAGCTATTTCGGGAAGCCAGATGAACATATTCCAATTGTGTAATCTAATATCACATAATAGGTGGTTCAACTGAGGGTTTGGCATCGGTTGGTTGAGTTATATCAGTGTATTACAGTGACCTCCATAAAATAAAATAAAAATCTGTTTTCTCTGTATATTTAGGATTCGGTTATAGTGGGGTTTTCCAACGGGGATCCACATAGAGATGGTAGCCTTCTCTGTACATCCAGCCAATCCTGTCATTTGCTGAATGGTAAAAAGACTGGAATCCAGACTACAATCAATGACCACTAGTATATTGCAATGTGACTAGACTTAAACCTGGATATAGCACTGGCCTTACAGTCAAAGTTTTTCTTTCAATTCAGTTGCATTATGCAGTTTCATTAAACTCTACGGGTTTCCCAAACTCGATCCTCGGGATCCCAAGGGGTGCGCCCTTGCACTACACAGCTGATTCAAATAATCAACTAATCATCAAGCTGTGTAGTGTTGATGGCCAAAAACCAAAACGTACACGCCTTGGGATCCCGAGGACCGAGTTTGGGAAACGCTGCTCTACCGGACCGGTGTTCCGTATACAGGATGGTTGCTTCACAATGTGCGATATGTGACTAGAATGGTGTTGTAAACAACAGCCATCTTTCTGGGACATAGACATGTCTTATATGGGTAGAAAGCTTAAATTATTGTTAATCTAAATGCAGTGTCCAATTTACAGTAGTTATTACAGCAAAAAAATACCATGCTATTGTTTGAGGATAGTGCACAATAACAAAACACTTTAATCATGGCAACTGGTTTGGTACATTATCCTCTGAAGGTAAATAATGTACTTACATTCAGTAATCTTGCTCTGATTTGTCATCCTGAGGGTGCCAGAGATAAAATGTAGTGTAGTTTTGTTTGAAAAATAAATGTTTATATTCAAATGTAGGAACTGGGTTCTACAGATTGGTTCCACGCACACCCCGCCTGGCCATCTGTGAAGGTTACTGTCTTTTCTGTAGGGAAGCTAATGATCCATCAGGTATGACATTACTGGGAGTGTGCAAGCTTACATTTTGTATTATCATAGCAGGTTTGTATGTTCTCTATAGTTATGGACTTGAAAACCATTTTGGCACATTTGGGAAAACTCCTGGCAGACTTACACAATATATACACAATATTGTGTAGTGATGTAATTCTTTACTGGATCAGTCTGAAACTTTGCACACACACTGCTGCCATCTGGTGGACAACATCTAAATTGCATCTATAATCCTACATCACTGTCCGCCTTTCTCTTGTATTTCAAAGATGATGTATAAAAAAAAAATTGAAAACTCATGTTTTTCTGTTTGTATTATCTTTTACCAGATCTAATGTGTTATTCTCCTACATTCATTTCACATTTCCACAAACTTCAAAGTGTTTCCTTTCAAATGATACCAAGAATATGCATATCCTTGCTTCAGGTCCTGAGCTACAGGCAGTTAGATTTGGGTAAGTAATTTTAGGCGAAAATTGAGAGCCCATTTATGCCGTATTGCGCATGCGCATCTTCTTTGGCAATGATTGGTTAGCATTCTTTCCGCCTGCAGTTTTAATGGGATGGATTGATTGATTGATTGGGGAAAAATTATAATGTTGACCAGGTACACATTTAATGCTACACGTTTATACAGTTCCTTTTGATTTATGCTATGAAATATGTAATGTTAAGACCATACTATTGTCGGCTTGTGTTATTATGTAACAGTTGTTTTTGTAGCTAAACCCAGGCAGTGGTTAATTTGAGCCGGATTCTGCCGGAATAGGATCCGGCACCTATCCGTTTTGGACTATTTTCTTCCGGAACCTATTTGGCCGGATCTGGTAATAAAAGCGACCAAAGTTCATTCGAGTTGGCTCTACCTTAATGCTCCTGCCCCCACAAAAAAAACGTAATGGCAAAAAGTAGATTTTCAGACCGGGCCTAATATTCGGGTTGGGCAGTCCTGGTTTGCCCAACAAAGTAATCTATGTTTGAGACCAACGCATGGCCGTGGCTGTGAGAAGCGCGCCAGTATCTCTCACATAACTAGAATGAGATTCACTTTTTATGATCTCTCTCCCTCTCTGCTCTGAATTGAAATACATTTGCCAAAGTTATAGAATTACTGCTGTATGTGTTCTTATCTAAGATTCTTAGTTTGTCAGTGTCAAAGTAGCATGCCATTTCAATTATTTGTGTGCATTAAAAAAGATTTTACCAAAGTCTGCAGTGATGTAAAATGACGTAGAATTGCACGAAATGCGTTTATAAAAGGCCACATTTGTCCCGGACATAAGGCTACTAAACATTTTCCTAATGTATGCAACTTCTATAAATGCCTCTACTCTACTGCTCTATGCCACTAAGCAACTGCGATGATATGCAATGCTTTGTTATAAAGGTATTTTTTTCTCATGCGTTCCGGTACGTCAGAACCCCCCAGGTCGCCCCCTCTCGCGCTCACTTTTTGTTCCGGCACCTCACGATTTAAACCTGCCATTGTGCAAACAAACATAGTGTGTGGCTCATAGAAAATTGTTGAAACACCTAACACCTTCAATTGGAATTCCTGCACTCTGAATTCACTGATTATGCATGCAGTGCAGATTACACATGTAATCTGATTACACACACACACACACAAACGAGTTAGCTGCAATTTACCAGCAAGAATATTGTAATCAGATTATAGAAACTTTTGAAAAACTACTTTTTCATGGATTACTTCTAAATCCAGAAACGGATGTTTTCAGGAAAAAAAAAACATTGTGACACCTTTCTGTTCTCAATGACATTCAATTCAGCATGGGAAAATGGTGCAAATTAAAGTTCCTCTGTTCCACTGAAGCGAGTCTGACCACAAGTCAGAGACCACTATGATGATCATTTGATGGATCCTTTTTGTCTTCTTCTAATGCCTTTTAAGGGGAAAGTAATCCAAAAGTAACTGAAAGTAAACTGATTACATTACTGAGTTTGGGTAATACAAAAGTTATGTTACTAATTAAACATTTTGTACAGGTAACTAGTAACTGTAACTAGTAACTGTAACATTTATAAAGTAACTAACCAAATCCCAATTGGCAGATGTGCATAGTTGTCATCAAAGAGTGGGCCACCAACAAAAACACAGGAGCAAATATAGCCCACAACATTTAAACATATATCTTGATCATCTGTCAGGATCCAAGCATGTCTGCCCGTGCTTCCGATGGCCTCATTCCATACCACTTCTGACACCAGTGTAGTGAACGTGACAGTGCAATGCCACTTGGAGGTGTCGAACCCTGGGGTGTATTCATTAGTCGGATTCTGTTGCAAAACGTTTTTGCTACGGTTTGTGACTAATGAATACATCCCTGGTCTTCCAGCCCTTAGGCAAATGTCATGCTAAACACAAGGGCCACTACATTATTGCCTCCTTTCAAATCAAATCAAATTTTATTCATCTCATGCTTCGTAAACAGGTGTAGACTAAAAGTGAAATGCTTACTTACGGGCCCTTCACAACAATGAAGAGTGAAATAAAATAGAGAAATAATAACACGTAATAATACATACACAATGAGTAACAATAACTTGGCTATCTATATGCAAGGGGTACCAGTACCAAGTCGATGTGCAGGGGTACGAGGTAATTGAGGTAGGTATGTACATATAACTACAAATAAAGTGACTAGGCAATAGGATAGATAATAAACAGTAGCAGCAGCATTTGTGATGTGTCAAAAAAGTTGTATGGCTTGGCGGTAGAAGCTGTTCAGGGCCCTGTTGGTTCCAGACTTGATGCATCGGTTGATGCCTGATGGACTCACATGTGCCATCCAACTTCTGACACAGTGCAAATAAATGATGTAGCTACTAATCAGTCACATCACATTCTTCCAATAAGGAGTGTGTATTCATTAGTTGAGCATACTTTTCAAAGGGCACAATGTTCCACATTTTAAATGTAAACTAATGCAAATGCCAGGGTCTCTATTTATTGCTTGTTTTCAATCGTTACAATAAGTTGGGGACAGCGACACAAGTATCGTTGTCGACATGACTGTCTGGCAAAGCATAAGGTTAGAGAAAAAGTAAAGGAAAAAAACTTGTTCCAAAATGGCGACGAAGATTTGCCTGTCCATTGGAAAACAATAGAAATAGCAAAGAGGGGCAGAGTTTGATTGTTGTCGCAATTTGTTTTTGTTTACCATTCGACCTAACTGCGTCGGAGTCGGGTTGTGTGTTGCTAGCAATATGGAGTACTTGTGATAATTATTTCAGAACGTAGTCTGGGTTTCATGCTTTGTTATAGTTGGTTTTCAAGCTAGCTAGCTAACGCCGTTACATCCGTATATTGTTGCAGTTGGCTGCTAGCTATCAAGTCACATTATTTGGATCTACACCGCTCGCCAGGCAGAGCACAGGCAACATTTAGCTAGCAAGCCAAGTTGCGCGAACTTTTGGTATTACCAAGCTAACGTTTCTAGTGTTTTTGTAGGTCGGTGGCCATCGGTAAAACTTGACGTTTTATCCTGCCTAGCTAACATAAGTTAATTGCCGGAGTAAGTTACTGTAGCTACAGTAGAAACTGAGCGTCAACATTGGTTTAGCTAGCTAGCTAACGTCAATTAGTTAACGGTATCCGACTTTCACCATGAAACTCGAGGGTTTGTTGTAGATAACAGGTAACGTTAACTAGCCAGCTCCGTAAAGTTGGGTAAGTAGTCGGTAAGATGGTTTAAAATATGTATTGTTGGTAATGTAAACTATAACAATCTTACACGGTGAAATATTTGTTCTAACTAATACGGTCCAGTTTAGCGATGGCTAGCTAAATGTTAGCTTCGCTAGCTACTGTAGCGGCTAAAGTGAAAGTTTTGGGCTTTTCTCGCTCAAACTTTGGATGTTTGACCAGAGGAATGTTATGGAGTCCCATACTAGCATTTTACTGAGCAGCTAGCTAACGTTAACTTGGCTACATTATTCTCTCAACTCATATTTGACGTCCGTATGTGATACTAATTAATTGAGTTAGTCTATTAAATATGTAATTTGTCATTTAAACGTTTACATTAATATAGACGAGAATGAGCTTTTGCGAATTAGTCTAACTAGCCAATGCTGGGGCCTTTTAGCTACCTAACGTTAGCTAGACAGTTATTAGTGGCAATATGTTTCATGATGTGACAGATACAGCTCTGGCTAGGCAGTTTAATAAGACTTGATCGTCTTTTACGTGCGTTTTCCGAGTGTTGTGACTCAAGTCTATTAGCAAGACAGCGGTCGACTATGGAAGCAGCAACGTTAGTTGACTCTCTGTAAAAGGGCAGCGGGTATAGACGCCCACACTGAAAAGGAGCAAAATCAGCATTTTATCCGGACTGTCGAAACCTGAGTCGAGAGTTTAAAACACTCTTTATTGATGATGGCCGATTTTGTAGTGCCGCGACATAGTGCGGTGATGGAGCGACTCCGCCGTCGAATCGAGCTCTTCAGGAGACATCACACCAGCTGCGAGAACCGCTACGACAACACAGCTAGGGAGCGGCTGGAGATGGAACGGCAGCAGACCTTTGCACTGCACCAACGGTGCCTGCAAACCAAGGCCAAGCGGTCGAGTAAGCACAGGCAGCCACAGCCAACATCCGACCAAGCAGTTCAGAGAGGGTCGGGGACCGGGGGCAACAACGCAGACCTAGGGGATGGTGGAACGCCCGAGCAGAGCCGAAACACCACTTTGATTGCGGTAAGTGACCGTTTGTGGGAGTGTATGCACATGCACTACGAATTTGAAAACAGCTCCGTGGCAGTGATTTTATCTGCGTGTTCCTGCGTTGAATTAGCATTTTTTAATGTGCAGTGATTGCAAGTCAAAGAAAGGGCATTGTTTTCTATATTTTGCAGTGTGCTCTGCATAGTGTGCAGTGATTTCCACAGAAGAGTTGTAGCAAGTATCATGTGTGCTCCTGGGTGCATGCTGGGTAGCTGCTGTCACATGTTCTCATTGTTGTCCTGCTGTGTTTACTAGGCAGCCGTTTTGGTCTCAGCATCCATTCAGCGAATTCCACACATTTTTTGCTGTGGTGAAACTAATTTTCTTGCTATATTAGTTCAAACACATTTTCACGTAACATAATATGGAAAGGACTTAGGTTTTTCAACAAGGCGTACTGTCCAAGTTGTTCCGTCTCACACAGTGAGGTGTCCACTAGAGTGGTTCATGTATTGTTGGCACTGAAGTTCATGTTTAGTCACAGCCATGTTTTAGAGTTGTCATGGATCTCTAAATGATCAGAATGCATATAACACATCCAAAGTGGGATATACAAGTCTCAAGAAGACTGTCACATATTTAAAGACTTGGCTTCTCTCACTTGTGACTCAGAGAAGTAGCTAAGTATTCAGTGAGTATTCACACTCAGAACATTCTAGTCTCTTCTATCAAGGCTTGTTTCTTTCTTCATCAATCTTTCAGTTGTCCGATGGACTTATAATCAGCCATGGTGTGGGGGAAAAGCTGCTGCCTCCATTGTTTTCAGTGTTGATTAAGTCTCTATCGGGTGTTGGGGGAAATGTCAGTTTGCTCAAGTTACCTCTGCTGACCCTGTAGTAATTATTGCTGGCATATGTTCTACTCAAGGGAAACTGAACAGTAAAAAGGAACAATTGAATTACACTTGGCAACTTGCCGACCTCTTGCTGTGCTACTTACAGTCTTGTATTTACATGTGTTGTGGAGATAGGGAAAGTAGGATGGAATACATTTTCATGCAGTTTGGTTGTCTTGGCAGGCTGACCTACCTACCATGGCAGTATCCATTTGGACAGTTTCGTTTTTTGCCATGACCCCACCTGAAGCATTTTGCCTCTGTGACCCCTCTTAACGATGGAATCTGCATTAAGAGAAACCGCTCCTGCACCTCTGGTATTGTTTTTTTTTTGTGTGTCGAAACGGAGGCGAGTTGAGTTAAGCAGTGTGGCAAAAACAATATTCTGCTCTTCTATTGCACGTGCAATGGTGTTAGAGGGGTAAATACACTGTTTGTTGTTTGCAGTAACTTTGTTGTCATAATTTCCCAAATGTACGTAGCAGTTTCGCAATTAAAGATTCCAGCTTTAAGTCTCTGAGAAATATAAAAACATTTTTTTCCACAGGCTTCAGTCACGGCCCAGTAGGAATTGACTGCCTCCCACCATTTGGGCAACAGCTGCATTAGGACAATATAACTCTGAATGATGACTCAGGGGTTTTAGAAAAAACAACTCCACCCCCAACCTAATGCTCTGAGCCTCTGACTCATCATTCCTCTCAGTGCCCTTTCCTGATCCACACAATGCAATGCCACGGTCTAACTGTGTGTCTGTGTGTGTATCAAGCCACGGGGCAGAACTTGACTTTCCATTCCATTGTTGATGCACCCTATAACCTAGGAGTAATGTTACTTACTAAAATGGTCTAAATTGCCTTCATGAAGAGCAAGCTACCTACCCTGTCTGTCATTCAGTCACTCTGCCATATTAACAAGGCTCAGCTCCAGCTTGGCCAGTCAGTATGAGGTTAAAGCTTGTGCTATAAACTGTCCCCCAGCCCTTAGTTAGACCGGCCCACCACTCTGTTCCACTCCTGCACATCCCAGGGAGGCCCATTGTGGCCACACCGGTGGCTTCAAAGGCAAAACGGGCGCTCTTAGCGCTGGGCCCAGGGTTTGGAATTCGACATGCTCCCCTCCACGGCCCAGGCACTAGCTCTTTTGTTGTAGGGCTTCCTCCATCTATACACATGGTAATTAGTTTAATGTGACTATGGGGTCTGTGGTAGTAGTGGTAGCGGCGGTGGTTGCTCAGAAGGAGTGGTGGGGGAGGCAGAGAAGGGAGAGTGAAATGGCGAAGACAGTTATTCAGGTTTATAAAGCACTGGAGTGAGTCACTAGACTAGCTTTTCTCTCCTCCGGGGGAGTGATGTGGTTAGAGACGAGGCCAGATCAGATGAGCCGTGCACACACTCTTCCATCTCTAAAGCCAAACAGCTCGGCACAGCCAGTGCACAAAGTGTGAGAGACCAGATCAAACGAGCAGTGCGCTGCTTATGTTGTCAGTGGTATTGTTGCATTAAAGTGGAACTGACAGCATTTTAACTGCTTTGCAGATATTAAACAGACAATCATATTAGTCAAAATTATAAAATCCCCAGTTTATGCTACAAAACCAAATTCATAAGAGGTTTTAAAATAGGTTCTATTTGACTTAAGGTTCCGTGATGTACACTAAGGCATTGTTGGCAGAATAGATGGATGCAGTTCAATGCATGACTAATATGATTCACTGATACATTTCTTGGTAGTCCAAAAAACTATTGCTGTCAGGTTGTAAATCACAGCTGGCCTGGTACATTGTTAAATTAAATAAAAAAATAATAATTTGCTCTCCATTCGGAATGTACTGTCAATCACTCAATATTTTGGACAAAAATTGACAAATATAATTAAGGCAGTGAATGTCAATACAATCAGACTAACAAGGGCTATGATCAAAAGTCAGTCATAATGTGGCTAATAGGCTACCGTATCTATTTATGTAGCAAGCTAAAAACACAGAGCCTAATGTTAGCTAGCTAGCTGCTAGGAGGATGTCATGTCATTAGAGGAGTTTGAAACATAATTTTTCCCCACATAATGTTTTTCGGTGGCTATACACAGCTAGAGATGCAGGTGTCATTTGGTTAGCTAGCAAGAACTTGAACGACTTATCTAGTTAGCTAGCTAGGCCGTCATTGTAAATAAGAATTTGTTCTTAACTGACTTGCCTAGTAAAATAAAGGTTAAATAAAAATCAAATAATATCTCTCGTTTTCGCAAAATTCACTCTGGCTATCTAGGTACTCCGATTTCAGAGCACTCGCATCTGAGTGTACCAGAGTGCTGAATAACTGATGAATGCGAGACATCCACTGAATATGACCGGTGTTCATTTGTGCCTGGAAGTAGTTAACTAGCAAGCTAGCCAACTTTAGCCTGTTAGCTTGGTTGGGAAAAGCATGCATTGGCAGGCAAGCTGCAGAAGGACGAGTAGGCTACTATTCCCCATTGTTTATCAGTGCAATTTTGACGGCCAACTAGCTGAAAACGTTTGAGAGGGTTTATCTAATGTTTGTTTGTTAGGTTTTAGCTCATCTTGCTCTGGATAGCATTAGTTGTTGATCTTGTTGATGTGCATAACTGATTGAGAGAGAGACTACCTTTTTTATGGTTGTTTGATCAATAGGACTGTAAAATTCACAAATGTAAGAAGACTCCCGTGGTATTTGGGCTCCCGAGTGGCGCAGTGGTCTAAGGCACTGCATATCAGTGCAAGAGGCGTAACTACAGTCCCTGGCTCGAATCCAGGCTGTGTCACATCCGGCCGTGATTGGGAGTCCCATAGGGCGGCGCACAATTGGCCCAGCGTCGGGGTAGGCAGTCATTGTAAATAAGAATTTGTTCTTAACGGACTTGCCTAGTTAAATAAAGGTTTTAATAAAAATTTGAAGAATTTGCAGAAATCCATTCAGGTGTATTTTTTGGCGAATGCGTTCTAATGATCTAAATTCACAACTGCCTGTAAACACACAGTCCAGTTCTCTTGAGTGATGGCAGGCCGGTGTGGCTAGTTTGCATAAAGGCCTATTGTAGCTCAGATTGGCTATGGCGCACAGGTCTGCGTAGACTCCGGTCCTAGACGATACTTTTTTTTATTAGGTTTTATTTACATTTCTTGTCATTTAGCAGACACTCTTATCCATTGTCAATTCTATATAAATCTAAATGAAAATGATACAAACCTAAAAAGTAACTTCTATTGCCATCTATGTAAAAGTAGCCTACATAAAGAAAAAAAAATATTGCCGCCTGCAGGTAAAAATAAAATAAATATCCTATAAATCACGTTGGCTACACATGGCCTGTCTGCAATGAACTTGAAACTAGTAATACTTAATAGTATTAACTATTAACTTGGGTCCAGCCTAAGCTTGTGCTACTGAACTTGCAATGTTGTATAAAATATGCTGGGCCCTCAGTTTTCTGTGCCAGTGAGCTTGGGACAGACACAGCTGTAGGCTATTTGGGCAGGAACTCACCGGAGCTGAGTACCAGCACCTCACATTTTCTACTACTTGAGCTCCTGTTCCTCTTATAGAACATTAGCTCCTGCACCTAAATATAAACAGTACCAGCACCCAAAATGAGTACCAGAACCTATTTCAGTCCAAGTCAAGCACTGATAAGAAGTATATAGGTAGGGCTATTTTATGACGTTTCCATTGGATCAGAGCATGACATCTTTCCCTTTCACGCTGAGTGGTTGTCGAAAGGGAGAGAGCTGGAAAGATTTTTCAAATACATTGAGGAACTATTGCCATTCTCAAGGGATGTAATAATACTTTGTTTGCTTGCTGTTTGAGGTGTAGAAAACAACATTACTTTGAGAAGCTCCACAGCTCATTAGTGGTGGTGCGTTAAGCCAATCAGAAATACTATCAGATCCCCAAATGGGCACATTGTATATGACTACATTTGTGCGCAGGCCAGGTAGCCTATAGGCCTACTTCTATGCATAATCAGGTGTGCGTCAACATTGACGGGAGCGCTCCAAACAAAAGACTGACTAAATTGACAAAAAATTGAATTAAATCAACCAAAACCTGTTTTTCACAAGTGTAGAATAGGTTGTGCGCTCTGCAAACAATATGTCCATTCCGACAATGACAACGGTAAAATAATGGAATAATAATATATTGAATACATTAACAGAAATGACCGTAAACAAACATTGTAGATTAGGAATTAACATTAAATGTACTACTGGGGATATATGTGATGGGGAATTGATATACATTAACAATGAAACGCAAACAATTCACACAATTAAATTATGAAACAGTGAATGTGCACAAATTGACGGGAGAGTGCATTCTGGAGAGAGCAGTACATTGTGCATTTACGGTGATGCCGCCTCTGCAGAAGTCAGGGCATTCATACTTCTTGCGCTTCGCGGAAAAGTGCAGAGCTGTTGTCAAGGAAAGTGAGTTAGTTTATACAGGATGTACTGCCCCCACCTACCGTTAACCACTCATGTCAATGCAGAGCTATACAGAAACCTCTGCACTGTTACAAAATTTGGGAGGCGCATGGCGATGCGGAGCTCGATTTGCCCTCTGCATGCCTCTGGAGGCTCCGCAATTGCGCCACACCCTTCAGTCTCCCACCACATTTTCAGATCAAGCATAAATTAGATTTTAGTCTAGGCCTTCGCAATGGATTAGTTCACTGAGATAGGTGAAAATATATCTTTATTTATTTGCTACTGCTCGACTAAGAATCTTGGTCGACCAACAGTCTATCGACCAAACAATTGACCAGTCGACTAATTGGGGTCAGCCCTAGACTCTAGCTTGGAAAAAAACTAAAACGTATTGATCCCACTAGGCTACAACCCAGTGCTGAACTACGATCAGGTCCCACCATCCATGAAATCGTATGAATTATGATGTAAAAGGAAAAACTTATCCTGGATCAACACTTTGGCTGGATGGAATACGGGCCAAGAGCCGCGTAAAGCTCTCCTAAAAACCCATGTGAAGTTTGACTGTGTTTGACTATGCAGAGTGCTTGTATACCGTATGGCAAGCTGCCAGTCCAGTCATAAAAAGCTAACCTAAGCAAAGTCATAAGGTTGCATTATGGCCCTCAAGTTTCTGTGTCTGAATCCATCAGTGACAGTTATACTCTCCACTCCTGGTCTGTTTCTCACCACTGGGGATAAGTAGCTCCTTAATTATTTAATGTCACAATTTTAATTTCTACAGAGATCAAAACTCTTAATTGTATAGAGGTAACTTGCCTCTACACATTGATAAAAGTTTAATGGGTTTTTATTTTCCTTGTGAAGCAGTGTAATGTTCACAGGACCATTAAGCATATCTCCATGCTAGCTGTACTCATAGACTTTTTGGTAAGCTAGTTAGCTTTGGCTCGCAAAACTACCTCTAACTTCCTTCATACTGGACGCAGATACGTACAAGTGATATCCATGAGTTCATCTGGAGGAGATAAAACCTGAATACAAAAACCCAACTTCTCTGAAGTTGAAAATGGCCTAGGCCTATGTGGCATCAATATTAGTCAGAAACATTTACTCCAGTGTCAAAATTGACTAAAGTGTAAGTAGGATAATTTGTCAGTCGTCAGTACATTCCAAAACTGAGCTTTCTTATTAGATTTGTGTAATGAGATCGTCACGACTTAACCCACGAGGGTTGGGTTTGGATTACAATCATGTCCACTTGCCCACTAACACAGGATTGTAACGTACCACTTCCTCAAAAATATAATTAATGTAAGATAAATGTGTTTGATAGTGATCCATTGTGTCTGCGACTTTTGGGTAAAATGAGGATTGAGATGATGCGCACTTACAGT
Source organism: Thymallus thymallus (assembly GCA_023634145.1). NCBI lineage: Eukaryota > Metazoa > Chordata > Actinopteri > Salmoniformes > Salmonidae > Thymallus > Thymallus thymallus. The sequence goes on from CM042385.1 coordinate 18,388,238, forward strand.
TGAAGTCAGAAGTTTACATACACCTTAGCCAAATACATTTAAACTCAGTTTTTCACAATTCCTCACATTTAATCCTAGTAAAAAATCCCTGTCTTAGGTCAGTTAGGATCACCACTTTATTATAAGAATGTGAAATGTCAGAATAATAGTTAAGATAATTATTTATTTCAGCTTTTATTTCTTTCGCAGTGGGTCAGAAATTTACATACACTCAAATAATATTTGGTAGCATTGCCTTTAAATTTTATAACTTGGGTCAAACGTTTCGGGTAGCCTTCCACAAGCTTCCCACAATAAGTTGGGTGAATTTTGGCCCATTCCTCCTGACAGAACTGGTGTAACTGAGTGAGGTTTGTAGGCCTCCTTGCTCACACATGCTTTTTCAGTTCTGCACACATTTTCTATAGGATTGAGGTCAGGGCTTTGTGATGGCCACTCCAATACCTTGACTTTGTATGCCTTAAGCCATTTTGCCACAACTTTGGAAGTATACTTGGGGTTATTGTCCATTTGGAAGACCCATTTGTGACCAAGCTTTAACTTCCTGACTGATGTCTTGAGATGTTGCTTCAATATATCCACATAATTTTCCTTCCTTATAGATGATAGATAGATAGATAGATAGATAGATAGATAGATAGATAGATAGATAGATAGATAGATAGATAGATAGATAGATACTTACTTTATTGATCCCCGAGGGGAAATTTCTTTGTCAAGCAGCTACAACAAAAACACAGGGCAGGTGCAAAATGCCAGAACGAAAGTACACAAAAGACAGATACATGATACATAGAGCGGCAGTATGAAAAGGTATAGTAATACAAGAAGTCTGGAATGCAAAAAAAGCTATAAAAATATATTGCATAGTATGGGTGGATGGCTTAATATGTACACTATACATTGGTGGATGGTGCATGGTTAACTATACTATACAGGCTGATGGCAGAGAAATACTTAAATAGCTAAAAGTGCGTATGATATGAGTGAGGGTAATAATAGTTTACTTAATATACAGACTGGTTAAATGTTAATATTTTGCATGTTTTAAATTAACTGTACAGGTAAATGACAGGAAGAGATACTTAAATAGCCAAATGTGTGTATGATGTAGTTTAGGGTAATAATATTAAGTCACTTAAAATACAGTCCTTAGTGCAGGGTTTAATTACAGATAAATGCACGTATTGCACATTCGATATACTAAAAGCAATGAAAAAACTGACAGGATACTAATATGCAGTCCTGAGTGAATGACTACGTAAGTTAAGTCCAATAATTAATTGCAATATTGTACTTGATATGATATAACAACTGTACATGAATATGTATATACAGACCTGAATGAATAAATTAAGTCCTGAGTGAATGAGTGATTACAGACCAGAGTTACTCACGGATGGATGCATAAATGTTAAACTAGGTCCTAACACCCCAACAGTTCCAGGTCTATGTTGCCGACGGCACGGCACCCCGGTGAGGCATTAAATGGTCTAATAGTCGCTGGCAGGAAGGACCTCCTGTAGCGCTCTCTGGCACACCGTGGTGGGATCAGTCTGTGACTGAAGGTGCTCCTCTGCGTCATAACCATGGCATGCAGAGGGTCGGAGACGTTGTCCATGATGGCCAGCAGTTTGGCCAGGATCCGTCTCTCCGCCACCTCCTCTAGAGTGTCAAGGCTAATCCCCAGAACAGAGCTAGCCTTCCAGATCAGCTTATTTAACCAAGAAGCATCACCGGCTTTTATGTTGGCACCCCAGCACACCACTGGGGCGCCAACACACCACAGACCGGTATGATGCCATCTATTTTGTGAAGTGCACCAGTCCCTCCTGCAGCAAAGCACCCCCACAACATGATGCTGCCACCCCCGTGCTTCATGGTTGGGATGGTGTTCTTCGGCTTGCAAGCCTCCCTCTTTTCCTCCAAACATAACGATGGTCATTATGGCCAAACAGTTCTATTTTTGTTAAATCAGACCACAGGACATTTCTCCAAAATGTACGATCTTGTCCCCATGTGCAGTGGCAAACTGTAGTCTGGCTTTTTATTGGCGTTTTTTGAGCAGTGGCTTCTTCCTTGCTGAGTGGCCTTTCAGGTTATGTCTATATAGGACTCACAAGGTCCTTTGCTGTTGTTCTGGGATTGATTTACACTTTTCGCACCAAAGTACGTTCATCTCTAGGAGACAAAACGTCTCCTTCCTGAGAGGTATGGCAGCTGCGTGGTCCCATGGTGTTTATACTTGCATACTATTGTTTGTACAGATGAACATGGTACCTTAAGGTGTTTGGAAATTGCTCCAAAGGATGAACCAGACTTGTGGAGGTCTACACATTTTTTTGGGAGGTCTTTGCTGATTTCTTTTGATTTTCCCATGATGTCGAGCAAAGAAGCACTGGGTTTGAAGGTAGGCCTTTAAATACATCCACAGGTACACCTCCAATTGACTCAAATTATGTCAATTAGCCTATCAGACGCTTCTAAAGCCATGACATCATTTTCTAGATTTTTCCAAGCTGTTTATAGGCACAGTCAACTTAGTGTATGTAAACTTCTGACCCACTGGAATTGTGATATAGTGAATTATAAGTTAAATAATCTGTCTGTAAACAATTGTTGTAAGAATTACTTGTCATGCACAAAGTAGATGTCCTAACCGACTTGCCAAAACTATAGTTTGTTAACATGAAATCTGTGGAGTGGTTGAAAAATGAGTTGTAATGACTTCAACCTAAGTGTATGTAAACTTCTGACTTCAACTGTACATCCCACTGCCATTTGTCAGTATTCCAAAATTATAAACCCATTTGTAAGCATCTTGTGTCCCGCTGCAAATCTATTTCATGACATGATTCACTATGGAACACTGCCATAAAGAAGCACAATCTGGTAAAATACTTGTTTTTCATGCACGTTTTTTAACTTTTAGCACCAAACACCTTAGCTAGATGTAAAATTGCGCGACTAAAACATCCTCTGATTAATTCTGACTATTTTAAGGAAGTGGTACTGGCTATGTTGTTGTTACCGTTCCTCAAGAGGAATAAACAACAGTAACAAAACACACCCGCATCAAACCACACCCCCAAGACTCAAATTTCATATTTCTTAATGAGCAGCAGAAAAACGCATGCGAAATCAGTGAGTTCAGTGTTTCCCCTATGATTTTCTTCAGCAGCAGTGAAAGCTATTTTCCTACAATTCTACACATTTTGCTGTGTTCTTATGCTATCTGAGTGACTCAAACATTGTTTAAAAAATCAATGGGGGCCCCAAGCCATTTATTTGTCATTTTAGATTCTCTGACTGTAGTTTTTATTTTGGTGGTTGTTAGTTATCAAAGATGATCTTATAAATATATAGATCCATTATCTTTTCTGTTTTTAGTCGTTTAGTTTACCCTGAAAATGTTTTATCATCCCAACAATTACACATTTTTATTTATTAAAAAATGATAGTTTGTAACATGTTTTGACGCTACACAGTCTGTTTTTATATAATTTACAAACATTGGAGAAAATCAAGCTTATATTTTGGATTCTGTTGGGGTACGACAGTTGAACTAAGCTCATGAGGCATTTTTAAGTTACATTCTTCAAGAATCGCTGGATATAAGTCATTAATTTATATGTCAATAAAATGGATGTAGCAACTAAGGATTCCAGATTTAAATGTCAACTTTTTCTCCACTTGTTTGATCAAACTTGATCTCAATCAAAAGCAGTGTGATAGTTTTCAGCTCTTATCCAGAGCGACTTACAGTAGTGCGTGCATACATTTTTGTGCTAGTCCCCCGTGGGAATCAAACCCACAACCCTGGCATCATAAGTGTCATGCTCTACCAACTGAGCCACATGGGACATTGTCTGGTTATTTACTTGTTATTTACTGTAGTTGCAGGAGTCGGTGAAGAGGAAGCTGGAGAGCGCTGGCTCCCCTGGTCAGGTCAACGGTTTCAGAGACGGCTACCCCCCGTCCAAGAAGGCCTGCCTAAACAACGGCACGTCCAACGGCGGCATCCCCCCTCGCTCACCCCTGGACTCCAAGCACGGCATTGGCACTGATTCTCTCATACCCGGTTGTGGAGAGCCCGGTGGTGCCGCCGCAGGGGAGCAGGAGTTCCAGCTCAAAGAGATGAAGCAGGAGCCCATGGATGACATCCTCCCCTGCATGCTGCCGTCAGGTGGCGGAGCCAGCAACAGCCTCTTCCCTGACCTCAACCTCAACGAGCAGGAGTGGACGGAGCTCATGGAGGAGCTCAACCGCTCGGTGGCCTATGAGGACATCCAAGACATCCTCAACGACGGCTTCGAGGACCGCAAGGACCCCCCTGAGCTGGCCGGACCCACCCCTGGGACGGGTGCACAGTCTGGGGGAACCTCACAGGGAGGCCTCCTGCTTCCGGACCTGGCCAGCGTCAAGGCAGAGTTTCCCCCGGCCTCCACCGCCTTCGAGCAGGATTCGCGCACCAGCTCCCCCCACGTCAGGCCCATGTCGTCGGGGCCGCCCATGCAGCACTCCGCCAGCTCCCCGGCAGCGGCCACCTCCACCGCCTCCTCCCCGGCCCTGCCCCAGCCCCTTGGCCAGCAGCCTCCCCCATCCAGGCAGCTCCCTTCCCAGAACCAACGCCTTCCACCGGGGCCTGTCTCCAAAGACCTGTCCCCTGCCCAGCAGCTCCAGCAGCTAGCCGCCCAGCAGCAGAGAGCCCAGCAGATGCAGTCCCAGCTCCAACAGCAGCAACACGCTCAAAAACAGCAGCAAGCCCAAAAACAACAGCAGCAAGCCCCCAAATTCCACCCCCCTGGGTCCCACCCCAACCGTCCATCTTGGCCACCCCAGTCGGCCCCATCTCAGAGCCCCCTAGGGGGCGCCTACGGCCTGGAGAAGCCCACCAGCCCCTCCCTCTACCCCCAGGACTTCCCCAATAACCCCAAGCCCCAGCTGATGATGCCCGTACAGCCCAACAAGGGCTCACCCAAAGCCGTGGCCGGCGGGTACCTGCAGCCTGGAGGCCCCCACACCAACATGCTGGGCCACCCTGCCCAAGGACCAGGGGCCCCACTCAGCCACCCTGCAGCAGCAGGCCCCGGGGGCCTGGGCTCTGCCATGCTCAACTACAGTAACACCAAGCCCCTGTCCCACTATGAGGCTGCGGCCCAGGGGCCACCGCAGGGCCCCCCCAGTGCCCAGAGCCAGAACAAGGCAGCGCTGCTGTCGCTCCTCAGACAGCAGCAGCAGATGAAGCAGAAGCAAGGAATGCCATTCAGACCACAACTACCCCACGGCCAGGTAAGACTAAGCTCACCCTGAATGTTATCACAGGACTGCTCATTGTGTAACCATTCCTTTTATGTGACCAGGTTTGATGTCATGAAGTTGGCTTAAAAAAGGCTTCGTAAATAAAGTCAAGGATCGGGTTCCTGGGTGGCGCAGCAGTCAAAAGCACTGCACTGCAGTCTGGGGTTCGTTGGCACAACAGGCCGTGACCGGGAGCCCCATAGGACGGTGTACAATTGGCCAAGTTGGAATTGTTGATAGGATATTTTTTTTATGGATCCGTCCGGGGTAGTGGACGGTTTGGCCGTTGGGGCTTTCCTTGGCTCATCGTGCTCTAGCGACTCCTTGCAAGCTGACCCCGGTTGTCAGTCTAGCGGTGTTTCCTCCGACACATTGGTGCAGGTGACATCCTGTTTAAGCAAGCAGTGTGATAAGAATTAGGTGGCTAGGTGGGTCATGTTTCGGAGGACGCATGACTCGACCTTCTCCTCTCCCGAGCCCATTGAGAAGTTTCAGAGATTAACCAAGGGACCTAACGGGTTAAAGTACTGGGACAGGAGACCGCCTGTTCAGAGTCAGGCCTGGTTAGTACTGGGACAGGAGACCGACTGTTCAGAGTCAGGCCTGGTTAGTACTGGGACAGGAGACCGACTGTTCAGAGTGAGGCCTGGTTAATACTGGGACAGGAGACCACCTGGGAATACCAGGTGCCGCAATAAAAAAAAAATACTAAGCCAAGAATCCACACAGAAAGATCAAGTGTTGGGCTATATGGGCATTCTGAATAACCTTTAAAAAGTTAAGGTCAACAAGAGTATATGAAGGGCTTACACTTACATGACTTGGTCACGGTCATTACCCAAGCCTAACATAATTTCACACTGCTTGACTGGGAGTATAGGAGCTATCAACATTTCCAACAGGGAAAAGGCCCAACGCATGTTTTATACTGACATCAGCAAATAGCATTACAACTGGGGCACAAAGAACATTCCAAGGCCATATTGTGTACAAACACACACACACTCCTCCAGTGCTACGACGATGGTGTATGACGGGGTATCATTTTGAAGCCAAACAATAAGGGCTTGTTAAAAATTGAGTCGTCTGGCTTGCCCTTCTAATTTCAAAGACCGGCTCCAAATAAAGACCTCTTACTTTCACAATTTTCCATGTCATGAACCACATACCAATGTATAGCATAGTTTGAATTATGTTTGTTAACTTATGATCAACATATAATTTCTGGGTAACAATTAAGTACATTACTGTAAATACAATGGTCAAAAATACATTTCTCAAGCAAGGACTTGAGAGCACTGTCTGGGAGTAGTAGTAGAGGGGTATACTGAAAATTAGCTGTTAATGGCTTAGCAGTTTGGAACTCTCTTCCTTATTGGTCTATTTACATATTTTAACGCCTGATGATGTCACCAGGCAGGCCAAAACTCCATCCCACCAAAACAGGCTCAAATGTAATGTGGTCTTTTCAAACAGCTCTTACACTAAAAGGGCATTATCATTTTCACAGTATTATTCTAACCTCTGTGTGGAAATGTAGATAAAACACAGGAAAGTCACGTAGTTGATGGTGAATCTAAGGCCTAGCAGGCTTTTTATGTTCGTTAACAAAAACAAAACACACACACTCCTTTTTAGTTTATATTTTGTTCGTACAAGTCTGGCATGGGCCCTACATTTCGAGGGGACAGCGTGCGTGTCTCGGTCAAGCAGCTGGTTGGTAAGGAGCTGGCATGCAGTCTCCTATGGGGGGTTGGGTGGTGGTGGTGTAGGGGGGGGGGGGACCAAGGAGGGGACAGCCACGACAAAGCAGCCTTTCATGCACCCCTCTCTACCTCGCCTGTCTTCCACACCAGTGTATTTTAGGAGAAGCCCCCCCCTCTCACGAGAAGGGATATTCCTCCCCTCACACTAGCTCAACAGTGCTCTGCGGCATGGTGTGTGTGGAGGGCTGTCCCCCGGCCGGAGCTAGAGGCCTGAGGCTAGCCCCTGATAACTCTGGCCAGCTTTCCAGATGTTTCTATGGAGAGATGGTTAGCTCACTGACTGAGGCTAACACTGCCAATATGGAGCTGTGGTTCTCACAGCTGGACAAGTGAAGCACTTGTATGAGGCCATAAAAGTTGTACAACCACATTCTTCATTTAAAGCTGTGTTGATTAGGGACATAACTTTTTTTTTTTTCAATCTGTAGTTATACCCAATGCAAAGGACCAATTTTCCCTGTGTTATTTCTGAACATATTCCCCCCACTTGTTTGACTAGGCCTTACCTCAGACTCAACGCAGTCTCACTCCCTTTCTCTCTGGTTGACATTAGTGGAATAACCATACAATTTTTCAGGAGCAGAACGCGTACCCTGCCGCACCGCACGGCCCTGGACCTGGCAATGCCATGGCCGGCAACGGCATGGTGGGTAACCAAGGCAACGCGGCCTACCTGTCGGGGAATGTGGCGGCGATGAAGCAGCAGCAGCAGCTGATGGAGCAGCAGAAGCAGTTCCTACTGGGCCAGAGGCAGCAGCTGATCATGGCACAACAGGTCAATACCCGGGGTCAAGGGTCATGTACTGCAGGTTCTTTGGTATTTTAGGTAGAATTTAGGTATTTGATCAGGATCTAGAAGCAGCTTACCCCACCCTCAATCCTAACCACAAAATACAAAGAGAAAGCAGGCTTTGTGGCTCATTCACATGATTGGTTTCAACTTTCCCTTTTACAATGTAAAGTCTGAGACAGGATCTCTGTCTGTTCTAGCTGACGGGGCCTGCTACTGCTGCAAAGCCCTGGGTCAGCAGTATTCTACATGTTTTATATTAGTAACATATACACAAGGGGGAGCCATTTCTCTGCATGTAGAAGTGGTTCTTTGATTGGCAGTTTCACAGTATTCGCTTTCCTTCTCTGATCCTCGTCCAAGAGAATGCATGGGGAGGAATTGCAGTCACCGGTATATGCATGTATGACACAACCGCGCTCTAATATGTACGTGTTCTGTGTTTCAGGAGAAACGGCGTCAGCAGCAAGAGCAGCAGCTCCAGAGGCACCTAACCCGGCCCCCTCCCCAGTACCAGGACCAACAGAACCAACAACCTGGAGCACAGAACAACCCCTTCCAGCAGCAGCAGGTCGCCCAGTTTACAGGTAAATAAGACCCTATGTTGCCCCCCCCCCCCCCAGACACTCCTCCAAGGTCTTAAAAGGGCATGTAGGGCTCCAATCCAAACCGCCACCTGAGTTCTGGTTGAAGTGTACAGTCGTTCACCACCCTTTATGGATTTCAGATCGTTGAATAGGCAAGCCATATTGTTTTAATTCTTTACACTACGGCAGGGAATTTGTTTCTTGAAGACCCATTTTGGAATTTTCCTTTAACCCAGCTGAATAAACAGGCACAACCCAGCCACTTTCCACAGCCCGAAACAAAATCGACCATGACCTATGTAAAAACCGGGTCTATATAGGTTAGGGGTAAGAGGGCGGTTTTGGAACCACAGCTAAACTCTCTACCACTGCTTGCAGTTCCCATTTCTATTGAATAAGCACCTTTTGGTCTAGTTGTGGGCCAGAAGGTTTTCTCAAATGATGTGACTCTTTGTTTGGCAATAAACTAATATTACCTCGTCAATACAAATGTTGCTTACTGTATGATTTAATTTGAATGGTAAACCAGTAATGAAGTCTGTTCTCTCGTTGCTGAATACATTTTCCCTTTGGAGAGAACGGCTGCTGTGTCTGAATGGTTGCTGTCCTTTTTTGACTTAATAATGGCATGAAATTATTGTCGCAGCTAGACCATATCAGTTCCTTTCTGCTGTCTGCGTTCATGAAAGAATGACACGTATGGAGACATGGAAAGCCATTTAAGTATATTGAGAGACTTGGTCTTCTCCTATAATGAGTTTATTGATTACGATTGCATAAGAATTACACATGCTTTTATAATTCCAAGGTTAGCTTTTCAGTTAGTCATGTTTTTGACTCACTTTTGCTTCTCCCTGCAGGCTCATCACAGCCATTGACCAACGTGGGCTCGCTGGGAGGCCCCACCCCCGGAGCTCAGCGAATGTTCCCCCAGACGCAACAAGGCATGATGGGCATGACCATGGGCCAGCAGGGTGGTGGTGGCCCCACCCCTGGTGCCCCCCCTGCCTCCAACCAGACAGACATGAGCCTCTCCTCCTGTGGGGGCGTTATGGACTCTGCCTTACAGCATCAGGTTCTCTACAGCAACATGAATATGCACCCCTCACACCCCTCCCAGCAAAGTTCCATGCAGAGGCAGCCTGTAGGCAATATGGTCGCCCCCTACCGACAGAACATCCTATCCCAGCAGCAACACCTTAAAAACCAGCCCAACGCCACCTTGCTGAAACAGCAGCAGCAGTTAGCCAGACTACCCAGCTCCATGCCCGGCGGCAACATGCCCAGTGTTATGCCCAACACCATGCAGAGCTCTCAGAGCCAAGCCTGGCAGCAGCAGGGCATGCAGCAAGCTATGGGTGCCCAGCAGCCTCCCTCCAGCAACGGAGGTCTCCCGCCCAATGCTTTTGCCAACCCCAACGTCTTCCACTTGCAGCAGCAGACCCACATGCCAAACAAGATGCCTGTCGGCAACACCCCCTTCGGCGCCAATGCCAACGCCAGACCCATGGGCGCCATGAACCCTGCCCAGCAACAGATGATGCATCAGGCCCAGCAAAGGACTGCAGCCAACCCCCAAGTTTCCCTTGGGCAACCCTTAGGCCCAGGGCAAGTCTTACCCAATCAGCAACAGCAGCAGCAGGGTTCCCAAGGCCAGGGGGTGTTACCGGACCTGGGGGCCTTTGGTCAGCCGCAGGGGGGGCGTTCGGTCAGCCAGGGGCTCCAGTGCAACCAGCAAGGCTACCAGGTCAACAGAACTAACCAACAGCAGCAGTTGCCGTTTGGCTACAACACTGGGTCAGGCAATAGCAGTCTGCCCAGTTTCCCTGGGGAGAGTGAGCTAGTGGACTCTCTGCTGAAAGGACAGAGCACGCAGGAGTGGATGGACGATCTGGATGAGCTCTTAGCTAGTCACCACTGATGAGTTTTAATGAACGGATGAGTCTCAATAGTCTATAATGGCTTTCTCTTTTCCATCTGCCAATGTTAGAGCCGGATGGGTGATAGCAAGTGTGTGCTAGGCATCCATCTTCCATGTTGTGTTCACCTTGCCTTTTCAGATCAGTAGATTAAGGCTGAGAGGAGATTGGGTGAGGAACCCTTCAGGCAAGTGAGATGCATCCGATGAGTTGGTGAGAGGAAATGTTGGTGTATGTGTCCAAGCCAATTGCCAATGAAATTTAGGAACATCGAGGGTTACTTATGGAATCTTGTTACTGCTCTGATACGGCTAAGAGACTGTCATCCTCAGTATTGTGTGTACTGTGTATATAAGGTTAGGAGACTGAAAGGATGGGAGTGATGGTGTGCAGGACCATAACCCCTGTGTTGGTTCCTATTGGGAGTATTTCCCCAGGACTGGGAGACGTATAGAAAGAACTCTGCTACTATTACTACTACTGAACCTGTGACTCAGTACTAAACCACTGACTCAAGGGTGAATCAAACGCCACACACACACACACACACACACACACACACACACACACACACACACACACACACACACACTTTGTCTACGCTTACCAAACAAGCACCACCACAGTAGAGGTGCTTAGTTTGGTTTCATTGCCCCCTCTCCCCCTACCTGTCCTCTACTTTCTTAGAAGTTACGGCCTTAAATGCAAATTAATGCTCTATGTAGCAATGGTGACCTACTAACACATTCCCCCCTAGTTATTGCTCTTAAGTAGACGTATGACATCTCTCCCCTACTCTCAAACCAATGACAAGGTGAGCTAAGGAGACTCAACTGTGGTGGCTATATTCATTTGCTTAGCCAGTGCCCATTAGTTGGACCCGTATGTTATATGAGACAAGACATGACCCAAATACACTTTTGAATGATGCTAGTTTCTAAAAATGGTCTCTCTTTAGGGTTGTTACCATGTTTGACCAGTTTACACACTAAAATCACTGTCTTTATTAAACACTCAGTCCACTGTCATTTCAATAACCAAGCTATAAGATCATGTATGGATAGTGGAAATCATTGCATTAAGACACATTTACTTTTGCCTTCAGACACATTGCCGACAATCTTTTTGCCATACCCTTGAACGACAGTACAGCCGAACTATTGAGTTGTTCATCCTCTTTTCCGTCAGGGGCTCTGTGTACATTTTTCTATATAATGTTTTTTGTATGTATGCATTTTCCTATTGTTATGAAGATAGATCTTATTTTTTATATATGTATATTGCAGCGGATTTTGTAAGTATTTTATACTTTTTAATATGGTTCTCTGTAAAACAAGAGTTATGTAAATATAGTTATTTAGAAACGTACCCTGTGTTTTGTCTTAGTTTTTCTCTCTCTGTGTGTGTGTGTGTGTGTGTGTGTGTGTGTGAATTATAACTGGCAAGCATTAAAGTATTAATATTAAGTGCCAATGTAAGGTGTGAGTAGAATCCTGTAGAACATTGAATTCATATGTATCCCATTCCACTTAATCATGATTTATTTTCTTCCATCTGTTTTCTTGTCCTTTCTTGTAATTCAGGAATGGGCAGCTCCGGTCTTCAGTAGCCTGACTGATAAACCTGACACTATTTTACCCTGACCCTAACACAACTATTCATGGTCTCCGGTTTAGAATGTAGTACTTTTATTGACTTGAAGTTTGGGACGGCAGGTAGCCTAGTGATTAGGGTGTTGGGCCAGTAACCGAAAGGTTGCTGGATCGAATCCCCGAGCGGACAAATGTAAATGATCTGTCGTTCTGCCCCTGAATAAGGCAGTTAACCCACTGTTCCCCGGTAAGTAAGAATTTGTTCTTAACTGACTTGCCTAGTTAAATAAAGGTTTAAAGAAAGTTTAATCAGATGTGCTGACACTAATCAGGAGTTGCCCATCCCTGATGCACTCCCCTACGTATTTGTTTCTCAACACTACATTAATGTGGATTCTACCATGATTACGGATAATCCTGAATGAATCCTGAAGAATGACGAGTGAGAAAGTTAGACGCACAAATATCATACCCTCAAGACATGCTAAACTCTCACCATTACCAATAATGTATGGTTAGCATTTCTTTGGGGGGTGGTATGATCTTTATGCCTCTAAATTTCTCACTCATCATTATTTATTTAGCATCCACATTCATGTAGAAGTGTTCAGAAACATACATTTCAAATAAAAGGTGACGTTCTTTACTGTTGCCTCATATGAAACATTTGATCTCATTATGGAGTATAGAGACAAATTTAAATGTTTTAGCTTCACTGTCCAAATAAATTAGTAGGGGAGTATATAGCATAGCATTGTTAGGTTCCAAATAACAGGGTGAAACGGAGAACTATTAAAAGCTCAAACCAAGTTTATTTGCCCAATGTGCCAGACAGCTGCACAGAAAAAAAATATGTTCAAATCTAGTTTTATTGTCCACATACATGTGTTTAGCAGATGTTATTATGGGTATAGAGAAATGCTTGTGCTTCTAGCTCCGACAGTGCTGTAATATCTAACAAGTAATATTTAACAAATTACACAACATACAACCCAATACACACATCTAAGTAATTAATTAAGAAAATATACATCAATGGACGAGTGATGTCAGAGCGGCATGGACTGAGATACCGTAGAATAGTATAGAATACAGTATATATACATATGAGATGAGTAATGCAAAATATGTAAACATTAAAGTAGCTAGTGTTCCAGTGGCCAGTGATTTCTAGTCTGTCTATAGGCAATAGCCTCTAATGTGCTAGTGATGTCTGTTTAACAGTCGGAAGGCCTTGAGATAGAAGCTGTTTTTCAGTCACTTGGTCCAAGCTTTGATGCCCCTGTAGTGACCTTGCCTTCTGGATGATAGCGGGGTGAACAGGCAGTGGCTTGGGTGGTTGATGACCTGGAGGGTGGGTAGTTTTCCCCCCGTAATGTGTTGGGCAGACCGCACCACCCTCTGGAGAGCCTTGCGGTTGCGAGCGGTGCAGTTGCCGTACCAGGCGGTGATACAGCCTGACAGGATGCTCTCAATTGTGCATCTGTAAAAGTTTGTGAGGGTTTTAGGTGCCAAGCCAAATTTCTTTAGCCTGAGCATGCACCCTTGTGGGGCCCCAGTGTTGAGGATCAGTGAATTGGAGGTGTTGTTTCCTAACTTCACCACCTGGGGTGGCCCATCAGGAAGTCCATGACGTAGTTGAGCGTGGAGGGTACTATGGTGTTGAATGCTGAGCTATAGTTAATGAACAGCATTCTTACATAGGTATTCCTCTTGTCCAGATGGGATAGGGCAGTGTGTATAGGGATGGTGATTGCATCGTCTGTGGATCTATTGGGGCGGTAAGCAAATTGAAGTGGGTATAGGGTGGCAGGTAAGGTAGAGGTGATATGATCCTTGACTAGTCCCTCAATACACTTCATGACGACAGAGGTTAGTGCTACTGAAGTTCAGTTACTTTTGCTTTCTTACAGGAACAATGGTAGCCATCTTGAAGCATGTGGGAATAGCAGACTGGGATAGGGAGAGAATATGCCCGTAAACACACCAGGCAGCTGGTCTGCGCATGCTCTGAGGACGCAGCTAGGGATGCCGTCTGGGCCGGCAGCCCTGCGAGGGTTAACCCACTTAAATGTTTTAGGAGGAGAGCCCACAGTCCTTGGTAGCGGGCTGCGTCGGTGGCAGTGTTATCCTCAAAGCGGGTGAAGAAGGTGTTTAGCTTGTCCGGAAGCAAGACGTCGGTCACTGTGACGATGCTAGTTTTCCTTTTGTAGGATTGTCTGTAGACCCTGCCACGTCTCGTGCCTGAGAATTGCGACTCCACTTTGTCTCTATACTCACGTTTTGCTTGTTTGATTGCCTTGCGGAGTGAGTAACTACACTGTTTGTATTCTGCCATTTTCCCAGTCACCTTGCCATTGTTAAATGCGGTGGTTCGCACGAATGCTGCCATCTATCCACGGTTTTTGGTTAGGGTAGGTTTTAATAGTCACAGCGGGTACGTCATCTATACACTTCCTAATAAACTCAGTCACCGTTTCAGTATATTCATCAAAATTATTTTCGCAAGCCGGAACATATCCCAGTCCGCGTGATCAAAACAATCCTGAAGCGTGGATGGTCAAACCAGCGTTGAATAGTCCTTAGCACAGGTACTTCCTGTTTGAGTTTCTGCCTATAGGAAGGGAGGAACAAGATGGATTCGTGGTCAGATTTGCAGAAAGGATGGCGGGGGAGGGCCTTGTAAGCATTCCGGAAGTTTGAATAATAGTGGTCGAGTGTTTTAGCCGCGTGAGAACAAAAGTCGATATGTTGATAGAACTTCAGCAGCCTAGTCCTCAGATTTGCTTTGTTAAAATCCCCAGCTACAATAAATGCAGCTTTAGGATATGTGGTTTACAGTTTGCATAAAGTCCAGTGAAGTTCGTTGTGGGCCGTCGTAGTATGGGGATGGGGAATATAACCGGCCGTGGCTATGACTGTGGAGAATTCTCTTGGGAGATAATACGGTCGGCAGTTGATTGTGAGGTATTCTAGGTCGGGTGAACAAAGATCTTGAATTCCTGTATGTTACTACAATTACACCATGAGTCGTTAATCATGAAACGCACCCCTACGCCCTTCTGCTTCCCAGAGAGATATTTATTCCTGTCTGCCCGATGAACTGAGAATACCTTTGGCTGTACCGATTCCGACAGAGTATCCCGAGAGACCCATGTTTCTGTGAAACAAAGTATGTTACAGGCCCTGATGTCTCTCTGGAAAGAAATCCTTGCCCTGAGCTCGATGTTTTGTGTCGGCTTCTGGAATCAGTTCAATTTCGATGGTGAGAACGAACAAAGGATCTCCTTCGGGGATGTCGTAATGCTGGTAGTTCTGGTGAGTTACCGTCGCTCTTATATCCAATAGTTCTTCCCGGCTGTATGTAATGACAACATTTCCTGAGCTAATAATGTAAAAAAGAATACATGAGCTAGTTGTGAGACCGCCATTTCCGTCAGCGCCATCTTACCTGTATTGTATATACTCTTATTTAGGTGAACTCCTCCTTCCCTCTAAACATTACATTTGTTATTGCTAGGCAGGAAGTTAAGTGATGTGAGCAATAAACTTCCTTCTCCCTTAACGTGACCTGACCTGACCTCGGCCCCCATTCGTCAGTAATCCACAGCTATCCACCCTTATCAGCGACTGCAGTCATGTGATTGCCTCTCCTCTACTCAGTACATTCCAAAGCCCCCTGGCTCCTATCCAACCTTACTTGACTCCCCCATATACATTCCTCCTACAGATAACCATTAACTTCTGGTGTAGAAACCAGACTATGGCACTCATGTCTTTAGTATAACTGATGATTAACAATATTTCAAGTTTAGAAATCAGAACCCATCAGCATCCATGCGGATATAGCATAGATAGACAGACATAAGTAGACAGACATGACCATTGTACTGGGCTACCATGGGTGTAATCATTATGGCGATTCTGTTGCAAAAAGTTTTACCATACCTACATTTATCCAATAGAAATTCTTGTTTTTGTTGCAAAATGGAAGGAACTGTTTTGACTAATGCTCAAACCCCTGATGAAGCATTCCATTGGTTAATAAATTACCCACATGATCCAGGTCACTCAAAGATCAGGAAATCGCAGCCTATCTGTCTACCTATTGGTCCACTTATCGGTCCACTCAGTCAGGGAAACTGTTAGCATCTGAACACCAGGTTTGAAGGACAGTCACTTTTAGCTCTAAGACATGCTGGATCAGGTAGTGCTCATTGCAGGAGTAACAGTGTTTGGTGTGTTAGAGCAAGGTAAGTTGTTCACTATATAGCTTGATGCAGTGTTTACTTTATCGGCATGGCTACCTGCATTTTAAAGTCAGTGTGTATTTGGCGCAGCTTACTTCTCACTCCAGGTGATCTACACCAGACACAAGTACTTAGTCTCACCGCCCAGCACCTCGGGACCCCCAGAGTTTGAGTGGGTCTTCAGAGCTCAGTAAGTCTGCTAGAGCTGGTATATCAGAAATGTTTACTAATTTCTTTACTTACTTTACCTACATACTGTTTAAGCAATGAATTGACGTGTCATTCTTCACCTGCACTCAGAAATTGATGGCATTTGAGAAATTCCCTAGAGAAATGACCTAGTCTTGTGAAATGTCCTTGCGTTGAGAAATATCCTAGAGTAATGTCCTAGTATTGAGAAATATCCTAGAGAAATGTCCTAGTCTTATCAAACACATTGGGAGCATTATACTAGTGCGAGTGGGTATTCAGTTTTTGCTCTACTTGAGAAATATTCCCCAGTATTTAGCAGGTAACATATACAGACCACATACTGTATGTAGCCAGTAGACCTGTGTGCTTGCTATACAGTGCATTCGGAAAGTATTCAGACCCCTTGACTTTTTCCAGATTTTGTTACGTTAGTTACTTATTCTAAAATTGATTACTAATCTATACACAATACCCCATAATGAACAAGCAATAACAGGTTTTTAGATTTTCTTAGCTAATTTATTAAAAATACAAAAATAAATTACATTTGCATAAGTATTCAGACCCTTTACTCAGTACTTTCTTGAAGCACCTTTGGCAGCAATTACAGCCTCGAGTCTTCTTGGGTATGACGCTACAAGCTTGGCGCACCTGTATTTGGGGACTTTCTCACATTCTTCTGTGTAGATCCTCTGAAGCTCTGTCAGGTTGGTTGGGGAGCATTGCTGCAGAGCTATTTTCAGGTCTCCAGAGATGTTAAATCGGGTTCATGTCCGGGCTCTGACTGGGGCACTTAAGGACATTCAGAGACTTGTCCAGAAGCCACTCCTGCGTTGTCTTGGCTGTGTGCTTAGGGTTGTTGTCCAGTTGGAAGGTGAACCACCGCCCCAGTCTGAGGTCCTAAACGCGCAGGAGCAGGTTTTCATCAAGGATCTCTCTGTACTTTGCTCCATTCATCTTTTTCTCGATCCTGACTAGTCGCCCAGTCCCTGCCGCTGAAAAACATCCCCACAGCATGATGCTGCCACCACCATGCTTCACCGTAGGGATGTTGCCAGGTTTCCACCAGGCATTCAATCTTGGTTTCATCAGACCAGAGAATCTTGTTTGTCATTGTCTGAGAGTCTTTGGGTGCCTTTTGGCAAACTCCAAGCGGGCTGTCATGTTCTTTTTACAGAGGAGTGTCTGAATACTTTTCAAATGCACTGTATGCCATGCCCCTGATCTCTGAGTTAGTGACTATCAAAATAAATAGGGGCCCGTGCCCGGTCAGTATTCAGCCATGATAACTGGCTATTCTAATTGACCAATCTAAAAATTGTTAGCTGATCATGAATCAAGCAATACTTGTTAGTGACTGTCCGTGACTGACAAAACAAGAAAAATGCACAACCACATTTCGAACTTCCACCTTGTGGTATAAAGTACTTATGTAAAAACACTTTAAAGTACTACTTAAGTAGTTTTTGGGGGTATCTGTTAGCATTTGACTACTTTTTGTACATTTTCCCTGACAACCAAAAGTACTTTGAAGTATTTTGAATGCTTAGCAAGACATGAAAATGATCCAATTCACACACTTATAAAGATTACTTCCCTGGTCATCCCTAGTGCCTCTGATCTGGCAGACTCACTAAACATTTGTAAATCATTTCTGAGTATTGAAGTGTCTCTTCTGGTTTGCTTAATATAAGCAATTTCAAATTATTGATACTTTTGATACTTAAGTATATTTGAGCATTTACTTTTGATACATAAGTATATTTAAAACCAAATACTTTTAGACTTTTAGTCAAGTAGTATTTTACTGGGTGACTTTCACTTTTAATTGAGTTATTTTCTATTGCGGTATCATGTATGACAAATGTGTACTGTTTCCACCACTGTATTCTACTATTCTAACTCTCAACAGTAAGTTGAGATACTGACTGAGTTTCTAAAAATACAGGTTTTTTGGGGGTTGGGCTAAGCAACCACTTATCCCTGGAGCCAGCCCTGAGCTGGAGGCTCGAACAGTTCCTCAAATGCCACTTTCCCCATATCTTTCCCATAGGAAGCTTTTAGAAAAGTTGTAATCTCATATTCTGTTCAAGAGAAATACATTTTGTCATGCGTTTAGTCAATATACTCCAAACACGCATCATTCATTGTGCATCAATCAGTATGAATTATGTTTCTGAATTATTGCGCAATAATTCACTAAAATATTTGCCATATTTGTATCTGTCTTGCTCTCCCTCTGCCCCTCTTTCTCTCCCTCCCAGACTAGCCCCTCTGTATTTCTGTGCTACGTTTCTGTGGGTTCTGATCGGGTTCTCCACACTTGGGATCCTGGGTTCTGTGTGTCGATTCTACCTGGACCTGACCCAGCACTGTCCTCGGCCTCACTGGAGCTATGAAGAAAGGGAGGGATGAGGAAGAGATTAAAGGAGTGAGATGTGTGAAGGGAGGAGGGAAGGAAGTTGTGTGGGAGACGTTTCTGTCCCTGTGCATCTACCGCCAGTTGGCAGATCTTAACACTTGGTGGCGCCAAAATATATTGTTTGAAACACTGATCTTTTTTGGATCCCCTATTTTCTGTAGGTGATTGAGTTTCTGTTATATGGCTTTGGCATGGATATATAACAATTACGCATCCATCCATGAGTAATTCTGGTCTGTAATCACTCATTCACTCAGGACTTATTCATTCAGGTCTGTATATACATATTCATGTATATGCATGTTAGTATCCTGTCAGTTGTATCTTTTTTCATTGCTTTTAGTATATTGAATATGCAATACGTGCATTTATCTGTAATTAAACCCTGCACTAAGGACTGTATTTTAAGGGAATTACTATTATTACCCTAAATTATATTATACACACATTTAGCTATTTAAGTATCTCTTCCTGTCATTTACCTGTACAGTTAATTTAACCATGCAAAATATTCACTTACCTGTTCATTTAACCGGACTGTATATTAAGTAAACTATTATTACCCTCACTCATATCATACGCACTTTTAGCTATTTAAGTATTTCTCTGCCATCAGCCTGTATAGTATAGTTAACTATGCAAATACTCCTTATTTACCTATATCAACTTGTATAGTGTACATATTCAGCTGTTCACCCATACTATGCAATGTCTTTTTATAGCTTTTTGCACTCCAGACTTCTTGTATTTTTATACTTTTTCATACTGCTGCTCTATGTATCATGTATCTGTCTTCTGTGTGTATTTTCGTTCTGGCATTTTGCACCTGCCCTGTGTTTTTTCGTAGCTGCTTGACGAAGAAATTTCCCCTCTGGGATCAATAAAGTATCTATCTATATTTGATTAGTGTTGTATTATATTTATAATTTGCAAATCAGATTTTCTTTCAATATATGCAAACACACTGATCAACAGATGAGGCAGGACTTGGTTGTCCTAGGATGTCTGACCCCCTTGTCCTAAAGGGAGAAACAAAGAGAACATTCAGGCTGTCAGCCAACAGATGATTGGTTACAGCAGGGATTCCCAACCACTAGGCCGTGGACCGGCCTGCCATTTTTATAGTTTATAGCCTGGCTAATGCACAGATCTGTGATATACAAACCGGTCGGAAAACCATTCTTTCCTCCGCAATATTAAAAACACAAACAATAAAGATGGATTTAGGGCCTACCTAATAACGTGTAAACATGGGTGAGGTGTTGGTCTGTATGGGTCGGTCGATCTGTGTTCAAGCGCAACAGCACTAGCGTGCTGAACCAGTCTTTTCCATGAACGGCCCTACATGCTTATTATCTTTGTCGTAGGTTTAGTATAAATGGGTCTGACACGGGTTATACCCACTTCAAATATACAGGGTAAAACCCTGGTTCTTGGTGTGAAAGGGGTAAAGTATTTGCATGGGGCGAGGCTCCCACCACCGTCTCTGATCAATTCATTGTTGCCGCACTTCTGAACTGAAATATGAACTGAAGCTTACTTACAAAGGTTCTACCTACTAACTAGCACTTTGCAGTGTCAATATTACAGACTGGTCACATAAACAATATCAAAGAGCCAACAGAGTCTGGTGCTTTGGTTGGGTCAGATATTTAACATTCTCCCCAAAATAATTGTATTGTTGTTTCTACTGGAACCAAAAATGATCATGAATCAAGCAATACTTATCTATGGGAAGTATATCATCATCTACAGCAACCACAGTTGGTTCCTGTACTTCGTGCTTAGTGATCTCGACGTCTCTTAAAATATCTTATCTCATCTTCTTGCATTGCTTGGAAGTCATTTTCTGTGACATTCTATGGATGAACAAAGAACACATTTTCAGTGTAAACCAAAGTACTGTTGAAAAATGTTGCCCATTTTAGTTGGCTTCTATTCGGCTACACATGGCCAAGCTATAGCCAGGCTCCTAGCTAATGCTATTATAATGTAGTTAGCTAGCCATCAAAAAGCAAACTGGCTTATCCTGCTATGGCAACGATTAACCTAATCGCTAAGTTAATGTTACTGGTATTGATTGGCCTAGAGAACTTTGGGAAAGTTTGAAATGAGGAGTACTGTAAGAAATATTTGAATATGTAAATGTCCAGTGAATCCAACTTTAATCTTGAGCTCCTACGTAGCCTAGTTAGCTAGTCTCATAGGTTCTAGGAATGTACACTGCAAGGCCGGGCTGACATTGACCAGTGGAGGCTGGTGGGAGGAGCTATAGGAGGACGGGCTCATTGTAATGGCTGGAATGGAATAAATGGATCAGAGTCAAACAGTTTCTAAATGTTTGATACAGTTTCATTCATTCCATTCCAGCCATTACAATGAGCCTGTCCTCCTATAGCTCCTCCCACCAGCCTCCTCTAACAGTGGCCTATATATTATTTAACCAGGTGGAACACGTTTTTTTAAATGTTGCTATGAACATGCATTGAAGAGAATAATCTAAGCTTTCCAGTGGCCAGTGTCCTTCATAATTGTGCATGTACTGCTCAAGAAATTAGATTTCCAGTCTTTCTACAAGGGCTCGCACTCTGTCCAGGCTGCATTCCAAGTCTGGACACTGGACTGCAAGTCCATGTAGAGCGAGTGAAAATCTTGGGAGACGCACACCCTTCTGGTCTACCTTTGGCCTGCAGCCTACCACTCAAGTTGATTCATATCTGTCTGGAAAGCTTTTGTTCTCCTATTTCCAACATTGTCGATGTATTCCTACTGCTTCTGAAAAAATATTGATAATCATAGTAGAATTGAATGTAGTAGAATTACTTAGCCTACGTTCCATTTCAATTACCACTTAGTGTCAGTCTCTAAAACACAAACCTGTGTCTGAGTTAAATGTGCATGTTTCATTGCAGGATTTATTGAAACGAGTAGTCATCATCAGACTCCCTCCTGCTCCATCCGGAAGGATTCTATGTTTAGCCTTTCTCGGGTTCCACTTACGGATTGGGTAGGTTAATGAATTTGACACACTAAGAAGGTTTTGGATAATTGCATTTTTAGAAAGTGGTTCACAATCAGGGGCTGCATAACCCAAAAGAGCTTGCAAAAATCCCTAACACTTTTTCATTTTTGTTTTTCCACTGGGATGGCATGCTTTATTGATGATTAAATAGCTGGGCTAGTGGTAGACCTGCCAAGATCAGAAAATACATAATTTTGAATACTTTGTTAATAGCTGTCACCCACAGAAAGTCCATGCTCTTTCAGCCCCCAATACAATTAAGCATAACAACCATACACAAGGTACTGGTGAGTGTGGGGCTCTCTGCTAAGTAATTACATGTTAGTTAGTGTTTCGTGGCATAGGTTAGTATGCCGCCCTACTGGAAAAGTGAAAGTGGGGATAGTAGTCAGTTGTACAACTGAATGAACTCAACTGAAATGTGTCTTCCGCATTTAACCCAACCCTTCTGAATCTGAGAGGTGCGGAGAAATGACTGGCCACTAACCACTTTAATAATGTTTCCGTGTCTTGCATTACTCATCTCTATGCATAAACTGCACTCTACACTATTCTACGGTATCTTAGACACTTTAATGTGTTTACATATTGCATCACCCATGTCATATGTATATACTGTATGGTATTCTATACTACGCCACTGACTGTTAAACAGCCATCTCCAGCACACCAGGGGCAGCTGCCTATAGACATATATTAGAAATTACTGGCCACTAACCACTTTAATAATGTTTCCGTATCTGACATTACTAATCTCATATGTATAAACTGTAGTCTACACTATTCTACGGTATCTTAGCCACTTTGTGTTTACATATTGTATCACCCATCTCATATGTGTATATACTGTATTCGATTTGTTTAACACTTTTTGGTTACTACATGATGTGTTATGTCATAGTTTTGATGTCTTCACTTTTATTCTACAATGTAAAAAATTGTGCAAATAAAGAAAAACCCTTGAATGAGTAATATTCCAAACTTTTGGCCTTTTGGCCTCCTTACTTAGATTTATGTGTATATGTTGTGAAACTGTTAGATATTACTTGTTAGATATTACTACACTGTCAGAGCTAGAAGCACAAGCATTTTGCTACACCCTCAATAACATCTTCTAAACACGTATATGTGACCAATACATTTTGATTTGAACACTGGAATTTGTATTTATTTTGAAATGTTTATTTAATTTAAATGTAATCTGCATAAACAATATTAACCACGTTGATTCTATATGTATTGAAGTTGTGTAGAATTGGAAATCTGAATTTTAAATTGTTAACATTCATTTGAGACCAATGCACATATGGGACACACTTCTGTGTTTGGGCTCCCCCAATCCTTCAGCTTTAACAGCTTGTCATGTGGGGAAAATCTGTTTTGAGAAAGGAGGATAACCACAGACAGAACAGCATCTGGTTGCTTTAAAGACTTAATTGGAGTTGGGGGATTACAGTTAGGATGAAAGAGAGGATACAATGTTTCTGCCCCATCTGGTTAGTCTTTACAGTGGAGTAGTACGACTCATACAAATAGTACTACTATCCCAGAGTCCTACTGTACACTGTGGAATGATTCCAAATATCCTTCATGATCAAATTGTATTGGTCATATACACATATTTAGCAGGTGTTATTGCGGGTGTAGCGAAATGCTCGTGTTCCTAGCTCCTACAGTGCAGTAGTATCTAACAATTCAAAATAACGAAAGAAACAGTCCCATTCCGCTGCTATCGAAATGTGCAAAGAGTCCATACCATAAAAGATTAGCACGAGAAGCATCACAGAGGAGTGGGTGAGTTTGTATACAACTGGACTATGATACATACTTCATCTTAACCTGTTGTATTCTTCTGGAGGTTTTTAAATCTATTAAATGGCACCCCCGATCAGGGGCGGCCAACCCTACTCTTGAAGAGATAATAGACGTACAGGCTTCTATGTCATCTAATCAAGTCCTGATGAGCAGGTGCTTAGTTTGGTCAGGTGTGTTTAGAGCAGGGTTGGATCAAAAGCCTGCAAAGCCAGTAGCCCTTGAGAGGAGGGTTGGGTATCCCTGTGCTAGACGTTTAGGGACTAGGGAAACACTATGGTTTCCAGTTATCTACTGCACGGAATGAATGTCGAGGAATGCATCCTGTCTGCATTGCTAGAAAACAAATTCAAAATGTATTAAATGATTCACCAGGAGAGGAGCTAACCTGGTGCAGAAAACCCCCCTCCCTCCCTCTCATCCTGGGGGGCCACAGCTTCATCTTCCAAGAGGACCAGTGTGTGCTGCAGCAGGGGCCCGAAGGGGCCAAGGGCCGTAGCCCCAAGGCAGGGGACCAGACCCGCGTCCACCGCCTGAAGAATAAGAACTGGGAGTTACAGGAGGAGAATAATATCCTGATGCTTCAGGTGGAACTGCTGATGGACATGCTGGCAGAGACCAGGACTCTGATCTTGGGGAGGGAGGCAGCCAGGACAGCCTCACATCACCATAACATAACATAAGCTTCCAGAGTGGGTCTACTAAAAGAAAGTTCAACAAACGATTAAGATGACAGTAGTGTGTGATGGTTAGTTTGACTGGGTGAAGTGGTTACTGATGGATCAATAAACAGGGGCTGACTCTCATCTTTTGTTTTATTGGACTTGGTGTTTTAGATTGACAGGTATTTGACTGACTCTAATTTGACTGACTATTCCAGCCTGCGCTAGAGCCAAGTGTGTGTGCGTTGTGGCGGCTTCAAACCACTTCTGATGCATAGTTGTCTGCTGAGTGCTTTCAGGGGTGTGGTGGAGGGATGGGAGATGAGGCGGGAGAAACCTCATGCTATTTCTTTTCAACAGCGCCGTAGCCAGAATATGCTGCGGCAAAAATAGAAATCCTTCCAACTTTGCAATGGAAATGTAGTGGCTCCCATTCTGTGCACCTTTGCATTGCCACTTCGCATGGCTGTCATTGAACACCATTGGTTTTACTGAGTTTACGATGCATACTTTTGATCGGTTTGGAAACACCCTTAGTCTACTTTTGTGTACTGGTTTGTCCAGGAACATAGTGTGGTGCGCAGATGCTGTGGTGGTTACCCCTTAACTGATGCCACATTAGTCCCTAAGAACTGTGGGTAAAAATATGTCTGTGCCAATGGACTTCCTGTCTGAATAGGAAGCTTTTCCACACCAAGTGTTCCACAGCTGGCTCACACACACCTTAGCCTACATACACACACACACACACACACACACACACACACACACACACACACACACACACACACACACACACACACACTAAAGCTCATGATCTAAGTTACAAGTATTCTATTCATGTTTAGAAGCTGAATTAATTTCTCACTGATACTGTTTGTGCATCACACTGTCCCTATTGATTCCCTGTTTATAGTTTAGCAGAATTCCAATGGGCAGCTTTCACGGGTCAATAGTTTAGCTTGCGAAAACACTTAATATGCTAACTGTCGTCAGAACATTTGCATCCACAAGAGACCAGTAAACCCATATTTTTCTTTCCTTTAACAACTGGGATACATCTGAAGAAAGATGATGACGGAGAGAGGAAAAAGCGAGGAAACGTTTGTATCTTGTGCCAGCACAGAGAAAATATGTGGAGCTTCCTTCTCCTCTGAAGTCCTGTGAGCCGTTAACTTGGGATGAGCCTTGGGTCCTGATATTCCCTCAACAGCTCCGTGAAGGAATTGCTAATAAAATGCAGATAAAACTCAAGGGTGACTGACAACAAAGAAAGAATCGCTTCTAGAGACTTGGACATGTATCTTTATTCGTAGTCACTGTTTATAAATGTATTTTCAATGTCATGAAACACTGACACCAATTACACTGCAGCTTCATGCTCATTTTATCGTTTATAAACATTTGCTTTCAGTTGGGAGATAACATCATGAACCCATTCTCTCATCCTTAGTGGAATGTAAGTACTTCATTGAGAGAAAATGTGTAGGCATGTGAAGAATGCATCTGCTTGAACTGTCTTAGATTTCGCTAATGTCATCGAATCAACCCAATGCTGAAGAAATGGGGTTGGAATGCTCAACCTAGAATTGAACTCAAGGATTCGCTGTGAACAGGATCTACGGACCAAGGGAGAGGACATGCGAGAGAGGAAGCCTTTTTGAAATATTGGGACATGCCATGTGCGAGTGGCACACTACAATGAAGTGTCAGTGCATCGTAAATTAAGAGGCAAACAGTGACATTTTAGCAGCTTGTAACTTGAATAACCAGAGGAAGTTTGGGCTATATGTGTCTGTTGTTGTGTGTGTGGAAGTAGCAGTGCTCCTGGGATTAATTGTAGCTTCCTGTCATTGTGAATCCTCTCAGGCCTTCTGACCTTCTCCCCTCACCAGACACTCCCGCCAAGGTAAAACCACTACAACAACTTTTCCTTCGCCAAGGTAAAACCATTAAAACAACTTTTCCTTCTGCCAGTAGGCCTCTATGTCCATGAAGGAATTGCAGCAATGATACTTGTTGTTGAAATGACCTTGCTGCCCAGATACAGTAGGTCTATGTATGACACATCCACACAAAGCTGTGATGGGCTCTTTCTCAATTGTCTCAATTGATTCCTCGTACCCTCCCCTTGATTCTTTACCAAACACATTAGCAGAGAAAGTCTGAGGATCTCTGGATTCTTGTTTCCAGAACATTCACACTTGTATGTTATTCAGACCAAAATGTGTATGTTTGGAATGTTCCGTCTCCATACTGCATGATAAGCGGATGGTGTATCCAGGTCAGGGGAAGTCAGTCAGTCTCTGTAAGGGGAAATTTCCCTTCCCTGCCGTTGCATCGGGGCTAGAAGCCAACTGGATCAGTGTCTAGTGTTTACTGTCTTTAAGGCCTTGTTGCTGTCTAAATCATCAGTGTGGAAGCCAGAGAGGAAGTGTTGAGCCCCAGGTTAAAAGACAATGGAAAAAGTGTTTACAGTCAATGGGCCAAGTTTTAAATTGAGATGTGCGCAACTCAGATTGTCATGCAAGTCCCCCATTGACATCAATGTATGACTTAATGCAAGTCTCTGACTACAATGTATGATTTTCACAACAGTTCCACTTAAGCATGCGTATCTCAATGTAGAATTCGGCCTTATGACAGAGTTCTACAGTAGCAGAGGATGGGATCCTAATCAACTCCTCCTTATCATCAGAAAGGAAACGCAGACTATGTTTGAAGACTAAAATGGGACCCTTGTGGCTCCCTTGTGGTGTGTTGTTGTAGTTGCTTGTTGCCATAAGTCTTTATCTTTCATGTTTCTGTATTAATTGATGTCTTACCATTTAGATTAGAGTTACTGTACCACCAACTGAATTCCTGGTATCCCTAGTTGGGAACCACTTGATTAGACTAACAAGAAAGGGATTGTGGAGGGATGTTAGTGATTTTTGATGATTCAAGTCATTGTTATGAGTGGGAATGTGTTCAATCAAGTTAAACAAAGGTAGAGTCAATTTAAAGTCAAGCTTATTTGTATCCCAACTATTCCTTCCTCTTCCTGTGAGCCCTCCACCCCTCCAAACCCTCCATTCTCTATCATCACATAAATAAAAACACTTCTATTTAAGTGTCACAGCAAGGAAAGCAATAAACCATTAAGGTGAAGGAAGCAACAGGTTTTGCTGATGCTCCCAAGGACTGCGGTGGGTGATTGTTCGGGCTGGTGTTACAATATCAAAGGCTGTGTGGTCTAACTTTATGTTTGCCACGGCCACTCACAGGAAGTCAAAGTGCAGGTTTATCAGTGTGTTGTGTCACCACTCTGTTTCATGCTACTGGAAGGCCAGGGTAGTGCAGTGCATAACGCTAAGGGGCTAACAGGTGGGGCTGTTTTAAACATTTTGTTAGCATTTAGCAGGCTAGGCCTAGGGCAGTTTAATTAATAGACAAGAGTTGGTGTAAATGCCAAAGAGTGCCCATACTACATACCCATCATAAAGGCTGTTAAATCACTGTGAAAGGAAAGTGAGCACTTCACCCTGCCGGTGAGCACTGCACCCGGTTGGTGACCGCTTCACCTTGTCTGTGACCACTGCACCCTGTCTGTGACCACTGCACCTTGTCTGTGACCACTGCACTCACAGCTAATATGAATTTGAAGAATGCTGATGGGTTGACATCTGAGACAAAGCAGAGTGCTTCTCTAACCAGAATAGATTCAGACCCTACACTGGCTTACAGCTGCACTGGGGTCGGACAGACTTCCTGTTAAGATTAAGACACTGCGGAGCC
Organism: Thymallus thymallus; assembly: GCA_023634145.1. Lineage (NCBI taxonomy): Eukaryota > Metazoa > Chordata > Actinopteri > Salmoniformes > Salmonidae > Thymallus > Thymallus thymallus. The sequence continues at coordinate 18,416,330 of CM042385.1, forward strand.
GGCGCAAGATGTGGCTTCGGAAAACATACCTCAATCCAGGTGTGAGAAATGCGTTGTATTTCGAATTGTCCTATTATCCTATCTGTTACACCAAGAAGATTGAACGTCTGCTAGTTTTCTGAAAAACTGCCCTTTTCGCCTTCATGCTAGGTAGCAGTAACAATGCGCACGATAGCGGAGTGAACAGGCTGTGGCTCGGGTGGTTGAAGTCCTTGATGATCTTTTTGGCCTTCCTGTAACATTGGCTGCTGCAGATGTCCTGGAGGGCAGGCAGTGTGCCCTCTGTGATGCGTTGGACAGACTGCACCATTGCGGGTGGAGCAGTTGACGTATCAGGCAGTGATACAGCCCGACATGATGGTCTCAAATGTGCATCTGTAAAAGTTTGTGAGGGTCTTAGGTGCTAAGCCAAATTTCTTCAGCCTCCCGAGATTGAAGAGGCGCTGTGACTTTGTGGGTGGACCATTTCAGATTGGCAGTGATGTATACTCCAAGGAACTTGAAGCTAATCTAGAGCCAAGTGTGTTGATTTTTAGTACAAGGGTATTCTGCTATTGACATACTTGTTGAATTATGCAAGAGAACGTGACAACAACATTAATTAATGAGGCAGTCTAGACAGCACAGGTGAGTGCAAGTAGGCTAGACAGAGCAAGTGTTTGGTGGTTGCAGACGTGATCCCTTTATGCTAATTTATCCAAATGAGGCACATTTCATTTTCTTTATTTTTACACAAAATATATAAAAAAAGAATACCTGATACAATAACAAAATGTATATATGAGTGTATTCTAAGAAAAAAAAAGTGAAATTTGAAATAAATATAACTCCATTATTTGTCTGTGCCATTAAAATATTTTATTTACTATAATTTAGTCAATATCTGATGGATTATACAAATTCAAAAAGTTTGGAGTATCTTCGTCCATTGTCCAACTGTTGCATTATTTAAAATTGTTTTTAAATTTTTTTTACAATTTTGAGGACAGTTGCTAGTAGCAGAAGTCGCAGCAGCCGTTTTGGAATGGCAGTGTCAGCCAATCAGCACCTTTGTTGTTCAATGTGAGGTGCCATTCCATAATGGCTGCTGTGGCTACTGCTAGCTAGCATGAGGACAAAAACAGCAGTTTACTTAAAAACGATCAGTCGTTCAATTTTCTAGGTGTAACAGTTGGGATAATGGGACAATAAAGCAAACCTATGGCCCCTGCCATCTTATTAGTACATGGCCACAACATTATCTCCCCTTTCCTCACCTCTCTCTCTCCTGTCCTGTCTACACTTGACATTGGTGTTTCAACACCATCCCGGCTCCAGGAAGTCTGTTTCTGGCACTGACCACCAGATGGGATTTAGCTGCTTCCTGTGGCAGGAAGCTGGTTCAAGGATGCTAGGAGACGGTAAGGAGAGAGTGGGCAGAAAGGTTGAATGGGGGAGGACAGGGGAGTTGGGGGGAGGACGGAGGGGTAGAGTGGGACTCAAGGAGTGTTAGAGCTATGTCAACAAACAGCTCCAGGTTCTAACAAAGGCAGTTGGACAATGGTCGAAGGGTTAGCGGGTTCAGACCACTGAGTGTTTGGATGTAAACGGGCCCATGTCATTGCCTGTTGTTGTTGTCTATAAGCTATCTATCCAATAGGCTTAATGCTCAGGGTGGAAGAATCGCTGAGGAAGCTAAGGTAGCGGTGCTAGCATCCTCAGAGCTTAGCTTGGGGATTGGTCATGCGTAGTTGGGGTGGGCAGAATGTGTTAGGGATAGTGGTTAAACAGGCTGTTGTGTCATTTGTAAAGTGGAAAAAGTGTACTGCCACTACCTTGCATGAATTTCAGAACAAACTGAATAGATAGTTTGAGTATGTTTTACTTTTGTGTGCGTGTGTTGGTAAGAATACATACTCAGATTTAGGTTCAGAAAATGCTAATATAGCAGATGAGTGGCACACCTGCATCCTCCCTGGGGGGTGGTGTGTCTGTCACATAACCTCTATCCTGTCCCAATGATCACTGTCTCACTTCCAATATATAGGTCAGTTGTCCAGCTAAAATATATCCTGTCTTTAAATATACCCAAATCACGTCTGTGATATACACACACACACACACACACACACACACACACACACACACACACACACACACACACACACACACACACACACACACACACACACACACACACAACCTCTCTCGTCTGTGAGTAGGCACTGAGTGAGACTGAGCCAGGTAGGACTACTTAACTGTGTGTGTGGATGTTTATGAAGAGCTCCTGGTCTTGTAATCATGGGGCCTTGGCAGGAAAATATTGAGGGGTGTGAGGGTGTCTGTTAATACTAGCTTATTTGAGGAATCATTTGTATTTGTGAATTCATGCAACATACTGTACATAATGTCAGTGTGATTGACAAAGCAGTAAGCAGAGGAATTATAGTTAAAGATTTATGTTGTGTATCCATTCAAATGTGCGATCCAAGGCTATTGTGTGTGTGTGGGAGGGGTGAGGGGGGTTGGAGAGGCGTTTCAAAACATTTCTACTGAACACCACTGCTGGTTTGGAGTGTGGCTAGATTCTACCAAAATGACTGGAAGTCAGAGAGATTCTGTTCTCCTATTCTTTTTCTAAGTGCCACTTTCACAGACCTCGTGACCCCTCACTAGTTTCCCAGTTTCTGTGGGATGTGGTGATTGTGTGACCTGGTTGCTATATCCGAATAGCTCCTCATTTTTCTGTGATGATACAGTGTGTACATATACAGAAATAACACTGGTGGTAAATGTTGTTTTTCTATGAAACATGTTGAATTGGGAAGAGGAATTTAGTCTTCCTCAAGACAGTGTGTCCGTGTGCGTGCGTGCGTATTTTTGTAGTCCAGTTGTGTGTGTGTGTGTGTGTGTGTGTGTGTGTGTGTTGTTGTCACCCTGTGTGACTCACCCAGTAAAGGCAGGAACCACTCCACCTTTGGAGGGCAGAGATGCCTAACACATGGTCTTGCCAGTGTTTTCCCAATCAACTGGGTGAGTGTGTGTTCACACACAGCTGCAGGAAATATGGTAATTACAGTGCCTTCAGAGGTTTTCATACCCCTTGACTCATTCCACATTTCGTGTTACAGCCTGAATTTGAAATGGATTAAATGTATGTTTTTTTCTCACCCATCTATACACAATACCCCATAATGACAAAGTGAAAACAAGTTTTTAGAAATGTTAGCACATTTAGGGAAAATTAAATACAGAATTAACTCATTTCCATAAGTATCCACACCCCTGAGTCCATACTTTGTAGTAGCACCTTTGTCAGAGATTACAGCTGTGAGTCTTTCTAGGAAATTTGTCCATTACTCTTTTCAAATTTCTTCAAGCACTGTCAAATTGGTGGTTGACCGTTGCTAGACAACAATTTTCAGGTCTTGCCATAGATTTTCAAGTAGATTAAAGTCAAAACTGTTACTCAGTTTTACTCAGAATGCAACATTTACTGTTTTCTTGGTAAGAAACTCCAGTGTATATTTGACCTTTTTTTATGTTATTGTCCTGCTGAAAGGTGAATTCAACTCCCAGTGTCTGGTGTAAAGCAGACTGAACCAGGTTTTTGTCTAGGATTTTGCCTGTGCTTAGCTCCATTTCGTTTAATTTTTATCCGGAAAAATTCCCCAGTCCTTAACGATTACAAGAATACCCATAACATGATGCAGTCACCACTATGCTTGAAAATATGGAGGTGGTACTCAGTTATGTGTTGTATTGGATTTACCCCACACACATACTTACACACACCATTTGATTTATGGACTGCTGAATGTCTATTTTTTTTATTTTGCTTTGTTTGCTATTATGTCTATCTCTGATAAGCTACCCAGGAAAGCTCTGAAAATAGCCCATAATAATATATGTAGCCTGAAATCAATAACTTGCTAACATCAGATAACATTCATATATTACCCATTTCTGAGACTGACTTAGATAATTAATTTGATGAGACAGCAGTAGCAATACAAGGATATAACATCTATAGAAGAGACAGGAATGCTTATGGGGGAGGTGTTGCTGTATATATTCTGAGCCGTATCTCTGTATTTCTAAGAGAATATCTTATGTCAAGTGTTATTGAAGCCTTGTGGTTGCAGGTTCACTTGGCACATCTAAAGCCTTTTCTTTTGGGGTGTTGCTATAGGCCACCAAGTGCTAACAGTCAGTATCTAAATAATATGTGTGAAATGCTAGATAGTGTATGTGATTTAAACAGAGAGGTCTACTTTCTTGGGGACCTGAATATTGACTGGTTTTCATCAAGCTGTCCGCTCAAGAGGAAGCTTCTCACTGTAACCAGTGCCTGTAATCTGGTTCAGGTTATTAATAAATTTGCCAGGGTGTTTACAAACACTACAGGAACAAGATCATCCACATGTATTGATCACATGTTTACTAATACTGTAGAACTTTGTTCTAAAGCTGTGGCCGTACCCATTGGATGCAGTGATCACAATATATTGGCTATATCCAGGAAAGCCAAAGTTCCAAAAGCTGGGCTTAAAATAGTGTATAAAGATTTTGCTGTGACTCTTATCTTGATGATGTTAAAAATATTTGTTGGTCTGATGTGATTAATAAGGAGTATCCAGACGTTGTACTTTATTAATTTATGAAATTGCTTCGTCCAAGTGTTGATAAACATGCACTTGTTAAGAAACTGACTGTTAGAACTGTTAAGGCTCCATGGATTGATTAGGAATTGAACAACTGTATGGTTGAAAGAAATTGGGTGAAAGGAGTGGCTAATGCATCTACCTGCACATCTGACTGGCTGGCTTACAGCAAATTTAGAAATTATGTGACTAAACTCAGCAAAAAGAATAAGAAACTGTATTGTGAAGCCAAGATCAATGATATAAATAATGATGGAAAACAAATGTTGTAGTACTTTAAGTTAAATTATGGGCAGAAAGACAAATTCAACTCCATCTTTCATAGAATCAGATTCAGTGTTGTAAAAATACTTTAAAGTACTACTTAAGTAGTTTTGGGGGGTATTGTTATATTTTGAATGCTTAGCAGGACAGGAATATGGTCCAATTCACGCACTTACCAAGAGAACATCCCTGGTCATACCTACTGCCTCTGATCTGGAGGACAAAACACAAATGCTTCATCTGTAAAGCATGTCTGAATGTTGGAGTGTGCCCCTGGCTATCTGATTTCCTTAATATAAGGAATTTGAAATTATTTATACTTTTACTTTTGCTTTGTATACTTAAGTATATTTTAGCAATTACATTTACTTTTGATACTTAACTATATATAAAGCCAAAAACTTTTAGACTTAAGTAGTATTTTACTGGGTGACTTTCACTTTTACTTGAGTCATTTTCTATTAAGGTATCTTTTACTCAAGTATGACTATTGGGTACTTTTTCCACCGCTGATCAGATGGCTTATTCATCACAAAAACATTTGATGTTGCCAATTATTTTAATGTTTACTTAATTGGCAAAGTGGGCAAACTTAGGCAGGAAATGCCAAGAACGAACAGTGAGCCATCGTACTCATGCATAAAGAAACAAATAATGAAAGACAAGCATTGTAAGTTAGAATTTTGTAAAGTTAGTGTGGGAGAGGTGGAAGAATTATTGTTCTCGATCCATACTGACAAACTTCCTGGCATTGACAACTTAGAAAGCTACTGAGGATGGTAGCTGACTCTATAGCCACTCCTATCTGTCATATCTTTAATCTGAGTTTAGAGGAAAGTATTTTTCCTCAGGCCTGGAGGGAAGCCAAAGTCATTCCGCAACCCAAGAGTGGCAAAGCAGCCTTTACTGGTTCTAACAGCAGATCTATCAGCAGGTGCTAGCTCTTAGCAAACTGTTGGAAAAAATGTTTGACCAAATACAATGCTACTTCTCTGTAAACAAATGAACAACAGACTTTCAGTATGCTTACAGAAAGGGGCACACAAATGACTGACACAAATGACTGATGATTGGATGAAAGAAATTGATAATAAGAAGATTGTGGGAGCTGTACTGTTAGATTTGAGTGCAGCCTTTGATATTATTGACCATAACCTGTTGTTGAGAAAACATACACTACCGTTCAAAAGTTTGGGGTCACTTCGAAATTGTAAAAAATAATAATCTCCATTAAAATAACATCAAATTGATCCAAAATACAGTGTAGACATGGTTAATGTTGTAAATGACTATTATAGCTGGAAATGGCTGATTTTTTATGGAATATCTACACAGGCGTACAGAGGCCCATTATCAGCAACCATCACTCCTGTATTCCAATGGCACGTTGTGTTAGCTAATACAAGTTTATCATTTTAAAAGGCTATTTGATCATTAGAAAACCGTTTTGCAATAATGTTAGCACAGCTGAAAACTGTTATGCTGATTAAAGAAGCAATAATACTGGCCTTCTTTAGACTAGTTAAGTATCTGGAGCATCAGCATTTGTGGGTTTGAATACAGGCTCAAAATGGCCAGAAACAAATAACTTTCCTCTGAAACTCGTCAGTCTATTCTTGTTCTGAGAAATGAAGGCTATTCCATGCGAGAAATTGACAAGAAACTGAAGATCTCGTACAATGCTGTATACTACTCCCTTTACAAAACAGCACAAACTGTCTCTAACCAGAATAGAAAGAGGAGTGGGAGGCCCCGGTGCACAACTGAGTACATTAGAGTGTCTAGTTTGAGAAACAGACGCCTCACAAGTCCTCAACTGGCAGCTTCATTAAATAGTACCCACAAAATACCAGTCTCAACGTCAACTCTTCACCATGCTCAAAGGAATATTCAATGTCTGCTTTTTTATGTTTACCTATCTACCAATAGGTGGCCTTCTTTGTGAGGCATTGGAAAACCTCCCTGGTCTTTGTGGTTGAATCTGCGTTTCAAATTCACTGCTCGACTGAGGGACCTTACAGATAACTGTGTGTGTATGGTACAGAGATGAGTCCATGCAACTTATTATGTGACTTGTTAAACACATTTTACTCCTGAACTGATTTAGGTTTGCCATAACAAAGGATTTGAATACTTATTGAACCAAGACATTTTTTATGAATTTGTAAAAATAATTCCACTTTGACATTATGGGGTATTTTGTGTAGGCCAGTGGCAAAATATCTACATTCAGGCTGTAACACAAAACATTTGGAAAAAGTCAAGGTGTATGAATACTTTCTTCATTTCCTCAGTCTTCTATCTTTTGAAGCTCTCTACTTTTTACTTTGCACTTTCTACTTTAGGGCAATTCCATGGTAACGGAATTACGCTGAGACTCCAATTTTTCACATTAAAATGTATGCCAAACAGAAACCACTGGTTTAACAAACCATACAACTCTATGCACAATGACTACTTTCAACAATTTACACAGTAAAGAAAATCTAATTTACGGTAAAATCTCCCTCAGTTTTGTATTGTTTCCATACTTTGTATCTGCACAGTTTTCTGTAAATGTGTTTCTATAAAATCTTAAGTGGAAATTGTTAAAAGTAGTCATTGTGCATAGATTTCTATGGTTTGTTAAACTTTGAAATCAATGTTTTTTTTTTGGCATACATACTTTCTCTGCTCGAATCCAAATTGTTTCTTTAGGTGTCGGTTCAGTCAGTAATATTGTCTTTAGAAACGTGAGTGTGTGTCTGTGAGTGCTTATGCATGCATGCACGCACACATTATGTGTGTGTGTGGGTGTAATCACTACGGTCAAACAGACAGAGAGCCTCTCCTGTAGACTCCAGCAGCTACTAGACTAGACAGAGGCAGGGAAATTGCACTTGGTCTTGCTGTCTTGTTTACCAGCGCCCATATCCTTTATCTGTCTGGAAAACAACAACTCAAATAGCTGGTTTCTTCCTGAAACCCCAGTGTCCCTCTGCGGCTTCGTCGACTCACTTTCCTGTTTTTCCAAGTATCAACAGCTATTGTTTTCCATTCACAATGATGTTTAGATTAGATACCCAAACCCCGGTCCGCACTAAAATGAGAATGAAAAGGAAGGTATGTGTGTGTGTGTGTAGGAGTCTCTCTGTTGGGGGTCTCCAACGTGAGAGGTGGGAGAGAGAGGGATGTATATGTTTAAGTGAGGGGAAAACTGAAGAAATGCTCCACACACACAAGAAAACTTTCATCTCGACAGGATGTACACACACATACACACACACACACACACACACACACACACACACACACACACACACACACACACACACACACACACACACACACACACACACACACACACACACACACCAACAAACTCACAATAAATATGGCAACCAGACTACTAGCGGCAGGAAGTCTCCCACAAATGAAAAGTCTTGTCAGATGCCAGCCTACATGGGCAGACTAACTTAGGGGGGGGGGGGTGTTGAGGAAGGGAAAGGAGGGGGGAAGATAATGGTTTGTCAGATTCTCTCTGATCTGTTGTTTCCACATGCTCTGCTTATCTGCTATGTGGAATAGAAAGCACAACTAAAGCCAGAGCCAAATGTAACCGTCTCCCTCTGTGTTAAACCCCTTGAAGCTGTCTGTGTTTTTGGCTCACTGCTTTCCTCCTTCTCCTTAGCTGCGGCGTGTTTGTCTGTAGTGACTTTAGTGATAGATTAATTATCTGAGTGCCAAAAAGGGGATTGAGTATTATTCTAAAACAGTGTAGCAGTACCTGTGTATGTGTGCTGCAGTGGAGGCTGCTGAGGGGAGGACAGCTCATAATAATGGCCCGGAGTGGAGTGAATGGTATCAAACATGGCTTTCGTGTGTTTGATAACGTTACATTCGCTCCATTACACTCCATTTCAGCCATTGTTATGAGCAGTCCTCCCCTCAGCAGCCTCCACTGGTGTGCTTGTAATGCATACTAAAGCTTAGGATCAGACTATAACCTAAGAGCAGTGTTTCCCAAATGGTCACCGGTGGTCACTCGGTAAGGTGTGTTTGTATGTGTGTGAATAGGAAGCTTTCCTTTGCTTTTCCTGTTATACTCCAGCGGTGAAGAGGAGTCACTCAGGATTGTGTGTAGGGAACCAAACGCTTCAGTGGTGCATATTATTGGAATGCAAATAAACCCTGAACAGGGATGATAAACACACACACCACTACCTTACTACAGTTTTCTCTCCTTGATGTCCTCCACTCTAGGCTGTATCACAACCGGCCGTGATTGGGAGTCCCATAGGGCGGCGCACAATTGGCCCAGTGTCGTCCAGGTTTGGCCGGGGTAGGCCATCACTGTAAATAAGAATTTGTTCTTAACTGACTTGCCTAGTTAAATAAAGGTTAAATAAGAGTCCAGCTTTGAGTCCACTTCTAGGTTTTCTTGACTGCTCGATTTCTTATGGAGCCTGCAAAAGAATCAAGATGCGTATGTTTTGAGAACTACCTGGGTTTAGGAGAGTAAACTTTCAAATCAGTGAAATGTACAGTATGACAACAATTCTAATCAAAGATTTCCTACCGGGCAAAAACTGGTTGAATCAACATTGTTTCCACGTAATTGCAACAAAAATCTTGCAACGAAAACCAATTTTTGGGGGATGATTTCACATGGAATTCACGTTAGTTGACAACTCAACGAAATGTAAACCAAAACTAGATGTTGAAATGATGTCTGTGCCCAGTGGTGGCTTATTCTTATTCTGAAATCTGTCAGGTAACAGTATTCTTTTGGGGATAAACCATTTCAAAAAGTTTGCTTTGTAGAAAAGAAAATAGGGCTGATCATTACCACACACTACCACACACTAACCACATGCTCTCCCACAGATGTGGAGGTTGAGACTGTTGAAAGTTACAACACACCTTCATACACATGTTATGGTAATTAGGAGAGGGAGTAGTGGTGTGTGTGCCCGTGTGTGTTTATACTCTGATAGAGAGAGAGAATTGTTAAGGACTCCCACCAGCTCTCCAAATGGGGATAATTGTTTTAGGAGAACAGCTTTATGTGTGAAACGGATCCCCTGTTTGTTTAGGAGATAGAACCTAATCGTATTGGCCGACCTCTGCTCTCTCTGGCCGCACAGAGACGGTCACTCTGAGGGGAGTCCGCCTCCCCTTTTGTCTTTTTACGAAGTCTGGGGACCCTTAACTATGTCTCTGAAAACATACAGTGGAGAGGGACTGGTATCTTTAGCATCAATTTTCCCAGAGTTATCACCCTGTCTGGTGTTATCACTTTGTGAAAAGCTTTTATTGGCCCGCACAGTGATGGGTTTGTTGATGTCCGAGCTGAAAGGGAAGTGATATGCTTGAAACTTCCCATGCTGTTGTTTCTGGTGTAGGTTATAGGCCTACGGTTCCTTCGGTCCAGCTCATCAAATAATTTATAAGCATTGTGATAATGCAAACAGGATATTTATATTAATGTAAACATTGATTGACCAGGTTGATTGGTCAGGTTTTGCATGTTGTGTTAACCGTACAGTGTATAACGTTGTTGTGAGCCCTTCGGTATGGATAGCTTCTACTTTTTACAGCAGCAAAAATTGTATGTTCTTGATTGTGCTATTTGTGATAAAAAAATAAAAGAAAACATATAATGTTACAACAAAACACAAAAGAAGACATAAAAGTCATCCAGAAAAGGGCATTTGACAATCTAAAAGACATTTGCGACTGACAAGTTTGAAGTTGCCCACACATTTATCAGCAAGAGATATCTAGTGTTTAGGATTTCTGTCGCAGCCCAGACCATACATCATGCAGCTCTGAATGGAGAGCAGGCCTGGTTACAGCCCACTAATGAGTTAAAGATCCACAATGCAAGGTTTTGATGTTTTTTTGAATATTGCAGGAAAAAAGAAACAAGGCAAAATGTGGTCTGGGGGCAGAGAGGGAGAGAGGCATGATCACATTTCTTTAAAAGCACTCAAATGTTGTTTCAACTCCTGGTTAATTTCCTGAGGGCCCATTTTTTTCTGTTTTAGGTTGTGGATTCCAGATTTGCATATGCTCCATCCCCCCTGTTCTGATTGGCTGGGTCCTCCCCTGCTTGTGTCATCACAGATCCAAACTTCCTCAGTGCTCTCCTAACTTTACTTTGTAGCTACAGGCTGATGAACCGGGAGGCTGGGAGCCAGCAGCTGTGTGAGTGAGTAATGCAGTAAGCTATGAGTATATGTATGTATAAGAGAAGGAGGCAAGAGTTATAGTTATAGGGTTCTGTATTTTAGTTCTCTGACTCAACTTAAGAGTTGTAAGGTTTTTGGTATAAAAAGGATGTAGGGTTGTCTTTAATTCATTTTTTTATTCTGTTTTGTTAGGAAATACATTAGATTGTTTCATTGATAGATTGAGCTCTAATTGTTGGTATATTTTGTGATGATATTCAGAGATCCTTTTAAAGTGTAAGAATATGGGTAGATAAGCTGTTTGATTCATGGTTTATATTGATAAAAACATAATTCTATGTTTTGATAATTTATAACTCAGATATTGGACTTTCAATATTTTATAAACTTCTTCAATACTTCTTTCAAAGGAGATATTTTCTATTAAAAGGTTTTACTTTTTTCATCAGTCATCAGTATTTAAATTGAAGAAGATCATTTTAGAGTAGGGGAAAATAATTACACTACCTTATCTCAGCAGTTTATAGTGGGTGTTAGACATGTCCCTTTAAATATCTGGACAGGACAGTAATATCTCACACAGTCATGCTTCTGGCTCTACTGCTGGTTCTATGCCTTGGTTCTGGGGCCCAGTCTTCAGACCCGGCACCATTAACTGTTATGTACAGAGTCTGGGAGGAGCAGCCTGTGGGCACCAGGGTCGGCCATCTGGTCGATGACCTGCGTCAGAGAGGCGAGACAGGGGCACTGGAGGATTTCCAGGTCGTGGAGCACGGTGAAGCCCTGCCTTTCTCCATCGGAGCGAGAGACGGGACTGTCTCCACCCTGGGCCAGCTGGACCGGGAGAAGTTGTGTCGAGGCTCGGACTTGTGTGAGCTGGCCTTTAGCGTCCTCTACAGGAAAGGTGGAGCTATCCACTTTCTAAGGGTGCAGGTGGAGGTGATGGACAAGAATGACCACAGCCCCACCTTCCCCAGTGGCCAGCAGGAATTGGAAATCTCTGAGACGGCGACGTTAAGGATGCGTATCCCCCTGGACCGAGCGGTGGACCCGGACGCCGGACCCAATGGCTTGCAGACCTATTCACTGTCCGTCAACCAGCACTTTGCCCTGGATGTAAGGAGCACTGCGGATGGCCCAAAGCAAGCAGAGCTGGTGGTGATCAAGGAGCTGGACAGGGAGGTGCAGTCCTCCTTTGAGCTGACTCTGGTGGCCTGGGACAAGGGGAACCCTCCTAGGTCGGGCAGTACTCTGGTCCGAGTCAAAGTCTTGGACTCTAACGACAACAGCCCCATGTTTGAGGACAGCACCCCCACCGTGGAACTAACCGAGGACACAGCCAGTGGGACTATCGTCATCAACCTCAAGGCCACGGACCCTGACCAAGGGGCCAACGGTGAGGTTGAGTACTCTCTAAGCAAGCATGCTCCACCTGACGTGCAGAAGCTTTTCAGTGTCCACCCCCAGAATGGGGCAGTGACATTAAAAGGCCAACTGGACTATGAGGACAAACACTCTTATGAGGTGGACATCCAGGCTCACGATCTTGGGCCCAACGCCATCCCCTCTCACTGTAAACTACACGTCAAGCTGAGGGACATCAATGATAATGCACCAAGGATCCACGTCACTTGGACACCTCCTGATTCCCCAGTGGCAACTGTTTTAGAGGGTGCACCGGAGGACACATTCCTTGCACTAGTGATGGTCTCTGATGCAGATTCCGGGGACAACGGGAATGTGCATGCCCACATCCAGCACGGATCAGGTCAATTCCGGCTCAAGAAAATCCATGGCGACAACTACATGATCGTAACCAATGGCACCCTGGATCGGGAAAAAGTAATGGAGTATAATCTCACGTTACTTGCCCAGGATTACGGTGACCCCCCGCTGTCATGTGTAAGACACCTAGTTGTCCATGTGTTGGATGAGAATGACAATGCCCCTGTGTTCTCCAAGTCCCACTACAGGGCTTCCTTCAAGGAGAACAATGCTGTGGGCCTCCAGGTCCTCAAGGTAGAGGCCAATGATGTGGATATTGAGCTCAGCGGCAGGGTATCCTACTCCATCCGAGAGTCCAATGAACTGGGAACTCCCACGGCATCTTTCACCATTCACCCCACCAGTGGCGTAGTCAGCGCCCAGCAGTCATTGGACTACGAGGAGTCACCCACCTACTCATTCATCGTGGAGGCCATAGACCACGGACATCCACCCCTCACCAGCACTGCCACGGTACTCATCGAGATCCAGGATGTCAATGACAACTACCCCGTCATCAAGGAGCCGATGCCAAAGAAAGGCATAGCCTTTGTGAGCGTCCCGGTCAACGCAGAGAAGGGGGAGATGGTGACAGAGCTAGGGGATGGTGCTGAAGAAGGCTCCACCTATCCTCCGACCGATCGCTCAGTCCAAAATGGACTTTCGGGATTCCTGGCCACTACAATCAAGGCCAACGATCTAGACTCTGGCCTCAATGGAAGACTCAGCTACATGATCACAGATGGAAACCCCACAGGACTGTTCAGGCTTGACGACACTACCGGACAACTGTACGTTAACACAACCAATGCTACAGAGCTCATTGGGAAGACTTTCAAAGTGGATATCGCTGTGTCGGACAAGGGCTCTCCAAGGCTAGTGACAAAGGCCACCTTGGAGGTGACTTTCATCAACTTGCGGGATCATCTGAAAAACTCAGCCCCTGGTAACCATGGCCAGCTGAGTTTCACCATGATGATGGCCATCTGCCTTGGGGCCAGCTGCCTCCTACTTCTTCTGGCTGTTGCCCTGGTGACCACCTTCTGTCGCCCCACGAAACGAGACAACCATGCCTACAACTGCAGGATGGCCGAGTCCACCTACAAGCGTCACCCTCGCCGTCCACAGAAGAACATCAGGAAGACGGACATCCAGCTGGTGCCAGTCCTGAGGGGACGAAAGGAGGACCCTCCGGAAGATGAGGATGAAGCCCAGCCCCTCTCCCCTATACCCCTGGTGGTTGAAGAGCAGCACACCGAAAGGCAATACAGCATATCCACCTCCATGTACCCAACAGTCCGCTCCCAGGCCTACCCTGAGGGGGGCGCAACGCTGCCAGTCTCCCATACCAGAACACTCAGGAAACCCGGGAGCATCGAGCTGGACGGCACTCTCCCTCGAACCCCCGCCACTCCTTACCGAACCCTGCGCAAGGCAAGAAACCCTTCGTCATCCTCCTCACTGTCTCAGACCAGTACCCTGAGGAGACATGGGAACTCTGAGATCCAGTCTAGGCCTGACGTTGAAGAGCCAGAACCATCCTCCCCAGTGTCCCAGGTAGCAACACTTAGAAGGCCCAAGAACACAGATACCAGAGGTGGACGTGATGCTGAAGACCACAGACGGATGCTGAGGAACTTGGTCCGTCTCTCCATGGCTGCCTTCGGAGACAACTCTATTGAGCTGTCTGCTGCCTCTCCAGAAGTACAGGTAATACACATGAATGCACATTCGGTATATATCATACAATGCATTACATTGATTTCCATAATTCTCATGTTAAATGATACCGTACATACATCTAACTAATAACAGACAGGTTTCTCACTTAAGTAAGTAACCGACAGGAATTGAGGTACATCGAAATTGATGTCCTGAGAGAAGATATTTCCCCCCCTCTGTTCCAGTCTGTTCCCCTATGCTATTTTGGCCTCGTGTATGGGTTACATATAGGAAGCCTGAGGGGACAGCTGACAGATGATGCTGGAGCCAAAGCATTGAGTTTATTCAGGTGCTCATGTGTCAGCCACTGTAATCCTGTCTACTCCCGTGCCCCCTGAGCAATCTCTCCTTTTACTCAATATCACATAACAGATTCATACAGAGGAGGAAAAATGCCCAGAAGAATCAGTAGACCACTCTTATTCTCTAAGGGGGAAACCCAGCCAAAGTAAACTCTGATATGTCTGTAGTGTAAGGACCTCGAGCCGTCAGTTACAAATGGTCCAAGTCGCTATTGCCAAACTCACTTTAAGCAAAGGAAAACAGCAACTGTAAAGGTCTGGTTTCCAACTACTCCAGAAATGCTGTGCTAGCCAAACGACACATCCTCATTGAGGGGGAATCCACACAGTCGACGATGCCAATGCCCAATGGGCTTAGAATAAAGAGTCTGGCAAGGTCTAAAGGCCTCACATGACTTCAATTTTAAGAGCAGGAAGAGGCCTGAGTCTTGACCCACCTTTCCTGCACCCCTGCCCGCTTGCCTCACTTAGGACTTTGGCTTTAGAGGACTCCCAAGGGGCCAAAATGTCTGAGATGGGGGGAGGGAGTCCCCCCCTCCCTCCGTCCTCGTCCTCCTCCTCCTCCTCCACGTTCATATTCCAGAAGTTCATCCTGGAAGGAAACTGGTCAGAGAAGAATAGCCCTTTTCTGTCCACCCTCGGCCCTCAGAGTGCAACACTTACATGTGCCCATGCACACACACACACATGCACACGCACACACACTACATTTACATACACACCTTTCTCTACACATCACAAAGGCTGTTTCCTCTCTGAGCGTGGGGCCACAGTTAGCGACACATCCGCTCCCATAACAAAGATGCCAGCACAAACCGCTCCAATTGGGGGTTTATGAAACCCATTCCTTCTCCCACAGAAAGTCACATGTTGCAACAGTTAAACCAACATATATCATGAACATAGTTAAAAAATGAGAACCACAGCACTTAATGGTATTTACATGCCTTTACATGCTGTGGCATGTTCAATTTAAGGCATTGCCTTTGTCAGGGAGTAAAACGATATCCAATACAGTTGGTATAAAACTGTCCAAACAGCCTCAATACACCACATTCCCCAAGCCCTACTTCGTTATTGTGACTTCTGTGTTATAATATCATTAGCTGGTTTCCATCCAATTGGTGACAGATTTTCATGCAAATATTCTCAAATCTGCAAGAAAAAAAAATGAATTTTCCCACTATACTGTAGGTGTGCTTCCATCAAATTGACTTTTCGCAAATAAAATGCTGTGAGTGATGACGAAGTGCACATAAAAAAAACTTTTTGGGCTTAATTTTCCATGTACCGAATAAAAAACATGTTATATGTGTTTCCATCCAATTGTTATCTTTGTCAATGATTTTGGCACTAAAAGTACAGCAAATGTGCCCACTCTGGTCTTTGCACGAACAGTTTGCAGATAGGCTACAGTGCAGACGGTACATGATGCGATTTTTATTTGTCAATTAGCAGCCAAGCACAGACTCTCATGTGACCAGCATTATTTATTTCATGTGTAGCCTAATAATATGCATGATATTCAAAGCCGTCCTGGGAGGACCATACAACATAGTATTGTGTGACTGCAAGTTTACTTCGACATGATGGTTATTCTATTAATATTTGCGCTTAAAAGCGTTTCCATCGCGATTGTCGCATAATTCGTTTTTCAGGCACAAAAATATCCCACCATGTCCAACAAACAAAAAGTATATTGACGTTTATACATTTGTACCTACACTTGTGTTTCCATCTCACCTGGCGTGTTTTTTATGCGGAATGACTTTACTAGCATAAAATTGTTGGCTGGAAACATGGTTACTGTCTCCTAACCCCTTTCTCCTCCTGCCAATTTACAGCAGATCTCCCAGCTCCTCTCACTGCTCCACCAGGGCCAGCTGCAGCCGAGACCCAACTTCCGAGGCAACAAGTACTCCCATCGCGCTGGCAGGTGAGCACATTTCCTCTTTCTTTCTTTTTTTTCTTCCCCTTTTCTTTCAATTATCCTTCCTTTGTTGAGACATTTGGTTGTTGGTCACTACCACCCATACATCGATAATTTATTTTCGATTTTATTGTTGCTTTATGATCCAACAGGCCACGTGACAATCTGACTTTCATTATGTATATCTTCAAAATGTTCACTTATGTCAGAAATGTATATATACATAGATATGTTTTTTTATTGATACGCATCCTTTATATGTACAAGGGATCCCATTGAGATTCTAAATACATTTTTTAAAGGAGACATGCCCGAAGGCACCCTATAAATAATTATAGTTTCAAATCCTCATATGAATATAACTAGGCAACAGAGCTTAGGTTTGTGTCTGACAAACTGGAAGACCTCCTATGGCCTCAGTCTGCCAGTAACAGGAAGAGTGTCTCATACACTAGGTAGTCTGCCAGTCAGTAAATGTGCCAGGGGGCACGTTAAAGCAGGACTCACTGCCCTGACTCATGCCTCTAGGACAGGAATCAGCACTGTCTGTCTGGCCTCTAACTGGCTCAGATAAAGTCTCTCACAGGGAGCATGATCTGTCATCAGTCTATACCTCCAGTCTCTGGTATTTTATCGCCTAACACTAAAACACCTAGAAGTACAGTGCATTCAGAAAGTATTCAAACCCCTTGACTTTTTCCACAAAATGTATTAAAAATAAAAACACGGAAATATCACATTTACATAAGTATTCAGACCCTTTACTCAGTACTTGGTTGAAGCACCTTTGGCAGCGATTACAGCATAGTCTTTTGGGGTATGACGCTACAAGCTGGGCCACTCAAGGACATTAAGAGTTGTCCCAAAGCCACTCCTGCATTGTCTTGGCTATGTGCTTAGGGTTGTCGTCTTGTTGGAAGGTGAACCTTCGCCCCAGTCTGAGGTCCTGAGCGCTCTGGAGCAGGTTTTCATCATGGATTTGTCTGCACTTTGCTCATTTAATCTTTCCCTCGATCTTGACTAGTTTCCCAGTCCCTTCCGCTGAAAAACATCCCCACAGTATGATGCTGCCACCACCATGCTTCACCGTAGGGATGGTGCCAGGTTTCCTCCAGACGTGACGATTGGCATTCAAGCCAAAGAGTTCAATCTTGGTTTCGTCCGACCAGAGAATCTTGTTTCCCATGGTCTGAGAGTCCTTTTAAAGCCTTTTGGCAAACTCCAAACGGGCTATCATGGGCCTTTTACTGAGGAGTGGCTTCCGTCTGTCCACTCAACCATAAAGGCCTGATTGGTGGAGTGCTGCAGAGGTGGTTGTCCTTCTGGAAGGTTATTCCATCTCCACAGAGGAACTCTGGAGTGACCATTGGGTTCTCGGTCACATCCCTTCTCCCCCGATTGCTCAGTTTGTCCGGGTGGCCAGCTCTAGTAAAAGTCTTGGTGGTTCCAAACTTCTTTCATTTAAGAATGATGGAGGCCACTGTGTTCTAGGATACCTTCAATGCTGCAGAAATATTTTGGTAACCTCTCCCAGATCTGTGCCTCGACAAATTCCTTTGACCTCATGACTTGTTTTTTGCTCTGACATGCACTGCCAACTGTGAGACCTTATATAGACAGGTGTGTGCCTTTCCAAATCATGTCCAATCAACTGAATTTACCACAAGTGGACTCCAATCAAGTTGTAGAAACATCTCAAGGATGATCAATGGAAACAGCTCAAGTCTCATCGCAAAGGGTCTGAATAAGGTGTTTCTGTTTTTTATTTTTAATACATTCAAAAAAACTGTTTTCGCTTTGTCGTTATGGGGTACTGTGTGTAGATTGATGAGGGGGAAAATATATTCTATCCATTTTAGAATAAGGCTGTAAACGTAAGAAAATATGGAAAAACTCAAGAGGTCTGAATACTTTCTGAATGCACTGTACATCAAGTAGGAATGGCCAAAAATAAACAAAAATAGCTTCTAAGCAAAGAGCAATGTCTCAAGCAAGAATTTAGCTAAGACTGTCTGGGAGGGGAAAATTTTAAATGAGCTGGCAGAGAGGTTTGGAACTGTCTTTCTTAATGGTCTATTAACTCATTTACTGCCTGGTGATGTCACAAGGCAGGCCAAAACTCCATTCCACTAAAACAGGCTGACATTTTGGGTCTTTTCAAACAGCTCTCACACTACAAGGGCATTATCATAATTTTAACAGTATTGTTTCCGACCTCATGTTGTGGCAATATATATAAAACACAGGAAAATCAAGGCTTTGTCTGCACCTTTTAAACTATTATATTGAGCTCAGGTCAGCATATTTCCAGAATGGAATCAACTTTCTCCCATCACATTTTGTGAACAATTGAACAGGACAGTCATAATGATGGTTCCACAAGATGGCTGACGTTGGTTCTAAAATGTCCTCCCTCCTCCCTCACTGTCCCTGACACTCCCCTGTCTGTTTCCTCTGCCTCCCTGAAGGACCGGCGCTCAGGATACTGATTGTCAGAGCACCAAGGACAGTGGCCATGGTGAGAGTGAAGCCGGAGACATGGACTGGGACACGGGTCGAGACTCCCCTGTCGACCTGCTACTGGAGGAGGGCCTTAACAACCTGCTCAACAACCCTGGTAAAAACTTTAAAAAAAAATTCAATTAAACCTTTATTTTACTAGGTTGTCCCATAGACATCAGAATACCCTTTCACCACTAAAGAAAATGTATACTATTTTATAGGCAACAAACAACAATAACATTGAAGAAAACTTCAAACAAATAATGGTCAACACTAACAAAGAGAAAATACTTTTAGTTGCATTCCTAGCTCTCTGTGGGGCTTCATTATGTTCTTACAATTCATAGCTGACTTAAGTGACAATGGGTGTTTTCACTCAGCCGTAAAGATTCACATTGTGATAAACTGTATGTGAAACAGTAATGAGCGCAGCGCTCCGTATGGTTGAACAGACTAATATGTTCACATTATATAGTCCAACCTACACAGTAAATATATGTGTGGAGTTCCTTCCAGGTATTGTTCAGGTCATCGTCACGTTCTGACTAGGGGCCCTTTCTTTGTTCTTTTCAAATCAAAGACACAGAGGATAGTTTTTCTCTCTTAAGACCTCAGGGCTAAATACAGGGATTTCTATCTTTCTGTTGATCTTCAGTAAGAGCAATTTAAAGTCTATGCTGGTACAGTCTGACACAGGGGTGTTACAAAGACCTGTGTGTGTGTGTGTGTGTGTGTGTGTGTGTGTCTAATGCTTGAGTGACCCGTGCTCAAAGGCAAAGTGGTCCTCCATTAGCGTTGGATTTGTGAGACACGCGAATGGTGAGAATCTCAAGCTCTTTGAGGATTCCTGACTATGTTTAAGTCGCCTGTTTCTCAGATGTTTTGTCTTCTCACCTGGAGAGTCTTCCTTTCTTGTATTTTGCTTGGGTAGTCCCATCTTTTAAGCTATATAGAACAACCAGACAGACAGACAGACAGACACACACACACCCCGTCACCACCACCCACTCTGCCCTGAGGCAGTGAACAGATAGTCTCACCTCTAATATCATGTTCCAAATCAAATTTGTTTGCCACATGCTTTGTAAACAACAGGTGTAGAGTAACAGTGAAATGATTACTTACTTCCCAACAATGCAGAGAAAGAAATGTGAGAAATAAAGAAAAGTAAAATGTGTAATAATAAAAGTAATAATAGATACACAATGAGTAACGATAACTTGGCTGTATACATGGGTTACCAGTGCCGAGTCGATGTGCAGGGGTACGAGGGCATTTAGGTAGATATGTACTTATACATAAGAATAGAGGGACAGATAATAAACAGTAGCAGCAGCGTATGTCAAAAAAGGGTCAATACAGATAGTCCGGGTAGCTATTTGGTTAACTATTTAACTAAGTATTAAGCAGTCTTATGACTTTGGGGGTAGAAGCTGTTCAGGGTCATGTTGGTTCCAGACTTGGTGCATCGGTACCGCTTGCCGTGCAGTAACAGAGAGAACAGTCTATGAATTAGATGGCTGGAGTCTTTGGAAATTCTTAGGGCCTTCCTCTGACACCGGCTTGGTATAGAGGTCCTGGATGGCAGGGATGTGCTGAGCCATCCGCGCTACCCTCTGTAGCGCCTTGTGGTCGGCTGCCAAGCAGTTTCCATACCAAGCAGTGATGCAACTAGTCAAGATGCTCTCAATTGGGCCTATGCCAAATCTTTTCAGCCTCCTGAGGGAGAAGAGGCGTTGTCGTGCCTTTGGACCATGATAGATTCTTAGTGATGTAGACACAGAGGAACTTGAAGCTTTCGGCCCGCTCCACTACAGCCACGTCAATGTGAATGGAGGCTTGCTCGACCCTCCGTTTCCTGTAGTCCAGATCCTTTGTCTTACTGACGTTGAGGGAGAGGTTGTTTTCCTGGCACCACACTGTCAGGTCACTGACCTCCTCTCTGTAGGCTGTCTCATCATCGCCGGTGATCAGGCCTATCACCGTCGTTTCGTCAGAAAACTTAATAATGGTGTTGGAGTCGTGTCCATGCAGTCGTGGGGGGAACAGGGAGTACAGGAGTACATATTTGCCAAATGGAGGGCGAGTAAGAGCTTTGTACGCATCTCTGTGTGTGGAATAAAGGTGATCTAGAGTTTTTTTTCGCTTCTAGTTGTCCAGGTGACATGCTGGTAGAAATGAGGTAAGACGGATTTCACCAGCCACTAGGAGTGCCGCCTCTGGATGTGCAACTTCTTGTTTGCTTATGGCCCTACACAGCTCGTTGAGTGCGGTCTTAGCGCCAGCTTTGGTTTGTGGTGGTAAATAGTATGGTCTGTGGTGGTAAATAGTATGGTCCTCGAGACGTCCTTAATATTAGAGATTGCGCTGCTGCTGTTGTTAACAAGGAGACACACACCACCCCCCTTGAGCTTACCCGACGCTCTCATCCTGATAGACAAAATGCAAAGGTGTGTGTGTATGTGTGTGTGTAGGAGTGATGCGTGGGATGACTTGGATATATCCGCATGGTGGGTGGGTTTAGAGTCATGAAATATTGTGTGGATGAAAGGGGTGGGTTGAATAAATAGAAAACAATACCTTAAAAAATCCATAAATGTATAATTCTTGTGCAATTTAGATCTATAGGCTAGATCTAGGATTTTCATTATTTTAGGCTATCTGGCATTAGTGTGTAAGCCTAAGCCTAACTGTACGCGCGGCAAATAGCCTAGGCTAATTGTCATCATTTGAGTCAATTGGAGGTGTACCTGTGGATGTATTTCAAGGCCTACCTTTAAACTCAGTGCCTCTTTGCTCAACATCATGGGAAAATCGAAAGAAATCACTTAAGACCTCAGAAGAAAAAAAAATGTGTAGACCTATTCCCAAATGCCTGAAGGTAGCACGTTCATCTGTACAGACAATAGTACGCATGTATAAACACCATGGGACCACGCAGCCGTCATACCGCTCAGGAAGGAGACACATTCTGTCTCCTAGAGAAGGAAAATTATGTGGATATATTGAAGCAACATCTCAAGACATCAGTCAGAAAGTGAAAGCTTAGTCGCAAATGGTTCTTCCAAATGGACAATGACCCCAAGCCTACTTCCAAAGGACAACAAAGTCAAGGTATTGGAGTGGCCATCTCAAAGCCCTGACCTCAATCCTATATAACATTTGTGGCCAGAACTTACAAACCTGACTCAGTTACACCAGTTCTGTCAGGAGGAATGGGCCAAAATTCACCCAACTTATTGTGGGAAGCTTGTGGAAGGCTACCCAAAACGTTTGACCCAAGTTAAACAATTTAAAGGCAATGATACCAAATACTAATTGAGTGTATGTAAACTTCTGACCCACTGGGAATGTGATGAAAGAAATAAAAGCTGAAATAAATAATTATCTCTAATATTATTATGACATTTCACATTCTTAAAATAAAGTGGTGATCCTAACTGGATCACACTACATTTTTACTAGGATTAAATGTCAGGAATTGTGAAAAACTGCGTTTAAATGTATTTGGCTAAGGTGTATGTAAACTTCCGACTTCAACTGTAGATAGCAATAAAAATGATACTACAGAGATGCAAAATAAGTTAGAGGAAAAAAATATCTGAGGAACTTATTCAAGAATGATCTAATGTAATCTATTACAAAAATAAAGCAAACTGGATGGAATATGGAGAAAAATGCACCAAATTATTCCTGACTCTCCAACACAAGAATTTGCAGAAACTCGTTACTGAAGACGGAGTCATCTATGATTCTCTGAATGATATTATAAAAGAGAAAGCTAAATATTTTAAGCAGATGTTCTCTTTTACGTCTCATCCTCACCCAAAGAATAACGATTATTCCCCCCCCCCAAAAAAGGGAAATTAACAAATGTACAGAAAGATCAGTGCGAAGGCCAAATTACAGAGGAATAACTTTTTGAGGCTATTAAATCCTTTCAGTCTGGAAAAACCCCAGGGCTTGATGGCATACCGGTTGAGGTATATCAAGCCCTTTTTGATATTGTTAGCTTGTTTTAACTACTCCTATAGAAATGGTTTTCTCTCAGGTACTCAGCAGGAAGGTCTGATTTCACTATTATTAAAACAAGACCCAGATGGAAAATATAAAGATCCAGTCTATCTTAAAAACTGGCCATGTTTTGATGCAAAAATACTGGCAAAATGTATTTTGGCAGGTATTATTCATCCTGATCAGATAGGTTTTTTACATGGACGATACAATGGAGATAATATACGACAACTACTAGAAATAATAGAACATCATGAAACATCTAAGAAGCTTTGTAGCGGATTTTGAAAAAGCCTTTAATAAAGTAAGACTGGATTTTATTAAATAATGCCTGATTCATTTATAAAATGGGTAAAAGTAATGTATAGCAACCCCAGGTGTTAAATAGTAAATAGTGGCTATTTCTCAGAGAGTTTTGAATTGTCAAGAGGAGTTAAACAAGGGTGTCCGCTGTCAACATATCTATTCGTTATGGTCATCGAAATGCTAGCTATTAAAGTCAGATCAAATAACAACATCAGACGATTAGAAATTCAAAGCTTAAAATCTAAGGTGTCCATGTATGCCGATGACTCAAGTTTTATATTAAGTCCGCAAGCTAGATCCCTGCAATGTCTCATTGAAGATCTAGATAACTTTTCTGGACTAAAACCTAATTATGATAAGTGTACAATATTACTTATTGGATCTTTAAAAAATACAACCTTTACATTACTCTACAGTTTACCGATAAAATGGGATGACAGTGAAGTAGCCATACTTGGTATTCATATAACAAAATATATAAATGAGCTCTCTACAATGAATTTCAACAGAAAACTTGTAAAAATAGACATGATCCTGCAACCATGGAGAGGTAAATACCTGTCTATTTATGGAAAAATTGCCCTGATTAACTCCTTAGTCAAATCTCAGTTTACTCACTTACTTATGGCACTGCCTACTCCTGATGATTCATTTTTCGCTTTATCTGGGACACTAAACCAGACAAAATAAAGCGTGCCTATCTATATAATGAATATGAATTGGGTGGGTTTAGATAATTAAATATAAAAGCACTAAACCTCTCTCTAAAAGAACTACTTTAACCCTAAATGGTTCTCAAATAGATTACTAAGAAAAGCTCAGCCATTGTTTCAAAATGTCCTTTTTGCATTTGTGCAGATTGCCATGTCTCATTTTCAATTAATTAAAAATTATATATATATATTTTTTTTTAAGTATCTCTTTTTCAAACAAGTATTGCAGAGCTGGCTACAATTTCAATTTAATCTCCCTGAAAAAATAGAACAAATATTACAACAAATATTATGGCTGAACTCAAATATGCTGGTTGATAAAATACCTGTATTTATGGGAAATGTTTGAAAAGGGTATTTTATTTTTTAAATGATATTGTAAATTGGAATGGTAGAGTTATGTCTTTCATGGAGTAATCAGAATTGTACGGGAAGGTCTGCTCAATCCAAAATTACAACCAATTGATTGCAGCATTACCCCAAATGTGGAGGAGGCAGGTGGCAGCTGGAGGAGTTAGGGAACTGGTCTGTCTGCCCGATATAAAGGATAAAAACTGGCGGAGGAATAAAAATAGTATAAATAGGAAAGTATACCAGTTTCATTTGAGGACCAGGATGTTAACAGCTGTGCCATACAGAGTGCAAAATATTTGGGAAGAGATTTTTGATGTTCTGATTCCATGGTAGAAGTTGTATGAGTTGATATATCAAACAACGCAAGATTTAAGACTTTGTACTTTTCAGCTAAAATTATTATATAGAATTCTTGCCACCAACAAAATGTTGAATATTTGGGGCATACAATCATAGAGGCTCTGCAGATTTTGTTGTGAGGATACAGAATCAATAGACCATTTATTTTGGTATTGCCCTCAGGTAGCCTGTTTCTGGTCTCAGGTTCAGGAATGGCTGAAAATGCATAACATTGATCTAAAATTGACCCTAGAAATAGTATGGTTGGGAGATCTGTAGAGACCGGGTCAGTCAATTACTAATATACTAATACTCTTAGTAAAAGTATTTATCTTCATCTCACAATCTGTGGATTCTATTCGATTAGATAGATTGAAATTGTATGTGAAACATCACAGCATAATTGAAAGATATATGGTACATAGAAATCCGAAGAGGATGGCCAGCAGAGATAGGTGGGAGGGGCTGAGGGAAGCGGAGGGTTGGGATGTGGAATTGGAGACAAGTGGGAGTGGAGTAGCTGGGTGGGGGATCGAATGACGGTCGAAGATAAATGTATTTAAAAAATAAAGTCAAAATAAAACATAATAAAAGGTAAGTTTTAATGACACAGAGGGGCAGTGTTTTTACAAGTAATGCCGGTTTGCCTGAGGCTGATGCCCTGCAGGTGTTTGTACACATGCATATGCACACACTCTCATTCAAATGTGCACATACACGGACACACACACATGTAAATAGTGCCACTCAAACATATTCAGTTGTCCTTCCACTCTATACCTCATCCCCCTCTCTCTACACCCTCCACTCTATACCTCATCCCCCTCTCTCTACACCCTCCACTCTATACCTCATCCCCCTCTCACTACACCCTCCACTCTATACCTCATCCCCCTCTCTCTACACCCTCCACTCTATACCTCATCCCCCTCTCACTACACCCTCCACTCTATACCTCATCCCCCTCTCTCTACACCCTCCACTCTATACTTTATCCCTCTCTCTACAGCCTCCACTCTATACCTCATCCCCCTCTCTCTACACCCTCCACTCTATACCTCATCCCCCTCTCTCTACACCCTCCACTCTATACCTCATCACTCTCTCTACAGCCTCCACTCTATACCTCACCCCTCGCACTCTACACCCTCCACTCTATACCTCATCACCCTCTCACTACACCCTCCACTCTATACCTCATCCCCCTCTCTCTACACCCTCCACTCTATACCTCATCCCCCTCTCACTACACCCTCCACTCTATACCTCATCTCCTTCTCTCTACACCCTCCACTCTATGCCTCAACCCCTTCTCGTCACTCCCTTCTTCACTTTACCTCCGTGATCCATAGCTCGACCCCTTGCAAACTTAATTAGACTGGACCCACCAGCAGGGAACCCCTAAATCCTCAGAAAACAATTACCCTCTTATTGGAACCAGAGGAACCCCCACACACCAAACCACACAAACAGGTTTGATGTGGAGAACACCCCTTCTGTGGTAGATCGACTACAACCCAAATATGGAAGCAGTTTAAAGCATACTGCCAAGCGTTAGATCCACAAACCTGATTAAAGTCAGAGCTCAACTTTAATAACGGCCATAATCATCGGTTTAGTAAATCTGACAACTCAATTGGTGATATGTAATTCATCTTCTATCGGCTCTAAGACTTTGATTCAACTTAGATTTTAGAGTGAACTGTCCCTTTAATGGGTGATATGGCTGCCAAACAAAGGAATGCAGATTTGAAAGAAAATAGCAGAGCTCAAGGAGAGATAGAGATTGTGAGATCACATTCTGAACAAGGGGTGCTGAAAACACACTGATCTACACACTAGTGGTGCGCAGGTCAGCTGTTTGTTCACCCGCACCCACGAGCAATTGCTAAAAACCCATCCACAACCCGACGACTATATGTGAAAATCTGAGGCCTGCACCCGACACTAACCCACTAATTTAGAAAATGCACTGTAGACTACAGTCAGAAACTGATGAAAGTTTTTTAGTTGTTGCCTTATTTAGATATGTTTCTGCTTATAATTTCCAACATGTTGGTAGGCTATTTGTTAGTCCAGGGTTTGATGATTAGTTGGTTATTTGAATCAGCTGTGAAGTGCTAGGGCAAAAACCAAAACATGCACCCGGGGGGGAGTTATGGATCACGGGAGGTAAAGTGAAGAAGGGAGTGACGAGAAGGGGTTGAGGTATAGAGTGGAGGGTGTAGAGAGAGAGAGGGGTGAGGTATAGAGTGGAGGGTGTAGTGAGAGGGGGGTGAGGTGTAGAGTGGAGGCTGTAGAGAGAGATGGGTGAGGTGTAGAGTGGAGGGTGTAGAGAGAGAGGTGTTTGCAGAGAAAGCAGCCAGACGAGGAAGCAGCATTTTAAAAACCTGACTTGATTGAACCCAGGCAGTTAGCTTGTGAGTTAACCTCTCTCTCTGATGTGGTCTGCTGTGGGGTTAACACTGCCTCCCCAGCCTCCGTGTCAAAGTCAAGCAGACCGTGTACAAGGGCCAGCCTGCCCCGTTAGTTACTGACAGTTTATATGTATGCTAGCCCTGTTAGCAACGCACTCTTCTGAGGTCTCTGGGAGACGACAGACATGAAAGATGGCCTTAGAAGTAATGGTGGTTGACTGAGTCAGGGCCACTTCGTTTGATGACCTGCGTGTGTGGCTCAACAACTCAAGAGTTCAAAACCCTCCACATATATGGAGCTTACTCTCTTTCATTCAATACCCCCCACATATATGGAGCTCAGTCTTTGAACATTCCAAACAAATACCACAGAGGATAACTATCTAAGAGGGATTTGGGGTGAAACATGATGCGCCTGAATGTCATGTGGGATTTGTGTATGTTACTCTTCACTGATGTGTAGGGTAAACACAGCGGGATAAGGAGTTTATGGATAGAGATTTAAGTCCAGGGCTGTCAGTGTCACACAGCGGGGGGGAGAGAGTATGAGTGTGTGTGTGTGTGTTTGAGAGAGGGGAATTAGGGTGAGTGTACTGTATGTGTGTGTGTGGGGAGAGATGCCAGCTGCTGGGGTTGTTCAACGATTTCTCTGCTAGTTTGTGTGTTAGAGTGTATGTGTCAAATCAAATCAAATCAAATTGTATTGGTCACATACACGTGTTTAGCAGATGTTATTGCGGGCGTAGCGAAATGCTTGTGCTTCTAGCTCCGTCAGTGCAGTACTATCTAACATGTAATATCTTAACAATTTCACAACATATACCCAATACACACAAATCTAAGTAAAGGAATGGCATTTAGAATATATAAATATATGGACGAGCAATGACAGAGCAGCATAGACTAAGATATAGTAGAATAGTGTGCGTGTGTTGCTGAGCATGTCTGCACCGCGTCTGGTTGTGACTTGACGAGGACCATAGGGCAAGTGATCCACAGTTCACGTTAGGCCAAAACAAGAGGAGTCATTCAGCAACTCTCTAGCCCTCTGGTTCATGGCTTTGTGTACTGCTGGCCTATGATTGCAGTGACTTACTTATCAATATGAGCCTTTGAATTCTGCAGTGTATTTTCAGTCAAACTGGTGTTTTTTCTTTGTTTTATTCCTGGGGTCGTGACCTTTAGCATGTTGCTTGTGTTTTGCCATGGTCTCTATCCATTTTGTTTCTGTTCGTTGAATTGGTTGTACATGGGACCCTTGAAAATACGTTTTTTTTCAACATACCATTTAAATATAAATGATACATTACATTCTCGTCATACCATACAGTTAATGTCAGTTGTACTACAATTTCCCTTTTATATATAAAAAAAAAAAAGATTTAGAAAATAGATATGATGGTCATGATAATCAGGCTACAAAAATGCCTGGAATGCTTAACTCTGGAGAATGGCTTGGCTTTAAGTGTATTTTCACCCGTTTTGAGTCTGTACATGCTCATTATGTGTAAATCCACTTGGCCACTTTACTTGAGTATAACTCAGGATATAGCCAGGAGATGACAGGAAATGCCTGTTCACAACAGCCAGATAAATATACTCCTCCCGTGATTTCCCCCCACATTTTTTCAAGGAAATTGTTTCTGCAAGATTGGACTTTTACCTCCATCAACTTATTTTTCTATTTGTCGTCTTTAACATACCAGATATTCATTCTACCATCTTCAGATTTCATTGAATGTTGTTTTCACATGAGGAAATGCATTTTCTCATTCAATACTATAACAAAGAACAACCACCTGGTGCTTTGTATCACATCCAGCTCTGTATTGCTGTAGAGCGGATGCTTTGTCTTATGTAAATGTAGCTAAACTGTATTGCAATTCTATACTTTATCGACATGTTCTCATTTCTTTCCTTGTCTCTTATCAGATGACGTCTTTGCTGACATAGAGGACCCTGCGTGGATGGCCCGCCTCTCCCTCCCCCTCACTGCAGACTACCATGAGAACGTTTTTGTCCCCAACGGGCCACCGTCCCCTGACGTCCATTGCTCCCCAGACACCCTTGACTCCAACTCCTTCTCCACCTTTGGCAAGACACCGGAAAAGGATGGCCCACTGGGCGGGGCCTTGCTCTCTGAGGTCAACACCTTGTTTAATATGCTCCTGACCCAGAAGGGCGACTCCCAGTCCCGCCCCTCTCCAGACGTGCTCTACAGATTGTCTGCCGCCTACCGGCGCTCGCTGGGGCTGGATGGAGCTGCCAATGTGCCACGGAACTCGGGGAACCCCGAAAAGAGGTCCCCCCAGGCTCAGTGCTCGGCCCAATTCCCTTAGGCCTTGTCTAAACATGGTTACTCCATGGAAATCAGTCTGAAAGAAGTCGCTGTAAAAAAAAAGAGTCTCTACAAGCCAGAATGTTGAATACAATGATATTTATACGTACTTTGCCGGTTGTCCGTGCTGTTGGTCCTTTTGGCGCTAGGAAGTGTAGATAGGGTATCCACAGGAAAGTGTTGTTTATCCGACTTTTTGCGGCGCCGGTAGTTTCTGTTGCTTGTATTTTCCATCAGGATACATTTATTGTGATGCACAATATGTAAACAATAGCTGAATGTAACTGAACGTTGTCGACCAAAGCGTGTTACTTCGCAATCAGCTGGAAGTGCTTGTGAAATTAGCCAGCTGATTACGTGGGACAACATTTGGTCTGTGGCTAAACCACCACTTTTTTCCTATTGTGCATGTCGCGTGCGAATTTCGGTTTAATAACACTACTCTGTGGATAATTTGTCTCAGATTACCTCCTACATAAGGACAAAACCAGGGGAAAACAGGTATGAATTGATGTTTATTCAACAGTCTGACTTGTGATGGGTCTGTTCACAAAAAGTGAGCCTACATGTTAGAGACGAGAGAAGAGTCTTCCACTCTTGGATTCGTAGAGACTATTTTAGCCCCTAGTCTGAGAACAGTTGCCTCAACTTAATTTAATTGGTTCCTGTGTGTTTGGGCTCCTTAGACTTTCCAGTATGTTCTCCCCAAACTGGTGACTTTGTTTTCCTTTTCTCTGTGGTTGCAGAAATGACTGAACTGCTCAAGCTTACAACAGCAACCTCTTCTCCTAAAATATACCCATTAGGAGACGTCAATTACACTATAAGCCCCAGACAGCCTGCTGCCCTGTCTGGAACAGGCCAAAGCCAGAAGAGGGAGAGGAGTTAACCAAAGGCCTTTGTTCAGTGCTGGAACACGGTCAGTGTACTATACAGTACTCCCTACATAGCACAGTGTACATTTAGCTTGAGATAAATGTTACACAACTAAACAGTCTTCCTCATGTGGCACATACTCCTCTGTATCATTCTGATGAACTATTTGTCTCTGGTCAGAAGTGTTTATCAGTGGGAGCAACAACATGGTGCTATTCTTTGTTAGCGTTGTCCATGGTATGAATGGCTGAGTTTGGCAGCCCCAAGCAAAGAGTCCAAGAAGGAAACGGCTCATTGTCTTTTCTTAAAACAAAACACTAACAAAACTAAGTCCTGTTCCTGAGGAAGAATGTGTGAAATGTCTGCCACAATGGTCCTCGTCTGCCGCCATTTCCTTCACGGCCATTTTGAGAAATGTCTCCATTGTTGATTACTATTTGTATTTACTCAAGTAAATTCCTTAGCTACTGAAAAATGTCATATTTAGAGGTACAAATGTTGTTTGTTGATGTCTGTGTAAGAGCACATACACACAGGATTTGGCTTCAGATATTTGAATGGCTGTTAAAGTGTTAGAAATTATATATTGTTTTTGGGACAAAATGTGTTTTTTTGTAAATTTGTTCAGGAGAATGTGGATTTTTTTCCCCATAAATCAAACATGCAGCACTTTGTACATAATCTTTTCTAAGACATTTTAATAAAATAATTTGAAAAAACAGTATCATGCTCATTTCATCCTACAAATTCCACTATGTTGAGGATTTTTACTTTTGTTTTGAATGTTGCAAAATTAGATTTTTGGGGGGTGATGTATGAACTGCAAAATAACATCTCTAGGAACAATATTTGTGAGACAGCGCACTCTGGTGCCATTTCTATGTAATTGTTTTATATTGACCCGTGACGAGCCAGTACCTGGAGTTTTCCTTATCGTTCTTCAGATACCAAGGCCTTATTGGAATTCTTTCCAAGTGCATCCTTCATCCTGCCCTTACTTGAACAAATAATGGGCTCGAGTCAATCCGTATTGCGGTAGTTCCGCGTTATGGCACGATTGAAATGTAAAGGTAATTTAAGATTGAGACGACATTTTATTTAACTAGGCAAGTCAGTTAAGAACAAATTCTGATTTACAATGGCGACCTACAGGGTCAGCCCCTGGAGCAAATTATGATTAAGTGCCTTGCTCAAGGACACATCGAAGGTTTTTCACCTTGTCGGCTCGGGAATTCGAACCAGCGACTTATCGGTTACTGGCCCACATTTGAATGTCCTCAATACAGATTGAATAGAGCCCTCAGACTAGACATGACTGGACAAGTGAATGTAAGTCCTCCAGTACCAGATGGTTCTCGTCTGTCCAGTTATTAATTTCTTCAAAGAGGGAATGATGGCTTTGGCCCAATTCGGATATATTTTTTCACTAATTGATCTACTCCAGACTTTTTGTATTTTTATACTTTTTCATACTGGCTCTCTATGTATTATGTATCTGTCTTTTGTGTATTTTCGTTCTGGCATTTTGCACCTGCCCTGTGTTTTTTCGTAGCTGATTGACGAAGAAATTTCCCCTAGGGATTCAATAAAGTATCTATACATCTATCTATCTATCTATCTATCTATCTATTGACCAATCAGATCAGCTCTGAAAAATAGCTGATGTGAAAAAATCTAATGTCATTGGTCAAAAGACCAATCAGTGGCAAAAATATTAAAGCGCTTGCATTCACCTGTCAAATTGGTCTAATCAGTCAAACAGGACCCAGCTGTGTTTTGAGAGCGGGACAAAATGCTTTTGTTTGATTGAAAGCTAAATGGGCAGAGATTACAGTGACAGGTGAGTCAAATAAAACAAACGCTCTCAGGGAAGTATGTGCAGTGGCGGATTTGGGCAGCTATAAGCTAGAGGCCTTAACGCATGTCTTACTACACACAAGGTCCCTAGTTCAAATCAGTGTGTTTTTTGTGTATTGACATAAACCCCCCCGGAGAAAATCGAATAAGGAAAATGTATCCGCTACATGCCATGTAGAACTCAAACGTTTTGTTCTAAAAAGCATATACTCGAACAGAAGCTGCAATCCAGGGAGAAGGGGGTTGTTGTAACCACTAGTGCAGGGCCCTCTGGTGGAACAGGACCCTAACTGCACAGAACAGTACACAAAGGTTGAATCTCTTGTATATCTTCAATTCTCCCCTCAGATATTTTCCCCCAATGCGTTTTTTAGGAGGCAAGTAGAGTGGATGCGAGGAATCAAGGAAATACAAGTACAATTAAGATTAAGCCAAAATGTTCCAACCCCAGCACACTGGATCCATGGTGAGAGAAATAAATGAGAACTTACAAAATAACATTTGATCTTGTTTTATTATTTACATCATTGATGTATTTGCACCTTGCACTTAAAGTATTTCACTGAGTAATCCTTACATGTTTTCATGGCAATGGGATCTACATTACAGAATAATTTTTAATTTGTTGAACATAAATGATCATTCAATGACTAAGGATACTGGTATTCTACTTGTCTTTCCTCTTCAGAACATTTATGAAGGCATCTTTGGGGACTTGCACGGTGCCAATATACCGCATCTTCTTTTTGCCCTCCGCTTGTTTCTTCAGGAGCTTCATCTTTCTTGTTATATCACCTCCGTACTAAAAGAGAGAAATGTGGGCACAATCAAAATGTAAACAAGACCAGGACAAAGGACCCATGTTAGCAGTTATAAAATGGGGCTATAGACTCAAGGATCAGCTAACATACTAAACACTACCAGGGCTCAGTACAAACCAATGATGTATATAAACCCTGGATTGCTGATGGTATGCATCGCTGGTCGGCCATATTGGTCGGCCATATTGGCACTCCCTAGTAGGAGCAGTCCTCCATAGGAATTTATGTAATTCTACAGTATTTCAATTAAATCTTTCAAGGACAAAATTACATGTATTTAAGTATTTTTGTTTGTTGTAGTGGGGACAGTAATATTTGTAATCTTAAAAAAGTATACTTTAAGGCAATTAGAAAAATATTTATTTTGTAATGTTTTATTTTTTATATTTAGCTCACAAAATATAATTGAAAAGTATGCATTAAGGTGTCTAATATAATAAATGTTGCAAAAAACAAATGTAAACATTAAATAAAGCATTTCTATATTTTACAATGGTGGGGGTGTGCCAAGATGGAGGCCTGTGGCTTCAACACAGTGCCCCTTATCAGTTACCTAATACAAACCCACATTTCAACAGAAAGAACACAAGTTTACTTACACATTTTGCCAGCACATTTTTCTTGTAAGCCTTTATCCTGCAAGAGAGAGAGAGTGAGGGTGTCATGCAATCTGAAAAGCTACCAACTTTCCAAATGACTTGGTCTTGTGTGTCTTCTTTCAGGTTTGGCCACTACACTTACGTCTCCCTGGCGATGACTTTGCTGCCGATGGCTGCTTGTACTGCGATCTCAAACATCTGTCTGGGTATGGCGTCTTGCAGGCGTTCGCACATGGCTTTGCCTGCACTGTATGCCCGATCTCTGTACATAGGAGGACAGAACAGAAGACACCCAAGGGGCAAGTCATTACGGTACTCAAATCTATCATAGTATTAGTAGCCCTTGAAAGATTGAGACAAATAATAATTTGCGAAGCAGACTGTTTGTTACTCAAGAGTTAAATCACACAATAATGTCAACTGGAGATATTCATAAAAGTTTGAGTTAGGATTCAGTCAACATTTGTTATTCAACCGTAGGCGTCTGAGCCCAAAGACTAGCAGATACAGGTCTAAGCACTAGGTATCAAAGTCTTACTTGTGGACAATAGTTGTGAGTTCCTCCACAGGTTTCCCGTTCAGCAGAATATCCATCTTGATCACATTGGCTGCCTGGTACCCTGCATCCTCATAGTCAAAGCTGGTGAACATATTACAACAACATACAATGTCTCATGTTTTTCTTATCATTCAGGTTGCCAAATCAATCTGAAAAGTAGGGCCGGAACGATACCAGTATCGCGATACTCGTTCGTATCCTGGCAAGGAAACAAAACACAAAGCGGATTTAACTTATTTAGGAAAACAGGCCTAATGTTGGAAACAAACATCATTATGTTGTCATCCAGAGTCACATTTATTTATTTTCCATGAGCTACAGTACAATATTTTACATCCAGCGGGTTTTTAAAGGACCAAAGAGTTTGGTCTGCTGTGTTTTCATTTTTGCCAAGGATAAAATATTGCGACACTGGTATCGTCCCAGCCCTACTGAAAAAAGTTCTCTATGCAACATAGAAGAATTACCTGGCATATCCTGAAGACATGGATTTGAGGAGGTCATAGAAGTCCACAACAATTTCATTCAGAGGAAAGAGATATTTCATCATCACTCGGTGATCGTCAATGTACACCATGTTCTTCTGGACAGCTCGGCGATTCTACATGAATGGACCAATTAGGAAATTAAATTATGATTGTTGTTTTGCAAAGGGAAAGTAATCAAAACATATTCTATAGTTACACAGTGATCATTCAACAAATAATTAGCAACACCTGAAAGCCAGGCTGGCTTACCAAGCAGATACTCATGATTTTCCCAGTGTACTCATCAGGGGTGATGATGGTCCCCATCACCATGGGCTCCAGGTACTCTTTCACTACAGACCTGTCTGGGAACTGGGCTGGGTTCACTATGGTGATCTCCTCCTTCCCATGCTCCTACAACACAACAGGAGTTAGAACCTTTAACAAACAAGGGCTACCATATTTTTTGTTCACATTACATGAACAGTGTATGAAACAGGTTATAAACAATGTTTTCACTGTTTGACAATAACAGTTGATGTACATTTGCAAATATACTTTATGTACTTGTGTGCATTTACTTAGCTGCAGTGGTGTAAAGTACTTAAGTAAAAATACTTTCAAGTACTTAAGTTGTTTTTTTTGGTATTACTTCACTACATTCCTAAAGAAAATAATGTAATTTTTACTCCATACATTTTCCCTGACACCCAAAAGTACTTGTTACATTTTGAATGCTTAGCAGGACAGGAAAATGGTCCAAGTCACACACTTATCAAAAAAACATCCCTGGTCATCCCTACAACCTGATCTGGCGGATTCACTAAACACAAATTCTTTGTTTGTAAATTATGTCAGAGTGTTGGAGTGTGCACCTGGCTATCCGTCAATAAAAAAAAACAAGAACATGATGCCTTCTGGTTTGCGTAATAGAAGGAATTTGAAATTATTTATACTTTTACTTCTGATACTTAAGTCCATTTGATCAATTACATTTACTTTTGATACTTAAGTATATTTAAAACCAAACACTTTTAGACCTTTACTCAAGTAGTATTTTACTGGGCGACTTTCACTTGAGTCATTTTCTATTAACGTATCTTTACTTTTACTCGAGTATGACGATTGGGTACTTTTCCCCCACCACTGTGGTGCTGAGGTGGTGCTGTGTATTACCTTAATGAGCTTGGCAGAGGACAGGATAGCCTTGTAGGGCACTGTGGGGGCGGTCACTATGACAGAGGCGTTGTACTCCTGCTCCAAGCGCTGGTTAAACACCTCCATGTGGAGCAGGCCCAGGAAGCCTAGTCTACAAAACAAAATAAATAATATAAAGCATAGAAGTGCAGTCAGACTAGGGTGGTTATGATGCATCCTGTCAAGGTCAACCCGTCGCCACTTTAAGCAGATGAGAGATTAGGTTGTATTTTAGTTGGTAATGTTATGATCTGACCTCCAGCCAGCTCCCAGTGCCAGACTGCTGTCTCTCTGCACCGTCACACTGGAGTCGTTGAGGGTCAGTTTCTCCACGGCACTGCGGAGGGCGCTGTAGTCCGACTGGTCCATAGGGTACATCCCTGGAGAGAGATGCCAACAAGCACCTGTTACTACTGTACATGTTTGGTTATAAACAACTTCCTATTGACACTGTAAATGCAACAATATGGGACCAGTTGTATTGTGTGTTTTCATGTTTATTTCTGTCCAGCACATGACTAGATTGGATCCGTTTCAGCATACCGGCAAACACCATGGCCTTGGCTGGCTTGAAACCCGGCAGAGCTTCTACAGGATGTTTCTGATGGTACAGGGTGTCACCGATCTGGGCCTCCTTCACCTCCTTCATACCTGCTATCACATAGCCCACCTGGCCCGCGTACCTGCACAACACACCACAGCCACAGTGTCAGGAATGAATTTACAGCCACGTGACCAATATGATATGCCTATATAGCAGTTTCTGTAAGAAGTGTCCTTTCCTGAAGGACTTTGGGGTGTGGGTCAGACAAGAAGAAGAACAGGTGCAGTTATTGGCATCTTGTATCTTATTACCACAACTGACACAGTGTGCCTTTAATACAGTCACCACCAATGATATGGAATCAGACAATACTATTATGCAGGATAAGACACTCACAGTCTGTCTGTGGGGTGCTCATCTGGCCTGAGGAGGCCCAGCTCGTTGACCTCGTAGCTTTTCCCCAGGTACGCAGATATGATACGGTCTCCTTTAGACAAACAGCCTCCGAACAGAGCGATGTTCGCCACCACCCCTCTGTAGTGATCGAAGTTGGAGTCAAACACCAGGGCTTTGAATGGGTCCTCTTTTTTAAAAGTGGGTCTAAGAACAAAAAAGTATTATGTTGAGATACATCCGAAATAGCACCCTATTCCCTACACTGTGCACTACTTTCAGTGCACTACTTTTGATCAGATGCCTATAGGCTCTGGTCAAAAGTAGAGCACTATAGGAAATAGGGTGCCATTTGGGAGGCAGCCATTGATTCAATGAGGAAGTCCATTACAGTACATTGGAAGACATTTTATTTTCCAACTGGAAGTAAGGAGTCAAAGAAAACGTACGGTGGTAACCGCTTCACCACTTCCTGAAGGACTTGTTCTACATTGGTTCCCAGTTTGGCAGAAATCTATAGAGAGGTGGAATCATCATATTTAGAAATTTGTCTAAACTAAGATATTGGCAATTATCTCAGTCAATAAAATCCAACTCACCCTAATACATTCCTCAGTTGGAATATCAAACACCTTCTCAATCTGCTTCTCTACCCTCTCTGGATCAGCATTTTTCAAATCAATCTGAAAAATAAACACACATTAGAACATGACGGTATTTGTCAATCATTTAGCTAACAATAGATTCATTGGGAAATGTACCTTGTTTATGACAGGAATGATGGTCAGCTGAGCTTCGAATGCCAAGTAGAAGTTAGCCACAGTCTGTGCTTGAATCCCCTGACCCACAAAACAACACATCAATGACACTACCTTGGATACATTTTCCAGGTAATGTGTCTGTGAAATGCACATTACGGCCAAAATAATAATGTGTTACCTTGCTGAAAAACCTACCTGATTGGCATCAACGATCAATAGTACACCTTGGCACGCAGAGATGGATCTAGACACTTCATAACTGAAGTCAACATGACCCTGAAAACAGTGAAGACTATGAGAGCTCTAATTAAGACTAACACAAACAAACCCTTTGTGTCACTGAAGGTATCTAGTCCCATCTACACTGAACAAAAATATAAACGCAACATATATATATGTTCTTGGTCCCATGTTTCATGAGTTCAAATAAAAGATCCCAGAAATGTTCTATACGCACAAAAGGGTATCTCTCTCAAATTTTGTGCACAAATTTGTTTACATCCCTGTAAGTGAGCATTTCTCATAATCCATCCATCTGTTTTTAAATTGAACCTTTATTTAACTAGGAAAGTCATTTTAAGAACAAATTATTATTTACAATGACGTCCTACCTACAGGGTCAGTTATAGTAGTACGGCACCCCTGGAGCAAATTAGGGTTAAGTGTCTTGCTCAAGGACACTGACAGGTTTTTCACCTTGTCGGCTCGGGTATTCGAACCAGCGACCTTTCAGTTACTGGCTACCACTAGGCTACCTGCCGCCCTGACAGGTGTGGCATATCAAGAAGCTGACTAAACAGCATGATCATTACACAGGTACACCTTGTGCTGGGGACAATAAACGGATGGTTTGTGGTTTGCTGATGTCCATGTTTGGAACAGAAAGCCCCATAGTGGCGATGGAGTTATGATATGGGCAGGCATAAACTATGGACAACGAACACAATTGCATTTTATCAGTGTCAATTTGAATGCACAGAGATACTGTGACGAGATCCTGAGGCCCATTGTCGTGCCATTCATCCGCTGCCATCACCTCATGTTTCAGCTTGATAATGCACGGCCCCATGTTGCAAGGATCTGTACACAATTCCTGGAAGCTGAAACTGTCCCAGTTCTTTCATGGCCTGCATACCCACCAGACATGACACACATTGAGCATGTTTTGGATGCTCTGGATCGACATGTAAGACAGTGTGTTCCAGTTCCCACCAATATTCATCAACTTCGCACAGCCATTGAAGAGGAGCAGGACAACCATTCCACAGGCCACAATCAACAGCCTGATCAACTCTGTTAGATGTGTTGTGCTACATGAGGAAAGTGGTGGTCACACCAGATACTGACTGGTTTTCTGATCCACGCCCCTACTTTTTTTTAAAGGTATCTGTGACCAACGGATGCATGTCTGTATGCCCAGTCATGTGAAATCCATAGATTTGAGCCTAATGTATTTATTTCAATGGACTGATTTCCATTTTAACTCGGTAAAATCTTTGAAATTGCTGCATTGTTAACAGTTTTGTTCATTGTACTTACTGGTGTGTCAATGAGATTGAGCAGGTATGTCTGTCCCTGGTACTTGTAGAACAGGGAGGCTGTCTGGGCCTTCACAGTTATCCCTCGCTCTCGCTCCACCTGCAGCTTGTCCAACACCTGTTTGTTCTTATCTGTCGTGGTGATGGCACCTGCCAAAACCAAGAAATGAGGTGAGCCATATCATACAAAAAACTAAATGCGTGAGTACTTGTGTGATCCATGAGTATGAATATGGTAAGGACCAGCATGGAACCCTAGAGAGAGATTCAGAGTAGCCCAGAATAGTAAATTGGGCTTATGGAACAGTTGGATATTTGAGAAAGGCCATCAGTGCGTGTTCTGCAAACCATACAGCGGATGAAGGCGTGGCATGAGTAGGGTTGCACATTTTGGGTAATATTTAGAGGTTAATAATAAATAATTAAATAAATTAATACCATTTAAATGTAGATGTTGTTTGCATTGGATATATTTACCATATCATATGGAGACAGAGACATAAACATTTTACCTTATCATAAGTAGACATAATTGCAAATTATAAAATCCTTCCAATAGAAATTTTAAAAAACTATTTAGTTACAAATTGAACTTTATTAAATGAATTGACTCTTCACATGGGATGATTTCAATGAACAACAAAAGAAAGGGAATATTGAATGATCCCTCGCATCTCCCAAAAATGTTTTCAGCCATATCTTCCTCTGTCTAGTGTCCTCTGACCCCAAACTTTTGAA
This sequence comes from Thymallus thymallus, assembly GCA_023634145.1. Lineage (NCBI taxonomy): Eukaryota > Metazoa > Chordata > Actinopteri > Salmoniformes > Salmonidae > Thymallus > Thymallus thymallus. The sequence goes on from CM042385.1 coordinate 18,456,461, forward strand.
CGGTAGTGTACATCTGTAAAATGATAGTCTAGAAACTAAAGCTTTGGTTGTCTTCCTCTCAGGCTTCCATGTCTTCTCCCTGGACCTCCTCAATGTCCACCTCTTGAACATCAGACTCTGAGGCCTCATCTTCACTGTCACTTTCCAACCTTGTTGAGGATGGCTCGTTGTCAGGCTCAAAAAGCCTCAAATTTGCCCGGATGGCCACCAATTTTTCAACCCTTGTATTTGGTCAGCCTGTTGCGTGCTTTGGTGTGTGTGTTCCCAAACAAGGACCAGTTGCCATATTGCATCTCCATCCCAAAGCCCTTGCTTGGAAGTGTACATCGCCAGACTGCCAAGAACCTTTCCCTCATTGAGGCCAAGGTGGCGAGACACGGTAGTGAAGACACCATAGGCCTTGTTGATCACTGCACCAGACAGGATGCTCTTGCCAGCATATTTGTGGTGCAACATGTACGCTGCGGCGTGTATGGGCTTCAGGCAGAAGTCTTCACGCTTTTTGATGTATTTCAGAACTGCAGTTTCCTCTGCTGGGAGCAACAGTGAAGTGGGCAGGGCAGTACGGATTTCTTCTCTAACATCTGCAAGCAGAGTCTGAACATCAGGCAGGATGGCAATCTCCCTCAATCCGTGCAATGGCTACTGCTATAGGTTTCAGGAGTTTCAGGCTGCTTACCACTCTCTCCCAAAATACATCATCCAGGAGGATCCTCTTGATGGGGCTGTCCATGTCGGCAGACTGTGATATGGCCATTTCTTGGAGAGACTCCTTCCCCTCCAGGAGACTGTCAAACATGACAACACCACCCCAACGGGTGTTGCTGGGCAGCTTCAATATGGTGCTCTTATTCTTCACACTTTGCTTGGCGAGGTAGATTTCTGCTATAACTTGATGACACTTCACATACCTAACTATTTCCTTGGCTCTCTTGTAGAGTGTATCCATTGTTTTCAGTGCCATGATGTCCTTGAGGAGCAGATTCAATGCATGAGCAGCACAGCCAATGGGTGTGATGTGAGGGTAGGACTCCTCCACTTTAGACCAAGCAGCCTCATGTTCGCAGCATTGTCTGTCACCAGTGCAAATACCTTCTGTGGTCCAAGGTCATTGATGACTGCCTTCAGCTCATATGCAATGTAGAGACTGGTGTGTCTGTTGTCCCTTGTGTCTGTGCTATTGTAGAATACTGGTTGAGGGGAGGAGATGTAATTAATTATTCCTTGCCCACGAACATTCGACCACCCATCAGAGATGATTGCAATACAGTCTGCTTTCTCTATGATTTGCTTGACGTTCACTTGAACTCTGTTTAACTCTGCCTCCAGCAAATTAGTAGATAAAGCATGTCTGGTTGGAGTTGTGTATGCTGGGCAAAGAACATTCAGAAATCACTTCCAATACTAATTGCCTGTGAGCATCAGAGGTGAACCAGTTGCATTCATCAGCATTTCTCTGACTACGTTCCTCCATTCAGTCAATAAAACTTCTGATTCCAGGAGGACCATGAGCTGTTGCAATCGATAAGGTGTCTGATTCATCATTTTCACCTTGAATAGAAGTAAAGGGAGTTTTGTCAGAGGTTGCTTGTTGTGGACGCTAAGGGAACTTTATGCACATGGCCAGATAATTATGAATCTTTGTTGCATTCTTCACATATGATTTGGCACAGTATTTGCAAATGTACACAGCTTTTCATTCTACATTAGCTGAAGTGAAATGTCTCCACATATCAGATAGTGCCCGTGGCATTTTCCTGTAAAGATTAGAAAAAACCCAAATACAATTCCATGTACAGATAAATAGTTAAGCAGTTAGATTAAACAACTCCTTTGTAAGATAAATGTTTTAAAATGAAACATGTATGGAAACAGGTAAATTAACACTCAGTTAGCAGGCTCAAGCAAGCTAAAACCCACAGAAAATGTTAACAAGTTAGAAATGACTTAAACACACTTTGCTGTAGGCTACTATTTACTTTAAAATCATGTATGTCATATAAACTATATTCACTCTAACCAGTATTGTAATCAAATCTTACCATAAAGTATGTAGTCCTTGGCTCAGACATTGTAGTAGTGTGGGCTCAAAAGCATCTCATTAGTGTGCAAGATCTTGAGAATCAGCTGTACATGTGATGGAAGAGTGCACTGCACATGTGATGGAAGAATGCACTGTGCATGCAGAGGATTGCAATTCCATTGAATTGGGGATAGTTTAACCAAAACATTCTATAAGAGCTAGAATTGCCTTGTGTATCTCACAAAAAAAGGTTCACTGTTATAAGCTAACTTTTTTGATGAATTTAAGCAAAATTACCAAAATACTTAACTTCTCATCTATGCTGGAATAGTCTATGTGCCGGGGGGCTAGGGTCAGTTTGTTAAATCTGATGTTATTATCCAGTGTCTTGTGTGAATTTAAGTATGCTCCCTCTAATTCTCTCTCTCTCCCACTCTACCTCCCCTCCCGGAGGACCTGAGCTTACCCGGAGGACCATGCTTCAGGACCACCTGCCCTGATGACTCCTGGTTTCAACTCTTCTGCCTGTCGTTATGGAACCCTGACCTGTTCATTGGACGTGCCACCTTGTCCCAGACCTGCTGTTTTCATCTCGCTCTCTCTACCGCACCTGCGCTCTATCGCTCCGTACCTGCGCTCTCTACCGCATCTAAATGCCTGGCTATGAAAAGCCAAGTGACATTCACTCCTGATGTATTTACCTGTTGCAACCTCTACAACTACTATGATTATTATTTGACCCTGCTGGTCATCTATGAACATCTTGGAGAAAGAACTAGCCTTAATGGCCATGAATTGTTATAATCTCCACCCGGCACAGCCAGAAGAGGACTGTTTTGGAGGAAGGTTTTTCCTTTTTAGGGAGTTTTTCCTAGCCACCGTGCTTCTACATCTGCATTGTTTGCTATTTGGGGGTTTTAGGCTGGGTTTCTGTATTGCACTTTGTGACATCGGCTGATGTAAAATGGGCTTAATAAATACATTTGATTGATTGATAGATACTCTGCTGTCTCTGATGGCTCAGAAACTTAACCTGACGAGAGTGAGGAGGAATGACCTGCTGTGGTAGGTGTGGGTCCGAACCTCGCCCCGATGCTCATTAAAAGGATGATTCTGGCCCAGTGTGAGTGACATTTTTGGAGAATGTGGATCCTGCCTTTTGGCTGACCCATATGTAGTCTCAGGCTGGGTAGATAATAATTTGGGAACTGTTAAAATGGACTTTCGAAGTGGACTTTGTGTTGAGAGGTAGGCGTGGTGAAACTGAGAAGACACTGTCTGTCCCCCTTTTTTTTTTTTTTTTTAAGTCTTTACCTGACAAAGTCATGTTAGGATATGTCAGGTATCCCGTGAGAGCGTTTGTGCCAAACCTACTAAGGTGTTTCAAATGCCAAGCGTATGGTCATGTTGCAGCAGTGAGTAAGAGGGAGATTCTGAGATGTGTGCAGGAGGGCATGGGACAAAACTGGTGGAAAAAACTGTTTCAATTGTGGGGGTGCCCATGTTGCCGGGGATCAGAAGTGCCCGGTGAGAGAGAGAGAGGTTAAGGTTCCCAGGGTCAGATTAGAACAAAAGTTGTCGTATGCTGAGGCAGTCTAGAGAGTAGAGCAGGGGTATTCAACCCTATGAGATCCGGCGCCTGATGGTTTTCTGTTCTACCTGATAATTGCACCCACCTGGTGTGCCAGGTCTAAATCAGCTCTGATTAGAAGGGAACAATGAAAACAAGTAGTGGAACTTGAGGTATAGTGTTGAGTTTGAGGGGAGTACAGGATGATGGGTGAGTAGAAGACTAAGCCAATACAAATTGGCCGTTGGCCTGGTGTAGGATCAGTTAGGGTCAAAGTAGTGATTATATTTACTAAGTAGTGGTACATAGGTGTAGGGTTAGTTGGTGGTGCAATTTCTTCCCTTCACTTTTATATCACAAAATGTGAAGTGATTGATCACACACTCCTGTAGTCGGTGGCGGCATGCACCAAAAAGTTACGAACGCTATGATACCAAAGAAGAAGAATATGGTAATGTAGCTACCTGTTATTTCCAGAAGCCTGTCAGCCAAGGTGCTTTTCCCATGGTCAATGTGAGCAATGATGCTGAAGTTTCTGATCCTCTCCACTGGGAACTTTGACATATCTATGCTCTCCTTCAAGAAATAACAATATGATCAAGTTAGTGCAGTTAGCTACAATAAAGGCCATGACTTGTAAGATAATGAATACTGCATGTAACGCTGTCTGTTTGCAATGTAACGTTCGAGTTCTTTACTTTGTCAGCATGTGTACTGATCATCTTGTTGGTGGTGTTGTGTGTGCAGAAAACAGGTGCCCTCTTCATCCATCGGTGTCTAATGACCGTGCAAGCTACGTCACAGCTCCTTTGTCTTGTTTGATAAACTCTGAAGTCCAAAAGATGCCTTAAAAAAGGTGTTACACACCCTTGATGTTTTATTAAAGACAGCTGCATGTTAGCTAGCTAATCAATTCGTTGGCTACAGGACATTGACATTAGCCCTGATAGCTAGCCAAGTTAACGCCGCAGACCCGGTTAAATCGTGTCAACCTAAGCTACATTCCTTTACATTTCAATCGCAATGTATGAATTCTTAGAGGTGTGATGAAAAACCAAAATCAGATACATATAACTCTACCTAAAGGTGAACTAAAGTTTTAATAATAAAAAAACATGGACAGTAGGGCGCAGCCATGTTGGTTTATGAGGTTACGAACAATGCATCCTGGGAAATGTAGTTTGGTGCCTGATGCTGTAAAAGGGGGCCCTCTGTTGGTTCATTATAGCAAAAACCTGATTTGTGCATTTATTAGTGGGCATTTATAAAGAATGGATTCAGGTTGAGTGAGTAGAGTAGGATATTTCAGGAATATCATACAAACTAATAATGTATGAATAATTTTAATCAGTAGAATATTACAGCTGAGCCAATTAAAATTAGCTACAAATACTGTTACACTCACTAACATAGTGGATAACATAAAACGATCTAGGCTATATAACCAACTGGGCTAGGGGCAGAATGAGAGGTGCAAGAATACCTTGTGGCAGTTCCTAACCTCTTTGAGGTTAGAGGTGTCTCCACTGACCTAGATAAAACCCACCACCTAAATTGCTACAGGAATATTTCAAACAATGTCATAAAGCCAGATAGGCGACTGGCACATCTTGTGAATACTGAGAATGTACTTTTCTTGTGTAGAGCCCACACATATGATAGTTCCAATTCTCCTTTGGGATGAGTTTGACACCTAATCAAAGCCTTAGAAGAACGTTATAAATCAAAATGCAACCCAGAAAAAGTGAGGAGGCTGAAAAATATGTTTTGGGGTATTTGTTGTTGTTTCTTATGGTAACCATTGCAGTGAACGTTGGGAGGAACAATATATTACTGTGTTTCAGGGAGATGACAGATGTTCCAATAATATAATTAGATACTGTGTAAGAACCTATACTATGAATGGTGCTGTTTCTAGGCTATTCCATTATTTTCCACATGGTGTCCCCTTGCACAGATGACAAGAATAGGGGTAGAGGGTGGAAAAATCGTTGCCATGGCAACATAAGACAGCAGCCCACTCATACTGAGTAGGTCTCCAGAATAATGTTCAGATAAGAAATCAAATGAAATATCTTAACACCGCTTTTCATCTCTGACCTCTGTGTGTGTGTGTGTTCCTCTTTCTCACGTTGACATCTCTATTATGATTCTCCTTCCTTGTCAAGTGTGACATATCAAGGCCAATTGTACATTTCTTTTTTTTTTCTTCTAGATATTCTACCAATATGAAAATGCTAAGCTTTTTCATAATTAGTTTGTTTCCAACTCGTTAATTGTAATAATCAATTAGCTTAACGGATTGCTGATGGATCCAGGTTTTTCAGTGCCAGCACACTCATTAAGATTCTGATTTAATTCGGCAAGCAGATAAAACGAGGCTTCAGACTAGCTGTCATAAGTTAATTATTCAACATTTATTGATTCCCCATGCTATGAGGGTACTCGTTTTTAATTTGTTGACCAACTGCCCAATGACAAGACACTCAGACACTTTATCTGATTTCATCAAGTTGGATTCAAACAAAGGTTATGAGGCTCTCTAATGCAGCACCACTGATCAGATAGGACTAATTTTTTTCATTCAAATAAATAATTTAAAGCTATAGATTTCCACCCATGAGTTCTCATTGTAGACAGTCTCAACTCATTCTTGACTTCAATAGCTTCAAGATATTTCTTCTAAATACTTTACGGTGATGTGCCACAGTATTCTATGACTGTAAAGTGCAAAATCTATTTCATGCTTTTTTTTTTTGGTTCGTTAAAGGTCCAATGCAGGTGTTTTTATCTCAATATCAAATCATTTCTGGATAACAATTAAGTACCTTACTGTGGGACCTATTTAAAATGGTCAAAAAGAAACATATTGTTTCTTAGCAAATAGCAATTCCTCAAGCAAGAATTTAGCTAGGACTGTCTGGGACAGTATGGGAGTACGGAGGGGAAAACTGAAAACTAGCTGTTATTGGCAGAGAGGTTTGGAACTCTCTTTATTATTGGTCAATTAACTGATCTACTGTATGTCACCAGGCAGGCCAAAACTCCATCCCACCAAAACAGGCTGAAATTTCAGGCGGTCTTTTCTAACAACTCTTACACTAAAAAGGCAATATCATAATTTTTACAATTTTACACTGTTATTCCAGTGCTTCTAAATCTGCATTGCTTGCTCTTTGTGGGTTTAGGGTGGTTTTCTGTTAAAGCACGTTGTGACAACTGCTGATGTAAAAGGGGCTTTATAAATACATTTGATTGATCAATTATAGTGTGGAAATATAAGTGTGTGTCACTGATTTCATCCAGAACATCATGTACATCCTGTATACATGAAAAGCAGTGAACAGCTGTCTGTATACTATATCCTGACTCAGGACTGTACATTGTAATGACTGATGAGTGATAGATTGCATTAATATAGGCTAGTCCTAGGGTACTAGGATAGCTAGTGCACTAGAAATGGGACAAATCACATTACGCGCAATGTCTTGCCACCATTTCAACATCCAAATATGCTACAATGTCCACTAAAACTACCTGTGTAGTAATATTCTTTAGTAACAACAAATATAACATTTCTAATACAATTAAGTTATGAATTAGAAATTGGCTCTAAAACTCCATTCCATATCACCTCCAAGAGGCCATTATGATCCAGGAAGGGTTTTTCAAATTGAGTTTGTAAACAATGTAAAGGTTGTACCCTACCTAGAGGCAATTTGACTGTATATTAATATTATGTTCTTATATTTCCGGTGAATGTAATATGATTCACTCAGATGCACAGTGGCCCATCTGCCATGTTACTGCTCTGATAAGTTTTGTGTTTTCGCAGCCTGGTCTCATAGACTAGACTAGACGTGGTAGAGTATATATCATACGAAATGGGCGATGGAAACCACAAATGAATCCATACCTTACAAAATGTAACATATCATACTAACGAAATGCTCTGAGACCAGGTTGGTTTTTGGCATATGGCTCACATATAAATCTCCAAATCTATTAACCCAAAGTCATAGGTTGCATGTCTTGCACTTCACAAGTATTTGTGTGGGGGGTGCTCTACAAACCAACACAACCATCAAGTTGTGTTCTTATATTCACCTTGGAACAATCTGTTCCTCTTAGCAAAGGCTCCAGTATTGTACAGACTGTGCTATATAGCCAATGTGTTTGTCGGTCACTTATACAATCTCTCAAGGCTACATGCAAAACCTTATACATTTCATTCAACATAGCAAAAGCATTTCAGTCGATTTGCAATTCAGTAACGATAATGCATGACAAATAAAAAATAGAGATGGGAGATGTATGAAGGGCGGAACTTTGATTGAATCAAAGTAACAAATGAAACAAGCAAGCACTAAATCAAACTTCATACGTAGTCTAGTCTCTTGAATTAACAATGTTCACCTTTGTTATTATTATTTTGAATGCACAACCACGTAGCGAAGCCTGTTTTTCAGTACCCTCCACTCGTATCCTGCAAAACTACTGCTTTCTAATCTCCTAACGCCCAGGGCCCGATCTCATGCTTCTTACCCAGTAGTCCATGTGCTTTGCCCCTTTTCATCTTCTGCTGGGCAGGGCCTCATTCGAGTGGGCACTGGGTACACACATTGAGAACAGCGCAGACCGGGGGGAATTGTTGCACAGTATAGTGCAGGGATCATCAACTAATTCAGCCGAAACACTTTTTTTTTTTTTTTTTTTTTTTCTTGAGCGGATGGTCAGCGGGGCAGAAGGTTTTACTTGAACTCCAAATTGACCACAAGAAGCCCAAACAGATCTAATATTTGACTAAAACATGAGAGAGAGAGAGAGAATTAGATCCCGCTGTAGCACCAAGTTTCACACCAGGTGGTAATTCAGTCATCGTATCAGTTGTACCACAAGCAGATATTGATATTCAGTCGTAGGTTTTTCTAATTATAGCCAGTAAGAAAGGAGGGCGATCATATGCAGCTTCAGAATTGCATGAAGAATTCATGATGCATACTTAAGTTTTACAATGATGATTATATTTTTAGCTCGCAAAATAGTTGCCCCATTTGGAAGGATAATCAAAGCCATAATGATCTTGGATAGAAAACCATTACATTTTCTTGGATATAAAGTATTTGCCTTTGAATGATAGAAGCAAGGTGTTACGTTTAATTTGTGCCGAATAGATTGGCATGCTAAAAAAGATGGGAAAGCAATGACAGACTTGTATAGCTGGCTGGCTGGCCTGAAATGGTAATTATGTCATAGTTTGCTTGCTCCATAATTTGATGTACGTGTAGTGTGGAGGCAAATGGAAAGCTGTCCACAGTAATTATACATTGGCATGTCTGTTGGGAGCTGTGACAGTGCTCTGTAATGAAATTTTAATTAAACCTGTAATGAATACTGATGGTCAGGTCTGACAGTGCATAACCGATACTACTATCCAGAGGCAGATCTTTGTAAAGATTACAGCACCCCCTACCATTCTATTTCTTAATTTTATCCGTCAGCCATTTCCAATCCAAACTGCAGAGGAAAATATCTGCAGGAGAAAGAATGTAATAGAATGGGGGAGAATAGAAGAATGATACTCTTAGAAAACAAGGTGCTATCTAGACCCTTTTGGAGAACCCTTTTTGGTTTCATGTGGAACCCTTTTGGGTTCCATGTAGAACTGTTGTGTGTTTCATGTAGAACCCCCTTACTTAGTTCATTCCTTCCAGAGAGTGACTGTAGGTTCCTCTAAATTACCGGAACCCAAAAGGTTCTACCTGGATTATAATTTTTTGTGTGTAGAAGACAAGTGTAGAAGACAACTGGAATGTGATGGAATTCATCAGATGACAGAGTGTTTTATCTATGGGTCGACTGTGGTATTCTGTGCACACATGGGATTTGGCCTATGGTTGGTAGAAATGTCAAACTCCGGCTATAGGAGGAAGTCTAGATGTTAATTTCCTCTTCATCTTACTAAAAGGGCCTCACGCACAGCTTCTGTTTGATTTCTGCCAAGCAGACAATGAAGTAATCTCTCTCCTCCAATTTCTAGAATGGATTGACAGCCAGGGGAAATAAGGCGAGCACCAATCTCGACCGTGCGCTGGTTAGCAAAATGTGTCTGGTCCTTCTCTACTTCTCTCTCTCTCTCTCGCTGGCTCTAAGTGGGCACACTGTCTGCTGTCCATCTCTCCATAATTGTTCAAGGGGAGCCAGAGACTGTGGTGTAACTGACAAGTTGAGGTAGAATGCCTGTTACTTCATGACCAATGCTTCTAAACATCTGCCACCATTGTACCATTGAAATATACATTGAAGAGGCTTCGTTATTTTACACAAGACTGACCCATAGGGAATTCCAGCTTTTAATAATGGATGGTTTATTCAAATTCTAATCTAAATTCAAGAGATATTCTATATCTAGGCCTACACGTTCTCATTTATCATTCCCTGGCAGTATGAATGGTGACCATGTAGCTCTGACTGGTGACCATGTAGCTACAATCTTAGAAAAAAGGGCTCTGCAGCTGTCTCCATAGGAGACCCCTTTTTGGTTCCCGGTAGAACCTGTTTTGGTTTTGTGTTTCATGTAGAACCCCCTTACTTAGTTCCTTCCTTCCAGAGAGTGACTGTAGGTTCCTCTAAATTACTGGAGCTCTTCCAAAGTGAAGTTGTAGACTGTACTGTTGGCATGGCAACTGCCAGGATTGTCAGTGACCTGACTAGAATTTACATGAGCTTTGGTTTCCTGTTTGAAGGATTATTAAACCCCAAAAAGGATAGGATATATGGGGTATTTTGTCTGAGGAACTTCAATGAACAATTGCCTAATACATACGCATCTATCTATCTATGTAAGCCTACTGATTATGGTTTGGATCAAAGAACCTGAGATAAATCCAGAAGATCATGCACACTAGAATATTAATTTTAAAGCACTGATCAATTTAAAGTGACCTGTATCATCAGTTCCTAGTCTCAAACCCCATTAAGAACCAGAGTACGATATAGTGCATTTTGGACACCTGGCATCGGCAGGGAAACGGCCACTCGTCTAAGATCCTCTTCTCAGACAGCTGAGCATGGGCCATCTGGACTGTCTGGTCTCCAGAGGTAGGCCCATATGGACAGATCATGCCATCCATGCAAGATGCCAAGTCCAAAGGCATGTCAGCGATCATAGGCTCTTATGGCCTTGGTCTTTCAAATCTGATGAAGATCGGGCCATATTTACTTCTCCCTTAAAGGAATAGTTCAATTTAAAATGATCCATAGTTTTCATCCATTAGCAGTTGCTCAGACCTGTAATACTGCATTATTGTGTTGGTTATAATAAAATGTTTACCACAGTTATAAAAACACAGCAAAACGTCTAACTTCTTCAACAATAAGTGACTAAATGTGAATTATAATTACACATGAATTGTGACCGTCCCATTTCATTCTTGTCTTACGACTATTTCAGACATGGAGGGGCATATAGAGTATACAGCATTCCTTAAAGAGCTCAGGAAGTTTATTAACGTTGACAGTGACCGCTATCACTATCTGCTTTTCTGATTTGTTTTGACATGATGACAGCCAACTGCTTTGGTGTAGCAGACCTCAGTCACTGGTCAATGACATAGAACTAAACTTGGCACGCTTGGTTTTGTAATTCTGCATCATCTAGCATACGCAGTGTAACATCCAAGTATGGGTCAGGACAGGGATGGGCAACTCCTCGGGGGCCTGATTGGATGAATATGAGTTTAGTTTTTTGGTGAAACATGGTGATTTAGTGACAGGTATGCTCTTTGTACAGACAAGGTCTTCTTCATTGGTCATATTATTATTATTAGCCCATGTACTGTCAAGGGAAGCTTGGCTGTTAAAACAAAAAATCCCTTCTTTCTACTGTTACCAAGGAAACCGTTTACAGAAGCTATTTTCTCCTCACATTTTTTTCCATAGAAAAAGAGATTCTGAGGGCAGTTGACCTTCAGCAAACAAACACAGTGAATGATTCGTATTCTTACAAATCCATTTAATCTTGTGACATTGTCATATTAACAGTAATATGAAACTTTGTTTAATATTATTTCCCCTCAATCCTACAGTTTTTAATTTAAGTCATTAGCTTTATTCTTTGTGCCTTTTTAACAGTTGAAAATCAATGAAAGCAGGAAATACTTATCCATGTTTATCTTAAAGACATTAGATACGTATATTTTTACAGAGTTGTTTGGTTCTAGCTAGCTTGTCATTGAAAAGTGTAGGTGTAACTGTGATATTATCGTGAGTTACTACATATCTAAAGTAAAAATATCATCAATGCCACAGCATGACCGATGGGAAGTGTTTACATCGTCTTTGATCAGAGTCCATTTGTGCTATTTTGAGGTCTCTTTCAGTCGAGACCTTTTGATGTCACCAGTTATGACATCTGTTCAACCCTGCTCTGGCCCAAGCATGCTGAACTAAGTAAGCCAGCAAATATTAGTCTAGCCAAGCTTGCAAAGTGGTGAAACGCCTGTAGAACTTCAGACATCTTCAGTCTACAAGAGAATCGTTCTCAATTGTGGTATGTACACCGATGCTGTGGAGCCACTGATATATGAACAAAACAAGCAATTGTTTAATCTGCTCATTTAATTCAGCCCAGTGGTCCAGTGAAATTTCAGCCACTTTTGGTAAACCTATTTTAATCCAATTGTTCTGGGAGATGGGATTCCCCTGTGAGACTATAGGTGTCATCAGTTACCACGGAGTGTGACCGGTACTGCTCTACTTCACAAATGAAATCACACAGTTCAGAAAGGATTCACACATTTTAGAGGGAAAAAAAGCGTGGCTTCGAGGAATGTGATGGATGGTTAGACAATGTGTGCATACTGCGAATGCGACGCCGATGAAGCCAACCATGAGTGTGGAGAGTGTTCTGCCTCAGTAAGAAAGCCACTGAACCAGAAATGACATGGCTTTGCAGATATTGATATAAAGTCAGGACGTTCTGTGTGTGTGTGTGTGTGTGTGTGTGTATATACACACACAGTTGAAGTCTGAAGTTTACACACACCTTAACCAAATACATTTAAACTCAGTTTTTCACAATTCCTGACATTTAATCCCACTAAAAATTGTCTGTCAGTTAGGATCACCACTTTATTTATAAAATGTGAAATGTCAGAATAATAGTAGAGAACTATTTATTTCAGCTTTTTCTTTCATCACATTCCCAGTGGGTCAGAAGTTTACATGCATACACTCAATTAGTATTTGGTAGCATTGCCTTTTAAATTGTTTAACTTGGGTCAAACGTTTCAGGTAGCCTTCCACGAGCTTCCCACAATAAGTTGGGTGAATTTTGGCCCATTCCTCCTGACAGAGCTGGTGTAACTGAGTCAGGTTTGTAGGCCTCCTTGCTCACACACGCTTTTTTAGTTCACAAATTTTCTATGGGATTGAGGTCAGGGCTTTGTGATGACCACTCCAATGCCTTGACTTTGTTGTCCTTAACCATTTTGCCACAACTTTGGAAGTATGCTTGGGGTCATTGTCCATTTGGAAGATCCGTTTGCGACCTAGCTTTAACTTCCTCCCTGATGTTGCTTCAATATATCCACATAATTTTCCTTCCTCATGATGCCATCTATTTTGTGAAGTGCACCAGTCCCTCCTGCAGCAAAGCACCCCCACAACATGATACTGCCACCACCGTGCTTCACGGTTGGGATGGTGTTCTTCGGCTTGCGAGCCTCCCCCTTTATCCTACAAACATAACGATGGTCATTATGGCCAAACAGTTCTATTTTTGTTTCAACAGACCAGAGGACATTTCTCCAAAAAGTACGATCTTTGTCCCCATGTGCAGCTGCAAACCGTAGTTTGGCTTTTTTATGGTGGTTTTGGAGCAGTGTCTTCTTCCTTGCTGAGCGGCCTTTCAGGTTATGTCGATTATAGGACTTGTTTTACTGTGGATATAGATACTTTTATACCTGTTTCCTCCAGCATCTTTACAAGGTCCTTTGCTGTTGTTCTGGAATTGATTTGCACTTTTCGCACCAAAGTACGTTCATCTCTAGGAGACAGAACGCGTCTCCTTCCTGAGCGGTATGACGGCTGCGTGATCCCATGGTGTTTATACTTGCGTACTATTGTTTGTACAGATGAACGTGGTACCTTCAGGCGTTTGGAAATTTTTCCCAAGGATGAACCAGACTTGTGGAGTAAGTACACCCCCTGGAAAGTTCTCTTTTTTATTTTTTTTAAACATATTTGGACAGATGGATATGTAATCTTCACTTCAACACTATTGACAGATAAAGGTTACCCAATTTAACAAATCACACACAAAAAAAAGCTTTGAAAATGTTATGCAATTAAAGTAAACAAAAATGCCTTTTCCTTATGGGGAAAAAGTTAGTACACCCCTATCTTTACCATCACATAAAATGGCTAAAATTAGAATTAGGTGTACAAAAACAAGTGCAAATGATCAGAAAACATTAGAGAGAAACTTAGGAGGGTCCAGGGGGTATTATTATTATTATTTATATTTCACCATACTGTGTGTGTGTGCATCTCTATCATAGGAAAATCATGTTTTGGACTGCACTTGGCCTTTAATGTCTTTAGGCCAGATTGAGGTGGATTGTTGACTACGGCAGCAGCCTTCCTTCAATCACTTTGTTCTCCGGACATCACAGGCCATAACATTGTAGATGTGGAAGTTCATTTTTATCCTATTATATTTTCCTCATGTGGCGAAACTGAATCCCCCCCCCCCCTTGGGACTGTTCCCAATCTGCCAGGCCAGCGGAGAGATTTACACAATGATGTTTAATCTAGACGGCAACACTTGAAAGCTATCAGCTAAAAGGTTTGCAGTTCCAATTCAACTTCCAGCCCTGCCGTCTGTCTCACTATTGGTTCCCTTCACCTCCATGTAAACTCTAGCTTACATTACTAAGAGGCCAACACTTTTTTATTTATTTATATTTCTGTTTACATCAATACATTTAAGTTTCTCATATATATTCTAACTAAAACATAAACGCATCATGCAAAAATGAACATTAAATTATCTGGCAACAGTTCTGGTGGACATTCCTGCAGTCAGAATGCCAATTGAATATTCCCTCAAAACTTGAGACATTTGTGGAATTGTGTTGTGACAAAACTGCAAAAGTTCGAACACACACGTACAAGAGACATTCACATCAAAGCACGCCTCCAAGACCCAAATCTCGTTCTCAGGCGCATTTCATAATAAAGATAATTGAAACCAAGGCTACATCAGGAAGTTCAGCCCCCTTTTAATAGAGAAGCTCTTTAGTGAAACCAAAAGACCAAATGTGTAATGAATTTATTGACTCAGATATTCTCTGTAGAGAAAGCTTTGTAGAAATTAGAAGCTGTTCAGGTAGGAATGTTGGGTGGATTTCTATGTACACCTGCAAACTGTATATCCATTAACAATACATACAGTATATGCTATATTAATTTGACCAGTTTCTCAGAGCAGGAAAATAATCCTGCAGCAACAGGAAATGTGAATTATTATGTGGATTATAATTAATGGACAATTTTGTAGGGGCTGATAAAAAAAAAAAATGTGGCATTTTTAAAGTAGAAATTGCAAACTTTAGAAGACATTTTAACCTCAAATACAAATTGTAGTGTTTTTCCTGCTGTGTTACCAAATTAAGATACCATCATGTTCAGATTCATGAAAAAAGCTATTGGGTATCAAAATGATAAAAAATTACCAGACCATTAAAAAAAAAAAAAATTACTTAAAAAATAAATAAATACCACATCAAAGTACCCCCATATGCAATCTGATGAGTAAGACAGTTTGGTAACAGAGCAATGGTGGAAATATCCCAGCTTTTGGCCCTGAAGTCATGTAACTGTACACTGAGCATCGCATCCACATACTCATCCCTACATTTCTATAGCAACTTGAACTGTTAGAGGCTCGACTGAAGTCTTCTTTTCACCTGTCTGCATGAATTACATTTAATTTGACAGATCACAACATGGAAAACAAAATACAAAAATTACAGTAAACTTGGATTCCCATGAGATATCACAGTGGAACATCTGTAATTAAATCGATGTGACTAATCGGACCAAATTATATGATATCAACCTTAGATTGACATTAGGATTAGGCTAGCTAGAGGTGATGACAGAGAGGAGAGCCAGAGAGGAGAGCCACATTGTATCATATTTTACACGACACACTCTGGCTGATTGTGTTCCCTACCATTATGTGGGGATGCGTTGTTATAAGAAGACATCTTATATGCTTTTTGCTCATATAAAGACAATTTAAAGGTAACGTGTTAGACAAATTTTAATAACAAAACAATTTAAATGGTTTACTATGGCACAAATTTCAGTAATGTAGAAGTCCTCACACAGTACACATGAACATGTAGACTTCAATAGTTCATAATATATTAAAAACTCTTGAGACAGGTGATTTTGTTCAGAATTTACATAGTGTGTAAACACACAATCAAACTTTTGAAGAATGAGTAAGGTGAATAACAAACATGACATGTAAACAAGATGTTGCATGTTAATAATCTGTAAAGATTTGACAAACCCATTCATAGCTAGTACCCTGAGTATGCTCTGACAAGAAAACAGTTGTGGTCAAAAGTTTTGAGAATGACGCAAGTATTGGTGTCCACAAAGTTTGCTGCCTCAGTGTTGATGATGGCAATTTGCATATACTCCAGAATGTCATGAAGAGTGATCAGATGAATTGCAATTAATTGCAAAGTCCCTCTTTGCCATGAAAATGAACTTAATCCCCAAAAAACATTTCCACTGCATTTCAGCCCTGCCACAAAAGGACCAGCTGCCATCATGTCAGTGATTGTCTCGTTAACACAGGTGAGAGTGTTGACGAGGACAAGGCTGGAGATCACTCTGTCATGCTGATTGAGTCAGAATAACAGACTGGAAGCTTTAAAAGGAGGGTGGTGCTTGAAATTATTGTTCTTCCTCTGTCAACCATGGTTACCTGAAAGGAAACACGTGCCGTCATCATTGCTTTGCACAAAAAGGGCTTCACAGGCAAGGATATTGCTGCTGGTAAGATTGCACCTAAATCAACCATTTATCGGATCATCAAGAACTTCAAGGAGAGAGGTTCAATTGTTGTGAAGAAGGCGTCAGGGCACCCAAGAAAGTCCAGCAAGCGCCAAGACCGTCTCCTAAAGTTGATTCAGCTGCAGGATCGGGGCACCATCAGTGCAGAGCTTGCTCAGGAATGGCAGCAGGCAGGTGTGAGTGCATCTGCACGCACAGTGAGGCAAAGACTTTTGGAGGATGGCCTAGTGTCAAGAAGGGCAGCAAAGAAGCCACTTCTCTCCAGGAAAAACATCAGGGACAGACTGATATTCTGCAAAAGGTACAGGGATTGGACTGCTGAGGACTGGGGTAGAGTCATTTTCTCTGATGAATCCCCTTTCCGATTGTTTGGGCCATCCGGAAAACACCTTGTCCAGAGAAGAAAAGTTGAGCGCTACCATCAGTCCTGTGTCATGCCAACAGTAAAGCATCCTCAGACCATTCATGTGTGGGGTTGCTTCTCAGCCAAGGGAGTGGGCTCACTCACAATTTTGAACACAGCCATGAATAAAGAATGGTACCAACACATCCTGCGAGAGCAACTTCTCCCAACCATCCAAGAACAGTTTGGTGACGACCAATGCATTTTCCAGCATGATGGATCACCTTGCCATAAGGCAAAAGTGATAACTAAGTGGCTCGGGGAACAAAACATCAACATTTTGGGTCCATGGCCAGGAAACTCCTCAGACCTTAATCCCATTTGAGAACTTGTGGTCGATCCTCAAGAGGTGGTTGGACAAACAAAAACCCACAACTTCTGACTAACTCCAAGCATTGATTATGCAAGAATGGCCTGCCATCAGTCATGATGTGGCCCAGAAGTTAATTGAAAGCATGCCAGGGCGGATTGCAGAGGTCTTGAAAAAGAAGGGTCAACACTGCAAATATTGACTCTTTGCATAAACTGAATGTCATTGTCAATGAAAGCCTTTGACACTTATACTTGTAACTATACTTCAGTGTACCATAGTAACTACTGACATAAAGATCTAAGAACACTGAAGCAGCAAACTTTGTGGAGACCAATACTTGTGTCATTCTCAACTTTTGTTCACGACTGTACACAACCATTAAAACACTAAGTTAATGATGAGCAGACTGGTAGAAAATGCACATATTTTACACAAACATATATATATACATGTTATAACTTCATATAAAGGTAAACAACTATTAATAGAGTGTACATACGGGAACAATTTTACTTTGAAGCACTTTAAGGTGTTTGGTTCATAGGGTCTGTGATCAACCTGTGAAATATGGCTAAATTGATCTGAGGATTTTGAAGAAGCTAGCACCATTTAGATTTTAGTAGATGCTCTTATCCAGAGCGACTTAATTAGTGCATACATGTTCATACTTTTTTTTTGTACTGGTCCCCCGTGGGAATCGAACCCACAACCCAAAGCAGGGGTTGGAACCGGTTCAGGGAACATTTTGAGGAATGGAAACAGAACTGGGAACGAAAGTAATCTATAATGTTCCGGAAGAGAAGCATTATTTTAAAATAATAATGGGAACAAGTTAATAACTTTATTTTACGTTCCAAGCATTTCAGTCCAACAAAAAAAAAAAACGCCAACAACAGGCCGTAAAAAAACACCAGCAACAGCGAGTGACACAGTCCCCCTCAAAAACTAGTAGAGATGCTACTGAGTGTTTGCCACCCCAGTTTATTTGAGATCGGTAATACAGTTCCCTCTACAGTCCAATATGTATTTTATATACAGTGTATTGCATTGGGGGCTATGTAGGGGAGAAGTAAAAAGCCAGCAACAGTCTGTATGACACAGTCCCACTCCAAAACTAACCATATCTGTTTAGTAGAGACCCTATTGAGAATTTTCCACCCCACTTTAGCTGAGACAGGTAGTCAAGTTTTTCTCTACAGTCCAATATGTGTATTGCACTGCAGTGAATAGAGGTGGAGTAACAGACCAGCAGCACTTAGTATTGCCCACACGAGACCACATTTTTAATTCTAACGACTATTGGGTAATTTGAACATATTAATATTAAATATACAACATAGCAGTATTTGTGCAAACTTTGAAAATAAATCCTGGTATAAATAACAAAATTTACAGAAAATACATACAATTATCTATGCATTTTTTCCTATGGTTGCAAAACACTGCACTAGAGTGCTTCCAAAATCGATATTCCCAAAGCTTAGCATGTCTTTGCAGGGTAACTAAAAGTATTTTGTTGCCACCATAATGAAAATGTTCTGCCGCCTGTTGTGTGTAACCAAAATACTGAATGATGGTAGATAAAGTGAATACTATTCACATAACAAATAAACTGGAAAAAGACGTGTGCCTAAACCTTTGCTATTCAAAAGGTGTTGTGACATTTTTGATAACTCTAGCCAGTGATTGAGTAGCGTGTAAATGCGTGTGCAATGCATTATCATGCTCTGGTACATAATATCGCTTTCTCCTATACATGTATATCATAAAAGAAAGGTTACAAAATAAACCGTGCAGCAGATTATCATGCTATAGTATTTCATGTGGTCTTTTTTTTGCACAGTTCAGTGCTGAGGAAAATGGCACCTGCCTTAAGTGTAGTATGTACAAATGTAAAAATAATAATAATCAACTTGACACATTATTACACAGTATGGTTTGTTCAGCTCATGTTGATATTTTGTTTAACAATAATACATTACATTGCAATACAACAAAAGCATTCAAAAAAATATTCCTATTTTTTGCATTGGCTTTTATAGAAAAAGATAACTTCATACCATAATTGAGAAATCACAGGTCGAGGAGAAATATTACATTTGTTAGCCCAGAAAAAAGTTAACATAAGAAATATAAAAGAAATTTAAAAAATTGAAAACTTTTTGACTTAAAATCTCTCGATTCAGCAAATAAACATCTCGAGGTTCCATTCGTAGACTTTTCAAACATGTAGACATCAATGTTCAATAAAACCATAAGATGCATGTATTGCTCACTCATTTATATATCCAAAAACACAAGTCATGGCTATAAATACATAAATATTTGCAAAGGCAGTTCTTTCCAAAAGCACTGCAGAAGGTGGTGTAGAAAAAAACAGGACAGAGGGGGACACAAAGCAATCCAGGGCTTGTCTGTCTTGTACCAACAAACCAAGAGTTAGCAAATACTAGTCGTATTTAGTCAGTCTTTTAGTCCCATAATTCGGATATATAACAATGTAGGAGGGAGAGATCTCTAGGTTGAAGGCACCATATCCTTTATATACGGTTCTCTGTTTAAGTACGTAGCCCAGTAGACTAAATTGAAGCTGCTAAACAGGACTGGGAATATAATCCTTGAAATCCTATCGATTTTGCTCACACTGTTGAAAGTCTTCTTTGGTTCCGCTTTGCCACCCACCTTGCAAACTGCCATGTTTGGGTCAGCGGCGCCGCCCTTGGCGATGGTGGACAACCCAGAGTCCTTGGTGATGTTGGGCGCGTAGTTTGCCACCGCCACGGCGTACGCATTGTTCTTTTTCATGGCGGAGGCCTTCTCTTTTTTCTGTGGAAGGAGCCAGAGTTAGTAGCTAGCAGTCGTCAGACGGACCTGTCACTTCCGGTCAGCATGTGTTCCAGACAGTCCTGCATGATGAATGCACCCAGGGGAGGGTCTTGATAATAATGAATGAAATCTGGGTTAGAGTAATGCATCAATCTAAATGTAGAGAAGTTGTAGAATGAAGGACAGCCGGGCCACCGATATGCTATCTGGCACACAAGATCAACAGGAATTCCTGTCACCGCTCTATGTCATTCATCCACTTGGCTATTTACAATTTAAACATGTTTGAGAGGTCAGAATTAGTATTTTCTATATTCACTATTTCTTTAGTTACAGAGGTAATGCTGCTTTCCATTCTACCATCCTAGCCACTGTCATTTCCCAATGAATTCAGCTGTCCTACTGTCGGTCGGTGGTAAATAGTTAGTGATTCTATAGACAAAAGCCACAGTGTATTTGAATATCCTTATTATTACTTTGAATGAGCCCTGCAGGATCCACTATATTTAAATATACTACAGGTAACTGCCAAAATAAAGGAAACCCCAACATAGAGTGTCTTAATAAGGCGTTAGGCCACCACGAGCCAGAAAAGCTTCAATGCACCTTGACATACAGTAGATTCTACAGATGCGACACCATTCTTCCACGAGAAATTCCATAATTTGGTGTTTTGTTGATGGTGGTGGAAAACGCTGTCTCAGGCGCCGCTCCAGAATCTCCCATAAGTGTTCAATTGGAATGAGATCTGGTGACTGACGTCCATGGCATATGGTTTACATTGTTTTCATGCTAATCAAACCATTCAGTGACCACTTGTGCCCTGTGGATGGGGGCATTGTCATCCCATGGGTGACAAAAATAATGGCCTGCCCAGCATTTTTATACATGACCCTAAGCATGATGGGATGTTAATTGCTTAATTACACTGAACAAAAATATAAACGCAGTTTAATGTAGTTTTGGGCCCATGTTTCATGAGCTGAAATAAGATTCCAGAAAAGCTTATTTCTCTCTTTTTTATTTTATTTTTTACAAATTTGTTTACATTCCTGTTAGTGAACATTTCTCCTTTCCCAAGATAATCCATCCATCTGACAGGTGTGGCATATCAAGAATCTGATTAAACAACATGATCATTACACCGGTGCACCTTGTGCTGGGGACAATAAAAGGCCACAATAAAATATGCAGTTATATGCACACAACACAATGCCACAGATGTCTCAAGTTTTAAGGGAGCGTGCAAATGGCATGCTGACTGCTGGAATGTCCACCAGATCTGTTGCCAGAGAATTTAGTGTTCATTTCTCTACCATAAGCTGCCTCCATAAGCTGCCTCCAATGTCATTTTAGAGAATTTGGCAGTATGTCCAACCGCAGGCCATGTGTAACCACGCCAGCCCAGGACCTCCACATCTAGCTTCTTAACCCGTGGGATCATCTGAGACCAGCCACCTGGACATCTGATGAAACTGTGGGTTTGCACAACCAAAGAAATTCTTCACAAACTGTCAGTAACCATCTCAGGGAAGCTCATCTGCGTGCTTGTCGACCTCACCAGGGTCTTGACCTGACTGCAGTTTGGCGTTGTAACTGACTTCAGTGGGCTAATGCTCACCTTCGATGGCCACCGGCACGATGGAGAAGTGTCCCCTTCACGGATGAATCCCGGTTTCAACTGTACCGGGCAGATGGCAGATAGCGTGTATGGCGTTTTGTGGGTGAGCGGTTTGCTGATGTCAACGTTGTGAACATTGCCCACGGTGGCGGTGGTATTGTGGTATGGGCAGGCATAAGCTATGGACAACGAACACAA
Source organism: Thymallus thymallus (assembly GCA_023634145.1). NCBI lineage: Eukaryota > Metazoa > Chordata > Actinopteri > Salmoniformes > Salmonidae > Thymallus > Thymallus thymallus. Next base: position 18,478,513 of record CM042385.1, read on the forward strand.
TTGCATTTATCGATGGCATTTTGAATGCACAGAGATACCGTGACGAGATCCTTAGGCCCATTGCTGTGCCATTCCTCCGCTGCCATTGCCTCATGTTTCAGCGTGATAATGCACAGCCCCATGTTGCAAGGATCTGTCCACAATTGAGCATGTTTGGGATGCTCTGGATTGACGTGTACGACAGCGTGTTCCAGTTCCTGCCAATATCCAGCATCTTCGCACAGCCATTGAAAAGGAGTGTGACAACCATTCCACAGGCCACAATCAAGAGCCTGATCAACTCTATGTGAAGGACATGTTTTTGTTTTATGCATCTGTTGGTCACAGATACATATCTGTATTCCCAGTCATGTGAAATCCATAGATTAGGGCCTAATGAATTTATTTCAATTGACTGATTTCCTTATATGAACTGTAATTCAGTAAAATCTTTGAAATTGTTACATGTTGCGTTTTACATTTTTGTTCAGTGTAGTTCAGGAACCACACCTGTGTGGAAGCACCTGCTTTCAATATCATTTGTATCCCTCATTTACTCCAGTATTTCCATTATTTTGGCAGTTAAATGTACAGTGGGGCAAAAAAGTATTTAGTCAGCCACCAATTGTGCAGGTTCTCCCACTTAAAAAGATGAGAGAGACCTGTAATTTTAATCATAGGTACACTTCAACTATGAGAGACGAAATGAGAAAAAAAAAATCCAGAACATCACATTTTTAATGAATTTATTTGCAAATTATGGTGGAAAATAAGTATTTGGTCACCTACAAACAAGCAAGATTTCTGGCTCTCACAGACCTGTAACTTCTTCTTTAAGAGGCTCCTCTGTCCTCCACTCGTTACCTGTATTAATGGCACCTGTTTGAACTTGTTATCAGTATAAAAGACACCTGTCCACAACCTCAAACAGTCACACTCCAAACTCCACTATGGCCAAGACCAAAGAGCTGTCAAAGGACACCAGAAACAAAATTGTAGACCTGCACCAGGCTGGGAAGACTGAATCTGCAATAGGTAAGCAGCTTGGTGTGAAGAAATCAACTGTGGGAGCAATTATTAGGAAATGGAAGACATACAAGACCACTGATAATCTCCCTCGATCTGGGGCTCCAACCAAGATCTCACCCCGTGGGGACAAAAAGATCACAAGAACGGTGAGCAAAAATCCCAGAACCACACAGGGGGACCTAGTGAATGACCTGCAGAGAGCTGGGACTAAAGTAACAAATGCTACCATCAGTAACACACTACGCCACCAGGGACTCAAGTCCTGCAGTGCCAGACGTGTCCCCCTGCTTAAGCCAATACATGTCCAGGCCCGTCTGAAGTTTGCTAGAGAGCATTTGGATGATCCAGAAGAGGATTGGGAGAATGTCATATGGTCAGATGAAACCAAAATAGAACTTTTTGGTAAAAACTCAACTCGTCGTGTTTGGAGGAGAAGGAATGCTGAGTTGCATCCAAAGAACACCATACCTACTGTGAAGCATGGGGGTGGAAACTTCATGCTTTGGGGCTGTTTTTCTGCAAAGGGACCAGGACGACTGATCCGTGTAAAAGAAAGAATGAATGGGGCCATGTATCGTGAGATTTTGAGTGAAAACCTCCTTCCATCAGCAAGGGCATTGAAGATGAAATGTGGCTGGGTCTTTCAGCATGACAATGATCCCAAACACACCGCCCGGGCAACGAAGGAGTGGCTTCGTAAGAAGCATTTCAAGGTCCTGGAGTGGCCTAGCCAGTCTCCAGATCTCAACCCCATAGAAAATCTTTGGAGGGAGTTGAAAGTCCGTGTTGCCCAGCGACAGCCCCGAAACATCACTGCTCTAGAGGAGATCTGCATGGAGGAATGGGCCAAAATACCGGCAACAGTGTGTGAAAACCTTGTGAAGACTTACAGAAAACGTTTGACCTCTGTCATTGCCAACAAAGGGTATATAACAAAGTACTGAGAAACTTTTGTTATTGACCAAATACTTATTTTCCACCATAATCTGCAAATAAATTCATTAAAAATCCTACAATGTGATTTTCTGGATTTTTTTTCTCATTTTGTCTCTCATAGTTGAAGTGTACCTATGATGAAAATTACAGGCCTCTCTCGTCTTTTTAAGTGGGAGAACTTGCACAATTGTTGGCTGACTAAATACTTTTTTGCCCCACTGTATTTGCTTTAAAAAAAAATGTATCAATGCATTCTGAAGGATGGGTTGAAACTAAGCCCCAATCTTTCAACCTCAGCTATTATGTTTATTTTTTATTTTTTTGTCACTAACTGATTAACAAAGAACAAAGTGTATTTTCCCCCCTCAAAGTCTGATTCACTTCAAACTTATCTTCCCACACAGAAAGAGCCCTTATCACTTTATGGCTCTTCCACAGTTTCCCTCCCCTTTTGTTATTTTCTTTAATCCCTCCCTGAACATTAACCCATTTATCCTGGCTATGCTTCATGGGGTCTCCCTCCCTGAACATTTACCCATTTATCCTGGCTATGCTTCATGGGGTCTCCCTCCCTGAACATTTACCCATTTTATCCTGGCTATGCTTCATGGGGTCTCCCTCCCTGAACATTTAACCATTTTATTTATACTGGCTATGCTTTTATTTTTATTTTATTTAACCTTTTTCATTTAACTAAGCAAGTCAGTAAAGAACTAATTCTTATTTACAATGACAGCCTAGGAACAGTGGGTTAACTGCCTTGGACAGACAAGCCACTGCAGAAGGACAGATTTTTACCTCGTCAGCTTCGATCCAGCAACCTTTCGGATATGGGCTCTAAACACTCGGCTACCTGGGGTACCCAATTTACTCTCCCTCTCTGAACATTAAAGTAAAAAATCCTGTGACCTTTCTGTATTTCTATCACTACATGTATTTTTCTGATCTGGCACCTGTATGGTTGTAGGCTTCAGAAAGTATTCACACCCCTTGACTTATTCCATATTTTGTTGTGTTACCGCCTGAATTCAAACATTTATTAAGTATTTGTTTTAATCACACAATGCCCCATAATGACAAAGTGAAACATGTTTAGTTTTTTTGCAAATGTATTGAAAATGTAATACAGAAATATCTAATTTACAGAAGTATTCACACACCTGATTCAATACTTCGTAGAACAACCTTTGGTAGCGATTTACAGCTGTGACTCTTTCTGGGTAAGTCTCTAAGAGCTTTCCACACCTGGATTGTGCAACATCAGCCCATTTAAAAAAAAAAATATATATTTTCAAAATTCTTCAAGCTCTGTCAAATTGGTTGTTGATCATCGCTAGACAACTATTTTCAGGTCTTGCCATAGATTTTCAAGTAGATTTAAGTAAAAACTGTAACCCGGCCACTCAGCCACATTATTTTTCAGTATTACCTTAGTGCCTTGTTGAAAACAGGATGCATATTTTGTAATATTCTGTACAGGCTTCCTTCTTTTCACTCTGTCAGTTAGGTTAGTATTGTGAAGTAACTACAATGTTGTTGATCCATCCTCAATTTTCTCCAATCACAGCCATTAAACTCTGTAACTGTCTTAACGTCACCATTGACCTCATGAGTGTTTTCCTTCCTCTCCAGCAACTAAGTTAGGAAGGACGCCTGTATCTTTGTAGTGACTGGGTGTATTGAAACTCCATCCAAAGTATAATTAATAACTTTACCATGCTCAACGGGATATTCTTATTTTTACCCAACTACCAATAGGTGTTTGTGATTGAATCTGTGTTGAAAATTTGCTGCTCGACTGAGGGACCTTACAAATAATGGTATGTGTGGGGTACAGAGATGAGGTAGTCATTCAAAAATCATGTTAAACACTATTATTGTACACAGAGCGAGTCCATTTGGTAAAACCATTTTTACTTTTACTCTTGAACTTATTTAGGCTTGCCATAAAGGGGTTGAATACTCAATACCTTTCAGCTATTTATTTGTAATTAATTTGTAAAAAATGTCTAAAAACAACATAATTCCACTTTGACATTATGGGGTATTGTATGTAGGCCAGTGACAAAAAATCCAAATGGAATCCATTTTAAAGTCAAGGGATGTGAATACTTTCTGAATGCACTGTATGTATACATTCATACATATGCACATAGTCTTGTGCATATGGTCCAGTATTGCCTGTGCCTGTCAACCTGGAAACGACCTGAATGCTGATGCAAACACAACACATGCTGAGGCCCTCTGGTTGAAAATCATATGGAAATGGGTTGGCCACCTTCAAAACAAACAGATCACCATGGACTATCTCGGAAAATGCTGCCTGTCGGGCAATCGGAGGGGGATATGCTTCCATTACCTTGTCATTCACAATGCTCTTCCCATCCCAGGCCCAGCTGCGCTTTGTGAAGTAGTTGACGGTGGCAAACTCAATGAGGGCGGAGAAGACAAAGGCGTAGCAGACAGCGATGAACCAGTCCATGGCTGTGGCGTAGGCCACCTTGGGGAGGGAGTTACGAGCACTTATACTCAGGGTGGTCATTGTCAGGACAGTGGTTACACCTAGGGGAACAGAAAACCCTTTCAGTTTCAGCTTGGTCAGTTTAAAATTGAATTATTTTAAGTATCTTATCTACAGATACCATGTACAGCCAATTAATTACATTCTGGTTAGCAAAGCAGTGTAGGTGTATGGTAATGAAGTGTTCTTGTTTTATGAGAATGCATGATTTAACATGTACCAACCTATGCTTTACTGTTAGGATGCTCCAGTGTTACAGGGAAAGCCTTGGGCGCAACTTGAAGTTATTAGGAGATATCTAGGCTAATCAATGGAAGATGGGATTAAAATGACAGAACTTAAAGTTAAAGGAGAAGGACCGGCTACAACCAGCGCCAACAGGTAGAGCACAGTTAAAGTTATGTAGACTCAATTAGCCTACTTAACATTAAATAGCTTCCCTTGGTATGATCAGTGGGGAACCGTCAGGGCCTTGAAGGCCTAATCAGTTTGTGTTGAAAAGAGAAGGGTTAATACTGAATAGAAAAAAATCTTTGGTGGTCTCTGTCATGAAGGCAGTGTGTTGTAGTAGTGTGACAATGGCAACAGCTGTTATCAACTTCAAGGTGGATGTTGTTGCTAATTTGTTATAGATTAACTCTCAAACTGAAAAAAATGACTGTGAAACATTATTCTATTTAAACTTTAGATCACCGGTTAGTGTGATGAACGTGATAAAATATATTCGCAATGGGAAGTAATAGCTGGTTTGTTGATTTCATTTTGAAAATGCTTTTGTATTGTTCTGATTTCATGGGGCCTACTGGAGTGAACGGGCAGATTACTCGTTAACATTATTTGAGGCTTTACGTGACTGTTTTCACCAAAACAGGCTCTCCTTCAGCACAGGTATTACGGTCGCTGTACTTTCAGCACCACGAGCCTGTCACATTTGATGTGACACTGTTGTTGTCGCTATTGTTGATAGTGGTGTTGGCTACCATAGGTTGTGTAAACGGTGCATTATTATATGCTGTGTGTCACATGTTGGTTCTGTCTGTGTGTGCGGGAGCCCAAAGAGCGGCTAGGTCTGTTTTGATTAATTCATGTCTTTAAGTATTGATCCTTCTTGCATTAATTGAGGCTATGTTTTCAGTTATTTTCTATATTGTTTAGTTTGACACAACGTACTGGAAGATTTTTGTTCCCTCTGACGGCCTATGTCCTAGAGTCACGGTTCGCCACTGGATTTGATGGCGTCAACACAGGTACTATGTAATCAGATGAGATGATAAATAACTAGCAAAAAGTTAGTCTACCAGCGCGAGTCGACCTGGTTGCCATCTCTCTCCCCCTCCCTGCTCCCCTTCTCACTCACATTTGAGCAGCTGCTCTGCTTCGAGCCTCCTGCTCTCGCTCTCCCTTGTGCATTACAGCTCCAGTTAATAAAGTAGCTAAACGTTATAGCATTGCTGTGTTAGGTATTTGTTTAAAAATTCTGTCCATTTATGATGGTGATCGGGACCTGTTAGTGGTAGTAGCTTTGAATAAAATAGTCAGCTAAACGGCATTTATTATTATTATTATTTATTATTTAGTGTTGTGATAACTGCACTGTGATTTCTTTTTTTATTTTTGGAAGGAAAAAAACAGTTTTTCAGTTAGGGATTTTTTTCTTAATGTTAAGGATCCCAATTTCGTTTTCATGTTTAATTGTTAACACTCCTACTGCAACATATGGTGCATTTGTTTTCTTGTGGGATTAAGTAAAATACAATGTCTTCTACCTGAACAGTGCCCTTGTATACCATGGTGACATTGATCGATGACACAACATTTGCACCTGATGTTTTGAGGGCTGTATAAAAACATTGTGGCTCTCCACTGAAGTTCAGCTTTGCTCAGATTTCCTTTTATTTTTATGAGTCTCTGCAAATAAGAAATGAGACTAACTAATGTCCAGAACAAGTGCTTTGAATTTCTTTTTAACCAAGTTTTTTTCTTAAACATTCATTCGCTGCCCACTTCTTGGTGGGTAAACTACCTGTGGCACTGAAATAATTAGGAGACTTAAAGGGACACAGAGAATAATAAACCGAATAACTCCCCCTTTTTTAAAGCCAACCCAATCACATCTAGAAATGGCCTGATCCTTTGAAGCTGGTTACACAGCTATGGCCCATTTCTACTGTGAACACATCCGGATGCTGTTGTCGATGCATACACAATAACATAAACACTAACATACACTATTGAGGGTGTTAGTGTGTATGCCAGCCAAGCACAGCTTCCATTCAGTATTACCAAATCAAGCTACCAGACTTCTTTACCCCATGGAACTGGTAAAAAAAAAAAGCTAATTATTCCAACAGCTACATAATTATTAGTATGTTTGTCTTAAGCAGACAGCATTATAATTATCATACAGTAACTGCCAAAAGGAGCCTATTTTTTCACTAGTTGGAGATATGTGGCCTTTAGATTCTACAGCGCCAGGATTTTAACTGCCATCTAAAGTCAAAAGTTACTTGCTCTCTTTACATGATTCATTCAGAGGTTATTCACACCAATAAGAAAAAATTGGTTGTTGACTTTATTTTGTGATGTACTGTGTTTATCATGTGAACGGTAATCATCTCTGCTGTGTCATGGCTCACATCAACACTATCATCCCGGAAACCCTAGATCCACTCAAATTTGCATACCGCCCAAACAGATCCACAGTCTCATTTGTACTCCACACTGCCCTTTCCCACCTGGACAAAAGGAACACCTATGTGAGAATGCTGTTTATTGACACCATAATGCCCTCAAAGCTCATCACTAAGCTAAGGGCCCTTGGACTAAACACGTCCCTCTGCAACTGGATCCTGGACTTTCTGACGGGCCGCCCCCAGGTGGTAAGGGTAGGCAACAACACATCTGTCCCGCTGATCCTCAACACGGGGGCCCCTCAGGGAATCCCAGTCCCCTCCTGTACTCCCTGTTCACGACGACTGCGTGGCCAAGCACGACTCCAAGACCATCAATAAGTTTACTGACGACACAGCGGTGGTAGGCCTGATCACCGACAACGATGAGACAGACTATAGGAAGGAGGTCAGTGGCCTGGCAGTGTGGTGTCAGGATGACAACCTCTCTCTCAACGTGAGCAAGACAAAGGAGCTGATCGTGGACTACAAGAAAAGGAGGGCTGAACACACCCCTGCTTGGTGTCCACATCACCAACAAACTATCATGGTCCAAACACACCAAGACAGTTGTGAAGAGGGCATTGCCTATTCCCCCTCAGGAGACTGAAAGGATTTGGCATGGGTCCCAAAATCCTCAAAGTCCTACAGCTGCACCATAGAGATCATCTTGACCGGTTGCGTCAAAGCCTGGTATGGCAACTGCTCGGCATCTGACCACAAGGCACTACAGAGGGTAGTGCGTATGGCCCAGTACATCACTGGGGCCAAGCTTCCTGCCATCCAGGACCTCTATACCAAGTGGTGTCAGAGGAAGGCCCAAAAAATTGTCAGAGACTCCAGTCACCCAAGTCATAGACAGTTCTCTCTGTTACCGCACGGCAAGTGGTACCGGAGCACCAAGTCTAGGTCCATAAGGCTCCTTAACAGCATCTACCCCCAAGCCATAAACGGAACAATTAATCAAATGGCTACCCGGACTATTTACATTGACCCCCCTCCCACATGTACAAACTACCTTGACTAACCTGCACCCCTATCGGTACCCCTGTGTATAGCCTCGTTATTTTATTGTGTTTAGTTTTTTTTTACTTTACTTTATTTAATAAATATTTTCTTAACTCTTTTCTGAAACCTGCATTGTTGGTTAAGAGCTTGTAAATAAGCATTTCACGCTAAGGTCTTCACCTGTTGCATTCAGCGCGTGTGACAAATAACATTTGATTTGATGTGTTTTCAAATGACCAAGTAAAATCAGTCAAAATGATCAAATAAAATCAGCTTATCAATGTCTGCCCATGTGTATAAAGCATATTTTTGTAGTCTATATTTCCCAATGGACTACAAAGTCGGCACTGCTTACCAATAAAACCCCTGCCTTTCGTAAACAGGCTAAATCCTGTTGACACTGGTCACACCATAGCACTAGATTAAATTACCTTGCTATGGCAGAACAAAAAATTCACTTGGCTTTTCAGGCTGTCGCACAGGATCACATTGAAAGTGTTGCTCATTCATTGCACACAATACAAACAGCTATTGGGGTTGCAGAGTGGGTCGGAAGGCACAAGGCACATCCCCAGGGCTCCTGGCATCACAGAGAAACACTGAACCTCAGACACGCAGAGAGGTTAGTCTAGGATAACTGGCCACTATTCTATCACAGATGCATGGGTAAGCCAAAGTGTGGGAGGGAGGGAGAGAGAGCCATGGTAAGAGGAGGAGAGGAAGATGGTGGGAGAAAACAAGAGTTATGGATAGAGCAAGAGGGTTACACATGTATCAACTCAAAATGTTGTGCATATCTCCCTTTGACATCACTGTAGGATAAGGAGCCCCATACTCACCAAATACAGTCCTAGCTGGCACGGACTCTCTGTTCAGCCAGAAGGACACTTGGGAGAGGATGACAGTCATGATGCATGGTAGATAGGTCTGGATCACAAAGTAGCCAATCTTCCGCTTCAAATGGAAATGTGCCGTCATGACGGTGTATTCACCTGTGGAGGGAGGGAGGGAGAGAGGGAGAGAGAGAGAGAGAGATTCATTTATACATACATACTGCCCGAACTACAGTACCACGAAGGATAGCATTATTTCACCAGTTCATATGCAAATTCATAATAATATAGATGTGGATGCTTTGGGTTTGATATGCAATGTTCCAAAAATTATGCACTTTTCAGAGTTCAAACAAAAGGCCTATTGAATAAAGCTTTGCACATTGTAATTGTATAACCGCAATGCAAAACTAAACCGCTAACGAGGACATGAAATGATGCCAATGTCGCAGCAGCATGCATGACTTGTAATGGGAGAATATACTGTATCTCAAAGAGAACCCAAGATTGAGAAGAGACGAGAAAGATGTTTGCCCATTGCAACAGAGGACTATATCTAATTTGCTTTGATTCTGCAATGAGGACCTTGATACTGCAACTTGGCAAAAGGAAACTCCTTTTCATTAGACTGGAGAATTTTTTTTCCCGCCTAATCCCAAAATATTTAGTATTCCCTGTTATTCGATTGCACTTGCAGTATTTCCTGCTTTCGCCCCATTTACAGGGAGTCTTAACGCTCTCTCGCTCTCGTCTTCACACACATTATGTTCTTCTAGCCTCGTGGGGACCTAAAATACATTTCCATTCAAAATCGTATTTTCCCTAAACCTTAATTCGAACACTTCCTTAACCCTAACCCTTAAATTTAAAATAACCTCTGTCCTCATGGGGACGTGGGAAATGTCCCCACGAGGGAGAATTTTCCTTGTTTTACTAACCTTGTGGGGACTTTTGGGGATTTTAGTTCCCCCACAAGGATAGAAGAACCAACCACCCCACACACACACCCACACACTACTATCCTAGTGGGGACCAGACAATTTATTTTTGAACTTTCCTAGTTTTACTATGCTTGGGAGGACTGGCGAAATCCCAAAAGTTTCCTAGTTTTACTATGCTTGTGAGGACTTCTGGTCCCCGTAAGGAAAGTAAAACCACAAACACACACACACACACGTTCCCATTCCCAGCTCTGGGATATAGAGAAAATGAGCCAGTGCACTTGCTACCCTCTAGAGCTCTAGATGTCCTGTAATTTAATCTGCCTGCCCTGATGTCTCTCTGTCGTGGATGGGGAGGTTAATTTGCATGCCTGTCTTGATGTCTCGGTCGTGGACGGGGGAGATAATCTGCGAGACTGCAGCTTTTTAAAAATCTCTATCAAATCATTTCTGGGTAACAATTAAGTATCTTACTGGGATTTGTTTTCAATTAAAATGGTCAAAAATAGCTTATTAGCAAAGAATTATGCTAGGACTGTCTGGGAGTGGACTGAGTGGGGAGGAGAACTGACCAATAAGAGGTTTGGAACTCTCTTATTGGTCTATTAAACAAAACAGGCTGACGTTTCAGACCATTGTTTCAAACAGCTCTTACACTAAAAGGGCATTATCATAATTTTCACAGTATTATTCCAACCTCCTAGTGTGGAAATATAAAACACAGAAAAATCTAGTTTTTGACTGCACTGGGCCTTTAATTAATGGAAATGTACAAATATTTACTTTTACTTCTGTTATCTTTAAAATGTCCTGTTCACACATTTGCTTTAGAGAACACCCTCATTCTCTATGTGAGTAAATGTAAAAATATAAAAAAATGAAGTAATTTGCTAAAAGTATTTTGCTGTTATGCTTTTGGCCCTATTGCAAGACGTCCGTCCCACTATAGCCTCCGAGTACAGTCACCCATGCCAAATGACCTAGTTTACCACCACGGTTGACTACACACTGACACAGTACTAATGAATGATTCATTTAAAGTCAGACAATCAGCAAATCTGTAGCGGGAAAGTACATCAAAGGGCACTTGGGCCCAGGAATGTAATATTTTACGCACTTTCAGACTAGTAGCATCTCAGCTAGAATATTTGGTTCCTTGGAAGTTATGAGAAGGTAAGTTCTTCGTTTCCCATTGGTTCTGGGAACGAAGCCATACGTTTTCTGACCAGAAAAACAAAGGATGGTAGCAGAATTGTATTTCTTTGCCTGTTCTGGGAATATTTATTTTCTGGGAATGTTGAGTTTCTGAAAACATTTTACTCTAGTTCCTTGAAAGTTTTCCTGGGAGGTTATATTAACACTGAGGTTTTTGAATATTACAATAAGATGTAATATGTTACAATGTTACAATAAGACTTAATAACACTACTACAGTAGCATATTTTGGGTTAACTTTTTTGAACTTAAAGAACAGATAGGACACATGAAAATATATTTTTTCCATTAATCATGCAAAGACATGTATTTTTTTATTTATTGTGACACGGCATCAGTGAGATTCAAACCTATAATCTTATGTTCTCTTCCCATGGAATTAGTCCACTGCCCCACCAGGGGGGCGCTAGTATGCCATGTTTTTTTACGCATACAAAGCTGTTCATTTTAGTCTATTCAAACATACACAAACATTGATAATGTTCTTGGAACAATATGAGAACGTGGAAACCCGTAGGAAGTGTTATGCTTAAGTACTGAAATTCCCACAGAACAATTTGAGAACATTACTTTAAATAGAACCATGAGGAAACCTGTAAGAAACGTTATGCTGATGTACTGACATAACCACAGAAGAACGTTGTTTCTTAACATTCTCTGAACAATTTGAGAACATACCCAGTTGGAATGTAACCATGTTTAACGTTTTATGAAACGTTCGGTTTAAAGTAATGAAACACCAAGAAAATATATATATTTTTGTCAAGTTCCTTAAATGTGCTGAGAAAGTTTCAAAGCAACTATCCTGCACCATTCCCAGGACGTTGTAGGCAAAATAACCACTCTCATCTGTGTTGCCTAAGTGAAGGGGAAGACTAAGGGTGAGGGGAAAGGAGGGATGACAGAGGAGGAGAAGAGTTTGACCCACACCGTATAAAACCAGACTGACCTGGTCATGAAGATCGTTTCAAACAAGTAATGACTTGTGTGACGAGAGTGCTCCCCAGAGAGACTCGTGGAGACATGCAGAGGGGGCAGATACTAATCAATGAAGACCACTACATGAGCCACCGTATTGATCCGCTTGGCTGCCACAGTCATGGTGACAAGACAATCCATGCCATGCAAAGTAGCTGTGTCCTGTGTCCTGACTTATAAAAAACTACTGTTCTGTATCTTCATAGGAGCTAGTACAGTTTATATATATATATATATATATAAAAAAAAAAAAATATTTAGGGGATGGATCAGCTTTAATATTGCAGATGGATTGTTGCTTCCATCAATGTAATTGTCTGCATCATTTCCAATCCCCCATATTTTTTATATATATATACATACAGTGGGGAGAACAAGTATTTGATACACTGCCGATTTTGCAGGTTTTCCTACTTACAAAGCATGTAGAGGTCTGTAATTTTTATCATAGGTACACTTCAACTGTGAGTGACGGAATCTAAAACAAAAATCCAGAAAATCACATTGTACGATTTTTAAATAATTAATTTGCATTTTATTGCATGACATAAGTATTTGATCACCTACCAACCAGTAAGAATTCCGGCTCTCACAGACCTGTTAGTTTTTCTTTAAGAAGCCCTCCTGTTCTCCACTCATTACCTGTATTAACTGCACCTGTTTGAACTCGTTACCTGTATAAAAGACACCTGTCCACACACTCAATCAAACAGACTCCAACCTCTCCACAATGGCCAAGACCAGAGAGCTGTGTAAGGACATCAGGGATAAAATTGTAGACCTGCACAAGGCTGGGATGGGCTAAAGGACAATAGGCAAGCAGCTTGGTGAGAAGGCAACAACTGTTGGCACAATTATTAGAAAATGGAAGAAGTTCAAGATGACGGTCAATCTCCCTCGGTCTGGGGCACCATGCAAGATCTCACCTCGTGGGGCATCAATGATCATGAGGAAAGTGAGGGATCAGCCCAGAACTACACGGCAGGACCTGGTCAATGACCTGAAGAGAGCTGGGACCACATTCTCAAAGAAAACCAATAGTAACACACTACGCCGTCATGGATTAAAATCCTGCAGCGCACGCAAGGTCCCCCTACTCAAGCCAGCGCATATCCAGGCCCGTCTGAAGTTTGCCAATGACCATCTGGATGATCCAGAGGAGGAATGGGAGAAGGTCATGTGGTCTGATGAGACAAAAATAGAGCTTTTTGGTCTAAACTCCACTCGCCGTGTTTGGAGGAAGAAGAAGGATGAGTACAACCCCAAGAACACCATCCCAACCGTGAAGCATGGAGGTGGAAACATCATTCTTTGGGAATGCTTTTCTGCAAAGGGGACAGGACGACTGCACCGTATTGAGGGAGGATGGATGGGGCCATGTATCGCGAAATCTTGGCCAACAACCTCCTTCCCTCAGTAAGAGCATTGAAGATGGGTCGTGGCTGGGTCTTCCAGCATGACAACGACCCGAAACACACAGCCAGGGCAACTAAGGAGTGGCTCCGTAAGAAGCATCTCAAGGTCCTTGAGTGGCCTAGCCAGTCTCCAGACCTGAACCCAATAGAAATCCTTTGGAGGGAGCTGAAAGTCCGTATTGCCCAGAGACAGCCCCGAAACCTGAAGGATCTGTATGGAGGAGTGGGCCAAAATCCCTGCTGCAGTGTGTGAAAACCTGGTCAAGAACTACAGGAAACGTATGATCTCTGTAATTGCAAACAAAGGTTTCTGTACCAAATATAAAGTTCTGCTTTTCTGATGTATCAAATACTTATGTCATGCAATAAAATGCAAATTAATTACTTAAAAGTCATACAATGTGATTTTCTGGATTTTTGTTTTAAATTCCGTCACTCACAGTTGAAGAGTACCTATGATAAAAGTTACAGACTTCTACATGCTTTGTAAGTGGGAAAACCTGCAAAATCGGCAGTGTATCAAATACTTGTTCTCCCCACTGTACATACATACATACATACATACATACATACATACATACATACATACATACATACATACATACATACATACATACATACATACATACATACATACATACATACATACATACATACATACATACATACATACATACATACATTCAGTCGGAAGTTTACATACACCTTAGCCAAATACATTTAAACTCAGTTTTCACAATTCCTGACATTTAATTCTAGTAAAAATTCCCCTTTCTTAGGTCAGTTAGGATCACCACTTTATTTTAAGAATGTGAAATGTCAAAATAATAGTAGAGGGAATGATTTATTTCAGCTTTTGTTTCTTTCATCACATTCCCAGTGGGTCAGAAGTTTACATACACTCAATTAGTATTTGGTAGCATTGCCTTTAAATTGTTTAACTTGGGTTAAACATTTCAGGTTGCCTTCCACAAACTTCCCACAATAAGTTGGGTGAATTTTGGCCCATTCCTCCTGACAGAACTAATGTAACTGAGCCAGGTTTGTAGGCCTCCTTGCTCGCACACGCTTTTTCAGTTCTGCCCACAAAAATTCTATAGGTTTGAAGTCAGGGCTTTGTGAGTATGCTTGGGGTCATTGTCCATTTGGAAGCCCCATTTGCGACCAAGCTTTAACTTCCTGACTGATGTCTTGAGATGTTGCTTCAATATATCAACATAATTTTCCTTCCTCATGATGCCATCTATTTTGTGAAGTGCACCAGTCCCTCCTGCAGCAAAACACCCCCACAACATGATGCTGCCACCCCCGTGCTTCATGGTTGGGATGGTGTTCTTCGGCTTGCAAGCCTCCCCCTTTTTATCCAAACAGAATGTCATTACGGCCAAACAGTTCTATTTTTGTTTAATCAAACCAGAGGACATTTCTCCCAAAAAAACAATATTTTTCCCCATGTGCAGTTGCAAACCTTGGTCTGGCTTTTTTATAGCCGTTTTGGAGCAGTGGCTTCTTCCTTGCTGAGCGGCCTTTCAGGTTATGTCGATATAGATACTTTTGTACCTGTTTCCTCCAGCATCTTCACAAGGTCCTTTGCTGTTGTTCTGGGATTGATTTGCACTTTTCGCACCAAAGTACGTTCATCTCTAGGAGACAGAACGCGTCTCCTTCCTGAGTGGTATGACGGCTGCGTGATGCCATGGTGTTTATACTTGCGTACTATTGTTTGACCAGATGAACGTGGTACCTTCAGGCGTTTGGAAATTGCTCCCAAGGATGAACCAGACTTGTGGAGGTCTACAATTATTTTTCTGAGGTCTTGGCTGATTTATTTTGATTTTCCCATGATGTCCAGCAAAGAGGCACTGAGTTTGAAGGTAGGCCTTGAAATACATCCACAGGTACACCTCCAATGATGTCAATTAGCCTAGCTTCTAAAGCCATGACATCATTTTCTGGAATTTTCCAAGCTGTTTAAAAGCACAGTCAACTTAGTGTATGTAAACTTCTGACCCACTGGAATTGTGATATAGTGAATTATAAGTGTGGTAATGTTGCAATTAGTTGGTTGTAATTTTGGTTAGAGCAGACATTTCCATATGTCTGTGTTAGCTGCATGTGACATAACTCCACCAGTCCTATTTATGATATAATTGACAAAGATAATGTTATGATAAAATGTATAATTAAATGTAATTAAAAAGGAATAACGTAATGTTTTATCAATAAGTATATTTGAGTTTAACCACAATATATGTTGTACTATTTGTTCTGTCTTTTCAGGTGCATTAAACTGAAATTTCATTTTCAAATAGCCGAAATTGAGCGGTTGTAAGCTGAATAAATGGAAAAAGGTCATTCTTGAACATAGAGTGAGACTAATTGACTAAAGAACAATTTTGGATTTAACCATAACTTTTGTATGACTGACGCATTTAGTTATGCTTTTAGTGAGAGGTCTAATTCATACTCATTATATAAATAGGCCCTTTCAATTTTGTCTGACTTGCCATTCCAAATAAAATGTATAATTTAAAAAGCATGTCGCTAGGTGTAGGCGAAATCATAAGCAAATAGGTAAACTGTGGTATACCTAAAGAGTTAATCAGGGTGATTTTTCCACAAATCATTTCTTTCTTTCTGGATATGTATTCTGAGTATGTCCACATCCCCATCAGACCATTTTATTGGTAGAATTTTTTAGTGATCCAATACGTAATATAGTACACATATCATAATTTGGTTTTAATCCAGAGAGGTTTGAAAAAGTATCTAGATCCTCTGAGGCTTTTTGCTTTCATTCCGATGGTGGAGCTCAATCAGGTAATATAATATATACTGTAATTCCCCGGTACCTTCTGCTCTCCCCTCAGTACTATACATATGTTTTAACTCCTCTTAAATCAGATGAGTAATTGCATTTAAAAAATGTCACAATGCTCAATGATGACAAATAACCTGTTAGGCTCCTTTTAGCTGGAGTATGGCTGTCTGTCATCTCGATGGAGTGTATGTGTCACTGTCGGTTCTCTTTTCTTTTAGCTAAAGACTCCCCTCCACCTCCTTTGTTGAAAGCTTTTCCCGTCTCTTCTTCCTTTCTGTGTTTCCGAGGCCCAGAACACCGCATTTCCACAATAACGCTCTGCACTTTTGTGAGACAAGGCTCCTCTTGTGTCTTACGACGGTTCCAAAATAAGACCAGAAGCACAGCTCAGGAATAAGGAGGCGGCTCTCCTTTCAGAACGGAGCTCCCCTGTGTGTCTGAGTGAATGGCAGCTCCTACAGCTGTGCTTTTGTTTCCCATTGAATGTTGCAACTGGGCACAAAGTGCTCACTCCCTCCCCTCCACTCTCCTCTCCAACCGACTGAGGAGAACAGGAGTGCTTGCCTCCCGTAGGCGCTTTTGACGCTTTTGTAGTCCAATGGGTCCAAAGTGGAAAGCCTTGTTTCCCACAGTCAACGCAGAATCATTGGAGGTTGTTTTGTGCTGTTGGTTCCCTAGTCAGACTAAAAAGTATTTTGAGCGATTCTAGTCGCAGCTCCTATGAATAAACTCATCGGACATGCAGCTGAGAGGACATGGACTAAACATTCTTTCAGCCTCTGTTATCCACTGGTTGGGTCAACTAACAAAGTGTTTTGCAACCTGAGACTTGGCCTATCCATAGTGGGAGCTTGGGAAGATTTCATAAGAACACAGGCTTAGTCCTTGGTTGCATAAGCAGGAGTACGTGGGTAAGAGTGAAATGTGATTTGGTGGACTCAGTAACCAAAACGGGTTGAGAACCACTGAACAAACTAATGCAGCCAGTAGTAGCAAGCAGTGGCTCTCCCTGAAGTGGGCATCAGGAATCTTAAATGATCTGTAGTAAAAACACGTCCACATCTGCTCCAATAAACTTTGGCCATCTACAAAGTGATCTTGCATCAATTATTTAGTATCTTTTTAGTATCACTTTCTTCATTTGGTGGCAGTGGTGGGATCCAGGCCGGCAGGGGGAGCCTGTGCTCATGATCTATTTGTCTAATTGGATGAATAAACAAGTGAAGTAATATCATGAGCTTACCTGTGCTGGACTTGATGGTTTCTTGGCCCACTGTTTGGCCGAGCAGGTCGTACTGGTTCAAACGGGAGCTCTCTCCTTCCACCACCACAGAGTCAGCAGCCTTACTGGTCCAGACGTAAGTCACCTCTGACATTGTATAGGCATCTAAGATCACAAAGGGAGTGGGGGTAACACCATCAGTGTGGTATGTGAAAAATAGGCATATGTAAATAAGGCAGTGATTAATTCTCTCTTGGGCAGTGATTTAATTCTCTCTTGGGCAGTGATTAATTCTCTCTTGGGCATTGATTCATTCTCTCT
The DNA here is from genome assembly GCA_023634145.1 of Thymallus thymallus. NCBI lineage: Eukaryota > Metazoa > Chordata > Actinopteri > Salmoniformes > Salmonidae > Thymallus > Thymallus thymallus. The sequence goes on from CM042385.1 coordinate 18,496,401, forward strand.
TGGGCAGTGTGTGAGGGTTTGGCTGTGGTTAGACCTTACTCCCAATAAGGGGAGTGGTAGAACCACAGTCGAGCCCTCACACCCTAACTAGGGGAGGTATGATCCTCAATCAGAGACCGCTGTACAAGGTTGTCTCTGATTGGGGATTGCATTTAGGCACCACTCACAGCCACCTGTGTGTGGGTCATTATACTTCCAAAGTCACGGTAAGTGTGTTTCAGTTGGTGTACATCGTGCTTGTTACGTTACTTTTGTATATCGTGTTTTGTTTGTTGGTTTAATCAGTTCGTAGATATGAATGGATTTATACAGTGTATAAATAAAATGTCGAACTCCAATCCTTGCGCTGCGTCTTGGTCTCTCTCTACACCCACTCGTGACAGAATGACCCACCACCACGAGACCAAGAGGCGCAAGGGAAAACAAAATCGATGGGCAAAACCAACAAAAAAACAGCCTGAAGCCCAGAAGAACCCCCAGACTGTTTTTGGGGGGGTGGCTGTGGGGGTGGTCGGGGATCGAGGGTGAAGAGCCCCGGCCACTGCACTCGTGGGGGATCCTGGAGGAGACCCTACAGCCATGGGAGCAGAGGTACGGAGAGGAGTCGGAGGAAGACGACGACTATGTGCCTTTGTTCCCTCACTCGTGGGGGTTCCCGGAGGAATCCTCACAGGAAGGGGATTGGCGATGGGGAGAGGAAGATCAGGGGACTCGCAGACCTCCAACGCCAGTTCCCAACCCGGGGCCTCCAGCGCTGGCCCAGAGTCAGGTACGGTCCGTGCCTGCTCCGCGCACCACACCATCGGAGTGCATCAAAGGCACGCAGGGGCGGGAGGAAGAGGATCGCCCACCACTTCGGATGCCAACGGTCCATGATCGAGAAAAACCACCTGCCACACCGGTGCCCAGTCCGGGGCCGGTCGTCTTTTTCACTCCAGTGCCAGAGCAGTCCGCTCCACCGGTGCCCAGTCCGGGGCCGGCCGTCTGCTTCACTCCAGTGTCAGAGCAGTCCTCTCCACCGGTGCCCAGTCCGGGGCCGGTCGTCTGCTTCACTCCAGTGCCAGAGCAGTCTGCTCGACCGGTGCCCAGTCCGGGGCCGGTAGTCTGCTACACTCCCATGCCGGAGCAGTCCGCTCCACCGGTGCCCAGTCCGGGGCCGGTCGTCTGCTCCATTCCCATGCCCGAGCAGTCCGCTCCACCGGTGCCCAGTCGGGGTCCGGACGTCTGCCCAGCTCCTGAGCCGGAACCACCTGCCACACCGGTGTCCAGTCCGGGTTCGGCTGTCTACTTCACTCCCATGCCGGAGCAGTCCGCTCCACCGGGGCCCAGTCCGGGGCCGGTCGTCAGCACCAATCCCATGCCAGGGCAATCCGCTACACCGGTGCCCAGTCGGGGTCCGGAAGACTGCCCAGCTCCAGAGCCAGAACCACCTGCCACACCGGTACCCAGTCCGGGTCCGGTCGTTTGTACCGCTCCAGGGTCGGGGGCTCCCACACCAGGGTCCAGACAGGACTTGGTGCTTCAGGGGAGTACGGAGGGGGAAATCATCGCGCTGGGGACCGGACCGGGTGTGCAACGCTAAGGTAGGAAGGGAGCAGCCTTCACTGCCTACGTCACGTCCGAGGCCGGGTCCGGAGCCTCCACCAGCCACCGCCCCAGTACTCCGCCCTTCCCGCCTAGTATAGTGTATATATTTTTTGAGAGGGGGGATTATTTTGCGGCCGGGAGTCCGCACCTTAGGGGGAGGGGGGGGGTACTGTGAGGGTTTGGCTGTGGTTAGACCTTACTCCCAATAAGGGGAGTGGTAGAACCACAGTCGAGCCCTCACACCCTAACTAGGGGAGGTATGATCCTCAATCAGAGACAGCTGTACAAGTTGTCTCTGATTGGGGATTGCATTTAGGCACCACTCACAGCCACCTGGGTGTGGGTCATTATACTTCCAAAGTCACGGTCACAGTAAGTGTGTTTCAGTTGGTGTATATCGTGTTTTGTTTGTTGGTTTAATCAGTTCGTACATATGAATGGATTTATACAGTGTATAAATAAAATGTCTAACTCCAATCCCTGTGCTGTGTCTTGGTCTCTCTCTACACCCACTCGTGACACAATGATTCATTCTCATTTCTGATGATTCAAGAGAAGTGTCTAATGTCATGTCAACTCCATGACTATGTTGTCCATTATATGCCATTGTTAGCAAGATCATTACATTTTGTTAGGCAACTAAAAGAAAATAACTATTGTCTTGAGAAATCACAGTATGAATTATATAAGATCCAAATCACAACATATTAGTGTATATACAGTGTATAAATGTGGCCCTTCTGCCAAAGCCATCACATCTTCTTAACAGTGGGTGTTTTATACAGAGAGACAGATATTTTCCTAACCGTGGGGGTTTTATACAGAGAGACAGATATCTTCCTAACCGTGGGGGTTTATACAGAGAGACAGATATCTTCCTAACTGTGGGGGTTTTATACAGAGAGACAGATATCTTCCTAACTGTGGGGGTTTTATACAGAGAGACAGATATCTTCCTAACCTTGGGGGTTTTATACAGATAGACAGATATCTTCCTAACTGTGGGGGTTTTATACAGAGAGACATATCTTCCTAACTGTGGGGGATTTATACAGAGAGACAGATATCTTCCTAACCGTGGGGGTTTTATACAGAGAGACATATCTTCCTAACCCTGTTTTTTTTTATACAGAGACCGATATCTTCCTAACCGTGGGGTCAATGCCATTAGGGGATGATATTCTCCCGCTGTATGTCTTTCTGTGCCATGAAAACACTTAACATACAGTATTACCTCCTCCAAACATTTAAAGTAAGGCTTTTATTATTTATTGGCATTGGTTGAGTTTCTTAAAATAGGTTGAAAGTTTTGTAGCCAGGGGATGGCTTGCAGTGTACTTCACAACATGCAATGACATATTGACTCAGGTAGTGTTTTATTAGATTTAAGGGGCTGAAGCATTTGACCCATTAGTTTGTTTTGTTTATCATCTGAATAATAATACCTCATGCAACTGAACAAACATATCCACACTGTGTATGACAATATTTTCAGATTCAATTTTTTCTATTAGCATCAGTTCTAGTGCCAACAGAAATGGAATTTTAAATAATTTTCTGTCCCACGATGTGCCACTCTAACTAACTAACATCCAAGGGTAGTAGCAACCAAAGGAGAGGAGAGCGCTGCATTGACACTAGGATGAAAACAGAGAGCTCAACTCAGCAGCCAAACCCATCAACACTACTTTCTTGTATTTTACCCAGAAGCTCATAGCAGGCAGATCACATGGGGACCATTTTTCTCAACCAAAGCTTTTCTAAGTGAAGTGGCAGAGTTGAAGTTTTGTAACGCGTGCGCTGAGAGTCGAGAAGCAAGTTCAGGGAGTGACTCATTTAATAAGTAAACTAACATGAACAAAACAAGAAACACAAAACAACACACTGAAATGAAACTGAAACGGAGTCAATAACACCTGAGGAAAGAACCAAGGGGAGTGACAAATATAGGGAAGGTAATCAAGGAGGTGATGGAGTCCAGGTGAGTGTCATGAGGCGATGGAGCGCGTAACGATGGTGACAGGTGTTCATAATAATCTGTAGCCTGGTGACCTAGAGGCCGGAAAGGGAGCACACGTGACACACATTTGAAGCTCAGTGTTTTGTAGCAGCAGAAACAGAGTCTCTATTCTTATCCTGTGTCTTGTTTGGTCTTGTATCCCGTTTTTGATTTGTTTAGGTGTGGGATTGTATGCAGGGTTTAGGCTCTAATCAAATGAAACAAGAAGATAAAATTCAGCCTCTTGGAAATGACAATGTAAAAGTGTTGTTGACATGGAGCAGGTCGAGGAGCAGCGCTGAACTACACTGAACACAAAGGTCACAGTGGTGATTCATTCAAAACTGGTGGCTCCCAACTAATTCAATGTAGCCTACACACATATGACATATGACCTTTTGTGCAACTTCAACTAGACATATTTGATTCCTGCACGTGTTTCAAATCACATTTAATTTGCATGAGAGTCATGCCCTGGCAACCCAGTGACCCTGTGTGTCTCTGTACTTGTCATGCGTTACTCACAGCTGCCAAACTTCAGGGGACATGAGTGGAAGTCCATGGGGAAGTCCTCCAGATGCATCGGACACTCTGCGTGAACCGTCAACCTAGATACAACACATGGAGCCCAATGCGTCACTGTAACGTCCCAAAACACTCATACTCTTTTCACACGATCATGCCGACCAAACTTTGCAAGCGTGCATATTTCCTTTTCGTGTTGTTCTTTTCAGCACTGTTCCATCAACTATGGTGGATACCTAACCCGTATGCAATAGTGTGTCTGATATAGCTATTTGTTTGGTAGTGTTAGAATGAACAAGCAATGGATTTGTACCAAACAAACATGAGTGCCTCCTTTTTAAACCTAAATGTAACTAAGATGAAATCAGTAATTATACAGGACCAGAGTTGATGGAAACCAGAAGGACAAAAACGCCTATAGGGCACACAATAAAGTAAAAGCATCCCCAGATTATAGTGGGCTATTTCTGAAATATATTACACTTTGTGCAGTGAAGATGCTCAGTGTCTATATCCATTACGGCTTAAAGGACCTGACGGTGCTCTTTTCCTAAGTGATTCCATTCAAATGACTGGGCAATGTTTTCTTCTGTATTCTGAAGGCGCTCGCTTGTCAAAATAATGGCCCCATTGGCGTTGAGTGAGTAAAATCTTGCTATAAATCCACTGGCGCAGCCCCATGGGTTCTGGGGGCCCGCAACCCTCCCTCAAACCCCAAACATCTCTGTCTCATTGCAAAATGTGTAGAATAGCGTGAGATTAGCTATAAAACTGCAATTTCTTTCTCTCTGCCCCATGGCAATAATGTGTAGAATTACAGGAAATTAGCTTTAAAAAAGAGAAAAAAGGCGTACACCGAAATAGGTTTGAGAAGAAGCAAGGGGATATGAGATGTAATGAAATGTGTTTGTTCAACATTAATTGTAAGGCCTTTGCGATAGCGTCCTGTCCAGAGGGTTGTACTTGTACATCAAGCTGCCTCACGCTACAGAAACAGGAAATGAGCCGTTCTGGCTCCCACAAGACAAGGCTTTTACTTGAAAGAACAAAAGCTAAACCTGCTACGTTAATAACATTGAATTAAACTTCATTAATACTTTCTAACACTAATGAAAATAGTTGGTTTGTGCTGTATTTGCCTCATGGTGTAAAGCAGGGTGCCATCGTCTTGAATCCTCAGTAGTTTATTGGGCATGGTCATGTTGTGAGCCACGGACTTCTTCCCATTATGGAAGAATGTGTCTGGCGTCCATATTTTACTGGCCATCAAGTTGTTCAGCCGCAGTATGTTCATGGGCCCGTCGAATTTCAACCTCTCGTCTTTCCAGCTTTGCCGGAAGAACACGTCTATTGTGTATTCCTGTGGGAAGAAATAACATTGTGACTACAATCGACAACAATCACCCAGATTAATATCACAAATGAATGTCAAAAATGAATACCACAGGCACAGACAATACAACATTCTCTCCACCATAAATTAATCTCCAAATAAACATAGCAAAAGTAATATTTCTGCACTGTGAATATGGAATACCTGCTCATTCATTTTATTTTTTAATAAAGTGGCGCTTCTTCTCGTGCCGTTCTATCCCTACTCTATTACAAATGCTATGAAGCAGATAAAGAACAAACACAAGCATCCTGTGAAAAACCAAGGTGGATGGCACCCTCTCTCCCTTCCACTCCAGGCTATGCATCCACTATAACATCCATGTGGGCCTGCCATTTATCCACACTGGATCGTTTTTTTTTTATGGGGTTTTATTTCCGAGTGGAGTAGCCTCTACAAGGTGAGCTTCCTGGTCTTAGTGTACTGTCCGACCCCACTGACCACATTTACATGTGCACAGTGTTCCGGATAGTAGCTCATATCCCCAGGCCCGACGGCAGCATTAACTCAGTCATTTCTGATGCCCCCTTGTCAGGGAGGGGAACAGGTGTTGGTGGGGGCTCCGGCTCAGGAGCAGGGCTGTAGTCCTTTCCCGGATTGGGCACCGGTGGAGCAGACTGCTCCGGTGCAGGAGCGGGGCTGACGACCGGTCCCGGACTGGGCACCGGTAGAGTGGACTGCTCCGGCACTGGAGAGGGGCTGGCGACCGGTCCCGGACTGGGCACCGGTGGAGCGGACTGCTCCGGCACTGAAGTTGGGCTGGACGCAGGACTGGGCACCGGCGCAGAGGGAGGCTTCGGCCATGGAGCCACCGGGCTAGGAACCGGTTTTGGTGTTACCACTTGGGGACAAGCACTGGCGCCATCGGGCTAGGAACCGGCACTAGTGCTACCGGGCTAGGAACCGGCACCTGGAGGCTGTGGGCCGTACCTGGAGGCTCCGGGCTGTGGGCCGTACCTAGAGGCTCCGGGCTGTGGGCCGTACCTGGAGGCTCCGGGCTGTGGGCCGTACCTGGAGGCTCCGGGCTGTGGGCCGTACCTGGAGGCTCCGGGCTGTGGGCCGTACCTGGAGGCTCCGGGCTGTGGGCCGTACCTGGAGGCTCCGGGCTGTGGGCCGTACCTGGAGGCTCCGGGCTGTGGGCCGTACCTGGAGGCCCCTGTCGGTGGAGGCGCACCGAAGGTCTGGTGCGTGGAGCCGGCACTGGGAGCACCGGGCTGGTCACATGCACAGGAGATCGGGTGCGGAGAGCCGGCACAGGGCTTACCGGTCTGGGAAGGCATACTGGAGATCTGGTGTGAGGTGCCGGAACTGGGGACTTTGAAAGGGACATATACCTATGATACCAGTTGATGTCCCTGGATGGGCTGGGCTAGTGCTGTGCACTGGAGATCTGGTGCGGGAAGTGGACACGGACTGTACAGTGGGGAGAACAAGTATTTGATACACTGCCGATTTTGCAGGTTTTCCCACTTACAAAGCATGTAGAAGTCTGTAATTTTAATCCAGAAAATCACATTGTATGATTTTTAAGTAATTAATTTGCATTTTATTGCATGACATAAGTATTTGATACATCAGAAAAGCAGAACTTAATATTTGGTACAGAAACCTTTGTTTGCAATTACAGAGATCATACGTTTCCTGTAGTTCTTGACCAGGTTTGCACACACTGCAGCAGGGATTTCGGCCCACTCTTCCATACAGACCTTCTCCAGATCCTTCAGGTTTCGGGGCTGTCGCTGGGTAATACAGACTTTCAGCTCCCTCCAAAGATTTTCTATTGGGTTCAGGTCTGGAGACTGGCTAGGCCACTCCAGGACCTTGAGATGCTTCTTACGGAACCACTCCTTAGTTGCCCTGGCTGTGTGTTTCGGGTCGTTGTCATGCTGGAAGACCCAGCCACGACCCATCTTCAATGGTCTTACTGAGGGAAGGTTGTTGGCCCCATCCATCCTCCCCTCAATACGGTGCAGTCGTCCTGTCCCCTTTGCAGAAAAGCATCCCCATAGAATGATGTTTCCACCTCCATGCTTCACGGTTGGGATGGTGTTCTTGGTGTTGTACTCATCCTTCTTCTTCCTCCAAACACGGCAAGTGGAGTTTAGACCAAAAAGCTCTATTTTTGTCTCATTAGACCACATGACCTTCTCCCATTCCTCCTCTGGATCATCCAGATGGTCATTGGCAAACTTCAGACGGGCCTGGACATGCACTGGCTTGAGCAGGGGGACCTTGCATGCGCTGCAGGATTTTAATCCATGACGGCGTAGTGTGTTACTAATGGTTTTCTTTGAGACTGTGGTCCCAGCTCTCTTCAGGTCATTGACCAGGTCCTGCCATGTAGTTCTGGGCTGATCCCTCACCTTCCTCATGATCATTGATGCCCCACGAGGTGAGATCTTGCATGGTGCCCCAGACGGAGGGAGATTGACTGTCATCTTGAACTTCTTCCATTTTCTAATTATTGCGCCAACAGTTGTTGCCTTCTCACCAAGCTACTTGCCTATTGTCCTGTAGCCCATCCCAGCCTTGTGCAGGTCTACAATTTTATCCCTGATGTCCTTACACAGCTCTCTAGTCTTAGCCATTGTGGAGAGGTTGGAGTCTGTTTGATTGAGTGTGTGGACAGGTGTCTTTTATACAGGTAACGAGTTCAAACAGGTGCAGTTAATACAGGTAATGAGTGGAGAACAGGAGGGCTTCTTAAAGAAAAACTAACAAGTCTGTGAGAGCCGGAAATCTTACTGGTTGGTAGGTGATCAAATACTTGCATGTCATGCAATATAATGCAAATGAATTATTTAAAAATCATACAATGTGAGTTTCTGGATTTTTGTTTTAGATTCCGTCTCTCACAGTTGAAGTGTACCTATGATAAAAATTACAGACCTCTACATGCTTTGTAAGTAGGAAAACCTGCAAAATCGGCAGTGTATCAAATACTTGTTCTCCCCACTGTAGGCCTATAACCTCTCACAGGTAGCGTAATATAATATTAACTCCTGAATAATTATGCAGTGAAATTATACAACAAATGCAAATTTTGTCTCTGGTTTCAGCATCTCTTGAGAATATGTGAATGTGTGTGTAATGTGTTTGACACTGTTATGCAAAAATACATTTTTCCAACCACATAAAATATGCACCCAAGATGAATGGAAGTCTTATTAGAAACTTTGTTTTCTAGCTTTTAATTTCCTTAAAACCGGTCAAACTGATGACATTTGGACATTTTGCACAGGACCAATCTTTCGACTGTTGTGTTTTTCTCCACGGCCCCTAAACGAAACAGACAACTTTACCAGTGTTAACTAGATTACTAATGCATTCACTCTATCAATGTAAGACATTATTCTGGTGAGCACTACTTTATTTAGTCTTCCGGGGCAACAAGTTATGACACAAGAGAAGCTGCATGTATCAAACTATAATTGACAAAAAAACGTCAACCAAATGTCAGAAATGACAAGTGAAAGTAGCCAATAGTAAACAATACTAAGGGAATTATAGTAGGCTAAATTATTATGGTGGATCGAACTGCGCAGGTAGCTTGCTTTTTGAAGTGATTTGTTTGACAATAAAAAAAAAACATCATCGCATATGCGAAACTGAGCCTGCACAAACTACAAAAGCAACAGTAAACAGGATATGATATTTACGTGCCACAATATCCTGTCTTAGATCAGCATATCCCAGACATCTTATCCATCCTTCATTATACAAAGCCTGCCTTCAAAGGATACCTTGCTTGTTAAGGGCTCCGGGGCAAACTGTATTGGAAGAGGTGTGTGTTTTGGTGTGTTCAAAATCATATGAGCTGGAAACCAAATACTGTACAGTGCCTTAAAGTATTCAAACCCCTTGATTTTTTTCTTCACATTTTGTTAGGTTACAGCCTTATTATAACATATATTAAAATGTTTTTTTCCATCATCAATCTACACACAATACCCCAAAATGACAAAGCAAAAACAGGATGTTAGACATTTTTGCAAATGTGTATATATATATAAAAAAAACTATCACATTTGCATAAGTATTCAGACCCTTTACTCAGTACTTTGTTGAAGCACCTTTGGCAGCGAATACAGCCTCAAGTGTTCTTGGGTATGATGCTACAAGCTTGTATTTGAGGAGTTGCTCCCATTCTTCTCTGCAGATCCTCTCAAGCTCTGTCAGGTTGGATGGGGAGCGTCGCTGCACAGCCATTTTCAGGTCTCTCCAGAGATGTTCGATCTGGTTCAAGTCCGGGCTCTGGCTGGGCCACTCAAGGACATTCAGAGACTTGTCCCGAAGCCACTCCTGCGCTGTTTTGGCTGTGTGCTTAGGGTCATTGTCCTGTTGGAAGGCGAACTTTCACCCCAGTCTGAGGTCCTGAGCACTCTGGAGTAGGTTCTCATCATCTCTCTGTACTTTGCTCTGTTCATCTTGACTAGTCTCCCAGTCCCTGCTGCTGAAAAACATCCTCACGTCATGATGCTGCCACCACCATGCTTCACCGTAGGGATGGTGCCAGGTTTCCTCCAGAAGTGACACTTGGCATTGTTAGGTTCTGAATAACAGGGTGAAAAACTATTGAAAGCCCAGACTAAGTTTATTCGCCCAATGGGTCAGACAGCTGCCAAAGACAAAGCATGTTTCCACTAACACAAGTGCATATACTCCAATTTAGATTCTCTCTAAACCTTACATCCTTTATTGCTCAACAGGAAGTTACGTGATGGGGGTAATAAACTGTTCCTTCTCCCTTAAGGTGACCTGACCTCAACCCCCTTGATGCCTATTCCAAAGTTCTCCACCCGTATCAGCTACAGCAATCATGTGGTTGCCTCCCCTCTACTCAGCACATTCCGAAGCCCCCTGGGTCCCATCCAACCTTCATTGACCCACCATATACATTTCTCCTACAGATAACCATTAACTCCCATGTCTATAATATAACTTCTGATTTAACAATGTTTAAAGTTTAGAAATCCAAACCCATCAGCATTAATGCCAAAGAGTTAAATCTTAATTTCATTAGACCAGAGAATCTTGTTTCTCACGGTCTGAGAGCCTTTAGGTGCCAAGTGGGCTGTTATGTGCCTTTTACTGCGGAGTGGCTTCCGTCTGGCCGCTCTACCATAAAGACCTGATTAGCGGAGTGCTGCAGAGATGGTTGTCCTTCTGGAAGGTTCTCTTATCTCCACAGAAGAACTTTATAAAGCGCACAATACATGTTATCTTTTGTTGCCATCAAATTGCTAGTGGCTAAAATTAGAACGATGAATTGACTGTTTGCACTGCCCATGTGGTCTCATAAGCTGTAATGTGCTGGCCCTCACAACTAAGGCATATACAGTGCCTTTGGAAAGTATACAGACCACTGTGGTGAATTCAATTTATTGGACATGATTTGGAAAGGTACACACCTGTCTACATAAGGTCCCACAGTTGACAGTGCATGTCAGAGCAAAAACCAAGTCATGAGGTCGAAGGAATTGTCCGTAGAGCTCTGAGACAGGACTGTGTTGAGGCACAGATCTGGGGAGAAGGGTCTTGGTCAGGGAGGCGACTCTCAGTCCATGATTAACAAGATTCTCTGATCTGATGAAACCAAGATTGAACTCTTTGGCCTGAATGCCAAACGTCACGTCTGGAGGAAACCTGGCACCATCCCTACGGTGAAGCATGGTGGTGGCAGCATCATGCTGTGGGGATGTTTTTCAGGGACTGGGAGACTAGTCAGGATCAAGGAAAAAATGAACGGAGCAAAGTACAAAGAGATCCTTGATGAAAACCTGCTCCAGAGCGTTTAGGACCTCAGACTGGGGCGAAGGTTCCCCTTCCAACAGGACAACGATCCTAAGCTCACAACCAAGACAACGCAGGAGTGGCTTTGGGACAAGTCTCTGAATGTCCTTGAGTGGCCCAGTGCCTGTACTTTAACCCGATAGAACATCTCTGGATAGACCTGAAAAAAGCTGTGCAGCAACGTTCCCAATCCAACCATACAGAGCTTGAGAGGATCTGCAGAGAAGAATTAGAGAAACTCCCCAAATACAGGTGTGCCTAGCTTGTAGTGTCATACCCAAGAAGACTCAATGCTGTAATCGCTGCCAAAGGTGCTTCAACAAAGTACTGAGTAAGGTGTCCGAATACTTAATTTTTTATTTGTAACAAATATTTAAAAAAACAGTTTTTGCTTTGTCATTATGGGGTATTGTGTGTAGATTGAGAATAAGGCTGTAACGTAACAAAATGTGGAAAAAGTCAAGGGGTCTGAATATTTTCCGAAGGCACTGTATATATGTTGCTGTACCAAACGGAGGCCAGACAGTGAAATAACAGGATGATAAAGAGTAGAACACGGTAGCTAAGGTAGATACACAATGGGAATAAAGCCCTAATCTTAAGGAGTCAGGGTTACAGGGGCTTTGTTGCTTTACTAGGGCCAGCCTGAGCTGCTTGGAACAAACACAAATGCCGGTCCTGTTCATTTGGCACCAAACTGAAGAAAACAGACCGTAACAGAAATGGGCAAATGGAACCTGTTTAATGAGAAACGCTCGTTTTCATTTTCAGTTGCAAAAAGCTTTGATATGGTGGGCCCTAATGAATATGACTAGGACTAAGTGGTCCAAATAAGTGACAGAAAGTGAAATGGTGCACAATGGTGCCAAGGTTTTGCAATGAAGCGGTAAACAAAACATCTGGAATGACAAATTCATTATTTGTTTATTCTGTGTTGTGGTGTAATATTTAAACTAAGGGCTCAGTTCCACCAAAGCTCTGTGTAGTACCACATTATCCTGTTGTAAGAATGGTCTGGGCTAAATACGCCCGTTTTGATTGTAGAACACTACAGAAACGAATCATAAGAACCAATTCGGTCCTTTGCCCTCCTATCTTGTTTATCACAATTTGAATTTGGTTATCAGTTGCAGAAACATCTGAATAGTGGTACATTGATTCAGATAAAACAAATTTCCCTACATACAGATATGCTTTCTTAAATGTAACTCTTTCTCACAGCAGGAAAACAACAGCAACAGGAAATGTGAATTATTATGTGGATTATTATTAATGGACATTTTTGTTAAATGGAAATTACAAACTTTAGAAGCCTTTTTAAACCTTGAATACACTACAAGTTTACTTTATATGGTGAATGTGCAACCAGCCCAGCACAGCTCAGTTTGGGAACGGGGTACTTGCAATATTAGAATGTGGTCTCACCATGTCTGTATCTGAAACTGGGCCAAAGCTGGTGACGTAGACATTGGTATTCACCTCTGTTATACGATCTGAAAAACATAACAACGAGAATTAATATAGAACAAACAAAGGCTGATCATGAGACCATTTCTTCCTGGCTGAACATGAACAAAGACAGCTCTATTACTACAGATTTAAGAAGGACTGAAGCTCATCTTTTGAGTGACATTTCCCTGCCTAGATAGATAGATAGATAGATAGATAGATAGATAGATAGATAGATAGATAGATACTTTATTTACTTTGTCAAGCAGCTAAGGAAAACACAGGGCAGGTGCAAAATGCCAGAACGAAATACACAGAAGATGGATACATGATACATAGTGTGGCAGTATGAAAAAGTATAAAAATAAGTCTGGAGTGAAAAAAGCTATAGAAACGCATTGCATAGTATGAGTGAATGACTGAATATGTACACTATACATTGTTACAGTGTTAGGTGAAAAAATGATACAATTATTATAAAAAAAATATTTGCATGGTTAACTATACAGGTCGATTGTCACGATGCATGGTAAGGGAATGAGGCGCAGAGCGAGAGGTCCGTGCAAACATAGTTTTATTGTACTCAAAAATGGAAAACAACAAACGTACGAAACAGAGACCGCACCGTGAACTGGTGTCGCGTAAAGTACACAGACATACACAAATGATCAACAAATAAGGTGGACGTTATGTGAACATAAATAGAATCCCCAATTAGAGACAACTCAAGACAGCTGCCTCTAATTGGGGATTGACCAAAACCAAACTCCCTGTATATTTGTCAGGTCCTGACTGTGGCCATACTACTCCCTCTAGAGGGAGTCAGAGACCTGGCCTCAGTCAAGCCCTGACATCGATGGCAGAGAAAGATACTTAAATAGCTAAATGCGCGTATGATATAAGTGAGGGGAATAATAGTTTACTTAATATACAGTCTGGTACAGGTAAACTTAATATTTGCATGGTTAAATTAACTGTACAGGTAAATGACAGGAAGAGATACTTAAATAGCTAAATGTGCGTATGATATAATTTAGGGTAATAATACTAATTCCCTTAAAATACAGTCCTTAGAACAGGGTTAATTACAGATAAATGCACGTATTTCACATTCAATATACTAAATGCAATGAAAAATACTACTGACAGGATACTAGTATACAGTCCTGAGTGAATGACTACGTAAGTTCAGTCCAATAATTACATACAATATTGCAGGTGATATGATATAACAACTTTACATGAATATGTACATACAGTGCTCAATAAATAAGTCCTGAGTGAATGAGTGATTACAGACCAGAGAGTTACTCAAAGATGGAAGGATGCCTAATTGTTAAACTAGGTGCTAACACCCCAACAGTTCCAGGTATATGTTGCTGACGGCATGGCACCCCAGTGAGGCATTACATAGTCTAATAGCCGCTGGCAGGAAGGACCTCCTGTAGCGCTCTCTGGCACACCGTGGTGGGATCAGTCTGTGACTGAAGGTGCTCTCTGCGTCATAACCATGGCATGCAGAGGGTGGGTGACATTGTCCATGATGGCCAGCAGTTTGGCCAGGATCCTTCTCTCCACCACCTCCTCTAGAGTGTCAAGAAACAGAGCTAGCCTTCCTGATAAGCTTATTTACCCGAGAAGCATCACCAGCCTTTATGTTGGCGCCCCAGCACACCACTGCAAAAAAGTTGCCACTAGCCACCACAGACTGGTAGAAAGTATGCAGTAGTTTACTGCACACGTTGAAGCACCTCAGAAAGTAGAGTCGGCTCTGGCCCTTTTTGTACAGAGCCCTGGTCCATTCCAGCCTGTTGTCCATATGGACTCACAGGAACTTGTATGACCCAACCATTTCCACATCCATCCCCTGTATAGGGACTGCAGTCGGTTGGGCCTTGGTTCTCCTGAAGTCCACCACCATCTCCTTTGTTTTGCTGATGTTGAGCTGAAGGTGGTTCTGCTCACACCACATCACAAAGTCATTGATTGTGCTCCTGTACTCCTCCTCCTGCCCACCCCTGATGCATCCTACAATTGCGGAGTCATCCGAGAACTTCTGTAGGTGGCATGTTTCAGAGTTATATCTGAAGTCCGAGATAGTCCGGACCGTTCCCTGGAGGGCCCCTGTGTTGCTCACGGCCCGTTCTGACACACAGCTCTGTAGCAGCACAAATTGTGGCCTACCGGTCAGGTAGTCCGTAACCCAGGAGACTAAGGGTGCTTCCACTTTCATCCTCCTCATCTTCACCCAGTAGCAGGGGCTGAATGGTGTTGAAGGCACTGGAGAAGTCAAAAAACATAACCCTCACAGTGTAACCTGTGTTTTCCAGGGGAGAGTAGGCCCCAGGGGGTCTGAGGTGAGCGAGGACTAACCTTTCCAGGGTCTTCATGAAGTGGGATGTTAGAGCTACAGGTCTGAAGTGGGGCACTGGGACAAGGCAGGATGTTTTCCACAGCACATGCACCCTTTCCAGGCTCAGGTTGAAGAGGCGCTGGAGTATTTCACACAGTTGATCAGCACAGCCCCTAAGCACCCTTGGGTTGATGCCATCAGGGCCTGCCGCTTTCCACTGATGTAGTCTCTCCAGCTCTCTCTTCACTTGGTTGGAGTTGAAAGCCAGTCCAGGTGGGGAGGTGGGGGGAAGGGGGGTGTTGAGGATCAGTCCAGAGGTGGGGGGAAGGGAGGTGTTGCAGAACAGTCCAGAGGGAGCGGGGAGGGGGTCGCTGATTGTCTCAACAGAGGTGTCATGTGCAAAGGGGGAGTGGGACAGCCGTGAGGGTGTGTGGCCTGGAGAGCTGGAGGGGAGGTGGACATAGCTAATATCGTACCTTTTTAAAAATTGGTTCAGCTCATTGGCTCTGTCCTGGGTTTGACTTTTTGAAGCCAGTGATGTTTGTCATACCCTTCTACAACTTTCTCACCTGGCTCTGCCTCAGCTTGTACTCCATCTTCTCCTTATACCCTCTCTTCCCCTCAGCAATCCGCAACTTCAGCTCCCTCTGGACGCATTTCAATTTGTCCTTGTCCCCCTCCTTGGTGACACTGGGTTTATTATTTGGAAAACAGCGTACCTTTCTGGTGGGTACGGTGTTGTCTACACAAAAATTGATATAGTCCGTTATGCAGTCTGTAAGTCCATCAATGTCCTCCCCATGAGCCTCACAGAGTACATCCCAGTCTGTTGACTCAAAGCAGTACTGTAGGGCTTCATTCGCCTCCGGGGACCATCCCCAGAAATGGCAAAATAGGCACTGGGATGAGCTGTCTGTAACCTCGCGATAACAGAGTGGATGACGTCACACACTGTGTTGGCGTCAGCGGAGGGCGGGATGTAAACAATAACAACAATGGCCACGTGAATTCCCTCTGCAAATAGTAGGGTCTCCGGCTAACAGCTCAATGTCCGGGTTACAAAACTGTTCCTTAACAGTAATATGGCTCGGATTACACCATCTGTTGTTAACTAATAAAGCCAGCCCCCCTCCCTTACTCTTACTGGAAGAAGCGCTATCCCTGTCCGCTCTGATGGTCTGGAAACCGCCGATAGTGACGTTCCCTGTGGGGATGTTATCATTCAGCCATGTCTCGGTAAAACACACTAGACTAGCTTCTCTGAACTCCCTTTGTCCACGGACAAGACCCTCTAGTTCCTCCACCTTGTTATGCAGCGATCTCACGTTGCCCATAATGATAAACAGTATTGCCGGCTTGTATTTCCTAAGCTTTGCTTTACACTTCAATCCCGCACTGCGTCCACGCCGTCCCCTTTCTCTGGTGTGCATCAGCGCTGAGTGTGCTAAATAATACATAACTTAGATTTGTACTCCTAACACCATCCTATCAGGCCTGCCTGTAACACCATCCTACCAGGCCTGCCTGTAACACCATCCTATCAGGTCTACAGTACCTGTAACACCATCCTATCAGGCCTACCTGTATTCAGAGCTAGTGAAAACAGTAAACACATTTTGCTTTCTCTCCTGAGTGCCTCTTTCATTAAGCTAATCTCTTGGGTCATTTCTTTAAAAAGCTTTCAGACTTTACTACTACAGTATGTTATCCACTCTCTGCTGCACACACACAGTAACTCAGGCACACAGTAACTCAGACCGGCAGTAACTCAGACCGGCAGTAACTCAGACAGGCAGTAACTCACGTCTATTCTAAAGAGCTTCTCATTAACCTAAAATAAAGTGCGCTCACTGCTCTCTGTTCACTGCGTCTGCTGACAAAATGCATCCAGACATGTAATGGATATGCTTAGTTATTTATGAAGTGGTGCATATTGAGAGGAACAGGCGGATCGGTGGATAATGTGTGCAATATATTTAGCAATACTTACACTGGATTGCATTATAATGTAGGTGTTTGCGTGTATAAACCAGACACATGCAGACACACAATAGATGAATAAATACACTGCAGGTGTTTACGTGTATAAACCAGACACATGCAGACACACTAGATTAATAAATACACTGGAGGTGTTTACGTGTATAAACCAGACACATGCAGAGACACAATAGATGAATGAAAACACTGGAGGTGTTGAAATATGAAATATGACACCACTGACAGTGACCCAGATGTACCCTATCTTAATGCACTATTTTAATGTGAAGTCTTTACAATGCAGTAATACCATGTTTTTTTTCCTGTGGATAGAGATCCTATAATATACTATTCTATGCTCATACCTACAGTCAATAACCCCATAGGACCAGATGATCACCCACAACAGTAGACATAAGAACAGAAGATGTGTTACTTGTTCATATTCAATTGGAACATTAACCCAAATCATGAAAAAACATATATATATATTACAGCGTCACGCACAAATGATGCATACTTAATAATAGCCAAAGTACAAAGGAGTGTCCCTTTGGGACAAATCCTTTGTTTATTATTTAGAAAATAATCCAGAGTGCATTTAAAGCCCGAGGATGAGGCCACTTTATTTATCTTACCATGTAGTGCAGGTTCACTTCTTCAGCTCAGACGTACCAAAGCCTGTGGTTTAGTCATGTTTCCGTATGGCTTTTCATTTATGTGATTTAGAGCTGTCAAATGTCTAACTAAACTAAATGACTGTAGTAAACACCCAAACTGAAGATGAGTGCACTATTTACAGTTGAATACGAAAATAGCATCTATCTATAAAGTGAGACATTGTTCTTTCAATTAATGTAGAGCTGAGAAATAGAGAGGTTAAGATAAAAGGTTTGACAATCATATCGAGCCTTCTTTTATTCTATATTAAATGAACTAGGAAGCATGTATATTACCTGCCTGGAAGGCAAACTTAGATATCCTCCAATATCCAATATAGCTTCTCTAAATGACATGAATAGTCCCACAATACTGTGTTGACAGAGGATACAACTCATTAGTTAGGAGTGTCAGGAATTCAGGCAATTCCCTAGGTGCACATGTAAGGCGGTGGGGTTGTGTGTTCCTGACTCTCGTATGGACCAGTGAGCAGCTAGCCCTGGTTAAATAATCAGACTGGAAACTCAGAGGATTAAAAGTGCAGGTTTGCAGGCTATTCTGCTGCTACTGTTTCTGCTGCTGGATTGGGTAGTCCTCAACAACAGCACACCCACGCATTTTCTGTTTTAGCGATTGGTAGTGACGTTGTTTCGGCTAGTGGTTATGGTAAATCTAAAGAGAACCTGGACACAAAGCAGATAACTCTTGGGGAAATTCTAGGGGGAAAATGTAATGCACGTTCTAAAGAAAGACAGACACTATTAATCTGCATCATGAAAATATTCTGTTATTTTTCGCTTTCGTATACAAGTTAAATGACTCTCTGGCATCCAACGTTTGTCAAACAGATGGCAAAACAAATGCAGCTTAAGCATCAATTAATATTTTCTTCATAAGCCACTCAATTTTGGGTTACAGAAGTCTGCGGATGATTCCGTACCTCTAGGCACAAAGACATTTTTCCCATAGAGAAAGTATGTCAGTGCTACTGTACCACATACTGCCATCCAGGCCTTTCCCCAAGCCAGAGACTATCACCATATGGCTGATGCTGTTCTGGGCTCTCTATTTAAATGTAACATGGTATCAGATCCCGTGGGAGGCCAGGGCACTGGGCTGAGGGGCCACCTGGAAATCAAATCAAATGAGATACAGGGGGATGGAGGGAGAGGTGAGGGGATGGAGGAGGGAGGCAGAGGCATTTTTTCACATTGGAAGGAGATGCTTTCATAGCCATAGAATGAAGACACTGAGAAATGAATGTATGAATTGTAGTAGTAGTAGTAGTAGTAGTAGTAGTAGTAGTAGTAGTAGTAGTAGTAGTAGTAGTAGTAGTAGTAGTAGTAGTAGTAGTAGTAGTAGTTGTTGTTCACAAAGACACTACACTTAAAGCAATAACTATTTGGTCCTATAATTCCACCTCTTCTCAATGCTTCTAAATATCACATTTGATTAACTGTTTTTCTTTTCTTTCTCCAAGTCAGTTGCCACTAATCCATCCCATTATTGCTTCATAATGTGCTGTGTTGTTAAACATCATCACACCATTATATCAGTGCTGGGGTTGGACCTAGAGACTCATTTACATTCAGCTCAACCTTCCTCTAGAGGGCAACATAATCATTATGCGAAGGTTTCTGCCGACAGTGTTTGGCTTTTTATGAGCTTGTTAAAGGCTATGGCTTTTTACGAGCTTATTAAAGGCTAGAACACACACACACACACACACACACACACACACACACACACACACACACACACACACACACACACACACACACACACACACACACACACACACACACACACAGGGTGAGATGTCCAGGTGGTGAGAGATGACTCCTAGGTCTAGCTAGCCATACATAGTTCATTACATGGAATGAGCCGGTGGTGGTGGTGGGGGTCAACAATGAGACGTCTGATACATACATACAACCAATGATACATACAACCAAGTTCCATGATGACGCCTGAGGGCCGGTGTTCCATCACACAACACCTCAACATCAAAATGTGTTCCCCCTCTAAAAATGTGTTCCCCCTCACACAACACCTCTAAAGATCTTAGATTGTCAGTGAGATTTTGGAGCTAAACTGTGAAAATATTAACCCTTTGTGGTATATTTTATTTATGCACAAATGACACAAAGAAAAACATGGATGTAGCAGTCTTTAAAGAAAATACCACCACAAGTATTCAGGAGCATGATAGCAGTTACTAGTACTGTATCTCTGTTGACACTAGCATGGTATGAGGTTACTAGTACTGTATCTCTGTTGAAACTAGCATGGTATGAGGTTACTAGTACTGTATCTCTGTTGAAACTAGCATGGTATGAGGTTACTAGTACTGTTTCTGTGTTGACACTAGCATGGTATGAGGTTACTAGTACTGTTTCTGTGTTGACACTAGCATGGTATGAGGTTACTAGTACTGTTTCTGTGTTGACACTAGCATGGTATGAGGTTACTAGTACTGTTTCTGTGTTGACACTAGCATGGTATCAAGACCAACAAAAAACACACAAATAAAACTAAATTGCACAAATCCTATATCACACAAATATAATAACACACTTTTAAAGAAGAGAACCTGATTATTAAACTATTGCACTTCAAACAAGAAACACACAAAATAAATTGCACAACTGCCATCTAAACCCTGACCTTTCTTGCCTTCCTTGATGCAAAGTAATCAATTACATCATCATAAGAAATCTGCCCAGCAATTGCATGGTTAATACGGATGACAGTAAGGCCACTATGGTGTTCCTGTAACATGATGGACCTCAGGTAGGATTTGATGAGCTTCAGCTTTGAAACGCTCCTCTCTTCTTCAGCTACGGTCACCAGAAGAGTAAGACCAATTCTGAGCGCAGTCCACAAATTTGGATACATTTCTGAGAGCTCCATTTCGTGTATAAATATCAGCAGCTCAAGCACGGTCATGGTCTTCGATGGCAAGTCAAGCAAGTTCTCCAATTCCTGTGCAAGCACTCTGCCATCCAAGTCTGAGTGTTCTTTTATAGTGCAGTGTCATACTAAGGGCCTCACATTGTTCTGTCAGCTCCTCATTTGAGAGAGTTTGGAAGGTTGACAGCACTCCAAACTTCTCTCCCACATTTTCCAATGTGGAAAATCTTTTCTGAAGGGCAGCATCAACAACGACATTGAAAAATATCACCAGCTTCTTCAGGGCATCACTCAAAGGCTCATCAAATGAGTTGTATGAAAAGTGCCGCTTTGTGGACCTCAGCCTTTTTTGTTGTAGAACTGCATCAGCTTGCTCACATGTTGGATCTGGCTCAAGATGTCATACCACACCACTGTACAGATGCTGAAGCGGTAAGATCCCCCCCTCCTCTGACAAGGACTGGACCTCAACCTTTATCACAGGGTCTTTGGTTTGATCCCTCACCTCAATCAGTGCCTCTCTCACCGCTGCTGCCTGATACCTCAGTGGCTCGACACTCTTAACTTTACTCTCCCACCTTGTCTCAGTCCACATCTTCAAAGTGATGTCCACATATTTTTTCAGGATGGCCCATCGCTGTGTGGAGGCTGAGAACAAGGTGTACAGTTTGTGTAAGATGCCAAAGTAACCTGTGGCATCGACAGAACTTTTAGCAGCATCAGCCACAACCAGGTTCAATGTGTTAGACCCACATGGAACAAATAGAGCTATTGGATTCATTTCCAGGAGTCTGGCTTGGTGTTGATGTTGGCCCCATTATCATGACTGTCCTCCTCAAAAGGAATTTTTAGCTCCTCTAATCTTTTGAGAATCAGGGATGCCAAATGTTGGCCCGTGGACTCCTCTGCCTCCAAACACCCCATAAAATGTTCCTTTATGTGGGTCTCCTCCTTTTGATCCTCATTGCCAGTTCTTTCCATGTTTTCATGCAGTTTTGGTGTTCTGGACTGCTGTCGTGTGAAGTCCGCAAATAACTTGCATGTTTCCAGTCTGTCAGTCCTAAGTTTGCTTAATTAATTTTCTTCTTAGAAAATAGTTTGCAGCAGAAGCAGAAGAGGCTGCTTCTGCTTCAGAATACACCAACCAACTTCTAGGGACTTTTTTCACCCCTCACCAAGGTCTTCCTGAAATACTGGTGGTGGCAACTTCTTCCATCACTCTCATTCCTTGGGAAAACAAAGTTAGGTGGTACTTCACTTGGTCCTCTGCAAACTAGTTGTGTCCAAATACTGTCAGTCAGAACTGAAAGCTAGTCAGCAGGGTCTGTAGACAGTAGTTCATCCTCAGCAGCAGGATTTGGTGGGGATGCTGCTACACGCATTTCTAATGGAGAGCACAAGGGCATTAGTTTACACACGTTATTCACAGCATTTATACTGGTGGAACATCCCACATACATACATACCCAGTAATAATAAAAGCATCATTGTTATCTACAATATGGAAATTTAACACTTTGCAAAAGGGAAATTATTTAATTTGTTTATGTAATGCAGGGACACATAAACATGTGTGTGTACTCCACACACACATGTGCACAAACACACCTGAAGAATTCTGCTGGGGAGAAGTGGTAGCAAATAGGTCTTCATCCTCATCCTCAGACAACATTTATGAAAACACCAGTGTGGCTGAAGAGGTAGATGGCTCCTCATCCTGGCCAGTGCCAAAGGGTGCTCCAAAATATTTCAGAAGTACCCCTGAATTTGCATTGAAATACGGTATATGAGTCTGACACCCTGAATACATTTGTTGCACAATTAAATGTGTGTGTGTGTGTGTGTATATGTCATTATGCACAATTTATCAAACTTTCGGCTAGGAACCAAATGAACCATACAACCTCCTTGGCTAATTCTAGGCATAAGACGCCCCAAAAGACTCAATATATCACAAAAGAAAACATATTTTAAGTTAGCCTACAGCATTGGAAATTCCCCTTACTGAGCTCAGGACCTAGTCAATACAATCACAGAAAACCTTTATGACGTCACCTCAATGAAAGTTAACCAAATCAATAATGTGCTAGTTAGGTTGTAATCGTTTTGCTGCAGGCTACACACATTATCATGATGAAACTGTGTGAAATCATATCCAATGTAATGTAAGCTAGTTGGACAGAAAATGCAATATTGTCGCCCTATGTGTAATAGCACAGCAAGCAGCATAGCAACATAGGCTAATAAACATGTGTTATACTAGCCTATTTCATTACATGCATAATATTATACTCATAAAGAGATGACATAGCTGCATACCTTTTATCTTTTGCGCGTTTCTCCTCTTCTTCTTTCCTCCTAAACTGGGCACCTGATGGCTTAGACCTTTTCTTATATATTTGTGTTGATTTGGCACTCGAGCATCAATACATTACCCATCCCCCAACACTGTCAACCAAGAGTCAAGACTAAACCAATTCACCTTGGTGGTGTGCAGACTGGTTTTACATTATTCTTAACGATTTCGCACAAACCAGAAAAAAATGCAACAATATGTCTGTGAGACTATATATTCAAAGTATTACGAATTAATTGTGGTTTATTTGGTAGCATTTCGTAGTGTGACTGATTTTTCTAATTGCATTAGTACGGTACAAAGTTAGAGGTGCGCTATTTGATAGACTCCCCCGCTCCCCCTACCTCGGGCTTCCAGTGGGGTGACCTGAGGTCAACCTAACCCAGCCCCCCTCACCATCTCATACTTCTGAGTGGGAGACCTTCCCAGGCAGTAGCCTGCCTATCTCACAAACTAGAATAACTCCGACAAGGTTAATTGACCCACAGTCCCACACGGTGACATGATATCATTGACGTGACGTGCAAATGAGCGATAGAAAACCGATCGCGCAAAGGTCACCATTACAAAAAATGTTGTGCGGGCGCCATGTGCCACCCCCGGCAAGATGCTACCCTGGGCGGCTGCCCATGTCGCCCATACCTAAATCCGCCACTGGCAGTGTACTTGTTATTGTTAGCCATCTCTTTGAAAATAACTTATGTGTTTGAAACAATGTTGCATTTCAATTGGAACTCACAGCATTTTAGCAACATAAAATCGTATTAAAACAAATCTAAATATATTTTATATTTGAGATTCTTCAAAGTACAGTAGCCACCCTTTGCCTTGATGACAGCTTTGCACACTCTTGGCATTCTCTCAACCAGCACCATGAGGTAGTCACCTCCTAGCACCTAGCTGGCTATCTAGCTAATGTTAGGATCCGTGTTTTTAGTTGTTCATTTCGAATGGGAATTGCTTAATGGTCATATTTATGTATTCTTATGGTTTGGGACCTACTGGCTTAAAATTTCAGAGTTTATGGAATGCTCATCTATTCAAATAAAAAATTATCCCCTTTTTCTCCCCAATTTTTTATCTTGTCTAAACGCTGCAACTCCCCAACAGCCTCGGGAGAGGTAAAGGTGGAGTAATGCGTCCTCCGAAACATGACCCACCTAACCGCGCTCCTTAACACCCGCCAGCTTAACCCGGATACTTTATTGATCCCCGAGGGGAAATTTCTTTGTCAAGCAGCTACGAAAAAAACACAGGGTAGGTGCAAAATGCCAGAACGAAAATACACAAGAGACAGATACACGATACATGATACATAGAGCGCCAGTATGGAAAAAGTATCAAAATACAAAAAGTCTGGAGTGCAAAAAAGCTATAAAAAGACATTGCATAGTATGGGTGGATGGCTGAATATGCACACTATACATTGGTGGATGGAGCATGGTTAACTATACTATACAGGTCGATGGCAGAGAAATACTTAAATAGCTAAGAGTGTGTATGATATGAGTGAGGGTAATAATAGTTTACTTAACATAGACTGTTTAAATCAACAGGTCAGTGAATATTTTGCATGGTTATATTAAATGTACAGGTAAATATACAGTTACATTTACAGGTAAGTTAATATTTGCATGGTTACATTAACTGTACAGGTAAATGACAGGAAGAGATACTTAAATAGCTACATGTGTGTGTATGATATAATTTAGGGTAATAATAGTAATTCCCTTAAAATACAGTCCTTAGTGCGCAGGGTTTTATTACAGATAAATGCACGTATTGCACATTCGATATACTAAAAGCAATGACAGGATACTAATATGTATTGATAATATGTAGTGAATGACTACGTAAGTTAAGTCCAAGAATTACTTACAATATTGCACATGATATGATATAACAACTGTACATGAATATGTATATACAGACCCGAATGAATAAATAAGTCCTGAGTGAATGAGTGATTACAGACCAGAGTTACTCACAGATGGATGCATAATTGTTAAACTAGGTCCTAACACCCCAACAGTTCCAGGTCTATGTTGACGACGGTTCGGCTCCCTGGTGAGGCATTAAATAGTCTAATAGCCACCGGCAGGAAGGACCTCCTGTAGCGCTCTCTGGCACACCGTGGTGGGATCAGTCTGTGACTGAAGGTGCTCCTCTGCGTCATAACCATGGCATGCTGAGGGTGGGTGACGTTGTCCATGATGGCCAGCAGTTTGGCGAGGATCCGTCTCTCCGCCACCTCCTCTAGAGTGTCTAGGCTAATCCCAGAACAGTGCTAGCCTTCCTGATCAACTTATTTACCCGAGAAGCATCACCGGCCTTTATGTTGGCGCCCCAGCACACCACTGCAAAAAAAATGGCACTGGCCACCACAGACTGGTAGAAGGTATGCAGTAGTTTACTGCACACGTTGAAGGACCTGAGCCTCCTCAGAAAGTAGAGTCTGCTCTGGCCCTTTTTGTACAGAGCACCGGTATTACCAGCCCATTCCAGCCTGTTGTCCTTATGGACTCCCAGGAACTTGTATGACACGACTTCAGTCAGATGGGCCTTGGTTCTCCTGAAGTCCACCACCATCTCCTTAGTTTTGCTGATGTTGAGCTGAAGGTGGTTCTGCTCACACCACAAGACAAAGTCATTGATTGCATTCCTGTACTCTTCCTCCTGCCCACCCCTGATGCACCCTACCATTGCGGAGTCATCCGAGAACTTCTGTAGGTGGCATGTTTCAGAGCTATATCTGACGTCCGAGGTGTAGAGGGTGAACAGGAAGGGGGACAGGACCGTTCCCAGGACCGTTCACTGCCCGATCTGACACACAGCTCTGTAGTCGCACAAATTGTGGCCTACCGGTCAGGTAGTCCGTGACCCAGTAGACTAAGGGTGCTTCCACTTTCATCCTCTTCATCTTCTCACCCAGTAGCAGGGGCTGAATGGTGTTGAAGGCACTGGAGAAGTCAAAAACAATAACCCTCACAGTGCAACCTGCGTTGTCCAGGTGAGAGTAGGCCCTCTGCAGAAGTTATATGATTGCATCATCCACCCGATGTTGCACTGATATGCGAACTGCAGGGGGTCCAGTGATGTACACACCAGGGGTCTGAGGTGAGCGAGGACTAACCTTTCCAGGGTCTTCATGATGTGGGATGTTAGCGCTACAGGTCTGAAGTCATTCAGGACAGTGGGGTGCGCATTCTTTGGCACTGGGACGAGGCAGGATGTTTTCCACAGCACAGGGACCCTTTCTAGGCTCAGGCTAAGGTTGAAGGGGCGCTGGAGTATTCCACACAGTTGGTCAACAGAGGTGTTGTGAGCAAAGTGGGGGTGGGACAGCCGTGAGGGTGTGTTCTGGGGAGCTGGAGGGGAGGTGGACAGGGCCAGTATCGATCCTGTTAAAAAATTGGTTCAGATCATTGGCTCTGTCCTGGGTCCCCTCCGTCTGCCCACTGTTTGACTTTTTTAAGCCAGTGATATTTCTCATACCCTTCCACACCTCTCTCACCTGGCTCTGCCTCAGCTTGTCCTCCATCTTCTCCTTATACCCTCTCTTCCCCTCAGCAATCCGCAACTTCAGCTCCCTCTGGACGCATTTCAATTGGTCCTTGTCCCCCTCCTTGAAGGCCCTCTTCTTCTCATTCAGCAGGGCCTTCAAGTCGCTAGTGACCCGGGTTTATTATTTGGAAAACAGCGTACCTTCCTGGTCGGTACAGTGTTGTCTACACAAAAATTGATATAGTCCGTCACAGAGCACATCCCAGTCTGTATTTTCAAAGCAGTCCTGTAGGGCCTCATTCGCCTCCGGGGACTATATCTTTATGTTCCTAGTGGTCGCAGGCTGCTGTTGGACCATAGGCCTGTAGAGTGGGGTGAGGTGGACAAGGTTGTGATCCGATCTACCGAGGGGAGGGAGTGCAGTGGAGTTGTATGCATCCTTCACATTAGCATATAACAAGTCCAGAGTTTTGTTATTCCTAGTTGGGCACTTCACAAACTGTTTGAACGTTGGCAGCGTTGAAGAGAGATGCATGGATAAAATCCCCAGAAATGGCAAAAAAGGCATGTCTGTAACCTCGCGATAACAGAGTGGATGACGTCACACACTGTGTTGGCGTCAGCGGAGGGCGGGATGTAAACAATAACAACAATGGCCATGTGAATTCCCTCTGCAAATAGTAGGGTCTCAGGCTAACGCTAACAGCTCAATGTCCGGGCTACAAAACTGTTCCTTAACAGTAATATGACTCGGATTACACCATCTGTTGTTAACTAATAAAGCCAGCCCCCCTCCCTTACTCTTACTGGAAGAAGCGCTATCCCTGTCCGCTCTGATGGTCTGGAAACCGCCGATAGTGACGTTCCCTGTGGGGATGTTATCATTCAGCCATGTCTCGGTAGAAGTCCAGAGTTGTATTATTCCTGGATTGGCATTTCACGAACTGTTTGAATGTGGGTAGCGTTGAAGAGAGAGATGCATGGTTAAAATCCCCCGAAAGCACTGTGATGCGCTGTCTGTAACCTCGCGATAACAGAGTGGATGATGTCACACGCTGTGTTTGCGTCAGCGGAGGGCGGGATGTAAACAATAACAGCAATGGCCACCGGGAATTCCCTTGGTAAATAGTAGTCCGGGCTACAAAACTCTTCCTTAAGAGTAATATGGCTCGGATTACACCATCTGTTGTTAACTAATAAAGCCCTAATCCCTTACTCTTACAGGAAGAAACGCTATCCCTGTCTGCTCTGATGGTCCGGAAACCGCCAATAGTGACGTTCTCTCTGGGGATGTTATCATTCAGCCATGTCTCAGAAAACCACAATAGACTAGCTTCCCGGTATTCTCTTTGTCCATGAACCAGACCCTGATGCTCGTCCATCTTTTTAATTTCTTAAATGTTGTTTTACTTTACAATTGATTTAGTAAATATATTCTTAACTCTTTCTTGAACTGCATTGTTGGTTATGGGCTTGTGAGTAAGCATTTCACGGTGAGGTCTACACCTGTTGTATCAAATGTTATTTGTAAATAGTCCGGGTAGCCATTTGATTAATTGTTCAGCAGTCTTATGGCTTGGGGGTAGAAGCTGTGAAGGAGCCTTATGGACTTACACTTGGCGCTCTGGTACTGCTTGCCGTGCAGTAACAGAGAGAACAATCTATGACTTGGGTGACTGGAGTCTTTGACAATTTTTAGGGCCTGGTGATGTACTGGGCCATACGCACTACCCTCAGTAGTGCCTTGCGGTTGGAGGCAGAGCAGTTGCCATTCCAGGCATTGATGCAACCAGTCAGGATGCTCTCGATGGTGCAGCTGTAGAACGTTTTGAGGATATGAGGACCCATGACAAATCTTTTCAGTCTCCTGAGGGGGAATGGGCTTTGTCATGCCCTCTTCAGGACTGTCTTGGTGTGTTTAGACCATTACATTTTGTTGGTGATGTGGACACTAAGGAACTTGAATGTGACAAATATTTTTTGAGTTTTCCTATAGATTTGTCTGATCTACGCCCCTGATGCAAACAGCGTATGATGACAATTGCGCATCACAAATAGCCACCTAACACTTCGGACTAAACTTTTTCAATGCCTGGTTTGCATACCCATTGTTGCCTTAGTTAGCATTAATTGGTAGATATCATGAATTGAAACGTCTTTCCTACCCTTCCGGATACCAATGTCATTCTTCTGTGAGCTGCTCCATGCCAAAACCAGTTGAGAGCTGCACGCTCTTGCTGCCTGCAGATGATATTCCGTTGAAACTAGGTTATGTGTGCAGCGCGCATGTAAATATATTTCACGTGCTTTGCGTTTGTGTAGGCTACTTTGGGTATCAGGTTACTAGTACTGTATCTCTGAAAGCTAACGAGACCGAAAGTATAATGAGGTTTACACATCCCCAGGCCAGGCCAGGCCAGGCCAGGTCAGATGATGGCGTCTGATGTTGGTGATAGCTGTGTGCTGGGTCGGGGTTCAATGTCGAAGTGCACAGGTCAACGTTTACTGAGGAGGACCGAAAGCAACAAGGGTTAAAACATACTAGAGCAAAAGGATGGGCAGGTGATTGGCCCCCTTCACACAGGAGAACAGAACTGACAAAACAATATGGGGCTGAAATACTGTGCATGTCCACCTCAGGCAGACAGAAATGTATCTGTTATGGACCCAAGGGTAGACTACATATCATAAATTGCAACAGTCTCTTCAATTCTCATTAGCTTTTAACTGTTATAAGTGTTTATTTTAATTTAACTAGGCAAGTCTGTTAAGAACAAATTCTTATTTACAATGACGGCCTAGGAACAGTGGGTTAACTGCCTTGTTCAGGGGCAGAACGACAGATTTTGACATTGTCAGCTCGGGGATTCGATCCAGCAACCTTCCGGTTACTGGCCCAAAGCTCTAACCACTCAGCTCAAACATAATATGAAGATAGTACACATCCTGTTTAGGTTTACTGTACCAATCCATTTATACAACGGACTGGCTACACCAACACAAAACTACTTGTCATTCTGGACAATACCATTTCCCCACCGTTATAAAATGCCCCAGTGATTCCCATTTAGTTTTTTGGATAATATCCTTGATCTACACCTAGCATTAAATATGGTTAATGACCTGTTGTCACATTTATGGAATCTGATGTTGCTGGGTGTGTAGATGAATATAGAATGTCTCAGTAGGTCTGAGCATGGTGCTGAAGTGAAGGACTGAGGGTTTGATTCTGAATTCAGGAGCATTGGAGGCCTAACAATACAATGTTTGGGGGATCAGGAACATGTCTTAATACGCAAGGACATGAATTAATATCAACAGCCATTCATTCTTCTATTCCCAGGCATAATCGTAATCACAGATTGATGGAGTGGAGTGGACTGCACTGATCTGTCCTTTATAAAGCATGTCTTTGTGTCTCCTGTAGGTCCCTAAATAGACCATCACGCCACAACACAGAGTGTGTTTTCCCAGGTGGCCGATGTGCTAGTGCAGCATATAGCCCACCTGATAAGGCACCAGCTAACATCTTGATCGTGTGGATTGAAAGCAGCTGTAACAGGACAGGGCAGTTTCCTAATTAAGTGTTAAGGGGACTTATCTGTGTATGGTGTTTTTTAAATTTTATTTAACCTTTTATTTAACCAGGTAGGCCAGTTGAGAACAAGTTCTCATTTACAACTGCGACCTGGCCAAGACAAAGCAAAGCAGTGCGACAAAAAACAACAACAACAGTTACACATGGGATAAACAAACGTACAGTCAATAACACAGTAGAAAATCTATGTACAGTGTGTGCAAATGTAGTAATGGTGTGTATGGTGGTGAAGGGCAGCTGAGTGTAGATGCTGTTTCCTCTGGGGAAACGTTGTTGAAACATTGTCCACCGCTGCCTAGACTGCACTACCTTCAACAAAC
Source organism: Thymallus thymallus (assembly GCA_023634145.1). Lineage (NCBI taxonomy): Eukaryota > Metazoa > Chordata > Actinopteri > Salmoniformes > Salmonidae > Thymallus > Thymallus thymallus. The sequence continues at coordinate 18,526,831 of CM042385.1, forward strand.
AGGAAGGAGGGTAATCAAATAGTAATCTTTGCTTTATAGTGCACTACTTTTGACCCGGGCCTATATGGCTTGGGTCAAAAGTAGTGCACTGTGTAGGGAATAGGATGCTTTTTAGGACACATTTGTACTGAGGATTTGGGATAACAAGCCCACTGATGACCAATATGTTCATGTGCTGCACCATTAAATGTAATGAGAAAATATTTGCCTATTTTTATGACAATCACTTTGTTGTCATGGGGGAACATTGTCTGAACTGTGTTTTGCTGCTCCACACTAATTTAAGCTGGGCACACAGCTACACTCTACAGGGTTTATGGCCGCACTATCTTTCGCATTACAAGACACAAGTAGAAGCATTGCTGGCAGTTTTTGTTCTGCATGCTGACTGAAATATTGTGAGGAATACTGCCACTAAACCTGACAGGAAAATTAATCAAATGAAGCCAACAAAGTTAGTCATCACAATCTGTGATGTGAATTTATGCCATGCCTTTCTAAAATGTTTTTTCACAAACCGGAACCGTATTTATAGTGTTTCAGAGTAGGAGTGCTGATCTAGAATCAGGTCTCCAATGTCCATGTAATCTTATTAGTTATGATCTAAAACGCTAAACTGATCATAGATCAGCACTCCTACTCTGAGACCCTTCATGAATACTTGCCCTGAGCTTGTGTTGTCATAGTTAATGAAGCCAAGCGATATCCCTTACCCCCAAGGCCGGGTCGAAGGCGATTATCATAGCCATCTAGAAGTCTGTCAAGGATCCGTGTGAAAAGAGTGATGTTGTTCTTGAAGGCATCTGTTGTAGGATCAGCAATCACCGGCCTGGGAGACAGACAAATCAGATTGATGAGGCCTTTGCATCGTTACTCCAGAGGCAATGAAAGAGAGGAGATAAAGTCAAAAGGTAAAATAACACACACACACACACACACACACACACACACTCTCCCCCTTTCCCAAGCACCCTCCCAGATGACCCAGTTCTAACGCTGAACATTTGTGTGCCATCTGATCTTGGAGCAAAAACACAGTTGAATATGTAAATGTCATCAGAGCTGTATATTCATGAATCCAATAAACCGGAAGAGGCATAAATGAATTAAATGTGCTCTCGTTGCATGTGATTGATGTGGATAATTACTTGGTTAATCAATTGACTGACATATTGTTTTTTTGATTGATTGTATGCTAATATCAGTCTACAAGCTATATTCATAAGGGCTCTTGATACAGTGACTTAAGTGCAACGTGGCAAAAATTCTGGAACCATGAGACTTCCTAGTCAATTTGAGAATTACACTATGTTACTAAAATAAGCTGTGTTACAAACTGAAACTACAGACACCGTATGATGGCCATACAGTACAATGTCCCACTTAACTAAGTTCCCATAGTAGTTACATAGGTACAATTGAGAAAACTGAGTGATCTGATGGAATGTCATTCCTTAAGCATTGAAATAAAGTGCTATTTACATATTAGTGACACGCTCTGATGATAAACACATCTTACAGAGTGTGGCTTTCATGAAGAGCGCTTCTCTATGGCATCTGATGTGAGCGCGGCTTTTTTTGAGAGTAGTGACTGTACTCTATCGCCACCCACAGGAACATACTCAGAAAATCACCCCACTTCATTTATTTCACAAAGCCCCCCACGTCGACAAAGCCTGATGGTCCTATTCATAGGGACGGCTACTTAAACACAGTATCCCAACAGTATCCCAACATTCGGTTATTGTAGTGTTCAAAACTAAAGGACTAAACCCCAGATATAGTGGTATACCTGTGTAATGTGACAAAACATAATTGATTCAAAAATATATAATTCAAGGACTTACCTCGTTTGCCAGAGGAGCGTCAGTGAGAGGCAGATGAAAAGACATTGAAAAATGTAGTCTCTATTTCTCATAGCTGCATGTACACCTACACACCAGGGAAGACAAATAATGGAGCCATAATGGATCAAGCTGTTAATTTTTGCGTTTCTTTTTCTAGGCGTAGGCCTATTTGTAAGGGAATATATTCAAATTAACACAGAACAAACACAGATAATAAATACCCAGATGCAGTATTTCTGGAAATGCTTCATTTGAATTCGTGTCGAGAAAAACATACATAACATGTAATATTTACAGCATGTTAACTAGGGAGACTGCAATTAGAATTCAGTGACACGTAGGCCTAACATGCCATTGTTGAATGATCATTTCCACTGCCTAACGGAACATTTAGCGTTGTTCAAAGGAACGTCTCCTTCTCAACCACCGTTCTAAAAAATGCCCCTGTGCAGAAATGTTTTCAGGGATATCCCCACTGCGATAACTACATGAGATCTAGGCTAGGCTACTTAGGCTATATGAGATCAGCGGAGACAGACAGGAACTCTCTCACATCACTCATCACAAAACGACTTTTCATCAGCGAGGAGACTCACCTGGAATGCAGGACGTAGCCTAATTGCAAGCAATTATTCGTAAAGAAATGGAGCCAGATGTGAAAGTTGAACCCAATGGAACCACTACGATGTGCCGTCTCTCAAGATGGATTTAGCGCGCCGCGCGAATATAAGAAGAGTGATACTTATTATAAATTAAAATCAACAATAAATCACAGTTCGATAGACAATCAATTCATAGTCATTGATGTCACTGGGTCCTGTTCAGCATGTAATATTTTCCCATTCTGCTTCCAATTCAGTTTACCCAGTGACAGGAAAAAGGCACACACGCTCCTCGACTGACTCTCTCTCTTTCTTTCTCTCTCTCTCTCGCGCTCTCTCGCTCTCTCTCGCTCATACACACACAAACACGCGCGCGCACATACACACACAAAACTGAACAGACGGGTGCTAAAGATAGTTTGTATCCATAATCCAAAGGTTTTAAAAAGATGTAACAATTTTGCAATTTAAATATTTAGCTAGTACACATTAAGGTTGACCAATGTTTGCTTCTACATTTAAAATTAACAGTTCTGTAATCTTCTTGTTTAACACAGTAATTACACGACAGTAGCATAATACATATGTAATAACACAATACTATTGGACATATCGATTGTCTCCAGTTTCTTATTTAAAACTGGCACTGTGATATATTAGGTGACTAGTGAGTGGGAGGAATAAATCATTTGAATGGTGAGGAAGGAATATGCATGAAGAACAACATAAACATAGTTACATTGACAAGTTGACAACCAGATTCAACTCCTTAGCTGAGAGACATCCCCAAAAATTACTTCCTGTTTCAACAGGGAACGAAATGGTTGCTGTAAAGGGTAAGAAATAAACACACCCACTCTCAATCAATGAATCAATACACCCTGAGAAAAAAAGGTGCTATCAAGAACTAAAATGGGTTCTTCGGCTGTCCCCATAGGAGAACCCTTTGAACAATCCTTGTAAGGATGATGAAAATGATGTAATACTGATACATTGAATGGGTTGATATAAGTTAAGATACTTAAAATCGTCCATAAAAAGGAGAAAGTAAAAATAAATTTATGGTCTGTAGATCGGTAATCCATTGCTTTTTGAGTAAAAGAGGCTAAAGAGGTTAATAGGATAAAAATAATATCTGTGTTTAAAATACTGTTTTATTTAACTTCTATAACATTTTGGGGAAATGCACCTTAAAGTACAATATGCAGTGTTTGTTTGTTTACATAAGTTCCACTTTCTTTGTTGCCGTAAGTTTAACTACCAGTTTGTGATGGGAGGATCTGGGAACGATTGCTAATGCCTCGTTCAGTCCGTACGGAACGTGTGGCTTACATTCGTCCATTACAATTTGGACTTGACTGAAGCAACATTGTGTCCGTGTGGTACTTTCTATTTCCCCTTTTACAGGTAAGAACGAAGGTTGTATTATGTTTGAATGATTTATATATGTGTTTAATACTGTAAGGAAAATGCGGGGAGTAAATGTTAAGGATTGTAGTAATTTATGTAGGCGCATTTAGCAGGCTAAACATGAAGTGTTGTTCCAGTGTAGCCTGTGTGCTAGCTGTGTCGTGGATCGAGGATCAAAAGTGGCGGGAATGAAACACCGTTGCCGCCGTTTTCCCTGTGTGTATTAGCTTTATATAATAGGGATAAGGTAAAAGTGCTATTGTTGAAGTTTAAGAAAAAGGAGCGTTTAATGTGAAGAGGCAAGATAGTTTATATGTTTAAGTGCAACGTTACTGAGGGTAAAATGTTAAGAGTATTCTGAATTAATAATAACTATAAACAGCAGTAATTAGCATTACAGAATATCTTCTATGGTGTTGTTTATTGTTCTAAACACTTTACAGGGTTAAGTTAAATCTATTTCTGTTTAAATAATCTGTTTTATTAAATGTGCTGTTTCAAGGTTATTTGCCAATACTGTTTTAAGATGCTGTAAATATGTTTTGATATCTCTTTGGTAACTCACTCTAAAGGTTAACTCAGGTATTTTAGTAATATGGAGTTATAACTGACCAGCTGATATTTTTCCTGATTGTGTAGTTTCTTAGAGGGACATTTATGTTGTGCAAAGGGAAAATAACATGTTTAAATTGTGATATTGTGTAAACATGTTATTATGCTGTTAATGGTAAATGCATTACAATTTGGACTTGACTGAAGCAACATCGTGTCCGTGTGGTACTTTCTATTTCCCCTTTTACAGGGGGCGCAACACTATCAAGAACTAAAATGGGTTCTTCGGCTGTCCCCATAGGAGAACCCTTTGAAAAATCCTTTTGGTTCCAGGTAGAACCCGTTTAGGTCCCATGAAGAACCTTTTCCACAGAGGGTTTGACATGGAACCCAAAAGAGTTTCTGAAAGAACCCTTTTGAAACCCTTTTTTCTAAGATTGTACTTAGCCAAATCTCACAATTCAGTATAGGCTTTGGGGGGCGAAAAAAATTACCTTCATGTATTTACATAGTGACATCCCTGTCACTACATTTAATGTCAACAAGCATGTTCAAATAATCTAATCTATGATTAAATATGTCCATCCATACTGCTACCTAGATGGCACCACCCAACACACACTCTCTCCCTTCCTTCTCCTCTGTCCTTTCTCCTCTCCCATCTGCTGAGTCGTTCGCCACGCTTTCTCCTTGATGCCGCTACTTTCACCCTTCTCTCTGTCCTCTCCTCATTCTCCGTGTTGGTTACAGCTAGTTTGATGGACTGCTAAATGGCCAGTGAACATGAGAGATTTGCTTCCGTGTTCCAAGATTAGGTTACAACACACGCTCATTTGTGGAGTACTACTACTGTGTAAGACTATGATATTACAATAACTGAATTATAACCTTTAACCTTAGAAATCCAACACACCCTTTCATCACAACACCATTTCCACCACAGCATTGAGCCATTACTGCAGCTTATCATCCTGTTGCCATTCCAGACCATGAGGCTGCTTTCATTGATCCCATTACTGGACATGCTTGGGAGCCTGTGACAGGTCATCAATGGCACTTTCATTCTCATTGCCATGACCTTTGAGGGTCCCAATTCCACCGTCCAGTCAAGCCTGGAATGAACTGGGTACACTACCTCCATGGATGAAAGGGAGACCAGTCTGGCAGAAAGAATACAATCCAATGAGGTCAAGCAAATCTTAAAATCCACTGGAATTTGCTGCACAAAGAGATATTATCATTTCATTTTCTGTGCCCTTGGCCAGAAAAATAGAATGAGCGAAACACACGTTAGTATGGCACATCATTTCTACTGCTTTACATTACGTTTACTAGACTGATGGGTTGATCTCTGGGAAAGATGACTGAGTGACACGACAAGATGACTCGTGCAGTTGATGTAATGGATAGGAATTGAAAGCGTGATTGACAAGGTTGGGGAATACCTTCTAAAATGTGCCCTCCCTGTCCTGAATTATTTTTCACAGTGCAACAGTGGCAGTGGTACTTCTTGTATATACAGTAGCTTCGTTATTGTGTTTTTAATTTGTCATTTGTTTTTATTTATTTATTTATTATTATTATTTCTATACTTTTCTCCCTACTCTCATTGGAGTAAACTAACAGACAATAATACTTCTACTGCTAATAATACTTTCCCCTTTATTTAACTCTGCATCATTGAGGAAGAACTTGTAAGTAAGCATCTCACTGTAAGGTCTACATATCTTGTATACTGCGCATGTAACAAATACAATTTGATTTGATTTGAACGATACTCGAAGAGTCGATATTCACGTCATAAGAAGTAATTCCTCTCGACGCATCCGAGGGTCCGGCTTCAAACTAGGAAGCGAAATCGAATCCATCGTTCTATATTGTTGCGGGCGGTTTTAGCACCAGACTGTGGTTGACATGGATGATGGTTCTGATGGTATGGGGGTTCCACTGTCTACAGTGTGTATATAATATAGATTATATATTATAGTATAAGTAGATTAAGATCTTAAGTAGATTATATCAAATAAAATGTAGAGGAGGGCGTAGTGGTTGAAGCTAAAAGGCTGTTCAGTAAGAAAGAGGGGCAGAGGAGTGAAAGCCTGTCAGTACTATTAATGTTTGAGGTTTTACCTACGAAAGTAGACAGACTTCCTGGCTTTCACTGTTAGAGAGTTTGTCCCACCTCCATTGAAGTGTTTTAAATGCCAAAGAATCTGACAGACATGTAGCGGTTCTGTGCAAAGGAAAGAAAAGATGTGCCAAATGTGGAGGCGAACATGATTATGGTGAATGTGGGAACATTCTCAAGGTTAACTGTTGTAATTGTGGGGTGGGGGGTGGGGGGGGGGCACAGTGCAGCATATGGTGGATGCCAGGTGCAGAAAGAGCCTAGAGAGGCCCGAATATATAAAATAACTCAGAATGTCTCTTAAGCAGAGGCTGCGAGGCAGATTGGTGGAACCATTAGGCAGAATGATAGAGTTAATAGCGTTACTCCTGGAGTAAGTGGACCTACTGTAGGAGATGTTGCTTAGAAGTTAGTCAGATCGACTTTATAGCCTTCATTGGAAAGGTTATCAACCTGACTGTGTTTCTGAAAAGAAGAACTGCCAAGTTGATCAATTTGGAAGTCGCAACAGAGTTTTAAGTAGTAACTGTCGCCATGGTTGTCGATATGTTGACTCCTAATAATACTAATGATGGAATGTCTCAGTGTGATGATAATTAGAGTTGTGGTTTTTGTTATCCTTCAGTGGAATGCCAGAAGCCTTATTGCTAAAGGTCAGGAGGTTTAAGAAATATGTAATTGATTTAAAGATCAAACCTTACGTGATACGTGTTCAAGAAACATGGTTTGGACCACGTCTTGTATTATTCCTGGTTATTGCTCAATCAGATCTGATATTTGGACAGGGTGGTGGGTGTGCTCATTTTCATGAGGAATTGTCTTATATATCGTAATATACCTGTTGCATATGGATGTGTAATGCTGGAAATTTACAGTGCAGGTGGTAATATTAAGTGACAACATTTTTACAACCCTTGTCGTAAAGTTTCTGTAGCGATGTTTGATGAAATTTCAGAAGAATTGGGCTCCAAAAAGATAAGGTGAGGCGACTTGAATGCACATAACAGTTTACGGGGTGCGGCTACTTTAATGCACATAATAGTTTATGGGGAAGATATGATGGAAACAAGAGCATTAGTATGTCTTAACGATGGATGTATTACAAGAGTTGATGTTGTTAGAGGGGTTACATCCTACCTGGACCTCACGCTGGCTTCTAACTCTATTGCATCTACAGTGGGGAGAACAAGTATTTGATACACTGCCGATTTTGCAGGTTTTCCCACTTACAAAGCATGTAGAAGTCTGTCATTTTTATCATAGGTACTCTTCAACTGACGGAATCTAAAACAAAAATCCAGAAAATCACATTGTATGATTTTTAAGTAATTAATTTGCATTTTATTGCATGACATAAGTATTTGATACATCAGAAAAGCAGAACTTAATATTTGGTACAGAAACCTTTTGTTTGCAATTACAGAGATCATACGTTTCCAGTAGTTCTTGACCAGGTTTGCACACACTGCATCAGGGATTTTGGCCCACTCCTCCATACAGACCTTCTCCAGATCCTTCAGATTTCGGGGCTGTCGCTGGGCAATACGGACTTTCAGCTCCCTCCAAAGATTTTCTATTGGGTTCAGGTCTGGAGACTGGCTAGGCCACTCCAGGACCTTAAGATGCTTCTTACGGAGCCACTCCTTAGTTGCCCTGGCTGTGTGTTTCGGGTCGTTGTCATGCTGGAAGACCCAGCCACGACCCATCTTCAATGCTCTTACTGAGGGAAGGAGGTTGTTGGCCAAGATCTCGCGATACATGGCCCCATCCATCCTCCCGTCAATACGGTGCAGTCGTCCTGTCCCCTTTGCAGAAAAGCATCCCCAAAGAATGATGTTTCCACCTCCATGCTTCACGGTTGGGATGGTGTTCTTGGGGTTGTACTCATCCTTCTTCTTCCTCCAAACACGGCGAGTGGAGTTTAGACCAAAAAGCTGTATTTTTGTCTCATCAGACCACATGACCTTCTCCCATTCCTCCTCTGGATCATCCAGATGGTCATTGGCAAACTTCAGACGGCCTGGACATGCGCTGGCTTGAGCAGGGGGACCTTGCGTGCGCTGCAGGATTTTAATCCACGACGGCGTAGTGTGTTACTAATGGTTTTCTTTGAGACTGTGGTCCCAGCTCTCTTCAGGTCATTGACCAGGTCCTGCCGTGTAGTTCTGGGCTGATCCCTCACCTTCGTCATGATCATTGAAGCCCCACGAGGTGAGATCTTGCATGGTGCCCCAGACCGAGGGAGATTGACCGTCATCTTGAACTTCTTCCATTTTCTAATAATTGCGCCAACAGTTGTTGCCTTCTCACCAAGCTGCTTGCCTATTGTCCTGTAGCCCATCCCAGCCTTGTGCAGGTTACAATTTTATCCCTGATGTCCTTACACAGCTCTCTGGTCTTGGCCATTGTGGAGAGGTTGGAGTCTGTTTGATTGAGTGTGTGGACAGGTGTCTTTTATACAGGTAACGAGTTCAAACAGGTGCAGGTAATGAGTGGAGAACAGGAGGGCTTCTTAATGAAAAACTAACAGGTCTGTGAGAGCCGGAATTCTTACTGGTTGGTAGGTGATCAAATACTTATGTCATGCAATAAAATGCATATGAATTATTTAAAAATCATACAATGTAATTTTCTCTCACAGTTGAAGTGTACCTATGATAAAAATGATAGACCTCTACATGCTTTGTAAGTAGGAAAACCTGCAAAATCGGCAGTGTATCAAATACTTGTTCTCCCCACTGTATGTGTGAACGAAATGTAATGAATGATTCTACTGTTGGAAGTGATAATTTCCCAATCAGAAGATGGTGCTATCATAAAGCAGACTGGGAAAAGTTTGGTGATCATTGCTTAAACTCTGTTGGAGAGTTGTCTTTAGAGAGGCCGGTTGATGTATGTGCGGCCTCTGTGACATCTCTGATTTTGAGTGCTGCGAATTTATATGTACCAGTGAGTGAAGTGGGTGAGAAAAGGAAGGTGGTTCCTTGGTGGACTGAAGAGTGCCCTGCGGGTATTCGAGAAAGAAATATGGCTTACAGAGTGTTGCGTAGGAATATGACTCCTGAGAATCTAGTTGATTTCCAAAAGAAGACATCTTTAGTATGTAGGGTCATTAAGTCTGTCAATAGAAATGCTTGGAGACAGTTCTGCTCTACAATAGGCAGGGGTACGGAGCTGGGGGATGTATGGTCTAAGTTGAAAAAGATGACTGGAAGGAGCAAGTCCACTCAAATTCCAGTTTTGGTTGTGGGTAAAAAAAAATCTGTAACTGATTAAAAAAAGTGGACTTGTTGGGAAAGACATTTGCTAGGGTACATAGTGGGGTTACTTTGGATGAAGTATATGGGGCGGCAGGTAGCCTAGTGGTCAGAGCATTGGGGAAGTAACCAAAAGGTTTCTGCGTCAAATCCCCGAGCTGATAAGGTGAAAACCTATCGATGTGTCCTTGAGCAAGGCACTTAACCCTAATTTGCTCCAGGGGCTGACCCTGTAGGTAGGCAGTCATTGTAAATAAGAATTTGTTCTTAACTGACTTGCCTAGTTAAATAAAGGTTGAATTTAAAATATATATAAGCAACGCAGGTGTAAGATTTTAAATACTCATGTTAATGTGTATAAGAAACAAAATAGTGTTGACTCTTCTTTGGATGCTGTTTTTACCATACATGAGATGTGTTCAGCCTTAATAGGCTGTGGATATACAGGCCCAGGTTATGATAAGTTGTGCTATGTAATGTTTTGTATCTTGTAACAAGATTTGGAGTGAGGGAGTTATACCTTCTGGTTGGAAACGTGCAGTAATATTCACACAAGTTGAAAAGGCTTATGATGCTTTGTGGAGAGAAGGCCTACTGATTAAGATGGAAAGATTTGGTATTGGTGGGAGATTATATAACTGGGTTTTGGCCTTTCTGATTTAATCGCTCTTTTTGAGTTAAAATAGGATCCATTTTATCTGATACCTATGGAGTTGACAATGGTATTCCTCAAGGCAGTGCTATCAGTCCCATTTTCTTCAACATTATGATTAACGATGTGTTTTCGAATGTATGTAGGGTTATTGGGTCTTCCCTATATGCTGACGATGGAGCTATTTGGAAGAGGGGAAATCTATTCAAGAAGCTATAGTGGATGTTGAAAGATGGTCGATTGACTGGGGTTTTAAATTGTCAGTGGCAAATTCTTGTTGTATGTTCTTCTCAAACAAGAAAGTTGCTGATAATATACAGTGGTTTCTGTATGGACAACCTATGGGGAGGGTTTCTAAGTACAAATATTTGGGTCTATGGTTCAATGAGTGATATACATGGAAAGATCATGTCATAAATGTTGAAACAAAGAGTAAGAAGGTGGTTAATCTTATGCGTGCGATCTCTGGTTATGAATGGGGTACTGACAGACAATTGTTGATGGATATTTATAGAGCTCTGATCAGGGCGACAATTGATTACGGGTGTATAGTTTATGGAACAGCAGCGAAGACTTTGCTTCAGAGGCTGGACAGAATCCAGTATATAGCTTTAAGGACATGTATTGGTGCATTTAAATCAACATCTGTATGTGCCTTACTAGTGGAGGCAGGTGAGATGTCTTTGGATATACGGTGTAAAAATGGTCATTAGCTTATTGGGTTAGGTTGAAAAGCTGTGAGGTTGAGCATCCCACTGCTACTGTTCTAGATGACTGTTGGGAATACACTAGTAGACAAGGCAGTGGTTTTGGTTGGACAGTTGGAAAGCTTGCTGATGAGTGGTTTGAGGGAGTTGGAGGTTGGCCCTTCTGTGGTGATAGGGGATGTTCCTCCATGGTTACTCGCAGATTCTGTTGTTGATCTAACCTTGGTTAGAGAAAAGGAAATATTGGTCAGAAGTCCGTGATATAGGGAAAATGGTTGGCAATTACATTGGTAGAAGTTTTTATTATTTTTTACAGCTTTTTACAGATGGATCCAAGGACCAAAATAGTGGGTGCACAGGACGTTGGACGAGGTTGGGGGGGTTTGGAGGGGATTTTAGATTAGTAGGGCCCTTTTTTATTTTATCAGAAGTATTGAGTTAGGTAGGAGGACTTAGACATGTTGTAAACCGTGATTGACCACACACTCCTGCGCAGTAGGTGGCGGCATGCACCTTCAACGTTTGTTTGTGGACTGCCATTATATAATGAAAGAAGACCACGCCCACAAATGAGGGAATACAAACGTTCTTTCCCATTGATCCTCATTGTAAAAGATAAATCTTCGTCGTCAATTTTTTGTTATACAGAAATAACAAAACATGCCAAAAAAAGGAAATGGAGCCTGCGAGAAGAGCCTTGTGGCTTCAGGCTATTCGATGTGGGAAATGTGGGGGCCCGGTGTCCAGGTAGGCTACACGTAGCAATGTGTGTGGAAAACATTTAATCACAGGAAATACTTTTAACTTGTTTAGTATAGTCAGTTTGTAACTCCACTAAATACTTGTAGCTGTATAGTTTGTTTGTTTGTGTTGTTGGCTAGTTTAATGTTCCGGTTCATTCTCTTAGGTGGCTTCTAGCGCCATCATGAAACGGGGCATGAGCCCTACAATATTGTTTTTCTAAGTAGTGAGAGCCCTCGGGAGCAGGCAATGTTGAAAAGTAATCTTTCGTCATGTTGTACTTTTCTTTAATTTAGTATTGTAATTGACCAAAACAAGGAGATTGCTGTGAACCAATGGGGTAACCACAGGTTGTTTTCCCTAGAGGGGCCATGACATTCTATCTAATACAGACAGTGGGACGATCAATGATGATGATGATGATGATGTAACTCAACAGATCACTTCCCATGTTTGTTTTGTATTTTTATATAAAATTATCTTTACTCTTAATATTTATTATCTAAATTGTTTCTCATATTAAAGGTATGTCATCTGTGAGGGGAGGATTGCAATATGAACAGTTGAATTGAAGCCAAGATGCAAGTTACACATTCTATTCTAAACATATTCTCGCTACATAATCAGCAAGCCGAGGTGATAAAGGGTATCCATATATTTACATTATTATAAAATGGCGAGATAAGATGCTACAGTAATTGTGTATCTAAACTATACATGCTGGAAATATTTGAGGAAAGCGTATAACAAGAGCAATTCACATCAACCATTGATTTATGAGAAGATATAAATTCTACACTAAAATCAGCTGTACATGATCATCATTTTGGTCAGCTGATCCCACACATGTTGCTGGAACTGCCAGATCTGTCTCTCGGCTGTTGCCTCGGCAACAAGCTTTGCAGAAGACAGATTAAGAGGCTGTCGAGGGTCTGTGACACCGATAAAGACCACACTGCTCCATGGGGAAAAACAAGCCACGTTACATTTCTACAGGTAGCAAGTACTCAGGAGGAGAAGTGTGTGTGTGAGTGTGTGTGTGTGTGTGTGTGTGTGTGTGTTTTGAATGAGAGGGAGAGCCAGAGAGTGAGTGTGTGAGAGAACAAGTACAAGAGAGGTGGAGCAATGCTAATGGGTTCAATGAAGTATGTATAATTGCTCAATTTGTTACAAAATTGTCTTATTAATACAATGTACTTTGTAGCTAGCTATATTATTATCACAATGTTACAGGATGTTCTGTGATGTAATACATTAACTTCTCCCAATTTATTTTCTCCTTTTCAGACTACATTAGTCTTAAAATATGTAAAAACAAGAAGAGAAATAGCTCCTATAAAGTCTTTGCCATTGACCACTGCCCCATCCTTTAGAAGTGAAATAGCCCCTCTGTACTCAACCAGCCACTCAACATGCCCTCTCCTGGATTATGGAGGGTCTCATCGTCGTCATGGTATATCTCATAAGCATCCTCTGTCTTCAATTTGTCCAGTCTTACATGACGAGAAGAAAAAGGTCTGTGTTTAGACAGGCAGCACAATTCTGATCTTTTTTTCCCCACTAATTGGTCTTTTGACCAATGACATCAGATATTTTGACGTCAGATCTTTTTCAGAGCTGATCCATTTGGTCAAAAGACCAATTAGTGGAAAAAAACATCAGAATTGGGCTGCCTGTCTAAACGCAGCCAAGTAAGACATTCTCTAATGAGGGTTGTCTGAGAACAGTCAGAAAATGTCCATTAGATAAATGTTCTCTGTCAAGGTAATTAAGAACAGTTTGGCCATTTTATAGCCATTAGTTAGACCTATTATCACTGTCCCTGTCTATCACTGAAGGATTTTCTCTAGGAGGTCACAAAGGCAGTAGTGATGTCCACACTCTTGGAAAAACATTCTACCTATCATAAAGGGGTCTATGGCTTGTCCCTGTAGAACCCTTTCCAGGTAGAACCTGTTCACCCAACAAATAACCATTTTAGAACATGTTCTACCATAGAGAAAACCAATCTGATGAGAAAGGTTCCATGTAGGACCATTGTCCCTGTAGAAGAACAGGTGACAAAAAGGTTAAATACAATTATGACGTTTGACATGCATGTAACTGCCAAAATAATGGAAACCCTTGAGTAAATGAGTGATACAAAGTATTTTGAAAGCAGGTGCTTCCACAAAGGTGTGGTTCCTGAGTTAATTAAGAAATTAACATCCCATCATGCTTAGGGTCATGTATAAAAATGCTGGGCAGGCCATTATTTTGGCAATTTTCTTGGTTACCATGGCTAAGCCCCCATAGGATGACAATGCTCCCATCCACAGGGCACAAGTGGTCACTGAATGGTTTGTTGAGCATGATGCAAACGATGTAAGCCATAAGCCATGTCCTTATTGGCTTACATCGTTTGCATCAAACCCCAAATGGTGTGGCATTCCTCCAATATAGTTCCAGACACTTGTACAATCTATGCACCCTATTAAGACACTTTATGTTGGGGTTTATGTTATTTTGGCAGTTACATTTACCTTATTATTGTGGTGTTGTTCATGAATCTGTTCAACATTTTTGCAATATTTTGAAATGCATATGATTACTGTGCCCTGACAGAGATGGTAACATGAACTCATTTGTGCTTCACAAATGCATAGCTTTTCCTCAGGTATTGCTTATTGCACTCCAATTAAGTATGCTACTCTAGGAGGAAGAAATGCCTGAATTAATACATGAATTAATTAAATGGGTTACACACCTACATGGATAGGTCTCGCTGAAATAATTGTTTAAATGATGAAACATATGCACATAATTAGAAATAATTGATGTTTAGCTTTTGTGTTGCTTTTCTCAAATGTAATGGCAAACCAACATGCTTCACCTGTTATGAAACAATAGAAACTGAATTATGAAAATTGATTACATTCCACGTATAGATGCAACTAGGGAACATGCTTGACACTTGCCTGAAAATGGCACTCCTAAACTTTCATCTTTAACCCCACTTGGATTTGACATACAGTGAGGAGAACAAGTATTTGATACACTGCCGATTTTGCAGATTTTCCCACTTACAAAGCATGTAGAAGTCTGTAATTTTTATCATAGGTACTCTTCAACTGTGAGTGACGGAATCTAAAACAAAAATCCAGAAAATCACATTGTATGATTTTTAAATAATTAATTTGCATTTTATTGCATGACTTAAGTATTTGATACATCAGAAAAGCAGAACTTAATATTTGGTACAGAAACCTTTGTTTGCAATTACAGAGATCATATGTTTCCTGTAGTTCTTGACCAGGTTTGCACACACTGCAGCAGGGATTTTGGCCCACTTCTCCATACAGACCTTCTCCAGATCCTTCAGGTTTCGGGGCTGTCGCTGGGCAATACGGACTTTCAGCTCCTTCCAAAGATTTTCTATTGGGTTCAGGTCTGGAGACTGGCTAGGCCACTCCAGGACCTTGAGATGCTTCTTACGGAGCCACTCCTTAGTTGCCCTGGCTGTGTGTTTCGGGTCGTTGTCAAAAGGGCGGAGTACTGGGGCGGTTGCTGGTGGAGGCTCCGGACCCGGCCTCGGACGTGACGTAGACAGTGAAGGCTGCTCCCTCCCTACCTCAGCGTTGCACACCCGGTCCCTGATGTGGGAGCCCCCGACCCTGGAGCGGTACAAACAACCGGACCTGGACTGGGTACCAGTGTGGCAGGTGGTTCCGGCTCTGGAGCTGGGCAGACGTCCGGACCCCGACTGGGCACCGGTAGAGCGGACTGCTCTGGAATGGGAATGGAGCAGACGACCGGCCCCGGACTGGGCACCGGTGGAGCGGACTGCTCCGGCATGGGAGTGAAGCAGACTACCGGCCCCGGACTGGGCACCGGTGGAGCGGACTGCTCTGGCACTGGAGCGGAGCAGACGACCGGCCCCGGACTGGGCACCGGTGGAGCGGACTGCTCTGGCACTGTAGTGAAGCAGACGGCCGGCCCCGGACTGGGCACCGGGTTGCTGACCTTCGCTGGAGGTTCCGAGCTGCTGACCTTCGCTGGAGGTTCCGGGCTGCTGACCTTCGCTGGAGGTTCCGGGCTGCTGACCTTCGCTGGAGGTTCCGGGCTGCTGACCTTCGCTGGAGGTTCCGGGCTGCTGACCTTCGCTGGAGGTTCCGGGCTGCTGACCTTCGCTATAGGCTCCGAGCTGCGGGCCTTCGCTGTAGGCTCAGGGTTGCGGACCTTCGCTGTAGGCTCAGGGTTGCGGACCTTCGCTGTAGGCTCAGGGTTGCGGACCCTCACTGTAGGCTCAGGGTTGCTGACCTTCGCTGGAGGTTCCGTGTTGCTGACCTTCGCTGGAGGTTCCGTGTTGCTGACCTTCGCTGGAGGTTCCGTGTTGCTGACCTTCGCTGGCGGTTCCGGGCTGCGGACCTTCGCTGTAGGCTCAGGGCTACTGACCTTCGCTAGAGGTTCCGTGTTGCTGACCTTCGCTGGAGGTTCCGGGCTGTGGACCTTCGCTTGCTCAGAAGCCCGCTCCCGCATATCCATCAGCCTGTTCACGAGAGCATATCAGCGCCCAAAGTCCTCCTCCTCCTCTATCTCTATCAGAAGCGGGTCCATCTGCTTCTACAGTGGAAGAGCAACCCAGGCTCTCCACCACCTCGTCTGTTCCTCCTTTGGGTATTCATAAAACCCCTCGGGTTTCTCTTGATCCTGGATCGTTGGAAGACGAAGTGGTGGGCGATCCTCTTTCTCCAGCCTCTCCGTGCTTTGGCTGCACACCGATGGTGTGGTGCGCGAAGTCGGCACGGACCGTACCTGACTCTGCAGCGCTGGAGGCACCGGGTTGGGAACTGGCGTTGGAGGGCTGCTACTGCCCCGATATTCCTCTCTCCATCGCCAATCCCCTTCCTGTGAGGACTCCTCCGGGAGCCCCCACGAGTGAGGGAACAAAGGCACATAGTCGTCGTCTTCCTCCGACTCCTCTCCATACCTCTGCTCCTATGGCTGTAGGGGCTCCTCCAGGATCCCCCACGAGTGCAGTGGCCGGGGCTCTTCACCTTCAACCCCTGACCACCCCCATAGCCCCCCCAAAAAAACTGTTTGGGGTTTCTGGGCTCCAGACTGTTTCCTTGCCCGTCGCTTGCTTTTTTTACTGCCTCTCTTGGTCTCGTTGTGGTGGGTCATTCTGTCACGAGTGGGTATAGAGAGAGACCAAGGAGCAGCGCAGCGAGAGTTCGACATCGTTTATTAAACGATAAACAATAAATGTCACAAACTATATAAACAAAAGGCAATGAACAAGGAACAAGAACGGAAACACACTTACTGTCACAGTGACTGTTGAATAATACAAACAATGACCCACACACAGGTGGCTGAGAGTGGTGCCTAAATGCAATCCCCAATCAGAGACAACCCTGTACAGCTGTCTCTGATTGAGGATCATTACTCCCCTAGTTAGGGTGTGAGGGTTCGACTGTGGTTCTACCACTCCCCTTATTGGGAGTAAGGTCTAACCACAGCCAAACCCTCACAGTAAGTAGCAGCGTTTGCAATGGCCACACAATTGATACAAATAATCATATCTTTCTGTCAGGTAAGTCTACTTTGTGGTTAACATTTAATTGAGAGTTTTGGGGGAAAGTCTGTCTACCCACAGGACTATTGTCACTTGGGGCTCCCAAGTGGTGCAGTGGTCTAAGACACTACATCTCAGTGCTAGAGGTGTCACTACAGACAATCCAGACTGTATCACAACTGGCTGTGGTCGGGAGTCCGATAGGGTGGTGCTCAATTGGCCCAGCGTTGTCTGAGTTTGGCCTAGTTAAATAAAGGTTACTTGAAAAAAAAAAAAGTTTTATTTAAAATGTAGCATCGGTAAGATAGATAGATAGATAGATAGATAGATAGATAGGTACTTTATTGATCCCCGAGGGGGAAATTTCTTTGTCAAGCAGCTACAACAACAAAACACAGGGCAGGTGCAAAATGCCACAACGAAAGTACACAAAAGACAGATACACAGTACATGATACATAAAGCGGCAGTATGAAAAAGTATAGAAATACAAGATATCTGGAGTGCAAAAAAAGCTAGAAAAATACATTGCATAGTATGGGTGGTTGGCTGAATATGTACACAATACATTGGTGGATGTTGGATGGTTAACTATACTATACAGGTCGATGGCAGAGAAATACTTCAGTAGCTAAAAATGCATATGATATGGGCGAGGGTAATAATAGTTTACTTAATAGACAGACTGGCTAAATGAACAGGTAAGTGAATATTTTGCATGGTTAAATTAGCTGTACAGGTAAATATACAATTATATTTACAGATAAGTGAATACTTGCATGGTTACATAAACTGTACAGGTAAATGACAGGAAGAGATACTTAAATAGCTAAATGTGTGTATGATATAATTTGGGGTAATAATAGTAATTACAGTCCTTAGTGCGCAGGGTTTAATTACAGACAACTGCACGTATTGCACACTCGATATACTAAAAGCAATGAGAAAAGGTGCAACTGACAGGATACTTATACGCATTCCTGAGTGAATTACAACGCAAGTTAGGTCCAAGAATTACTTGCAATATTGCACATGATATGATATAACAACTGTACATGAGTATGTATATACAGACCTGCATGAATAAATAGGTCCTGAGTGAATGAGTGATTACGGACCAGAGTTACTCACGGATGAATGCATAATTGTTAAACTAGGTCCTAGCACCCCAACAGTTCCAGATGTATGTTGCCGACGGCACGTCACCCCGGTGAGGCATTATATAGTCTAATAGCCAACCATTTCCACATCCATCCCCTGTATAGGGACTGCAGTCAGTCGTGCCTTGGTTCTTCTGAAGTCCACCACCATCTCCTTTGTTTTGCTGATGTTGAGCTGAAGGTGGTTCTGCTCACACCACAACACAAAGTCACTGATTGTGCTCCTGTACTCCTCCTCCTGCCCACCCCTGATGCACCCTACAATTGCAGAGTCATCCGAGAACTTCTGTAGGTGGCATGTTTCAGAGTTATATCTGAACTACAGATATATCTAACAGGCTACATATGGAGTGATAGACAAATGCGTGCACCAAACAGACTGACGAGCAATATTGCTGTAAATTAATTGTTAGATAATGCACAATTATCCTCTCTTAGGTTAGACAGCAAGACACATCACTCGGCAAATTCTGACTATATAAAATCATGTTAAGACGATCGCTCCTACATTATTTTCAGTTTCTGGTGTAATATCATTAAATGTCAGCAGGGGGCATTATACTAAACACATTTCAAGCAGGACAGACTAGTGTACTGACCTAAATGATATGCCTTTTATGGAGTGAGGAGGATGTGTGTTGATTTTGGCAAAGGTAGGAAACAAGGTAGAAATATAACCCTTGATTATGAAAAATATGGGATAATGATTAGTACAACTGTCTTACCTTACCATAACCAAAAAAACAAAAGGACATGTAGTCAAAACTGTTGTGGGTCAAGAAAAGTAAAAACACCAAGCTTTTATAATTTCACTCCAGTTTGGGGTTGTTGTCGAGTTGCACACATATCATTGACTGCTGTGACATGCTAACCAGTGAGATGTGTCTGTGTAAAATTGGAATAGCAGCAGCAGGGCACAAGCATGAGTCATAACCTCTAGGCAAGTCAGTTAAGAACAAATTCTTATTTACAATGACAGCCTACCTACAGGGTCAGCCCCTGGAGCAAATTAGGGTTAAGTGCCTTGCTCAAGGACACAGCAACAGTTTTTCTCACCTTGTCAGCTCGGGTATTCAAACTGGCCCAACACGCTAACCGCTAGGCTACCTGCCGCCCCTCTTGTCAGTGAAAAGCCCTCAGCCAACCGTCTATTAAGTAATTTTTCTTAATTATGCTTTAATTGCTGCACCAACAAAATGTTAATGTTATTTACAGGCAAGATATTACATTAAATTCAGGCCTGGGTTGTCACTGCAGTTACTAACATTTTAGCTATAAGAGTTAGGAAGCCCAAAAACGGAGAGAACTGAACTGGAGGGTTGATGTTTGTCCTGAGCAAAAGGTGAGGTTTGAGGGCCATGACTGAAGATGTACTAATATGGATGACATTAAACATTTATTTATACCAAGATTATCACAGATATTTTTTTTTTTGCACCACATTTCAAATCTTTTACCAAATAGGGTGAAGATACGTGGCTGGGAATATGACAGCCTAATGGCTGACCACATAGCATATAGTAACACAAGAAGACCTGCTAAATTATTTGAACAATATAGAAAGAGAAGATCGAGAAACCAGACCCATCAATGTTGTAACATTATGCACTGTTTATTTAGCTGAGAGCGATGTCACTTCCTCTCAGAGGACCCAGAATGGGCATCTGCACTACAGTTGAAGTCGGAAGTTTACATACACCTTAGCCAAATACATTTCAACTCAGTTTTTCACAATTACTGACATTTAATCCTAGTAAAAATTCCCTGTCTTAGGTCAGTTAGGATCACCACTTTATTTTAAGAATGTGAAATGTCAGAGTAATAGTAGAGAGAATGATTTATTTAAACTTTTGTTTCTTTCATCACATTCCCAGTGGGTCAGAAGTTTACATACACTCAATTAGTATTTGGTAGCATTGCCTTTACATTGTTTAACTTGGGTCAAACGTTTTGGGTAGCCTTCCACAAGCTTCCCACAATAAGTTGGGTGAATTTTGGCCCATTCCTCCTGACAGAACTGGTGTAACTAAGTCAGGTTTGTAGGCCTCTTTGCTCGCACATGCTTTTTCAGTTCTGCCCACAAATGTACTATAGGATTGAGGTTCTTCGGCTTGCAAGCATCCCCCTTTTTCCTCCAAACATAACGATGGTCATTAAGTTCTA
Source organism: Thymallus thymallus (assembly GCA_023634145.1). Taxonomy (NCBI): domain Eukaryota; kingdom Metazoa; phylum Chordata; class Actinopteri; order Salmoniformes; family Salmonidae; genus Thymallus; species Thymallus thymallus. Next base: position 18,547,606 of record CM042385.1, read on the forward strand.
TTTTTTTGTTTCATCAGACCAGAGGACATTTCTCCAAAAAGTACGATCTTTGTCCCCATGTGCAGTTGCAAACCGTAGTCTGGCTTTTTAATGGCGGTTTTGGAGCAGTGGCTTCTTCCTTGCTGAGCGGCCTTTAAGGTTATGTCGATATAGGACTTGTTTTACTGTGGATATAGACACTTTTGTACCTGTTTCCTCCAGCATCTTCACAAGGTCTTTTGCTGTTGTTCTGGGATTGATTTGCACTTTCCACAACAAAATACATTCATCTCTAGGAGACAGAACGCGTCTCCTTCCTGAGCGGTATGACGGCTGCGTGGTCCCATTGTGTTTATTCTTGTGTACTATTGTTTGTACAGATGAACGTGGTACCTTCAGGCGTTTGGAAATTGCTCCCAAGGATGAACCAGACTAGAGGAGGTCTAAAAAAATTAATAATCTGAGGTCTTGGCTGATTTCTTTAGATTTTCCCATGATGTTGAGCAAAGAGGCACTGAGTTTGAAGGTAGGCCTTGAAATACATCAACAGGTACACCTCCAATTGACTCAAATTATGTCAATTAGCCTATCAGAAGCTTCTAAAGCCATGACATCAATTTTCCAAGCTGTTTAAAGGCACAGTCAACTTAGTGTATGTAAACTTCTGACCCACTGGAATTGTGATATAGTGAATTATATGTGAAATAATCTGTCTGTAAACAATTGTTGGAAGAATTACTTGTGTCATGCACAAAGTAGATGTCCTAACAGACTTGCCAAAACTATAGTTTGTTAACATGAAATCTGTGGAGTGGTTGAAAAATGAGTTTTAATGACTTTAACCTAAGTGTATGTAAACTTCCAACTTAGACTGTATGTCACAATTTTAAAGTGTTAGTCTTGCATAGCCAATTGCAATGGTAAATATTATCTTGACTACAAAACACACTTCAGTATTTTGTACAAAGACATTCGGTTATTGTTGTGAGTATGTACAGTCAGGAGGAGTTCACCATTTTGTGCAAGGGTTGACCTCTTGGAAAGAAGTAACAATGTATTTTTATTTTTTTCACCTACGTGTATAACATCCCAATCCTTCTTGCAGTTTTATTCCTCTCCTGGGCTTGGTTCCGGAGGCAGTCCAATGAGCGTTTATGGATATTTGCTCACATAACTGCTTGCACAATGACAAAAAAAAGAAATCTCCAGTCATTCTCTGAGACAAAGACTTCATTGCTAAGTCAATTACCAAATCGGATTCTCTTCTAGTGGCAGTAGGTAGAGGAATAGACTTACAGTTGAAGTCAGAAGTTTACATACACCTCAGCCAAATACATTTAAACTCAGCTTTTCACAATTACTGACATTTAATCCTAGTAAAATATCCCTGTCTTAGGTCAGTTAGGATCACCACTTTATTTTAAGAATGTGAAATGTCAGAATAATAGTAGAGAGAATGATTTATTTAAGCTTTTATTTCTTTCATTACATTCCCAGTGGGTCAGAAGTTTACATACACTCAATTAGTATTTGGTAGCATTGCCTTTAAATTGTTTAACTTGGGTCAAACGTTTCGGGTAGCCTTCCACAAGCTTCCCACAATAAGTTGGGTGCATTTTGGCCCATTCCTCCTGACAGAACTGGTGTAACTGAGTCAGGTTTGTAGGCCTCCTTGCTTGCACACGCTTTTTCAGTTCTGCCCACAAATATTCTATAGGACTGAGGTCAGGGCTTTGTGATGGCCACTCCAATACCTTGACTTTGTTGTCCTTAAGCCATTTTGCCACAACTTTGAAAGTATGCTTGGGGTCATTGTCCATTTGGAAGACCCATTTGCGACCAAGCTTTAACATCCTGACTGATGTCTTGAGATGTTGCTTCAATATATCCACATAGTTTTCCTTCCTCATGATGCCATCTATTTTGTGAAGTGCCTCAGTCCCTCCTACAGCAAAGCACCCCCACAACATGATGCTGCCACCCCCGTGCTTCACGGTTGAGATGGTGTTCTTCGGCTTGCAAGCCTCCCCCTTTTTCCTCCAAACATAACGATGGTCATTATGGCCAAACAGTTCTATTTTTGTTTCATCAGACCAGAGGACATTTATCCAAAAAGTACAATCTTCGTCCCCATGTGCAGTTGCAAACCGTAGTCTGGCAATTTTATGGCGGTTTTGGAGCAGTGGCTTCTTCCTTGCTGAGCAGCCTTTAAGGTTATGTCAATATAGGACTTGTTTTACTGTGGATATAGACACTTTTGTACCTGTTTCCTCCAGCATCTTCACAAGGTCCTTTGCTGTTGTTCTGGGATTGATTTGCACTTTTCGCACCAAGTACGTTCACCTCTAGGAGACAGAACGCGTGTCCTTCATGAGCGGTATGACGGCTGTGTGGTCCCATGGTGTTTATACTTGTGTACTATTGTTTGTACAGATGAATGTGGTACCTTCAGGCGTTTGGGAATTGCTCACAATTCTTTTTCTGAGGTCTTGGCTGATTTCTTTTGATTTTCCCATGATGTTGAGCAAAGAGGCACTGAGTTTGAAGGTAGGCCTTGAAATACATCCACAAGTACACCTCCAATTGACTCAAATGATTTCAATTAGCCTATCAGAAGCTTCTAAAGTCATTACATCATTTTCTGGAATTTTCCAAGCTGTTTAAAGGCAGCTTAGTGTATGTAAACTGTATGTAAACTTCTGACCCACTGGAATTGTGATATAGTGAATTATAAGTGAAATAATCTGTAAACAATTGTTGGAAGAATTACTTGAGTCATGCACAAAGTAGATGTCCTAACCGACTTGCCAAAACTATAGTTTGTTAACATTAAATCTGTGGAGTGGTTGAAAAATTTGTTTTAATTACTTAAAATTAAGTGTATGTAAACTTCCGACTTCAACTGTATCTAGGTCTGTAAAATCATCTCTATAAAAGAAAACCAAGACAAAGCTCAGTACCTGAGTCCAGTGGAGGAAAGCCTAATGTGATTTCCAAGCTGAAATTATGCTTAAGAATACAAACCCCACACGTCTTGTGTAAAACACAATTACGCTGAAAAGTAATCTCACATATTATTGAATTAAAAATACATAGTTATATAAAAAATAAACAAATAAAAATACATATGTCCCATAAATTGAACTACTGACCTTCAGGACCATGTCTGTGAGAACATATTTAGGGGGCACATTTATTCAACTTCAACCATTGAGCTTAAGAGGTGGACAGATAACTCACCGCAAACCCAGGTCTTAACACATCATATCCGCAGGTCTTCTTCTAAGCAGTCTCATTCAGATATTCAAGACATAGAACAAACAACATACTGAGGGCCTGTATGAATAAAACAGTGATGTTGATGTGTTCCTTTATTGAGCCTGCATAATGACCTCTCCCTCCGCTCTAGTGTGGAGAAACACCCAGGGGGATGCTTTAGTATCAGACGTTGCCAGTCAACCACATCCTCTGCAAGAGCTCTCTGGCTTTTTACACTAGACTTGCTACACTACTCCTCTGTTTCCCTCTGTTCTGTCGCTCCAAACATCCAGGAGCTCTTTATGTAAGACTCAAGTTTCATTAGCCAGCCGCCGTCTAGCCTGAAATGATTTAAACAAGCAAGGCGACCTGCCAGTGACACCCACATCAATCACTAGGCAAGGTGTGTTGTTGAGACGGAGAAAACTATGGGGACAGCTGGGAAATAGAACACATAGAAATGCATCAAAACACCATCTCACCTGCTGCTAACAAGGTCCTTAAAGAGTGTGTGTGTTGTTGTACGTGGATGTGTGTTTGTGAGAGATTTGGGGGGCGGGGCAGAATCAATTTCACACGTGTGTCCAGGAGACATGAGGCTGAGGCTGAGGCAGACATCTTGTTCTGTGGATCAGCCTCTCTGTTTTGAGACCCACCTGCAGGATATGCAGGAAATTAATGCACTATTAAGTCAACAGTGACTGAGGGGCCAACTATCAACTGTCTGGGTGATAATAGCCATTAGAGCAGGAAACCTTGCATAAGGATAATCACCAACCATGCCTCTGCAGTTGACATCACCTCATAACGAGACAGCAGTATACTTTTACTATAACAGAGGGTTGTATGGATGCTAGGGACATAGCACATGTTTAAGACAGACAAATGTAAAACTACATAGTCACTATACACTTTCCCACTTCCTCCCCATCTCAAATCCTTAACCAACAGAACTTCTGGGCGTATCTCTGATGGATGCATGGTAGTTGCATTCTACACCAATGTAACGAGGTCTGATATGGGGAATGACCCTTCCACTGACCTCTGCAATCATAATGCACAATAACAGGTACCGTACACGAAAGGCCCATGAAAACCCTCAATCAGGCACCCACATATGCTAAAAAATAAACATCCCCGAACTCAGAGGAAATGTTCACTAAACAAAGGGTTTCACCGGGTTCCTAGAGTATATTCTTCTGTGAGTTAACATGAAATAAATAAAATCGATTAGTGAATACATTAATATACAAGGTTCCAGAAACAGACTATGTAAAAGAAAAATACTATTTCAAAGTTGAACATTCAAACAAGGACTTCCTAGAATGTTTTTGGAGGGGTAGTACTCAGAATATTGAACTAATAGGGCTTAGAGGAACATTATCCTCTGGAAATGTTGTTTGTAGGGCACTGAGAAAAGTAGGCCAACATGTATGGTACCCTTTATTCTAAAGCTTGGTCGAGGTTCGCTGTATGGGCTTGGGAGTGCAAATTAGATTTGTCAATGCATCTCTGTTCTTCTGGACACCTTGTGACTTGTAATGTGTCCGGCTCACCCTCAGTGATATTGTGACTCTTAATCCTTTGTCATTGTAGCAACGCCTGCTAAGACTAGAGGGATCTACTAGCTGTTCTCTCTAAAATCAGGTATTACTGTATTTTGCTTCAGCAAGGGTACTTACTAACATTAAAACAACTAACCAATCCATCAAACCGTTACTGTATTGCATATGGCCACTCAGGGTATGGCATAGTTGTGATATTTGTTCGATTCAGACATATTTGGAATGGTTTTGTTACTGTGCTCATTCTCAGAAGCCCTCTAGAAAATGCAACAAGCAGATGTTCTGAGATTAGTATTCCTGGGTGTAATCATTTGAGGCTCTTGTCTAGCATGTTTGGTTTCCTTGTCATTTCATCTTCTTTTTCTCCAGAGCCTGATAGGATTCAAGAGAACTCATTGTTATCCCGTCATTATACATTTTATAAAAAATGATTCCACAGATCACCACAAAAGGAGCTAGAAACTAGATTTGGCCTCGAAATTTAGCCTCCATGGTGTCTTTGGACAAGTAAACCACCCAGTAGACCATGTTGAATGCTCCAAAGGACACTGGGAACAGGATGCGAGCGTACTTGTCGATTTTACTGGTCCCCCCCATACCGGTGGTGGTCGGCTGGGAGCATGGCGACTGCTTGGGCTCATTTTTTCCCATCAGCTGAATGTGCTCCAGTCTGGGTCCTAGGAGGTCCTGGAGGGAGGAGTCAGCGGTGGGCTGGCTCTGATTGGCTGGTATTGTTGGGGTGGTGGGTGGAGCCGGGGGTGTGTTCTTGACGTACAGGGTGGAGAAGGAGGCGTTGGGTTGGCTGGTGGGGCCGGGGCTGGAGTGGGGTAGGATGATAGCGCCCCCAGTCGCCCCCGTGGATGAAGACAATTGGCCAGACTGGGGTTGTTCCCTGGTTACCCCTGTAGCTGCTGCGCTGTTGGACTCAGCTTTCTGGCCGTCTTGCTGGGACATGTAGTTCATCCGTTTTCGAAGGTTACCGTTGGTGTCAGGGTTATGCTGTGGAGGAGAAAAAAAGAAACAAGAAACCCATATTGCAGTGATGTGAATGAACTGCGCACCAACAAGGAGACACCTTGAAGAGGAGACATTTGACTGAAATTAGACTTTCACTTAATTCTTTGTGGTAAGGTACAATATGACAATTGTATTGTGCTGAAAAATATGAACTACATAGATCTCTCGATAGGACTATCAGGTTAAAACAGTCAGGAACCTCTCATTCTAAACCTGGCCTATGGGCCTGAATATGACTGGCTTACTTTAGTCTGTATGGTAGAATAACCCAGCTCATTTCACACAAGCTTATGTCACAAGTAGTGTTCCATGGGGCGACGTGGCAGTACAGTAAAACATCAAAAGAGCTTATCTTCCGAGAGCTAGCATAGCATTTTAGCCCCAGTAGAGGGAGATGCTGCACTATAACCACAGCACCACAGCCTCACCAGTGATAATTCCCCCACTGACTCCCCACTGGAATGTGCTAACCGGCTAACCATATGGCCTCCTGTCTGAGAGATGTGAGGCGCAGAGCTGTGGGCACTAGGCTAAGTTTGACAACACTATGGCTGGGAGGTAAAAGGCTTAGAAAAATCTGAGCCACATCAATACACACCACAGGTCCTAATGCCGAGCAGATTTCCCCACTGAAATCAACACAGGGGCTGGGGCCGCGGATCTCTAGGAAAAGAGGCTTCTGAAACCTATATACACATGTGCCCCGGCAGTGTTGCCACGGCAACCTGCTAATCCATTGATATGCTGTTGACACTAAACTGCATTCAGGCACGATTATTCCACACAAGGTTTTGAGATCCACAGGGAAACTTTAAGTAATCTTTGAGCCATATGGGGGAATGTATGGCTGTTTCCTGGTGGGTATCAGCCATCAATCAACAGTTGGACTGAGGCGTGAGAATGTAATGCCCTCAAATGAAGGATTGTGTTCTTACTACAGTTGGCCTGTGTTTCTGGTAAATCACACATGTATGGAGTAATGAATTCAAGAAAAATATGTTTGGTCAACCCCCATTACAAGCGCTTCAGCACGCATATGCTTCGAGAGAACATATTGTAAAATGCTGAACAATGTCATTTTTGCATTAAATTGCAACTATAGATGAATTATAATTATTAACTATTTAACATGTTGCCCATTCTATAACTCATGTCTTCAAAACACGTTTATCTATGTTTTTTAATTATAAGAAAGCAAGCATGTTGGACATTCAGAGCATATTTAGAATTTCTAGGGATAATATTGCTAAGCCTCTGCGCTGGATTACAAATGGCGTGCATTGATCTAAGCAGAGTGCTGTGCAGCTGTACTCTGAACGGGCCAAACTTTATGTGTATTCACCATTTACTATTCTTATTTGGCCTTCAGGAAGCGGATGGTCATCATGCTTCTAGCTCATGATATCATGGAGAGGGGGAGGAGGGATAGAAAGAAAGAGGAGTACAAAAGAGAAAGCGAGAGGTACAGAGAGAAAGATGGGGGAGAGAAACTTAACTTTATCAATGATAAAGTAACTTTCAGTTACGGTATTGTCTGACATTTCCAATGCATGCAAATAACTTTCTTTTGAATGTGTGATCACCATGTTATTAATGAAATGTCAGTCATTGTAAAAGCCTCCTTAATTCTCATCCCTGTCACAAAATATAGTCTTAGATAGATAGATAGATAGATAGGTACTTTATTGATCCCCCGGGGGGGAAATTTCATAAAAAGCAAGTCTTTAAAGCAAGTCAGAAAGTTAGAAAAACATGATATTTTAATGGGGGGAGTGAACAAGTACACACTTTAGTCTCTGAAGGGTAAAGGGAATGAGAATAGGTCTTAAGTCTCACCTGCAGAACTTCCTCCGTATCCTTCACCTTCACTGGGGTTGTTTGGGGCGCCGGTGGGCATTTTGCCGGCTTCCTCTTCAGTCTCTCCATCTCTGCATTGGTAAAGTAGTTGACGGCAGCGAACTCGATGAGGGCAGAGAAGACAAAGGCGAAACACACTGCAATAAACCAGTCCATGGCTGTGGCGTAGGAGACCTTGGGGAGGGAGTGGCGTGCACTGATGCTCAACGTGGTCATAGTCAGGACCGTGGTGATGCCTGAAAATGAGAAAAAGTTTCACCCATAGTCATGTCAACACACTCAAATAATAAAACTAAAACAGTAGGCCTAACCGTCCTCTATATCAGAATTACTCAAACCTTTCCTCAGGGACCCCCCAGCTGTTCAATGTTTTGGGTTATTATCCAGGGCTAGCACACCTGATTCAATCATCAAGCACTTAACTTAAGAAATGTCCCATCAGGGATCAATAAAGTATCTATCTATCTATCTATCTATCTATCTATCTATCTATCTATCTATCTATCTATCTATCTATCTATCTATCTATCTATCTATCTATCTATCTATCTATCTATCTATCTATCTATCTATCTATCTATCTATCTATCTATCTATCTATCTATCTATCTATCTATCTATCTAATTGAATCAGGTGTGCTAGTTCAGGGCTACAACATTTTTGAAAAATCAATGAAAATTATTTAGAAAATTCACACAAATCAATGAATGACTGCCTTAATGCTTAATATGAAAAATGCGTTCCATCTTAATGAGGTTGCCCTAGCAACCACATAGCATACCTACTTTCCCTCATCACCAATTCCTTTTTAATCTCTAGAGGATCTGTGTCCCGCCCTCGGGATGGTTAAGCTAACGTGTGCTAATGTGATTAGCATGACGTTGTAAGTAACAAGAACATTTTCCCAGGACATAGACATATCTTATATGGGCAGAAAGCTTAAATTCTTGTTAATCTAACTGCACTGTCAGTAGTTATTACAGTGAAAGAATACCATGCTATTGTTTGAGGAGAGTGCACAGTTTTGTACTTGAAAATGTATTAATAAATCAATAGGCACATTTGGGCAGTCTTGATACAATATTTTGAACAGTAATGAAATGGTTCATTGGATCAGTCTAAAATTTTGCACCTACATTGCTGCCATGTAGTGGCCAAAATCTAAATTGCACCTCGACTCCTAAGTAATATTATGACCTTTCTCTTGTATTTCAAAGATGATGTGACAAAAAAAACTAAAGAAACGCATGTTTTTTTCATTGTATTATCCTTTACCAAATCGAATGTGTTATATTCTCCTACATTAATTTAACATTTCCACAAACTTTAACGTGTTTCCTTTCAAATGGTATCAATAATATGCAAATCCTTCTTCAGGTCCTGAGCTACAGGCAGTTAGATTTGAGTATGTAAGTTTAGGCGAAATTTTGAAAAAAGGGTCCGATCCTTTTAAACAATAACCAATCCGACCTGCATCAAGGATTATACCATTACAATAACTGGGGAGTTACAGTAAGCTTGTAGGTCACTTGTCCTTGAGATTATTTGCAAATAGCTTTAATGTGATTTAGAGAAAATCACCTTTATGTTAGAGATATGACACAATCTGTACCGCCAGGCCACCTGCTCTGACGTGTCCGCAGCATGATTATGTGTTTAAACTCAGCCAACCACCGGACGATTCTGTAATGGATGATTCCGAGGATGAGAAATCCAGAGGTAGATGTTAGCTTTAATATTAGGATATTAGTTCATATTAATGTCTTTCATTGGGTTAATTTGCGAGATCAGAGGCACAATTGTTCTTGGTACAGATTAATGAGGTGTGACTTATTTAATCAGATGAGCTATAATAATCCAATTAGTGAGTAATGCCTGTTTCTGTTGGAATACAGGCATCTTCATTCCTCATTTTGACACATTGTTTAGATTAGAGCCCATTGCTTTGGTGATGCTTGTATTAGGACAGAATGGGTCTCATTGCTTTGGAGTGGAGTTACTTGGATTAGGACAGAATGGGTCTCATTGCTTTAAGGTTGCTTGGATTAGGACAGAATGTTTTTTATTGCTTTGGAGTTGCTTAGATTAGGACAGAATGGGTAACATGAACAGTGTATGTTGAAGAGGCGGAGCCAGTTTCATTAGCCTGGTCCCACATCTGATTGTACTGTCTTGCCAACCCCTATTGCCTTTGTTATGCCAGACATTGATTGGACAAACAAATCTGAGACCAGGCTAGTTGTATATGATGTCAATGTCAATTTTCAGCATCACCAGACAATAACATCTTGAGCCTCCAGGGGGAGCTTCTTAATCAACCCTCAAGTCAATGTCTTTCTTTCCCTCCCAAACATAGTCCTACAACCATGATGTGTGCCAGGCTTTGAGTCAGAGGCAGAAAATGGAACATTACATTGTGGAAAGAGGAGAGAAGGGAAGAAAAAGGCAGTCAGCCAGTGCGTGCACACACACACACACACACACACACACACACACACACACACACACACACACACACACACACACAAGAGAGACGAGAGAGTACTGTAACAGCCCACAGCCCGGGGGCTTGGCCAATGCGACAATATTTATGTTCCCACTACAGCCTCCTGTCACATATTGGACAGTTTCATTAGCTCGCCGCTGAGACGGGAGGTGGGAGGGGACGCACTGGGGCGTTGTGTGAATCAGTATGGCTGTGGAATAACACACACTGGCCTCTACAGCTGCTGGGATATGAGTAGAACCCATACTCAGCAATCACCCATATAACCAACACCCCAGCACTCACCCATACAACCAACACCCCAGCGATCACCCATATAACCAACACCCCAGTACTCACCCATACAACCAACACCCCAGCAATCACCCATACAACCAACACCCCAGCAATCACCCATACAACCAACACCCCAGCAATCACCCATTTAATTATCACCCCAGCAATCACCCATTTAACTAACACCCCAGCAATCACCCATTTAACCAACACCCCAGCAATTACCCATTTAACCAACACACCAGCATTCACCCATTTAACCAACACCCCAGCAATCACCCATTTAACCAACACCCCAGCAATCACCCATTTAACCAACACCCCAGCAATCACCCATTTAACCAACACCCCAGCAATCACCCATTTAACCAACACCCCAGCATTCACCCATTTAACCAACACCCCAGCAATCACCCATTTAACCAACACACCAGCATTCACCCATTTAACCAACACCCCAGCAATCACCCATTTAACCAACACCCAAGAAATCAATGAATAGAATAATCTAGTAGGAGGGCCACAGTACACCTCAGAAACCTCTGACCTTACATTACTCAGCGACATACACTAGATTTCTTCTATCCTAATAGGACCCTATCCTACACAGCTGATCCTCTACAACCAGGGCTAGTTTGGCACATTTTCTACTAGTCCTGTCTGAAAAGCAAAACTTCCATCCCGTCTATAACTTGCTCAAAATAATGTTGAGAGATGAATTAAGTGCTACAGTTTAGTTCAGTTCAGTGAACATGGTCATGAAAAAGTATAAGACTGAAGACTAAAATACATGAAATGGAAACTCAATTATGCAATACAGAAAGTCTGATTTACATGGAGTACTTGTAAAAGCCTGATTATGCAACAAAGGGAAAGGTGTTGTGGAATTGATAGGAGACCAAGCAAACAGACAAAGGATATTTGCTGAACATATGGTAAAGTAAAGTACACTAATTCCATAAAAGGTGCATAAGGTTACAAGCTTAGAGGAGCACTCTTTAATCTCTGACTCCACCCACAGTGGGGCCCTAACAGTTCTGTTTGTAAACAAATGGGCGTATTGGTAAATGCAACTGCCACTTTGATGGATAACAATAATAGAAGTCTAACACACATTTAATTAATTTTAGACCTTAATGGTTGTGTAAGAGGCTAAAGACAAAGTCAATTGCTCTGACTGCACATAGTCACACAAATTGAGACAGAGACACACAGAAGAGCAATAGTGTAAAAATACTTTAAAAAGTACTACTTTAGTAGTCTTTTGGAGTATCTGTACTTACTTTACTTTACTATTTATACTTTTGCCAAATTTTACTTTAACTTCACTAAATTCCTAAAGAAAAGTATGTACTTTTTACTCCTTGCATTTTCCCTGACACCAAAAATAAGTTCTTATTACATGAAAATGGTCCAATTCACACAATTATCAAGAGAACGTCCATGGTCATCCCTACTGCCTCTGATCTGTCGGACTCACTAAACACAAATTCTTTGGAGTGTGGTCCTGGCTATCCGTAAAAAAATATTTTTGTGCCGTCTGGATTGCTTAATATAAGGAATCTGAAATGGTTTACTTTTACTTTTGATATTTAAGTATATTTAAATCCAAATACTTTTAGACTTTTACTCAAGTAATATTTTACTGGGTGACTTTCACTTTTACTTGAGCCATTTTCTATTAAGGTATCTTTACTTTTACTCAAGTATGACAATTTAGTACTTTTTCCACCACTGCAAAAGAGGCACTTCACTCTTCCCATTTGCATCTTCTCTGCCTCTCAACAGAAGTATTCGACAGAATGGCGGGATTTGCGAGTAATACGTACCGAAGACTGTTCGAGCCGGGACCGATTCTTTATTTATCCAGAAGGACACTTGGGAGAGGATTACTGTCATGATGCAGGGGATATACGTCTGAATCATGAAGTAGCCCATTTTCCGCTTCAAGTGAAAGTGCACCGTCATCACCACGTATTCACCTGGTGGATAGCCATAGATATCACAGTTGATTAGTTCATGACTGACATGAGACAATGAGCAAGAGGACAGGAAATGGTGGACTTCTGGTAGCATGGAGTTGTAACTGTGTCTTCTCTGTACTCTGAGATAAATGGCATCAAACGGTTAGAAAACATTCCAAACTGAAGTAAGAACTGAAGAAGAAATGTAAATGATTATTAACAAAGAATGGCGTTACCATCATCAGAGTTGAGGATATCTACTGTATCTAACCAACGGTTGCTTTTCACCAGCCCATCATACCTGTGATTGACTTGACCTCCTCACTGCTGACAGTGTGGCCAATGAGATCGTACTGCACTAGGCTGGATGACTCTTGGGGAACCTCCACTGAATACTGTGGTCCTTTGGTCCAGGTATAGATCATCTCTGTTTTAGGGTATGCATCTGCAAGGTGCAGAAGAAAAATACATGCATTAAACCCTCAAATGGGGGGGGTTGAGGCACATTCTAAAATTGTAGCTCAAATATAAATATTGTACAATGAGAGAGAGAGAGAGAGAGAGAGAGAGAGAGAGAGAGAGAGAGAGCAATTATTATAGGAAAGAGAGAATGTCACATTTAAGTTTGAGAGAATGACTACTGTAAGCCAGTGATATCCTCTTCATAACACTAAGCTCTGTGAACATGATGCATTTGAAGGAGACATATTGATGTGATGGTACAGTCCAGTCACACATGATTTCCCCACTTGATCTGCACTTCACTCACTGCCTTAATACATGCAAATGTTGAAGCTTACCTCATAATTTGATTGAAAATGAGTATTACAATAGCACGTTATTAGATGGTGTGGGTGTCTACTGTGTGCTCAAATCAGTCGGCTTTTAAACAAACTACACGGTCTCACGAGCTCTCCGGTGCATGTCAACGTTTTGCATATCCAACGTTGCAAAGATGTTGCAAAAACGTTGAAATGGGACATGAGAGTTCCTATCAGACAGGGCTGAAAGAAAAAAGACAACACAGGCTTGGGTTTATGTCAGGGTCTGTCTCCGGCTGCGCATGCCCCCTTACGTTGTTCCCATTTGCCGTTTCCCACAGGGGACTCGAAGTCGGCAGGACACCAGCTGTGCCGGGAAAATGGGCCGGCTGGGGAGCGTCGTGGAGCGGAACGCTGCGCGGCACTCCGACACACACCCTCTCTGGAGAGAACCGGAATAGGTCTGAGCTAACCTGGGGCGGGGAGAGGGATTTTGACCTTTCCCCATCGGGTCCAACATCCACTTCCCTGACTCCGGGCCAGGATGGGAGGATGAGATGGGAGGATGAGATGGGAGGATGAGATGGGGGTGGAAGGTGAGGGTGGGGGAGAGGTACTAACTTAAACCAAGAGTAATGTGACAGAATGATAACTGAGGAATCTGTTTTGTCCTCTACCTCTACAATGTCACAATTGCTGATAATAGATCGGGGGAGGGTTGGGAAGTGCATGGGAAAACCATCCTTCATTCCTCCTCCTTTCTATAGTTTTTCCCTCAGCAGATGTTATCTTTAAATCACTACTGTTTTCTGACAAGAAAGAAGGCTCAATGGAGATATCTTTTCATCGGAGATAAGCCACTGTTTTGCTGAACACTCAATACGAACAATAGTGCTGATTTTGGGTTTCTTTGTTCTGTTTTTGGTCGAAAAGGAATGTAATGTATTATTAGTATTTTAGTCTGAAAAAAGAAATTACTTCTCACTCTGGGAATATGTATGAAATCCTCAAATATGACAAAACTGGAAGAATACCACAAGCTACGAGTTTGACAAGGCATATGGTGATGGTATTACAATATAATGGAATATTTTTCAAACCAAATTAGTCAACTTTATTTATGTGACGAACTGGGACATATTTAGTGCATTGAAGTACAAATATATATATTTTTAAACATTGCATATTAAATTAATTAAGACAAAGAAAAACCTGTCAATGTGTCCTTGAGCAAGGCTCTTAACCCTAATTTGCTCCAGGGGCGCTGTACTACTATGGCTGACCCTGTAGAACAATGTAGGCTGTCATTGTAAATAAGAATTTGTTCTTAACTGACTTGCCTAGTTAAAAAAAAATAGTTAAATAAAATGACAAATTAGTTTACTGTGAAAGCATGTAAGCAGGTTTAATATCTACTAAGAAACAGTACAGTTGGATTTGCTTTGGGGTGTATGTCTATACACAGTGTTCCAAAGTATGCATGTCATCATATTTAATACAGTCTCATGACAAGGACGAAGAACCACTTTATCAAGTCACTCCTGACACAGTATTAGAATAGACTTACAGTGTCATATCATACTTACAGCTTCCGAACTTGAGGGGGCATGCATGTCCATCCATGGGGAAGTCAACCAGCTTCATGGGACATTCTGCGCTGATAGTCAACCTGTGGGGACACAAATGAAAACCAATGGGAGTTGGAGAGAGTTGGGACTCCTCCAAACAGAACACAAACATGTATCATATCTATACAGTGGATCACCTAGGTAGGCTGAATAGCACTTAGCACGGTAACACTGGCATGCTGGGTAATGTAGGCATCAGGGTGTAACGCATTTTGGTAAATGTAGTACCTCATGGTGTAAAGAATGGTGCCATTCTTCATGATGCGGAACAGCCTGTTGGGGGCGGTCATGTTGTGGGCCACAGACTTCTTGCCATTCCTGAAGAAAGTGTCTGGAGTCCACACATTGGAGACCATCATGTTGTTGAGGCGGAGGATCTCGATAGGCCCCTCGTACCTCAGCCTCCTGTCCATCCATGTCTGTCTGAAGAACACGTCCATGGTGTACTCCTGCGGAGGCAAAATACAAAAATATGCAAATGTCAGAACTAAACAGTTATGGTTGGGACTTCATTCTTATATGGAACGTTAAGTTCATGGTCGACATCAGGCAAACTTATGTTTCAAGTTCTTGATTCGGTACATACCATTTCAACATCAGAGACCGGCCCGAAACTTGTCACATAAATGTCTGTTTTTACCTCTGTCACCGGACCTATTGAGAGAACAATTCAATCAGTTTCACAATCATTAGAATATCCTAGGCATATCCCATTACAGCCCCAAGAGACCTTCAACTAGTAGTTCTGATTTGCTAGGCCACCCTTTAAGCACCAATCTTAATTTGAACCGCTATATTCACCTGTAGGCCTGGAATGATATGTAAAACATGAAACCTCAGCAACAGCCTAACATGGGCCAAAAGTTGATAGTGCTGTGGGGATGTGTGCCAAAATGGCTAACCAAATAGCCACCAATGCCTTGTATGCAATAGCCTATAGCTTATGTCTACCTAATAACCCGCACCAGCTTCTAAGCATGGATATAATGGAATGCAAAATAGTCAAAGAAGTCTGGGAGTAAGCCTATCAGTATCTAACCTATGCTATGCGCACTTGAAGGGTAAGTTCTGACGTTTCCGCGCACTGCTGTTGAATATTTTTGAGGGTTGAGTTGAAGAACGTAGCCTAAGGTAGTTTCAAGCACACCTACATGCATGCCAGATGTCATTGATGTAGGCCTAATTAACGAAAACGAGGATACTTCTCATTAAATACATAGTCTTTAAACGTGTGTCTGATACTTTGAGCTCGTGGAGTATTTGACTGGAGCGAATAGAACATATGCACTCTTTCTACTTAAATTGTGCATTAAGCAGCTTTTCCCACAGCGATTACATAACTAAACTCGTTTAAACATTTGAAGGTAGCCTACCGTTTTCACTCGCAAACAAGAGTCAAAGGAGTGATTATAAGAAAGTGTTAATTCAATTCAATGCGACCAGCTTTTGAAACACAGAATGTCGTTTCACATCTGTGGGAGGTAGTGGTCGTAGCTCAGTGGAGCAACACGTTTCACTTGAAACAGTTTTGAAAAGCTCATGCCCCTTGGTTGAAAAATACAATGCAATTTTGAGCTCAAGCTCATAACCTAAATTATTCAATAGCATTGGCATAATAGTGATAATCATTTTTGCCCATCTCTTTGAGCCACTATAGCATAGAAACTCATTGAACAGCCAAAAACTGTCACTGCTTCAGGTGGGTACCTACCCCCAAATCCAGGTCGCAGTCTGTTGTCATACCCGTCCAGTAGTCGGTCTAAAATGCGTGTGAAATTCTCGGGATATAATCTCTCATCCTTTTTTATCGTTCCAGAGATTCTCTTTACACTGAAAAACAACACAAATAATCTAAATAGTTTGTTATCGTGAAAGACAGCAGCCTCCTCGATACCCAGGCTATGGGTGACAAAATTGGTAGTCACAACCATATGACACAGTTAGAGCACTTTCGGATTTCAGCACCTAGAATCTTCAGGACCATGGACAGCGGCACAAGCGCAGCTCGCGCCAATCTAACAGGAGAAAATCAGCCCGACAGATAATGTATTTTAGGAACTCACCAAGCAGTCAGGCAGAAAAGGTAGAAGAGAGTCGAAATGTAACTGGGGTACATCGCAGTCACCATCTCCTTCTTGGCAGAAACCATCTTTGCATGCCATACTTTAAGCCTCTTCACATCTCCCTTCGCCAAATGTCTTGTCCCAAGGAAAGATTAAAGCCAGAGAGACATAGAGAGCGGAACGGCGCAAAAGCAACTCCAGCAGCATCTCCCGCTATCTCTCTCTTGCCAGGGAAAAAAGCCCGTGCCAGGGGAGCATCTGAACGCGCGCACCTTTCCGGCTCGATGACCAAACACCTTCTTTTCTCAGTTGTTGGCATCCACCCCAAGTCCAGTATGTATTCTCTCCCTCAGTCTCACACTATCGTTTGAGTTGAGAGATGAATAGAATAGACGTAAACGGTGCCTTGTTCTGCGTTGAAACGCAAGATTGTATGGCAAAATTGGGTTGTGCGTCTGCCGCGCAATAAATCCAGTGGTGAGACCGACAACTTTCGATTCAGGATCTGACCCCCCCACCCCCCCCCCCGTTACACTTTTCCATTTAGAGTGGACCATATGCTAAGCCATGTAAGCTGGGGAAAATAATATTATCTGACCGTTTTTTAGGGGGGAATATGTAAAATATTCCGTTTTAGATTGTAAGTGCGTAAAATCAACATTTTCTGCATCTGTCCATCACTTCACCATATCTAAAGAAATTGATGAGACTTAAGGAGGCATGTATGTTGCTTGTGGAACTCTGTGTAAAACTGCCTCCTAGATTCAAATGGGTCAGTCTCACACACACACACACACACACACACACACACACACACACACACACACACACACACACACACACACACACACACACACACACACACACACACACACACACACACACACACACACACACACACACACACACACACACAGGTAGGGTAGTGGAACTGGGACAAGCCACATGGTGCTTCACAGATTTCTCTGGACCTGAGATAGGAAATTCAGAGAGACCGTGTGTGTGTCCTACATTTTCACAGGTTAGGAGAGCTTAGAGGAACAGTGTGTGTGTGTGTGTGTGTTCCCAGGTCCATGTTTGTGCCCCTATCAGCCTATGCACCTGAAGGTGGGGTGCGGGTAAAATCGCAATCTCATGGGACAGACAAGATGTCTGGTTTCCACAACACTGGTTAGTTATCTCCCTTGGCTTTTAATGTGCAGCTACTCTTCCTCCCAGACAGAACATAACTGTCAAGGCTCCTACAGTACTGGCCTTTTAACGGAGGAGAAGCTAATTAGGACTCTGTTTTGTTGGGAGGCTGAACAATGTGCTGGCAACACAGGAGGTTGTTTTGGAGATGGAAATGTGCACACAGTGAACAGTCAAGAGTGAACCTGGTGTATGTGTCCCAAATGGTACCCTATTCCCTACATAGTGCACTTTCCAGTTAAAAGTAGTGCACTTTATAGGGAAAAGTAGTGCACTACATAGAGCATAAGATGCTATTTAGGATGCAGCCCTGGAATCATGTGGCAACAGCAGTTCTCTATATTCTACCGACAAACCTGCCACCCACCCTGGTCCACCCACAACACACTGAAGCATCGCTGCTTTCGTTGTGGGGGAGGAGTAATACGCATGCTCTTTATGGGGCTGGCTTTGTTCCAACTATAACCTCCTTATATATGTTATTAAATTATAACCTGTGTGTTTCACATGAGGACTCTGTGTATGTACAGAAAAGAACCGGACATATATGTAATAATATTCAGAAATGTAAGCAATGGAATGTCATAAAGTGTTTTCGTAAAAAGGCATGTAAAGCTTATTATGCTATCTTGACCTTTCAGAGTCTAACCTGACCTCTGTCTTAGAGAGAACATCATGCATTGTATTCTTTAGAATAAGGGACTTTGTTTTAGTCTTAAGATAATAACGTGCTGCTTTACAATGAGGGCAGGATGGTGATGAGAAGTCAAGTCTCTGTGTGTGTGTGTGTGTGTTTGGTAGTCCATGTCCCGGGACTCCTTGAAACAGGTTATCTTGCTCTGTAAGCTATATACCCTGCAGCAGAATGATTGCTATGACAAGCTAGTTTCTCACCTGTGTGTGTGTGCCCGTGCGTGCAAATACATGTTTGTGTGTGAGCATGTGTACAGTATGTGTAGACGCGCTTGTGTGTGTGTGTGTGTGTGTGTGTGTGTGTGTGTGTGTGTGTGTGTGTGTGTGTGTGTGTGTGTCTATAAGCCTGGGTTTGTGTACATTGTTGCTGAAATATGCTTGTTTAAAACCTAAATGCCAGAAAGAGAAAATAAAATAAATACAAAATCATTTGGCACACACTCTAACCAACACAAAGTGTTGTGCATACCCCAGACATTTTCCTGATATGCTCAGTCAGTATTCCCTCAAATATATATTTACAGTAAATGATGGTATTTTAACAGAAAACGAAGCCGTACGAACGCCATTGTAGCTTTATGTTAAGCATGTCATTGTATGTAATTGTTTTAGGTCACTGCATTGAGTATAGAGACTATAAGATAGAGAAAGAAAGCTGTGATTGGGGCTGTGATTGGTGAGGCTGCACGGCAGCGTTGGCACATGAACCCAATGAGTCAGAACCGTGAGTCAAGCTGTCTAGTAAATCACACCCCAGCCAAAGACTGACATCTTAGCTAGACAGAGGCACACCAAGCATAGGGAAAGCGAGAACACGAAAAGACGGTAGGTTGCAGCATTAAGCCCTCCTTTGCATCAATGCCTGTGTTATTGACTGTGTGAACAATGATTGATCCTCATCGTCCTCACCATCGTCATCATCAGTTAAAGCCCTGCTATTTATATTTCTTGCTATTTTAGGCTTTTTGTGCATTTTCATAATGTGACGAAGTGACAAAGATAAATCCACAAACCTAGCACAAGCCATGAGATTTGAAAAACAGCTGGCTGATATCTCACCAGAGCCACATTATATAATGTCATTACATTTGGGAATGTATCCACACTCTCTGAATTGCAGGGCATCTTGTAGACTAGTGCATTTGAATTAATTTACCATCTTTTGAATGGATTTACAATGGCTGCAAATTACAGTCTGGCATGATTATTTGAAATTATAGTTTCCGATCGGATCTGATGACAGGCAAAACATCATGGTCTCCAGATGGTGCAACACATCATGGTGCTTCAGTAGCCAAAACGATGACACGGTTATTGTTACACGCAGAGATTGGTGTGGTGTGTCAATGTTCTATCTAATGCAAGGTTATGGTGATGTCACTTGGTTTCCGTCCCATTTGCTGCGGCTCAGCAAAAAGGCCCAGCACCAGTGTTGTGCATACATCTGCTGCTGCTGGTGGGGGGGCGTGGGCTGCCGTGGCGACGGATGAGGAAGTGATGCAGGATGCAAACTGTGACTATGTTTCCATGGCATCCTCAATAGGGTGCAATGAGATGAGATCACAGAGAGGGAAAAAGAGCAGCTTTCATTGCCACAAAGCAGTCTGATAAAAGTACAGTACATTATCAAAGGGTGAGGATATGAACCCAAAGTAGATGTTTACTTTACCCATAACCTACAACGCATGGTGAATTTGAGCAAAGCACAGATTGAGATATCAAAATAATAAATTGTGCCCTGGGACGGTCACACCTCTCAAGCCAACTGATAAAGGAAAGATCTTGTCCATCATTGGGCATCAATCGCCTGGTCTTACAAAGAGGAGAGAAAGAGATGAAAATATTTCCAGAGACCAAACTGAAATAGTTAGTGGTGTGCGCAGTGGTTACTAAGGGTAAAGGAGAGCGGAGAAATATTCCCATAAACACCCACACAGGACAAGTACACTGCCAATGTCCATGTTATAAAATAAGATATTTTGCAAACCCATGCGACCCAAATCCTTTAGTCTGGATTTGCTTTGTAAGATGCTTTTATGAATCTGAGGTGATTTCTTATTCCAAATAATGGAACCACTGCATTAAAATAGATTTGGGAATAAAGTTGGGGATTGTATAAACCAGATATAGAAATGTAGATAAATATGAATGTATCCTGCTAGGAAACTACTATAAATTGTACACAAAAAAATGCATGTGTTTAGAGTTATTGTCACACATAGGTATTTACATGAGTAGGACTCACTTAAACTCAATTCTTCGCAGCAGGATTGAGGCCATTGGCCTACAGTTGGCTGAATCTCTCTCCAGTTTCTCATCTGAAGGGGCAAAGGTTACCAGGTCATCGAGAGAGCAGAGTAAGCTGGTGTAGTTTTGATCATGGAAGGTGATCATCTTTCTCATGACACAGCCAGGAGCATTGCAGAGGCCATGAGGCAGTCTGCCAAACTCGTACAGGCCAAACAGGAGTTGTACAAGCAGTGAATTTCTAGTCAACTTCATGGAGAAAGGTGTTAGAGGATGCACCTTGAAAGCCCAAGGGACCAATATATGGCGGAAAAGCAGTACTAGTCTCTTTATTATGAATTGTTAGATATGAACAGTAACTAGGCCAGGTTATTTGTGAATTGCTGGGGAAAGGAGAAAGCTCAAATCTAATCAGACGCCGACTGTTTTGCTTTTGCCTTTCACATCCTCTTTCATTCTAAAATATAACTATTACATTTTCAGAATAGGATGACGAGGAAGTAATCAAGAAGTAATCAAGCAAGTAAACCATTCAAGTGTCACCAGTGGGGCATGTTATATCAGAAATGCATCCATAGATGACATCATTTGCTGCCTCACATTCAAACCCCTCTATCTTTAAGCAATAAGGCCAGAAGGGGTGTGTTATATGGCCAATATACCATGGCTAAGGACTGTTCATAAGCACTACGCAACGCGGAGTGCCTGGACACAGCCCTTTGCCGTGGTATTTTGGCAATATACCACAAACCCCAGAGGTGCTTTATTGCTATTATAAACTGGTTACCAAAGTAATTAGAGCAGTAAAAATACATGTTTTGTCATACCCGTGGTCTGATATACCATGGCTGTCAGCCAATCAGCATTCAGGGCGCGAACCACCCAGTTTACAACAGACTATCTTCACTGGAGGAGAGAATTGGGGCTTGCTTTATTTGACTGCATCTGAATGGAGAAAGAGAGAGGAAGACAAGAATGCATTGCAACAAAAGTCAGTTTCCAGTCTTACAGTCTCCAGTTGTACACCAATCGATTGGAGAGGGAGTGTGTCATAAAGCGCACAGTTGATACGCCAGAGGAGTAATGTATTCATGGAAAGCGGCGAGAGAGAGAGCGAGAGAACACTACACTTGCACACCCAAGCTCTGGGGCAAACGTTTTCCCACCAACGTTATTTTAACGCCTCTTCTTACATCTCCCACCGAGCCGTACCCCGGAGACATATGCAAAATCATCACCATAAACGGCCTATATAAGAACGCCTAATTTCCGCCCTTGTTTACGAAATAAAAACCGGCTGCCTACAAGTGCCAGTGTAGACTGTGTTAGCTTGTATGTACAGCAAACAAAGCATGCATCAACGAGGCTCATCATTGTCCATTAGACCAGATAATGAGAGAGAGAGGACATGGGAAAAGAGAGGTCACCAGCTGCTTAAATGCTGTGCGGGAAGAATCAGAATTAGCTAACATAGATAATTAAGATGTTTTATCTGTATAATATTCTTCTATGATTGAACTGTGAACTTTTGTTATTGGAATGTATCCTTTTGGAATCTGGTGTTGGAAGTTGCATTTCCTCCCTCATATGGGCCTCAGTCACCTGGGGATCAGAGAGGGGAGAAGTCAGTCTTGTCTATCACATGTCCCTGTTGCTATGCATAATATCAGAAAGAGACTGGAGGGAACATTGTTTTCATATAAGAATATGTGTCTTTACTTATTGCAAACCATGTGAAGGGATGGCTTGATTAATGGGGAACCAATTACTGGTCTCCACAATGTCTGGGGCCAGTCACTCCCTCCTTCGGCCTTTGGGAAGATAAGGTCTGAGATATGTGGGGTAGTGTCTGGAACCATTGTACGACATTTCTGATGTTGCACCTATCCTGGGATTGTGTAATGGTTAAAGGACATGGGTTTTAATTGGACAGGGGTATCTGGAGCTAACAATTGATTTATGCCATAGAATGAGTTGGTGTTTCTATTCGACGAGGTACCAGGGACAAAATGGGAGTCTTGCCTTCAGGGCTGAACTCTGTACAATGAGAACAGTCTGTACAGCAGATACTGTCAGTTGTGAATTATTAGTATCTTTCATACGAAGTCTAACCTTGTGACCCATTCCATACATCGGTTGTTTGTCATGAACGTTCAGGAGGGTGTATCTTTGCTATAAAAGGTCTGTGTCATCATGTGTCGGGGCTCTCAACAAATCACCTACAGGTGGTCCGTCGACCAGCCATCATCATTATTGCAAAGCACTCATATAATTTACTTGGTCTCTGGTGTGACCTGCTTTCTTTACTTATAAGTAAATAAAGATTTGGCTTAAGTAGAACTCTGACTTGTGTGATTAGTTTGTGTCTCCTCATTTGATAATACAGAACATTTCCACCACAATGCCAGCAAACATTCTACTGTAATAACAACATTCTGCAAGATTTTTAATGCATTTCATTGCATGTTTGGTACGTGTCTTAACATATAACTTTGGATATCATACCATGTGACTTTATGTTGTTTTAATTCTGGAAGTTTGTTTTAGCGTCTTCCTTAATGCCTCTACATTATTGTTGTTTGTGAATTAGTGTGCACTGCATTGCAGAACCTTGGAGGACTCCATCTCATTAGAATCTGTACCTACATTCCAGAACCTTGGAGGACTCCATCTCATTAGAATCTGTACCTACATTCCAGAACCTTGGAGGACTCCATCTCATTAGTATCTGTACCTACATTCCAGAACCCTGAAGGACTCCATCTCATTAGAATCTGAACCTACATTCCAGAACCTTGGAGGACTCCATCTCATTAGAATCTGAACCTACATTCCAGAACCTTGGAGGACTCCATCTCATTAGAATCTGAACCTACATTCCAGAACCTTGGAGGACTCCATCTCATTAGTATCTGTACCTACATTCCAGAACCCTGAAGGACTCCATCTCATTAGAATCTGTACCTACATTCCAGAACCTTGGAGGACTCCATCTCATTAGTATCTGTACTCTGAAGCTGCTTCAAACATTTCCAGCACAGTTGGGGACTTCACACCAAAAATGACTACACACACAAGCCACTCACACACAGACACACAGCAAAAGGCTAATTTATGATGCACACCTCCTGCTGTGGTACACTCACCTCCTTTGTTGAGGTGATCATGATCTCACAAGTCTGAGGCTTGAAACTGACCTGAACTATCAAAATACTAAAGCAAGCCA
This sequence comes from Thymallus thymallus, assembly GCA_023634145.1. NCBI lineage: Eukaryota > Metazoa > Chordata > Actinopteri > Salmoniformes > Salmonidae > Thymallus > Thymallus thymallus. Next base: position 18,571,838 of record CM042385.1, read on the forward strand.
CGGCTTTGATTCAACAAGGCCCTTAGTCGGACAGATTACTGGCCTGATTGCTTGGAAGATCCGGCTCATTTTGCTTCTCTATTGAGGCAAGCAGCACTGTATAAATAGACTAGTTCACTGGAAATAGCCCTTGGTTCTCAGAAGAGGCTCTCAGGAGATGGCTGGACCCATGGCCAGATTCCCAACTGCTACCCTCAACAGAGTTATATAGAGCTTACTGTAACAGTAAGACATTCAGAAGTGAGACCCCTTTAACTTCATGAAGCTGTGCTATTTTGATTACATACTTCATATGAAGTGGGTGTTGATATCCTTCAGGAATTGAGACACCCTCTTTTGAATCATGCGTGGCTTATATAGGGCATCTGGAATGAAGGGTAATTTATTCTAGCCTGGTTTGATGTCTTGAAGCTGGTGACAGAAATAGCCAAATTATGCATTGTTGTCCATTTTGTGAATGAGTGTCTTCGGCAACGGCAAACCAAAAGGTTAGCTACATGTACGTGCGGGTCTGCGTGACATTTACTCTTGTCCACTTTAGGTTCTACGCCTCTCTTCCTCTATAACGTCCTCTCTTGAATATTGCTGCTGTGAATATGTTGAGCATTAATTGAAGGGAAACGTGAACGGACATGTTTCACATTCTCCCGAAAGCAATCCACCGGCCGCACAATCGGAAGGTGCTAATGAATGTTTATTTTCCCCACTTCCATCGCAGACACAATTTGCAGTCTTACTTTCGCCTCCTAATTCGCAATGACCACACAACACCCAGGGAAAACGTCTTTTGCCAGCTGTCATTGTCTTCGCTCACACACAGACACACACACAGTGGTTCAGCTCGTTCAACTGAGCAGGGCACACATTACTTGGAACGATTGGACGTGATGTCGTTTATTTGCATGTGGCGTGTGAACGTTTTCCACATGACTGCTGCCCCTGCAGTGTATGTGCACGCAGACAGAGGCGAGGACTGTTGACACTCTGGGATGGCGATGACTTGGTGCATATTGACCTTATTTGATACTGCTGAACTGGGGCCGAGGCATGAGAAGCACAGTGTCTGTCATTGGTGACCTTTATCCGCTGTGACAGGTCAGTGGCAAGAAGAGTGCCCCTAAATATGTTTGAAGTAAAGGGGTAGCTAAGTAGTCTAAAGCCATCGGGGTGTAATTCATATCGTTCTGCCTATGATAGTGGGCTGAAGCTGCAGGAACCTGAGTCAAGCTTAATGTAAAACATCCTTCCTGTGGACTGACCATCCATCAGCTCACAGCAGGACTGGATGAGCAATGACTTGTGATAATTGCCAGCCAGATGGATGAAAGCAGAACCAATCTTTCTGGAAAGCAAGGGCCCACTGACTGGGCACTGACGTCAGTTCTACATCTAGTATTGACCACTTAAGTGCTCATCCAAAGTGAATCAACAAAACATTTCATGTTCGTTAAATATGACAATTCTCTAAATGCATGTACGTTGATGACTTACAAATTCAATACGTTTTCCACATGGATACAACATTGTCTCATGGAAAATGACCAACTGGTGCCCAGTGGTAGAAGTGTCAACAGTGGACAAGGGGGTTAAAGCTTAGTAGTCCAGTTCACTTCATGACATTAGCATGTAATGCGCTACTGCAATAATTGACCTAAGATTCCTCACCAATCACTTCAATCTTCCACCTCCAAAACAGTCGTCTTGAGTAGAGCACATTACCAGTATCTACAATAACTCCATTACATAAATAAGGCGTCCTGATGATGTACTTACTTAATGGTGACTCATAGCTAACATTAGCACAATGGCTGTATGTGTGGGTGCAGAAAAATCAAGGAATCCCAACAGACTTAAAATGGTTGCGGAGTAGATCCAAGCTAAATCTCCCTAATTTCCATCCCCTGGGTAGCACAACCCTTCAAGGGAGACTGATTTGCATGCAATTGTCCTCTGATGAAATCCCAATCTATTTTTACCACAGTGGTGAAACAATCTTTGTGAAGAGTCCTCTTTCAGCTCCACTCTAATACATCCAGAACGACCGACAGTACAAGAGTACACTGCGAACCCTGTCCCACCGCTTCAAAGCAGTGGGTCCTACAAAGTGACGATAGAGTAAGTGTTTGGGCCAAGCATATACTGTAGATTTCCCATTGATGGACTGATATTTGATGATTGCCCAGCTATCACCACTCTATCATAAAGAATGATAAAGGGTTCATTATAAACTGGGTGGTTCGAGCCCTGAATGCTGATTGGCTGAAAGCTGTGGTATACCAGACCGTATACCACAAGTATGACAAAACATTATTTTTTACTCTTCTAATTACTTTGGTAACCAGTTTATAATAGCAATGAGGCAACTTGGGTGTTTGTGATATATGGTCAATATACCACGGCTAAGGGCTGTATACAGGCACTACGCGTTGCATCGTGCATAAGAACAGCCCATAGCCGTGACCATATAACCACACCCCCTCGGGCCTTATTGCTTAATTATATTCCAAAAGTAACCTTTGTGACACCATCACTGTAAAGGAATTGGCAATAACAGGCAGAGACCATTAAAACCATGCACTGAACTTTTCATCATTGGGAAAAATTATAATTGAGTTTGTGTCCTCAGATATAGTTTTTTTAGGCCAAGGTGAAAAAGTACATTAGCCTTAGTCATTTCTGTCCGAATGGTGGATTGAGCAGTACTCACAGTAAGTCTCACTGGCAATTAATTTTGCAGTGGCACAGTATATAAATAGTTTCTTTCTTTATTTTAAACTTGTTTTCTATGCTTCACATTACATTATTTTTGAGATTGTATTAGGTCCAGACACAAGAACACAGAACAATCCAACAATGACATACGGGAGAGTAGCCACATGCTCCACTACTTAAAGCTTGGCTTTCATATACCTTACATCGATAAGAAAGGACGATATACGTTCGACATACTATACTGCTGAAACATTGGGGCGAATTTAGGGGATGATGTGCTTCATGGCAAGCCTGGGATTCTCTCACTCCCAGCAAATGTAATAATTATTGCCTGTTAATTTGCATCAGCCATGGTTCTGAATAGGCTATATTTTACTGCAATTCTTTCGGCACAGCAGATTGCATAGAAATATAAATGTTTTATTCTGGGAGGCAACTTTCCATTACTGTCCCTGAATACTAGTTTAGCCATATATGATTCAAATGTATGATACAAGTTGGCATGGTCTAGAAAATGTACTGCTTCTGTCTGAGGGGCAAATATGCCTACAGTCCCCACTGCCACATGAAAGATGCAGAATTGTCCATGTGCACAGACCGACACAATTAACCAAGATTCAGACAATGTGAATGTGCCACACATGCCTCTTTAAACCCCCTAGTCGATGTCTGCGCCCCCGCGGAAATGTACATAGCATCAAAATCTGTCTGTTTACAGTAGAGATACCTGTTTCTTGCATCGGCTGCGTCTTAATCCACCGCATCGGCCAATGGCGGCCTTCCGCATCTGCAGTGTTTGTTAGACCATGAGACATCCCAAAAATTGGTCTTCTCACAAAAATGTCTGTAGCGTCCGAACGATTTCGCCTACTCTATGGAAAGATTTGACTCTCACAAACACAATGGTGTTTTCCATCCAAGGACTCACAAACACGATGTAATCTCCATAGACAAACATTGGCAGTAGAATGGCTTTACTGAAGAGCACAGTCACTTTCAACATGGCACTGTCATAGGATGCCTTTCCAACAAGTCAGTTCGTAAAATTTCTGCCCTGCTAGAGCTGCCCTGGTCAACTGTAAGTGCTGTTATTGTGAAGTGGAAACGTCTATGAGAAACAACGGCTCAGCCGCGAAGTGGTAGGCCACACAAGCTCACAGAACGGGAACGCCGAGTGCAGAAGCGCAAAGCACGTAAAATCATCTGACCTTGGTTGCAACACCCACTACAGAGTTCCAAACTACCTCTGGAAGCAACGTCAGCTGTTTGATATTAAATGGAAGTACACTACATGGCCAAAAGTAAGTAGACACCTGCTCGTCGAACATCTCATTCCAAATCATGGGCATTAATATGGAGTTGGTCCCCCATTTGCTGCTATAACAGCCTCCACTCTTCTGGGAAGGCTTTCCACTAGATGTTGGAACATTGCTGCAGGGACTTGCTTCCATTCAGCCACAAGAGCATTAGTGAGGTTGGTTAGGCAATGTTGGGCGATTAGGCCTGACTCACAGTTGGCGTTCAAATTCATCCCAAAGGTGTTTGATGGGGTTGAGGTCAGGGCTCTGTGCAGGCCAGTCAAATTCTTCCACACCAATCTCGACAAACCATTTCTGTATGGACCTCACTTTATGCACGGGGGCATTGTAACGCTGAAACAGGAAAGAGCCTTCCCCAAACTGTTGCCACAAAGTTGGAAGAACAGAATCGTCTAGAATGTCATTGTATGCTTTAGCGTTAAGATTTCCCTTCACTGGAACTAAGGGGCCTAGCCTAAACCATGAAAAACAGCCCCAGACCATTATTCCTCCTCCACCAAACTTTACAGTTGGCACTATGTATTCGGGCTGTTAGCGTTCTCCTGGCATCCGCCAAACCCAAATACCAAATGGTAAAGCGTTATTCATAACTACAATGGCGGCGAGCTTTATACCACTCCAGTCGACGCTTGGCATTGCATATGGTAATCTTAGGCTTGTGTGTGGCTGCTAGGCCATGGAAACCCATTTCATGAAGCTCCCGACGAACAGTTCTTGTGCTGATATTGCTTCTAGAGGCAGTTTGGAACTCGGTAATGAGTGTTGCAACTGAGGACAGACCACGGTCCCGTTCTGTGAGCCACTTCGCGGCTGAGCCTAAACGTTTCCACTTCACAATAACAGCACTTACAATTGACCAGGGCAGCTCTAGCATGGCAGAAATTGAACAAACTGACTTGTTGGAAAGGTAGCATCCTATGACAGTCATGTTGAAAGTCACTGAGCTCTTCAGTACGGGCCATTCTACTGCCAATGTTTGTCTGTGGAGATTGCATGGCTGTGTGCTCAATTGTATACGCCTGTCAGCAACGGGTGTGGCTGAAATGGCCATATTGACTAATTTGAAGGAGTGTCCACATACCTTCGGCCATGTAGTTTTACATGTATGAATCTGTTATTTAATGCATTTCTATGGGCTAATAGCAGCAAATATACAGCCACCTACTACTGAAAACACATTGGTTGGAATTATATTCTTAACGGTTCAGTTACATTTGTACTTTGGCTCCCTCTGTTCACTCAAAAATGACTATTCCTGTGAGGAATAGTCATTAAAGTGACAGATTGAGGGGCTTTACAAGAGTCTGTTCATTCACCTGACTGCATTTACTTGTATCAATATATATTGATGTATTAAATGAATAGTCAGGAGGCAACAGTGAGCTTACCATTCAGAAAGACTTGTGAATGTAAAATCATATTCTCCCACTGTGTGATTTGTGTGAGAAAAAAATTATCTATTATCTTCAAATCCTCAGAAAACAGTGGTTGCTCTTAGACAATCCACCATTAGCAATGGAATGCTGATAAGGATTCTAGCAGAACCTCGTGCTGAGCTGAAAAAAATAATTGAATATCACATTCAAAGCGTAGAGATTTGCCATTTTATATTAAGTGCAGAATCATTGGGGAATTATTTGGAGGTTATGGGGATACTGTGTAATGATTGATATGAGTAAGTATGTGTGTTAATTCTCTCACTGGGACAGTGGGACCAAATCTACCATAAGCAATGGGGCCAATTATAGAAGCAGTGTGTGGAAATGATGATTCCAGTAAAGTGTTGAGAGGTCTACACACCACCACTGAGAATATTTTCCTAAAGCATCTGGTATGTGCCCAACTACCCCTGTTACCTGATTTTGCAAGCTGTTCCACAACTGTGGAGCTCTGATTGAGAATGTTCGGCCCCCAGCTTCAATTTTATACACCTTGGTTATCACCTTGGGAGTGTAGCATCTTGCCTGGGTTGTATGGAACAACCATGTCTATCATGGAGTGCCTTGAAAGTTAAAGGGATAACCTTGCTGTTAGCGCAATACTTTATGTGTAGCAAATGTAAGGATAATAGACATGAAGAGAGACACTATCAACAAAGTAGATAAAGCATCTTGGTTAACATTATGTCATGTGCCATCCCACTTCTGACACCAATGCAGCGACGGTACAGTAGCGTTATCCATGTTTTCAAGACACAGGCCATAATCATTATTTAATGTACTGAATCAACAACATTTGGGTCCATTTTCAGTCCTTTCCCTCTTTTTCTAAACATTGCATCTTATTTTAGAACACAACTTTCAACTTGCTTCAACCTTTCCCTCCTTTATGAAGCTAGCCTTCCATTTTCCTAAGATGAGAATTAACACCCCCACATATCTGATATACAGTGTGGTCCGGAATAATTGGCATCCTTGATAAAATTGAGCAATTGTATGCAAAAAAAAAAAGGGGAAATTCTATTCAGTTATACTAATACAATTGCTTAGAGAAAAATATTTTGTTTAACAAGTAATATAAAAAAAAGGTCAATTATTGCCACCCGTTTTCAAAACCTTACCTTGCAAGGGCAACTGCACTGAGCCTTTTTCTAAAATGTTTTATGAGAATGGAGAACACATTGGGAGTTATTTTAGACCATTCCTCCATACAGAATTTGTCCAGATCCTTGATATCCTTCGTCTGCCCTTATGTACTGCCCTCTTCAATTCAAACCACAGGTTTTTAATGGGGTCCAAGTCCTGAGACTGAGAAGGCCAAATGTTGATTTTGTGGTCAATTAACCATTTGTTTTTGGATTTTGATGTGTGCTTGGGGTTGTTGTCAAACTGGAAGATCCACTTGCGGCCAAGTTTCAACCTCTTGGTAGAGGCAACCAGGTTTTTGACAAAAATGTCCTGGTACTTGGTATGGTTCATGTTGCCATTGACCTTATAACAAGGGCTCTGGGACCAGTGGAAGCAGAATAGACCCATAACATCAAAGGTCCACCTCCATATTTTACAGTAGGTATGGGGTTCTTTTCTGAATATGGATCTTTCCACTGGTATGCGTGGCCAAAGAGCTCTATTTTCATCTATTGTTTGCTCATCTTTTTCAAGGGTGTCAATAATTTCGGACCTGACTGTATGTGCGTTATGCGAAGGCTCTTTGACCCATTGATATTGGGATTGCTCACAAGAGAGTGTGTGTGGGCTACCTTGATGATTTAAGATGTGCAGGGTCATATGTGGATGGGTGGGAGGAGATACATGGTTCTGAGCATTTTAAGCCTTACCCAAAATGCAAGAGAGAGTGGGTGATTCAAATCAACTTAGACCAAATCACTCTTTGTTATCATGGCATTGTACACATGCAAATAGGATCTATAAAATACCAATCAATACAAATGCTTCTTGTGTCTTCCCAAAAATGCTCTTCCACCTTTTACGGTTAGACCACTACATTATTGGACTGTATCTTATGGTTTTATATGTAGAGAGATACTGACTTAACAGAAATGTGCAGAGCATACCCGTATCTATGCCATCTGGTGGATCACTATGGATCTGTGGCTGGGAGGCATTAAAAAAAAAAACTAGGCAAGTCAGTTATTAACAAATTCTTATTTACAATGACGGGCCTACCTACAGGGACAGCCATAGTAGTACAGCTCCCCTGGAGCAAATTAGGGTTAAGTGCCTTGCTCAAGGACACAACGGCAGGTTTTGACCTTGTCGGCTTGGGGATTCGATCCAGCAACCTTACTGGCCCAACGCTCTGACCACTAGGCTACCTGCTTTGCTGATCTGGGTACCAAGTTGCTGGGGCCCGGATTTCAGCATCTGGATGTAATGAAGACAGAGCTAACGTTGAGAAGGTATCCATTTTCAAAACGTTGATGCAATAACAACATTTGATGATACCCGGCCAGCTCTACTTACTTCTTACGAACATCAGTCCAAAGTTTACACTTACACAGTAGATGGGAACAGGAAATTAGATCACCTGGTTTGGATTAATGACACCACCCTCCCCTCCTCAAACAGAGAGAGAGAGAGAGAGAGAGCATGTCCTAGTAGCAGGAAACTCATTTGCACACAGCACACTTCCAGAAAGTAGGGTATAACACCATTGGGAAACCAGGGTCTTTCCACTTCCATGTCCTCTGAAATGAAATGGGCTTTTCCTGTGTAGCCCAATAAACCTACAAAGCAGTAGAGAGCATCTCTGATCAGGGATTTGCTAAAACAGATGTTGGATCAATAAAGCTATACAGTACATCTCTATTACAGAGCGTGTTGAAAATAAAGATGAAGACATTTACACTCATCACTCCCCATGGAGCTACAGAGGAGTCTGCCCTGCATAGGAAACTTTGCTAAATGACCTATATACAGAAGGAGTGGTGTCTGTCTTTGTCACCTTAGTGTACTGGGGCTTACAGGCAGTGCTAAAACTGAACACGGTTCCACAGAGGGCCACTCACACTCCGGCCCCCCACCAGACGGCTGAGGCAAATCGCTTAATTTGGACCTACCACTAGAAAACCCAACAGCAGCAGCCCAGTGTAGGTCAGACATTAACCATGGCAACCAGATTCTACTGACATGGCTACTGTACTGCTGTTTCAGATGTACTGAAGAGGGAGATGGTGCCCCAGGTTGAAGTTATTTAAGAGTTGGGCTGGCATTCAAGTTATATAAACACCCAGGTGTAGTCTATAAAAGTCAGAGCCATCTTGAATTAGTGGAATTTTGGATGTCTTTCATGGCTATGTTTTTATTTCTGAACACTTCCTTCCAATTGTTCAAAAAAATTTTTTTTTATGTCATAATACTCTATTTGTGGGTGTAAAACGACAGGAGACCTCTTATCTTTTCTGATGAATCTTTGATGATGTAGCCATACAAAAATGTCTTTCCATAAACATAAATTAAAAATCCTTTTATGGACATGTGAAAGTATGTGTTTTTGGAACACGTTTTCACATGTGCAGTTTCATGTTATTTCGTTGCTTTACATGTTGTCACGTTAAGATCGCGTGATCACATGAAAAGATGTATTTTTGGAACCCTTGACATGTTCACATGTGAAATTCATGTGTTTGTTTTAAGTAAGGGTCCACTGAGATGGACGTGATGAATGAATGAACACCTTACATATCATCCATGAATGAATGGAATGTATTTCAATTGACTGATTTCCTTATATGTGTGAACTGTAACTCAGTAAAATCTCTTAAATTGTTGCATGTTGCGTTTATATTTTTGTTCAGTATATTTTAAAGGTGACCCTACAATGTCACTCCTCTGGGCTGCAGACAGAGTCATTTATTTCTGACACTATGAAGCCCTGCAGGCTCCAGCACGCATATGGTCGAGGTGACTCCAACGTCAGTGTGAGGAAATGGGAAATTATCAAAGTGCTCTAGAGACATGATGAAGGGTAGCATTTATTAAATGTCAATCACTGCTACTATTTGTGGTGGAAAGTCACTTCCTGTAGTGTGTGTATAAGTTTTATCTCATTAACTTTTACTGACAAGATGGCATACAAACAGAAGATTTCCTTTTAACCTTAACTTCACTATTTTCCATTTTAGAAACTCTAGATCATAATCTGTTCACTTTATTTTACTTATTTTAAATAGAGAACCACTTATTGGCAGTATCTCCTCTACAGTGTATACAATCAGGACAGCTGTGATATTTGTTTTGTTAACCCACTAGCGTCATGGAAAATCTGTCTTGGCTCTCCTTTCAGTTTTCCATGATGATGCCAGACACCATTGTGAGAGGAACGAGGGATGCTGTGGAGATAAGTCGGTGGATGGGTGGATGCTTGAGGATGTCAATGGGATTTTTGAGGACTGCGTTGAGAATTAAAACACACACAAAAAAAAACAATAGGCCTATGCATACTGGACTCTGAGTGACTGTGAAGGGACATTGCTTTGCAGCATCATTCAAGACCATGATGGAGATAAATACAGCAAATAGCTTTAAGGTAGCGGGAGATAGCTAACTCTCATAATCTGTCATATTCAGAGAGGGAATGCTATAACAAGAGTGCTTTATACTAATTCCATTATCAGTAAATACATGGATGGGTTGGGAATACAAAGGGAATATGAATATGAAGTTACGAGAAAGGTCACTTTTGATTTGTAAAGGTAGATAGTTGGCTCCTGGATCTGGATTTGTCAATTCCACCGAGTCATATCTCCTATCATCCATTCTGTAGTGTAGGCCCCAGTAACACAGCAATTCCTAGCCAGTTAGGACAGCAACAGAGCTCTCTCAATAAATACCTTCCAGGATAAGAAGAAGTACTACTATACTCTTAACACTCACCACCCATTTTCTACTTTGAGCTTTATACATACAACCCCTGGAAAAATAATAAACCATGCCCTCTTGAGGACAGACATGGTAGCTGCCTTAAAAGCCAACTGTTCAGACTCTACCCAGAGGGTGGAGAGACATTTATTTATTGATAGCGTCAAAATATAGTGGGCTATTGACTATATATATATATAGGTAACTACCAAAATAAAGGAAACCCCAACATAAAGTGTCTTAATAGGGCGTAGGGCCGCCACGCGCCAGAACAGCTTCACTGCACCTTGGCATAGATTGTACAAGTGTCTGGAACTCTATTGGAGGGATGCAACACCATTCTTCCAGGAGGAATTCCATCATTTGGTGTTTTGTAGATGGTGGTGGAAAACGCTTTCGGCGCCGCTCCGGAATCTCCCATAAGTGTTCAATTGGGTTGAGATCGGTGACAGACGGCCATGGCATATGGTTTACATCGTTTTCATGCTCATCAAACCATTCAGTGACCACTAGTGCCCTGTGTATGGGGGCATTGTCATCCATGGCATAGCCATGGTGGCCAAACTAATGGCCTGCTCAGCATTTTATACATTTTATAACCCTAAGCATGATGGGATGATAATTGCTTAATTAACTCAGGAACCACACTCAATATACTTTGTATCACTCATTTAGTCAAGTGTTTCCATTATTTTGGCAGTTACCGGTTCCTAAAGATTAATAGTGATGGGAAGATCTCAATGGGAGAATCTTCATTGCTTACTCCTCGCATCCTCTCTCCTCGCCTCCTCGCCTCCTTCTCAAAACCCATTGGATGAGAAAGCCAGAGGTCCCTCCCCTCTGAATGGGTGTTGACAAGGAGGCGTGGAGAAAGGACGCGAGTATGCAATTGTGATTATCCCATTTGCAAACTCCTTGCGTCCTCTTTCCTCGCCTCCTTCTCAAAACCCATTGGAGGAGGTCAGAGGGGCGGGACCTAGTCACCCTGCTGTCTGGAGCAGGTGTGTGTGTTCATGTTTGTATAGTAGTCCTATGTGCGCTTGAGGTTGCGTAGCAGCGGAAAGAGGGCAGGGGGGGTGAAGAAGCATCTGGCTCAGTCTGGTGCGTCTGGCGCTGTGAAGCGTGATTTGCTCCTCGTGAAATAAAGTGTTGAGGTAACTCGAATTATCAGATTTTAATCCACCTGATTTTAAGGGCCCGGCAGAGTGTTAAGGGAGCCGTGCCAGTGATGACATTCATTTGCTGTCAAACGTGGTGATGCGATGAAAGGCTTAGTGAGTGATGATTTTAATAAGGAGAGCTGGTTATTATGAAAGGAGTTCTCTTTCTGCTCAAGAGGGAGGGGCTTATCGCCCCCTTGTGGTGATTGAAGTTGAACGATGTTTATGAATTGCAGCATGAAAAAAGGACCAGCCCCCGTTCTGTTACTACCTGGCCTAATAATGTTCCACTTTTTTATGGTCAGAGAGAAACAGTTCTAGATTGGTAGGCTGAAGTATAAACTGCATGCTTTTATGGCCTTTTTCAGAATCTGTCATCTTTATGCCTGGTCCCTAGTGCCATAACGGAATATGAAAAATAGCCTAATTAAACTTGAAACCTAAAACATTTAATATTGTCTTTGTAATAAGGTAATATCATGCAAGACTTTGCAGGCCACTGTTTGCAGGTCATATGTATTGGAGTTGATAATTAATGATAAGTGCATGTAACTGTGTGAATTTGTTCCCTGCTGTTTGGCTATGTAAAAACGAACACAGGTGTGATGAATATCACCTAATTACTGCAGCACTAATGCTAAGTCCATAACATCTCATAAATATGAGCATACGACTGGAAAAACATAAACTTGAACGCCCCTCCAACTCGTAATTACTAGTGGGAAACTCTGCTATCATTCCGCGTTCACGTGCTACTTAGAACTCGGAAACTCTTAATTTCCGACTTGCTAACTTGTTGCAGAAAGATGACACCAGAGTTTCCCACTTGGGAAGTATCAGAATCAACCAATAGGATGCTCTATGCAAAATCCTTATGTTCATAATGATCATGTTGCCCTGCTCAGACTGACTTATGCCAGATCTTACAACGCTCGGATAGGTATTTTATGTATAAGCTAACCCCATGTTATAGCAATCTGGTGCCCGACGGTGCAGTCAACGTCATGGCACGCAACCATTGGTTGAGCAGGGGAACATGACCTTTAACTCAGGTTCCGACTTTCCCCACTTGCACCTCTCTGACATCATTTGTCAACAAAAAAGACAGCAAGCATGGCGGCATCTTCAGCAGTTGTTGGTTATGGTAAGAACAAAATAGTTGATACAAAATGTATTCTGTCCTTTTGATTTACACAAAACAATCACAAGCCTTCTAATGACGGAATTGGCATAACCAAATTAAATGTGTCACACGCTGAATACAACAGGTGTATACCTTACTGTGAAACGCTTATTTACAAGCCCTTAACCAACATTGCAGTTCAAGAAAATTTTACTAAATAAACTAAAGTAAAAAATACAATTAAAAGTAACACAATATTACATGACAATAATGAATACACCCAGGACCAGATGTACTAACGCTTTTGCGCCCACTTCAGGGTATTTGTTTCGCAAAGTGCGCATAAAACCATGGTGAGGTATGTACGAACTGGACGCACCGAGATGAAAGCGCAGACTGCCTGTCACGGGAACTGAAAATGGCAAAGTGCTTTTCGTGTCATGCATATGCATTCATGGGATGGTCAAGGGGAAAGTGGGAGTGTCACATACAGAGATGGGAGGGGAAGCGTAAACTGCGCCTAATTATGTATTCCGCGTTATGTACAGAAAAAGCCTGTGAAAGCGCGCCTCTATTTTGCGCTGAAAATTCTCCGCCTCTTAAAAGCAGGTGTAACTTAGGAAGCGGGTTTCCTGGCATATGCCTCCTGGTGAAATGGCAGCAGTAATCCGAGCAAGACGAAGACATAGGCTAAGGAGACGAGCTGAAAAGGTTTTTGCCACAAGAATCACACTTTTTCAGTTGAGTGAAAACGAAATCATTAAGCGTTACAGATTAAGCAGCTACTCAATATTACAGTTACTGGAAGAAATCAAAGATGACATCGAATCTCCGACTCAGCGTTCACATTCCATTCCAGCAGTTGTTAAACTCCTCCCTACATTACAATTATTAATTTTTGTTTTCGCTGTTTTGCCTGACTTAGTGGCTGATCCATGATGGAAAGAGAGGAGAAGGCCCATTCAATTGCGCGTTTAAATACGCGCAATTTACGGTATAGTGGGTGGGGACAGGCGCTGATTACCTGATGAACTGCAATTTTGGTACATAACACGCTCACTGCAGTTTCACATCAAGCGCTTTCTGCGTCTTGGCCATGGCGCTATTAACGCTGCGTTCGCAAATGTATGTACATCTGGCCCCCAGCGTTTGGAGTAAACACCCCTGGTTTATTCGACAAGCAATGTCGCAAAAAAAAGTGTAATGGAAACGTCAGCTGGAGCCCCACAGTGGAGGTGTCATAAACCTGGGGGGGATATATTGATAAGTTACCTTGTCCTAGAGAGATTTATACGGTAAACACAGACCTTCTTTTAAAGGGGAATGGAAACACTAGGAAGTAAATTTAAGCAAAGAGATGTATTCAATCCACTATTACTAAACATGTGCATTTAACATAAAAACATCTCTATATTTTGATCGTCAACAAGGTTTTTGAGCTATGGTCAGGGCCATTTTAAATTACCATAGTAATGACTGACGCCAGTGCGTCACTGGCAGGAATCAGCAAATTGTCTGGTATTAAATCGGGAGCATATTAAGGTTTTCACGCGGAGAGTGAATCGAAGAGAGTGAGGTTAGGTGTGGACACCGAAGGACCCACAACTTTTGAAGAAGTGGCTCAATGTCCTGAAGAGGAACGACATGCCAGCGAGCTAGCAGGATCTGCAGACAGCACTTCACAGAGGCAGACTTCGCGATGAAGGGCACTTTCGATGTGGCAACCGGGAGTTTCCTAATGGAAAGGAGTCATAGGCCTACGTTGAAGCCCTCTGCTTGCACCTCCATTTTAAATTTTGAGGGTTATGGTGTAGGAGTTACTGACCATCATCAACATAGCTGACTTCGGAGTCTAGCAAAAGCCAGACTGAACGGAGGAGGCGACGCGAGTCAATGACAATGGAGCCTGAGGTAACATTAACCGGTCATGACTGTTGTTGACTAGACTAGCATTAGACACTGGACAACTTTGTTGCAACTCTAGTTGAAGGTAACTAGCTAATTGCATCTGAAGTGTTGTGTAACACTCTCCAGCAACTAACGTTAGCAAGCAACTCAACTGCAACTAAAATTGCAAAAGTTTCTCCATGTAACCCTGTTATTAGGTAGTTACTGTAGCTAGTTTCCACCTCAGATAGTCAAGTACTGTAATACATTTTGTTGACATTTGTTTTTGTAATGTTTTGTTAGCTCCACCTCATTTCCCTAGACTGAAGTTGACATAGGTAATGTTTGCTGAAAAATAAATGTCCCTGTATTTGCTATGTGTGTGTGTGTGTGTGTTGACAAAGACAGGTAGCTTGTTAATGCCAACTGATATATGTGGGTTCAGTTGTCTTAACAAAACGTTTGTTTGTTTTCAGGATTACATCTTCATCCCTGAAAAGGTTTTCATCCTGGAGGAGACTGCAGGAGGCAGAGGAGGTACATGCAAATCCATGTTATTTCTAAGGTTATTGTTTATTTCAAGACACAGTCTCTCATCCCATATAAAATTGACAATATAGAGTATATGCAGTGATTCTTGAATATAACTATAGCCTAATAGATGCCCTAATTGTTTTCTACCGACAGGAAAGAACGGTTAGTACAGCATGCCAAACTGACCCCAGTGTTCCTGTGCTGCAGTGGAGAAGAGGTCCACCGGGACCATCACTAAAGAGCTCGGGCCCAGCTAGATTGCGCTCACGACCATCAGTATACAACCGAATCCTGCCCCTATATGCCACAGATGGAACTGACGGAGAGTGAGATCAGTGACGACCAAAACTCGCTGTATGAACCTGAGAGCTTAGAATCACAATCATCACAGTGCGTGCCAAGATATACTATCAATAAATTTGGGGGAGCGGGTTGGTGTTCCGGAAATGGAGGTGCAGGTCATTCAACAGCGAATTCATTGATACACCCATCCATCCTTGAGTAAATAAGCTGATCAGGAAGGCTAGATCTGTCCTGGGGATGAGCCTTGACACTCTAGAGGAGGTGGCGGAGAGACGGATCCTGGCCAAACAGCTGGCCATCATGGACAACGTCACCCACCCTCTGCATGCCATGGTTATAACGCAGAGGAGCACCTTCAGTCACAGACTGATCCCACCATGGTGTGCCAAAGAGCGCTACAGGAGGTCCTTCCTGCCGGCGGCTATTAGACTATTTAATGCCTCACCGGGGTGCCGTGCCGTTGGCAACACAGACCTGGAACTGTTGGGGTGTTAGGACCTAGCTTAACAATTGTGCATCCATCCGTGAGTAACTCTGGTCCGTAATCACTCATTCACTCAGGTCTTATTTATTAATTCAGGTTTGTATATACTTACTCACGTACAGTTGTTATATCATATCACATGCAATATTGCAAGTAATTATTGGACTTAACTTACGTAGTCATTCACTAAGGAATGCATTTTAGTATCCTGTCAGTTGTATATATATATTTTTTTTCATTGCTTTTAGTGTGTTGAATGTGCAATACGTGCAGTTATCTGTAATTAAACCCTGCGCACTAAGGACTGTATTTTAAGGGTTTTCTATTATTACCCCAAATTATATCATACATACATCAGAGTGGAAAATGGGTCTTTTTTTTATTTTTTACTCGTTTCAACGGATGTGCTACCATGTCCCAGTCCTGCTGTTTTGGCTCCCTCTCTCAACCTATGAATGCTCAGCTATGAAAAACCAACTGACATTTGCTCCTGAAGTGTTTAACTGTTGCACCCTCTATAACCACTGTGGTTATTATTTTGATATAAAAAGGGCTTTTGTAAAATACATTTGATTGTTTGCTGTGCTGGATGCTGTGTATTCACTAGCTGTCTGAGTGATCTGACATTTTTATAGTATCTAACATATTTTGGTGTGTATTTAATCAGCAACTTAACTTCTTAAAGTGGCAATCAGCAGTAGAAAAAATAACAGTGTCTCCCTGCTCCTCTTTCTGTAAAAAACTGAGGGATGGGGCTGGAGAAATGTAACCACTCACAAATTCATAGACAAAGCTATAGATGCAAGGACTGACCTTCCATGATATCAAAATTGTAACTCTGTTTCTATTATCTGTTTCCACTACAATGTACCCAGTTCACTTTGGATAAAGGCGTCTGCTAAATGGCTTATATTATTAAAGTCTACTTTGACTATGCCAACTAGCTGCACAGTGTAGTTAACATTCCTTTCCAATAGATGGCAGCCTAAGCTAGTTGAAGTCACTACTCTAGCGACAGGGACACAGGATTAGTGCGCGTTGAAAGTAGTTTTATATTCAAAGCATATTTATCTGGTTAAGCTTGAACCTGTTATAGTGGACAATCTAACTAATGCTATTTTTATATAAGGCGCAGGCATTAGTTCTATGTCTAGAAAAAAAGTACAGCAGGAGTAAGGAGTGGTCTAAGGCACTGCATCTCAGTGCTAGAGGTGTCACTACAGACCCTGGTTCGATTCTAGGCTGTATCACAACCGGCCGTGATTGGGAGTCCCATAGGGCGGTGCACAATTGGCCCTGCTTCGTCCGGGTTTGGCCGTGGTAGGCAGTCATTGTAAATAAGAATTTATTCTTAACTGACTTGCCTAGTTAAATAAAATAAATAAATGCTAAATGAACTGGTTTTATTCACACTCAAACCATATGGAAATGCCTTTGCTTCTGGGTATATGCGCTTTATGTAGGAAACGACACACGCAGGGATGAGACGCCGCACACCTCATCCAATTCTCCTATTAAACGTCCAGCCTGTATGCTCTGCAAACAAAATCATACGAAAAGTTAGTCTGATACCAAAACTAAATCAATGTATTTATAATGAGCACGCCCCATTATTGGTTAGAATGAGATTTCAAGAATCATGATGCTGTCTGCGATTTGAACTTTGGTCGTCTAATCAAAAGGTAGTGTTAGCATCGTGCCACGCAGCGCAGGTGATAAACGTTGTTATAGGATACTGATGATTTATTTATATTTATATATATATATATACACAGTTGAAGTCAGAAGTTTACATACACTTAGGTTGAAGTCATTAAAACTCATTTTTCAACCACTCCACAGATTTCATGTTAACAAACTATAGTTTTGGCAAGTCTACTTTGTGCATGACACAAGTAATTATTCCAACAATTGTTTACAGACAGATTATTTAACTTATAACACACTATATCACAATTCCAG
The DNA here is from genome assembly GCA_023634145.1 of Thymallus thymallus. Taxonomy (NCBI): domain Eukaryota; kingdom Metazoa; phylum Chordata; class Actinopteri; order Salmoniformes; family Salmonidae; genus Thymallus; species Thymallus thymallus. Next base: position 18,589,642 of record CM042385.1, read on the forward strand.
TGGGTCAGAAGTTTACATACACTAAGTTGACTGCCTTTAAACAGCTTGGAAAATTACAGAAAATTATGTCATGGCTTTAGAAGCTTCTGATAGGCTAATTGACATCATTTGAGTCAATTAGAGGTGCACTTGTGGATGTATTTCAAGGCCTACCTTCAAACTCAGTGCCTCTTTGCTCAACTGGGAAAACCAAAAGAAATCAGCCAAGACCTGAGAAAAAAAATTGTAGCCCGCCACAAGTCCGGTTCATCCTAGGGAGCAATTTCCAAACGGCTGAAGGTATCACGTTCATCTGTACAAACAATAGTACGCAAATATAAACTCCATGGGACCACACAGCCGTCATACTGCTCAGGAAGGAGACGCATTCTGTCTCCTAGAGATGAACATACCTTGGTGCGGAAAGTGCAAATCAATCCCAGAACAACAGCAAAGGACCTTGTGAAGATGCTGGAGGAAACCGCTACAAAAGTATCTATATCCACAGTAAAACGAGTCCTATATCGACATAACCTGAAAGGCCGCTCAGCAAGGAAGAAGCTGGGGACAAAGATTGTACTTTTTGGAGAAATGTCCTCTGGTCTGATGAAACAAAAATAACTGTTTGGCCATAATGACCATTGTTATGTTTGGAGGAAAAAGGGGGAGGTTTGCAAGCCGAAGAACACCATCCCAACCGTGAAGAGTTGCGGAACTTTTTGTACTTACAGAATGAAACGTTTCCCCAAAATGTTAATCAGAATTTTACATTTGTTCCCTTCATTTTTATTTGCGACTAGTTTTCAGCTGTTTTAATCGGCACAAAACAGTTAAATGGAAACGCACCGTAGCAGGCAATTGTTTCATCTATTTACTATGCGAATTTCCAAATGTCTACAAAATATTTTGAAAAGTTCATGGAAATGTAGTTATTGAGTGTTGAAATCTATAGTTGTTGGTAAGAATGCCATTCTAGGTTGACCTGTCATATTGCTCAGAGGGAGCCATTTGTCAATGGAGCAAACACTGTTATAAAATACATGTGAAATATGCCTCCTATGTAAAAACTATGTATAAAGCCCCCAAAAGTTGTTGATTTATCAAAACAATGGGCTTGTTCAACAGCTCAGGCGCCGACTCATTTATTATTTGTAGATCAGTCACCATTTACCCACAATGCATAATGGATTGACGCTCTCGAACACGGTTATTGTGTTTTGCACCTGATGCATGCACACGTCGTTTGAGCCAGATGACTCTCCGTAGCTAAGTAAACACGAGTCACGTGCAAGGAAGTATTGAATGATAATTCTGAAAGCCACAGCGGTTGCCATCAAGCTACCTATAAATATACAATGCGTCTTTAAAGTCCATACTTTGATGCTCATTAAGAGCAAGCTGCATTGGGTGTCATGTCACCCTGTATTTGTAAGAGCTAGCTAATCTAATGCCTGTGCCTAGCGGCGACGGGTCGAAGAGCCTAGACCTGTGCGCTAGCTATCCATCTAATTTGTGAGAATATCCAGTATGCTCTTAAATTAGCTTGCTAGCACCCAACCCAAGGAAAGTACATTTTGACATAATGCGATGGGAAACTGTTGGGCTTATTGTTCTGGAATCTTCAGAAGAAAAGCGAACAGGATACAACGAGGAGGAGGGTAAGTGATACGCCCTTTAAACCAACATTTATCTAGGCACAATTATACAGTAGGTACAGTACAATGCGTCGTAAAAACCTCCACGGTGCCCAAGACTAATGCCGCGTTCCAAACAACTGGGAACTCGGAAATCGCCGACGTCCGCCTTGTGTGTTTAAAATAACTGGGAACTCGGAGAAAAAAAACGCGACCCGACTAAAAAAAAATCGATATGAATGGTCATCGAACTCGGAGACTTTCCGACCTAAAGATAACTGACGTTATGATTTGACCTCGTATTTTCCCGTTTGTTTTTAACGCGGCATTATAGCTATGACCCAGAATCGCATGTCAAACAACGTTACCTTTCCCTGCTAACTAACGTTAACTAGGTTTTTATCGCAGCAAGCTGAAGCGTCCGCCCCCTTCATGTGGGCCTTGCCATCCTGAAACACGGCATTGTAGGGCTTGCATTTGGGAGGGCATGATTCATTTTAATATTTGATGCTGTATTCAATTACAATTAGCTAATATGGAAAAACATTTTGTTGAGACTCATTGCATCCAACTTCCTTACAGGAAAATTACATTTCTGAGTAGGTTATAAAGGCTTGATGTTATTGATAGTTAGGCCTATAACCTTACAGTTGTGATGCAAGGCTGTATCTGAGCAATTCCATGGTAACAGAATTATGCTGAGACTCAGATTTTATACATTCAAATGTATGCCAAACAAACTATGATTAAACAAACTATACAACTCCATGGACAAGTTAACAATTTCCACTGAACATTTTACAAAAACACGTTAACATGAACAGTGCAGATGCAAAGTTTGGTAACAGAATGACGGCACAGTCATTCCATGTCATTTCAGCAAGCCATTACACCCACCATCTACGATTGTTCAGAAATTCTTTCTGTAGTTAAGAAACAGATATTAGCATTCCTGAAACATTATTTTGTTGAAATATAATTTGATCTCTGAGAAATTAAAATTATTATTGCACCCAAAGTTGACCTTTTTTAATTGATAGGATTCACAAAATATTAACAAATATAGTATCCAACATCCGATTTGGACCAAACATCTTCCTTCCATTGAGTAAGACATGAGGAACCCAATAAAATGGTCAAAAGCAACCCACAGACCCCCCACAACCCACGCCAATAACCAGTATACATGATAAGTTATGTCTGACAAGTAGTATGGAGCTGCAGCTTGGAGTATTGCGTCATCTTTTTAATGTATTTCCTGTGAGTGAGGTAATGTTGTTCATTCGCTTGCAATATTAGTATCCTGTCAATTGTATATTTTTTCATTGCTTTTAGTATATCGAATGTGCAATACGTGCATTTATCTGTAATCAAACCCTGCATTAAGGACTGTATTAAGGGAATTATTATATAATACACACATTTAGCTATTTAAGTATCTCTTCCTATCATTTACCTGTACAATTAATGTAACCATGCAAATATTCACTTACCTGTACTTTTAACTGTACATTTACCTGTACAGTTAATTTAACCATGCAAAATAATCACTTACCTGATCATTTAACCAGACTGTATATTAAGTAAACTATTATTACCCTCACTTATATCATATGCACATTTAGCTATTTAAGTATTTCTCTGCCATTGACCTGTATAGTATAGTTAACCATGCAAATAATCCTTATTTATCTATATCATCTTGCAATATTTGTATACTTTTTTTTTCACCTAACACTAACAATGTATAGTGTACATATTCACCCATACTATGCAATGTCTTTTTATAGCTTTTTGCACTCCAGACTTCTTGTATTTTTATACTTTTTCATACTGCCGCTCTATGTATCATGTATCTGTCTTTTGTGTATTTTCGTTCTGGAATTTTGCACCTGCCCTGCCCTGTGTTTTTTCGTAGCTGCTTGACGAAGAAATTTCCCCTCGGGATCAATAAAGTATCTATCTAAAGTACCAGGTTTTGCCCACTAGATGCCACTTTCTGCTAGTGTGAACACCCTTTTATCCTTTTCGCTGGTCTCTTGTATTTTTTCGTCAAATTTTCTTTGCAACTTCGGGTAGAGAACTAATAGCCTTTGCTCATGATGATAATAAATTGTGCGGTCAAGCCAGTCTTCGATGAAAGCATTTCAGTTTGTCCTTCTCTTAGCAACCTAATGCTTCAACCCAACTCCTTGAACAGTCCAACAAATGGCAGCTCTCTGAGAGGGCTATCCTAATCATGCCAATGCTGATATGAAGACAATTCTAAACCAATCACCATGCAGTCTGATTTTTTTTCAATAGCATGTGATAAGTGACATTAAATACTACACAACCCAATACCATTACAAAACAACGCGTGTTTGGGACTTTTACCATTAAAGACCATTAGAGATGATAACATTGAAACCATTAGAACTGCTGTAGCCTAATGGTTTTCTTGTTCGTCAGTAATGGTCTTACTCCAGACCTTAAAGGGAATAAATCACACACAGAGGGCCCGTTTCCTGGATACCAATTAAGCCTAAGAAAAGGACAAACTGAATTGCTTTCATAGAGGACTGGCTTGAATTGTGAGTATGACCACACCATTTATTTTCATCATGAGCAAAAGCTATTTGCTACGAAACTGTTGTGTTCCAGTTAATAAACACAAGTAGCAGAAACAGCGGCATTTATGGTAAATAATGCAAGTGACTTCAATGGCTAATTTCTCTAAACAGGAAAAAAACCACCAGATTAAGGGGGAATAAATTACATTGGATGAAGAAGCAATACTCCAAGCAGCAGCTCCATACTACTTGTACTTGTCAGACCTAGAACTGATACTGTAAACTAGTCTGTGGGTGGCTTTAGATAATTTTATTGGATTCCTCATGTCTTGCTCATTGTTAAGAATAATTGTCCAAATCGGATGTAAGGTACTATATTTATTGTAGATTATCTGAGTCCTATTAATTCAAATGGCCAATTTGCGTGCAAACAAATGGCTTCATTTCTCAGAGATCAAATTATATTTCATCAAATTAATGTTTCAGGAATGCTAATCTTATCTGTTTCTAACTACAGAAACTATTTAAGAACAATCTGAGATAGTGTATGTCAACCCTCTTTCTTGTGCTTTTTGAGGTGGAATGACTGAACTTTGCACCTGCACTGTTTAAGTAAATGGGTTTTTGTAAGATTCAGTCATTGTTTTTTGTTTGTCATACATTTGAAAGTAAAAAATCTCAGCAGCAATTGCCCATCTCTTCCGTTGAAAGAACTAGCTATGACAATCATGACAGTGACTGAAAGCAGCCTAATTGGATGTCAATATTGTCACATTTCTGTCCATACAGGTCAAAATACTTTAGAAGCAGTACTACTGGGGAACATTACACAATAGAGGTATGGTACTTACATTTTTCTGGAAGTAGGCTTATGTCATGTTTCATCATGCATCATTTGATGTACTTACACTGCAGTTCTGTCTACCCACAGTTTGAAAACCTTGTTGAGAGCGATGAGGTAAGTGTGTGAACATGTAGACCATATTTGTTACATTGAAACAATCCGCAAGTGTGCCATTGGCTGAAGATGCACAGAAGATACAATGATTGTGGGCCTATTCTGTATGATTCTTTGCCCACTTTTGGTATTTAAGTTGTCTTATTTTAATTTCAGGCGGAGAGCCCACAGAGCTGTCCCAGGTATGTTTTTGAAACTTTTGTTAAATCAGGGCTTGAACCAAGATGATCTTGAGGTAATCTCTGTTTGATTTTGATACCAGGCCTGTCAGTGATGATGAGATTATCCACCTCAAAGAGCACCGCTATTCTGCAATTTCCGCTCAGCAGACCTTGATAGACGAGAAGTTGCAAGCAGAGGTAGGCTTACACAAGAACAGAGCCCCTGAAAGGGCTGGAGAAATCTCTGTGTAGTTCTTCATAGTGCCTTGTTATTTTTTTTTGCTTACAGATACAGATGGAAGGTTCAATTCAAGTCATTACACTTCCTCGTTGATAAACGTTTCACAGCCTTTCATGTAGCAAGATGCAGTATCTAAGATACATTTATGCGTAGCCTGCGTGCTCATATGCCTTATGTTTTAATTTGGGTTGATTTTAATTTGCTTTTCAGAATTGTTTTGCAATTTTGGTTTTCTGTTCTCAACTTTGTTCTTTGTTTTGTCATTTCTGCTCAGTTATTAGCACAAGAGGAGAAGTTAAGGCTAGAGGAGGAGGCTAGAAATGCTGCCCAGCGTGAGGCTGCCAGGCTGGCACGCCAGCGAAATCTAAAGGAGGTGAGGCGGTCGTCCCTTCGCTACCTTGTTTCCGCCTCACCCACCTTTTCCTTGGCTCTACCCATGCTTCTTCTGAGTAGTATTGCACGATACACTTTTTCCATACTACAACATATCAAACGGTTCGATACTAGAATTGTTACTTTCGGTTGGTCTTTCTATGTGTTCGAAATCAACTAAATGCATTACGTTTATTAAAAAATGATTTAATTAGCCAAAGTTTATCATAAGACATGAACAGAATGCATCAGTGATTCGTATTCCCTGCAACTTTCTGAAGTGTCAACGAGAAAGCCCCTGTCTGTGTTTGCGCGCGCGGTCACATGAGCTACAGAAACACCGCTAACCAAACAACGGTGCCAACTGCATGAGCAATTACATTTAAATGTCTTAGATTTTTCCCAGACCTCGAAACTGGTCCATTGATGTGTTTTTTTTATTTAAAACAGTTAACATTTTTTAGCGCGAAAACACAGGGGAAAAATCAGTCATTCTCCCACTTTCTTTTTTTTGGTGTGGTATCGAGCCTCGTGATACTAAACCTGGCATCGGTATAGAAGCCATAGTTCTGGTATCGTGAAAACACTGCTCCTGATAACCATTTCAAGTACATAATGTCAATCTAAAGAATTGTAGTTTATGGTATGTCTCAATATGAATTTGTAAACCGTACCCCCAGGCAAGTGTCCTAATTTTGTGAATTAACTGAGGCATTTGTCCATACTCCATGTCTTAACCTCACATTAGCCTATGTATCCATTAATGTCCATTCTTTTGATATTTGAGTTGTTTCTCAATGCTGTGCTTTTTTAATGATTAATGCCACAGTTTTTCCCTTGCTTAATTCCACGTGTTTCATCTGTGTTTGCCTACCTGCCACCCTAATTAATTTGAACACAGCCGGTAATGGCAGCATGTAACTAACAAATCTTCAAGTGATCATTATTTAGATTTTCGACTAAGTGTTTTTCTGAGGGAATTATTATTTTTCAAAGCAACAGCTTGCGCAATGGAGAAAAGGCAAGGCAGAAGTCGACGGTGGCGCAGCCCATCCAAGAAAGTGAGTATAAACAACCAAGTAAAATCGGCTACCTCTCGGTCCGCGTGTCACAGTGATGGTATGTTTCTCCTCCGCTGGTTGGATTCTGTTCTAGGCATGGCTCAGGTGAAGACTTGGCCGTCTACCTACAGAATGTGAAAGTCACGTCGGAAGCCTTCAGGAGCAGCAGTGAGTCCTCTACTTCAGCGCAACAATTTTCTGTAGCCTATATATTGTATTCCGTGTTTTGAAACAGTTCCTCTCAAATTGTGCATACCAAAATGTTTATTCTAAGGTAATACACTTTCTATATCCCTGAGAGTAAATCCTCATGCCTCCATTGAGACTTCTTGCTCTTTTGAAACCACCTGTGATTTGATAAGCCAGTGTTTGTGTAATCAGGGCTGTCCTCAGAGACTGCGATCACTCCCAACACTGAGAGCAGCTGGGACTTCAACACCAAGACCCGCTCCACCAACGATGACGGAACGTCACTTGACCTGGAGTGGGAGGACGAGGAAGGTGGGGGCTTGTGTAATTACTTAGTCTATAATTTCTTGCCCCCTTGGCGATGTTTTGTCACGTCAAATAAGACATTCCCTGAACTTGTACTGTGCAGTTTAATTAAACAACAACAGTAACTGTCGAATTCTACCCTCTAAAATCCACCAGTTGAATGGCCATGTGAGGTTTAACTCCATGTATCAAATTGTCCTTGTCTTCAGGGATGAACCAGGCGGTCCCAGCGTGGGAGAGGTCTAAAACGGAGGAGGACATACTCCGAGCGGCACTCCGGCCGGGCGGGAAGCAGGCAACCAGCGGTCCGGCCTCCGCCTCGGAGGACTCCAATGCCCTGGAGTGGGAGAACGACTTTGTGAGTGCGCACGGCGAGGAGAACGCAGAGGACTCTGAATACGAGTGCTTTGTCAACCCCGTCATGGATATGGACACCCCATCTGAGGAAACGCCACCGGTAGAGATCACTGCACCAGAGACTGATAAGAGGTAGTGGGAAGCAGAGTCAAATCCTAGCGTTAGCCCACATTGTGAATGTTTGATTCGAAACCTAACCTTATCAACTGCAAATGTGTTTGTTTGCTCTCATTGGCTGGTGGACCAGTTTTGATTTGACCATCTTCTCTTGTGTTAATTAAGCCTTAGTTGGAGTGAAAACATTTTCATGTCATCCAGTGCATCATTGAATCAAGTGCAATTTGCAGATCTAGTTTGGTGTGATAGTGATTGGGTTTTGATCTGTGAGAGGACTACAGTGTCTTCACAGTTAAAATGAACTGAAAACATTTAGGGACACATACAATAAAAGCAACAACAACCTTCTATCTGACTGAAACACTATAAAAAAAAATAAAAAATGTGTTGACCAGTTAATCGGATAGTTAGCTGACAAGGATTTTGTCCGTTACCAAGTGAATATTTTATATAGCTTGCCAGTTCCCTGGTACAAAACATGTAGACAACCTCTAATGGAGTGGAGTATATCATATCATGTAGCAACTTGTCTGTACACTCATTAGGCTTGTATTGGGAAAATGCAAGTGCTATGATTTGCTATTTTGTTTATCGTCTCATTTCCAATTAACAAGTGACTCATCATGGACACATACTACTACATTTGTTATTTGTTGGTTTGAAACAAAACGTGTTCGTCAGTCAAATGCAACTCAAGTTATGGACAGATTTGTGTGCCCAACGTTCTTATTTGTATTGGCTACCTCAAATTTGTATAATTCCTTAATCTATGTACACATTTTAGTCTCACAGCATAATTTATTTCCTGATCGATTTGTCATGGTGAGTAGCTCGTGAATTGTTCATTTTACGCCCAAGATTACAAGACCACATGGCTAAACGTACATCTGTTGTCTCCAGTACTGCTCTTTCAAATGGCACTGCCAATAGCGTACAACTTCAACTCTTCAATCTCGCCTCTATTTCTGTTTTAGCACAATCGTTGGACGTTTTTTAAGCCGATTTCAGAAAGAATGTAACCCTGCTCAAAGGAATTGGACAGTGGTTTAATATTTTCTTGAAATGGTTGATGAAAAGACATGGCTAGGAATAATGAGGAACTGTAATGGTACTACAGTATACTCTAGGAGGTTTCTAGAGATGGACCAATATATAATTGTGTAAATTAGTTTTCGTCTTCCCTCACTGCAACAGGAGTCCTCACTCACTGCACCCTTACAATGTGGAGTTGATGATGTGCCTAGTTTGGAGGCTTTGGCTGTATTGTACAGAATACTGTCTCATCTTGATTTTGCTGTTATGACGTTTGTGACAACAGCGATTTTCCCCCATAGTGCACCACTACTGTACCTGGGGAATGCAAAGCGCCACCATTTTAGGTTGTTTCACCTTATTGAGAGAGTTCATTGTTTGCACTGTCTATAGCTTTACTGCCCTATAAACACAAGCCATTTGATTTGAGCAATTAAAGTGTCATCATAATTGGAGTGAAGAATTACCATAGCTGCACAATTGGCCCAACTTTAAATCGGACCTCCCTCTATTTGGCTGGCATCAAACTCAATTTTGAATATATTATCCACAGAAAGTGTTCAGATTGTAATAGTGGGAGGGATTGTATTGCAGCTTTATCTATGCACAGTTTGACTTACTGGAACTGGTGGGTCCAAACAATGACTGGTTTGTACTATGTGTTTGTAGTGCTATTTCTAATGGTACTGTCCAACACAATGTGTTGACCTCTTTTTAAATGTGTTTTTTTTTTCGGGGGGGGGGATTGAACTGCTGTGTGCTTCATTCATATCATTCAACTCTTTAGAAATGTATTTGTTACTGAGAATAATGTGAAGGGATTTCTGAAATGAACCAGTTTTATTTGGTTACTTTTACTGGAACATAGTACAGAATATGACAACTTACCTTTTTCAATTAATCTGCTGATAAAGGACCTGAATCCTAATTGGAGATCCAAGCATTACACAGATTGGACGCACAACTCTCATTGATATCAATGTAGGATTTTTGTTGAAGTCTGAGTTTCCTGGTTCCCATGTTAGGATTACAGCCATAGTCATGAGCCTTAATGATTTGAATACTACTGCAAACAGAATGTATAATTCTGTTAATACCATACATGTTTTGTTAAGTTTGACTACAACTTCAATAAATCCTACAAATCTGTGATCATGTAAGGTAACATGGAAAAATGCTATATAAACAATGTCGTTTGACTGAATTGTATAATTATTTATTTCTATTTACATGTTTGTCTCTCACCAAATTATCTAAATATCAATTTCTGAAGCAATGTAATACAGAACAAAAAAACGAATGGGTGGTGAAATCTCCAGCATGTGGCAGTATTGCTACATATATTCTATAAGATTTCAGCATATGCATAGTAAGTAACCTGAATTTACAGTGCCTGATTGAAAGAGAACTGTAGTCCATGGATCAACAACATCCCAGTTACTCACTCTACAAAATGTGCCTTTATGCCAAGTGGCTAGAAGGAAGCTATTATATATTACTGTTTGTTAACCAGCATACTGTACATGTCAGACAAAATACTGTACCCCAGTAAATCTCGTAGCTGGATGGAATTTTGAGCGCCATCTTCCAGCCAGAACAATATAAAGTAAAATGGTGTATGTGTGTTTTACCCAGTGTGTTAAGAGAACACCTTGCCTTGGACATCATTTTGTTTCATAACCTCCACCATGGAAATGTGAAGGTGAGGAAAATCAAGACAAACGGCAGACTAGAGACAATCAAAGCCCTGCACCTGAACTTTAGTCTCCCTCAAAAGATTGTGGGAGCAGCTCAGACAATAAGAGCTGGCTTTACTGAATTACATTGAAAGTTACATTTTCCTTGGATAAAGTACTGTACTGTTACAGTAAATGTTTTACCTTATTGAACTGTTAATGATTATTACTTTGAGAGATTGTGCTTTATTTGAAATGCCACCTAAAAAAGCAATACAGTTTCTAATAGAACATGTTCTTTCTGGCCAACAGCAGGTGTTACTCTTATTGTAAAGTCACGTATTGTGTGCATACAGCAACAGCAGTATTTTTTTTTACTATTTATATTTTGTAGTGACCCTAAAAACTGCTGAATATTGCAAAAAAATGGCATACACCTTTTTGTTACACTGTTTGGAGCCTTTTTTTAAATCAATACAAGCACAAGCAAAAATGGAAGACTATTATTCCTGAAATGTTATAGGTGACTTAATATTTCCTTCTCCAAGCGTAAGAGTAGCCTTTGCGTACACAATGGTCTTCCACTCAATGTGAACATGGACCTCCACAGTGATCCTAACCATCAACCCTGTGCCACCCTGTAACAGCTCCCTTCAGCCCCTCCTTGATCACTCTCACTTATTTTCTCTCATTTTCTAAACGATATGCTCTGACAGCGCTGTGTTATGGAAGATTGAGGCCGGGTGTGAACACAGCCCAAAATTACAGTGCCGTCAAAGTATTCATACCCCTTGCCTTATTCCCTGTTTTGTTGAATTCAAAATGGATAAAATAAATAATAAAATCACCCATCTACACACAATACCCCATAACGACAAAGTGAAAACATGTTTTTAGACATTTTGGCGACTTTATTGAAAATGAAATACAGAAATATCTAATTTACATACAGTACCAGTCAAAAGTTTGGACACACCTACTCATTCAAGGGTTTTTATTGATTTAAAAAAAAAAAATCTACAATAGTGAAAACTATAAAATAACACATATGGAAACCATGTAGTAACCAAATAAAGTGTTAAACAAATCAAAATATACTTTAGATTTTAGGTTCTTCAACGTAGTCTTCTTCATCCTTTGCTTTGATGACAGCTTTGCACACTCTTGGCATTCTCTCAATCAGCTTCACCTGGAATGCTTTTCCAACAGTCTTGAAGGAGTTCCCACATATGCTGAGCACTTGTTGGCTGCTTTTCCTTCACTCTGTGGTCCAACTCATCCCAAACCATCTAAATTGGGTTGAGGTCGGGTGATTGTGGTGGCCAGGTCATCTGATGCAGCACTCCATCACTCTCCTTGGTCAAATAGCCCTTACACAGCCTGGAGGTGTGTTTTGGGTCATTGTCCTGTTGAAAAACAAATTATAGTCCCACTAAACCCAAAACAGATGGGATGGTGTATTGCTGCATAATAATGTGGTAGCCATGCTGGTTAAGTGTGCCTTAAATTCTAAATAGTGTCACCAGCAAAGCACACCCACACCATCACAACCCCTCCTCCATGCTTCACGGTGGGAACCACTCATGCAGAGATCATCCGTTCACCTACTCTGCGTCTCACAAAGACACGGCGGTTTCTTGGCCCAAGCAAGTCTCTTATTGGTGTCCTTTAGTAGTCATTTCTTTGCAGCAATTTGACCATTAAGGCCTGATTCACGCAATCTCCTCTGAACAGTTGATGTTGAGGTGTCTGTTACTTGAACTCTGTGAAGCATTTATTTGGGCTGCAATCTGAGGTGCAGTTAACTTGAACTGTGGCGGTCCTCATGAGAGCCAGTTTCATCATAGCGCATAATGGTTTTTGCGACTGCACTTCTTGAAATGTTCCAGTTTGACTGACCTTCATGACTTAAAGTAATGATGGACTGTTGTTTCTCTTTGCTTATTTAAACTGTTCTTGCCATAATATGGACTTGGTCTTTTACCAAATAGAGCTATCTTCTGTATATCACCCCCTACCTTGTCACAATACAACTGATTGGCTCAAACGCATTAAGAAGGAAATCAATTCCACAAATTAACAGGCACACCTGTTAATTGAAATGCATTCCAGGTGACCTAGAGAATGCCAAGAGTGTGCAAAGCTGTCGTCAAAGCAAAGTGTGGCTACTTTGAAGAATCTCAAATATAAAATATATTTTGATTTGTTTAACACTATTTTGGTTAATACATGATTCCAGATGTGTTATTTCATAGTGTTGATGAACCCTGGAATGAGTAGGTGTGTCCAAACATTTGACTGGTACTGTAAGTATTCACACCCCTGAGTCAACACATGTTAGAATCACCGTTTGGCAGCGATTACAGCTGAGAGTTTTCTGGGTAAGTCTCTTAAAAGCCTGGATTGTACAATATTTGCACATTATTCTTTTTACAATTCTTCAAGCTCTGTCAAGTTGGTTGTTGATCATTGCTAGACAGCCATTTTCAAGTCCTGCCATAAATTGTCAAGCCGATTTAAGTCAAAATTATAACTAGGGCACTCAGGAACATTCAATGCCGTCTTGGTAAGCAACTCCAGTGTATATTTCGCCTTGTGTTTTAGGTTATTGTCCTGCTGAAAGGTGAATTTATATCCCTGTGTCTGTGGGAAATTGACTGAACCAGGTTTTCTTCTAGGATTTTTCCTGTGTTTTTCTCCATTCCGTGTATTTTGTATCCTGAAGAACTCCCCAGTTCTTAACGATTAAAGCATATACATAACTTGATGCAGCCACCACTATGCTTGAAAATATGAAGAGTGGTACTCAGTGATGTGTTGTGTTGAATTTGCACCAAACAGAACACTTTGTATTCAGGACATAAAGTTAATTGCAAACAGGATGCATGTTTTGGAATATTTTTATTCTGGACAGGCTTCCTTCTTTTCACTCTGTCATTTAGTTAGATAGATAGATAGATAGATACTTTATTGATCCCCGAGGGGGAAATTTCTTTGTCAAGCAGCTACAACAACAAAACACAGGGCAGGTGCAAAATGCCACAACGAAAGTACACAAAAGACAGATACACGGTACATGATACATAGAGCGGCAGTATGAAAAAGTATAGAAATACAAGATATCTGGAGTGCAAAAAAAGCTGGTTGGCTGAATATGTACACTATACATAGGTGGATGTTGGATAGTTAACTATACTATACAGGTCGATGGCAGAGAAATACTTCAGTAGCTAAAAATGCATATGAAATGAGCGAGGGTATTAATAGTTTACTTAATAGACAGACTGGCTAAATGAACAGGTAAGTTAATATTTTGCATGGTTAAATTAGCTGTACAGGTAAATATAGAGTTATATTTACAGATAAGTGAATACTTGCATGGTTACATAAACTATACAGGTAAATGACAGGAAGAGATACTTAAATAGCTAAATGCGTGTATGATATAATTTGGGGTAATAATAGTAATTCCCTTAAAATACAGTCCTTAGTGCGCAGGGTTTAATTACAGACAATTGCACGTATTGCACATTCGATATACTAAAAGCAATGAGAAAAGGTGCAACTGACAGGATACTAATATGCATTCCTGAGTGAATGCCTACGTAAGTTAGGTCCAATAATTACTAGCAATATTGCACGTGATATGATATAACAACTGTACATGAGTATGTATATACAGACCTGCATGAATAAATAGGTCCTGAGTGAATGAGTGATGACGGACCAGAGTTACTCACGGATGGATGCATAATTGTTAAACTAGGTCCTAGCACCCCAACAGTTCCAGATCTATGTTGCCGACGGCACGGCACCCCGGTGTGGCATTATAGAGTCTAATAGCCGCCGGCAGGAAGGACCTCCTGTAGCGCTCTCTGGCACACCGTGGTGGGATCAGTCTGTGACTGAAGGTGCTCCTCTGCATCATAACCATGGCGTGCAGAGGGTGGGTGACGTTGTCCATGATGGCCAGAAGTTTGGCCAGGATCCGTCTCTCCGCCACCTCCTCTAGAGTTTCAAGGCTCATCCCCAGGACAGAGCTAGCCTTCCTGATCAGCTTATTTACCCGAGAAGCAGTAGTATTGTGGAATAACTACATGTTGATCCATCCTCAGTTTTCTCCTATCACAGCCATTCATCTCTGTAACTGTTTCAAAGTCACCATTGGCCTCATGGTGAAATCCCTGAGCGTTTTCCTTCCTCTCTGGCAACTGAGTTAGGAAGGATGCCTGTATCTTTGTAGTAGCTGGGTGTATTGATACACCATCCAATGTCTGCTTTTATTTTTTAAAGAGTTGAGGTAGTCTTTCAAAAATCATGTTAAACTTATTATATGACTTGTTAATACATTTTTGAAAATAATTTTTAATTAATGACATTAAAAACATAATTCCACTTTGACATTATAGGGTATTGTGTGTAGGCCAGTGACACAACATCTCAATTTAATCAATTTTAATTCAGGCTGTAACACAACAAAATGTGGAATAATTCAAGGGGTGTGAATACTTTCTGACGACACTGGATACATCAAACACTGTTGGCAGTCCCCTAGGCTCCTGAAGCAAAGGCCTTGCCTTCATACTCACACACCCCTCCCACCCCGTCACACCCGTCACACCCGTCACACCCAGTCACACCCAGTCACACCTGTCACACCCAGTCACATTTCGTCACATTCCGTCACATTCCGTCACACCCCTCACACCCAGTCACACCCGTTCACACCCGTTACACCCAGTCACACCCCGTTACCCCTGTCACACCCAGTCATGCCCCTCATACCCCGTCACACCCTTCACACCCCTCACACCCCGTCACACCAGTCACACCCCTCATACCCCGTCACACCCAGTCACACCCCTCACATGCAGTCACACCCGTGACACCCGTCACATCCCTCACACCCCGTCACACCCCTCACACCTGTCACTCCTGTCACACCCATCATACCCCCTCACACCACTCACATCCTGTCACACCGTCACACCCCTCACACCTGTCACACCCCATCACACTGCAGGAAGTTCTATGAAGTTACAGACACTGGGAAAGTTATAGCCCTGAAAGAAATAAGCAGAGAGCATTTGGGGGACATGATGTCTAAAGTAATGTGTAGAATGTCAGGGTCATCTTTCACATCACCATGCAAACCTGCTGATTAGAAGAATCTGTGTAGATTCTATTTTCAACCAGTAACTATCAGGAAATAACACTGACCACGTTTTTATCCACAGTTTTCATGCAAGTAATGTCATAGCGTATAAAAAAATCACGACAACTGTGATAGAAACAGGAAGTTATTTGATAAATGGCGGTGGAAACGCCTTTATGCGCAAATATTGATATTCTAACCATCATATCAAAGTAAATTTGGAGTCACACGATGATATGTTGTGTGGTCGTCCCACTTCGAGACTCGGGAAACCATGCAGTTTATTAGGCTACAGATAAAATATGTTATGATGAACTTCATAGGGGGTTTAAGTGCACAGGGATCTTGATGCTCCTTTCCAATGAATATTGAAGGTCTGATTCTGGTGATTTGATGATCAATGCTTGAATAAAAATGTTCTCTCTCTTATACATAATGATCTCATCAAAGTTTTTTTTTTGTGCACTACGTCATCAACCACTGATTTTTATCCACAACAAGTCAGTTTGGTGGAAATAACCACGGGTGGGAAAAATTCACATATTTTCTTAACGCAGAGTTTAGAATAGTCGAATTGGATGCAAACCTAGCTGCTGATCACATTTTTTCACACTTTTAAAGTGTTAGTTTCATCAGCTGTTGAACAATATGTTATAAAACACAGGAAAAACAGACTTTTGACTGTACTGGGCCTTTAAAAAGGCATTGTATATTCAAGTGATCTGTGATGTTGTAGGCTACTTCTCAATGTATTCATAAATTAAAAGGTTGTCCACCATCTGGAACTGCGTGTGCAACAACACCTCCACAGGGAACATACTGTATCTATCTCAGCACATTTAGGTCTATGCATTTGGCTTGTTGTAAAATCAGATATCCCAAGGAAAACCTATTTGTGGAGATGGCAAACCTGGCCTTCTGGAATGAGATTGGCCTTCTGGAATGAGATATGATGTAACATAACAGAAAGGGACACCCAATATCAGCCATTGGACAAACACACAAGAGGGAAAGCACTGTGGGATATGAAGGGTGAATTTGATAAATGGCGAAGGACTAGCATTGGGAATTGACTGACGTCTTTAGAAATAAAATTACCCCTCGGTGCGCCGTTCCAGCCACTGCACAAGCCACCTGTTCAATATTTATGCCTGCACACAGATGCACGCCTCTGCTAAGGGTCTTCTCCTCCCCCACCCCATCTCCAATGCCAAGATGAGCTCCACCACACTCCTGTTCACGTCACCTTTCTCTAACATCTAAAACCCCACCGCTTTCACCTGGTTTGCCGTGTTATCCCGTATGGGAGCGGTTTGTTCACCACCAACAGTACGAGCTACAGTTTAATTCCCTGTTACAGCTCTCACTCTCTCCTGTTAAATTGGTGACAGCGGTAGGATTTGTCTCATATCTCTCAGGGGCTTTGGGGAAGTGTTCACAGGTGAAACTCTGTGAACAAGGATGCTTCTCGAAAGAGTAAGGAAGCTGTGTGCAAGCCTTCTGTTTCTCTTTCCTACAGTCAACTATGTTCATTTGACTAGTTGAGCATGCTTAAATAATGACAATATATCATTTTTTCTTTCACAGTTTTGAGGATATAATGTAACCAAACCAAACAAAGACAACCACATTTCCTCAAATCCTTTGGCTATATAGCCTATCAATTAATGCAACATTTCATGGACTATAAATGGAATTGTGCTTCTTATAGCGTTGAAGCATAAAGGATGAAGCAGGAAGCTGAGGCATGGTCAGAAGAACACTGGACGTCTGTTCTGTTAATATCAGACAGCCGCAGTGTTACACAATAATGAATAGACAGTGGTGGTGGGAGGGAGGCGGCAGGCTATTTCAACTCTCTGGTCCCTCAAGAGGCCATCAAGGGTCCTTTTATTCTCAAGCAACTCATGACAACGAAGACAACACAGAAAGAAGGTCTCTCTTCTTATTTGCTGGGGTTGGTTAAGGATGATGTCATTTGCACATAATGTAATAACAGTGAATTTTAAGGAAAGGCATGGTTTTGTATCAATATCTAAAGATAATATCCACTGAGAGGAATAGCTTGTGGCTTGTGACAGTTTTAATACAGTTAATTAAATCCTTAAGAGTCACCTGTGCGTCAATCTAAGTAACATAGTAAAAACGTCAGACAACGAGACATCCTGAAAATCGGTCTTCTCACAAAAACGTCTGTAGCATCTGAACGGTTTGAAAAGATAAGACTCTCCCGAACATGATGGGGTTTTCCGTTTTGCTCTAGGACCCCCCACAAGTGTCACGGGACTCCTCTGAAGGTAGCCCATACAAAGGAATGGAAGTGTGGAGGTAGTTTTGTGCCAAAAAAAACTAGTGGTTTGATATGTGTCCAAAAGCTGAGCTCTTAGGTATAGGACAGACACTTCAAAACCTTATACCTTATGGTTTATGTTTTACTGTCTTTCTTGCAATTTATGACCGTGTTATTCATTGCTTTTCTATGGGCTATAGTAGTGAAGGCCAAATTCAATATTTTATCAAATATTTATTTTATACCTAAAGGGGTCCTAAAATTCTAAATCATATAGCTAAATGATCCATGGTATGACCATCTTAAAAAACTCCACATGTAAAACAACAGCTTAGATTTTTAGAGGCTTTAACACATCCGATGCATAATAATAATTCTGAGTGAAGCATGAGTGCTTCCCCGCGATTGATTGAATTGTTCCAGTTTGCTGACGACACGATAGTGGTAGGACTTATCACCAACGACAATAAGCAAGTCTATAGGAAGGAGGTCAGAGACCTGGCATTTGTATTTGTATTTATTAGGGATCTCCATTAGCTGTTGCCAAGGCAGCAGCTACTCTTCCTGGGGCCCAACGCATTGAGACACTTGCATTACATATAAAACAAAATATTAAACAGTACATCATATAACATTATTACACCACTACATATCTACAATACAAAATGTATAATACCACCATGCAACACTATTACAATGTACGTGCTAGCGCTTGTGTGTGTATGCGTGTGTCTCTTCACAGTCCCCGTTGTTCCATAAGCTGTATGTTTACCTGTTTTTTTTAAACTGATAGTAACATGGTCCACACACACCAACACAGTCGTAAAGAGGGCCCATACAACGCCTTTTCCCCATCAGGAGGCTGAAAAGATTTGGTATGGGCCCTTAGATCCTCAAAAAGTTCTACAGCTGCACCATTGAGAGCATCTTGACTGGCTGCATCAACGCTTGGTACGGCAATTGCAAGGCACCCGACCGTAAGGCACGGGTAGTGCGTACGGCCCAGTATATCACTGGGGCAGAGCTCCCTGCCATCCGGGGCCTCTATACCAGGCTGTGTCAGAGGAACTCCCCCAAAATTGTCAAAGACTCCAGCCACCCAAGCCATAGACTTTTCTCTCTACTACCGCATGGCAAGCAGTACCAGTGCACCAAGTCTGGAACCAATAGGACCCTGAACTGTAAGAATACAACCCCGAGGCAGATGTTTGGTCCCACTTGCAGAGCTTGCAAATGTAGTTTTTAATAATAATCCAGGATCAGGCAAAAGGAGTTGTCAGATGTACAGGCAGAGGTCGATAACAGGTAGTCCAATGAAAAACAGCAACAGTACAGAAGGAGCAGGCTAACGGGGTAATCCAAAAAACGAGAATAGGTTGGTGCACGGGCAGACTCAGGCTAAGGTACAGATAAGGGATAAGACGGACTCGAAAACTCAAGGCAAGAAAAAGGTCAAAAACTGGAATCACGATCAAATAGTTACGAAGGGCTTAGTAGGGTTGCAAATACAAACAATACCTCACACCGAAGGGAGAATGAAGCTGGGATAAATACTGATGGGGAAATGGTAAACAGCTGTTCAGAATTCTGGTGATTGGGAACGGAGAGGAGTGTTGCATTCATGTGGGTTGGGATCTTGGTGATTATGGGTTGTGTTTACTTGTTGGTGTTGCGGATGCATAGTATCGTTTGCAGATCTTACATGAACAGCTTCTACCCCCAAGCCATTAGACTGCTAAACAAGGATGCTAAATAGCTAATCAAATGGCTACACACTGCTGCTACTGTCTATTATCTATCCTGTTGCCTAGTCACTTTAACCCTACCTATATGTACAATAGCTACCTCAGTTACCTCATACCCCTGCACATCGACTCGGTACTGGTACTTCCTGTATATAGCCATGCTATTTTTACTCGCCATTGTTATTCGTTATTCACTGTGTATTTGTTCCTTCCATTTTAAAAAACAACATTTTTCTAATTTTTAACTCTTGAGTTGTTGATAAAGGAACTGTAAGTAAGCATTTCACTGTTAGTCTACACCTGTTGTTTACGAAGCATGTGACAAATACAATTTGATTTGAATTTGACTTCACCTTCATTTCTGAGTCCTGCATTGCATCATGCAACTGCAAAAACAAGATGACCGTCTCCTTTAATGGCTGTCTTTCATAATGGTGGAGGAGGACAATAGTGCTGGCTCCATAAAAAACATCCCTAAAGTGCCGTCCTTTAATCTTCAGGCAGGATTTGTAGAATGTGAAGTGTTCCTATTCCAGAAAGACACAGGGAAACTGGGCCTCTCTGCAAACCAAAGGTCTTAAGAGGGCTTTCTGCTTAATGGATTTGGAGGCAGAAACTTGTCTGCCACAGGATAAAGAGACCTCCCACATAATGATCCCCATTTTAGACCTTTGGTCTGACCAAGTGTGTAGGCATGGGAAATGAAAAATATGTTTCACTTAAAATAATACACTTGCACACTTTCTGTGCATTATAAGCATATTGATAATGATTTATAAGCTATGCATTATAATGAAAGATTGGTGTTTATAACTGCTCATAAACATCTAGTAAAACTATATCCATGAAGTCCTCTGGCCAGGTTGTATAATGCATTTTATAAACTGAGTGGTTCGAACCCTGAATGCTGATTGGCTGACAGCCGTGGTATATCAGACCGTATACCATGGGTATGACAAAACATATTTTTACTGCTCTAGTTACGTTGGTAACCAGTATATAATGGCAATAAGGCACCTCTGGGGTTTGTGGTATATGGCCAATATACCACGGCTAAGGGCTGTTTCCAGGCACTCTGCGATGTGTCGTGCCTAAGAACAGCCCTTGGCCGTGGTATATTGGCCATGGTATATGGCCAATATACCACGGCCAAGGGCTGTTCTTAGGCACTCGTGCCTTATTGCCTAAATGAAGCACAATTATATACTGCCCTATGAGTAGAAGAAATTAAGATTTTTTTGGTGTGGTCTTTATTTCTTCCAATAGGTTAAGACTACCTTCTCAAGCTACGGTCATATGGTCAGGGGAAAACTCCTGGTCCAACATATTTTTGAAAGTGTAGTTACTTTCTATACCATAGGGGGCACTGTCATGTCAGACTTCTGCTGTCAATAAAAATCACATCTGGTTCCAAAACAGTACTAATGTCACCTTCAACAGTTATAGAAGACAGTCCCAAATATCTCACTCACTTCCTCGGTTTTTGGTATGCTGAATTGTAGAGAGAGGCGAGAGAGGCGAGAGAGGCGAGAGAGAGAGAGAGAGAGAGAGAGAGAGAGAGAGAGCATGGGGTGACAACAATAGGATAGCTTGAACTATTTTCCACATGAGAGGTCAATTAATTGAATTTAGAGACGGATGGGGGAGTTGACAAATATTGACAGTACAATACATTTCTATTTTTGACCTTTTACATGTTATCCAAATGCCAGCTCAGGACAATGTGGAGAAAATAAAGGCATTCAGTGGTAATTTTACAAATCCATTTTTAGCCAGAAGCAATTGCCTCTATCGCTGGCTAGTGTGGATCGAAGCACAATGTTTTATTAAAGGTTCAGTTGTCTTCATGATGGGTTATCATGGCCCAAGTCCAGTGTGGATTAAAATGTGTGTATTTATAGATCCCAGTGGCTCTGTTATTAGGCAAAAGGACCAAATTACTGCAATAATTATTATTTGCATGCACACACATACTTGCAGGCAAGAAAACACACACACGCACAAACACACATTTGCATGCACACACATACTTGCAGGCACAAACATACACACACAGCCTTATGAGGAAATGTATAGTTGAAAGACCACTTACCAGTTGCAGACAGAACTAGGCTTAATTTTCTGTCCTTGTGTGTGTAAAAAGAAATAAGTAATTATCTTATTTCAATGAGGGTGTAATTCTTGAGGACTGCCACGGGTGCAATGGAAAAGGTTATGGAACTGCTGCTGCAGAGATTATTTCCCTAGAGTCTATTATTGCTGAAGCAACCATAGATATATGAATGCCTCGAAGCACAATAGGTTTCTCACTAGCTATGGCGGCCTCCTTGGTAGACGGAGCACAGACAAAATATTTGTCAACTCAAATGGTGTAGCTCTTTTGTTTCTGACAGGCATAGCTCCAATGGGGCCATCTGTGACAAAAAGTAAAATAAAAAATCCACAAACAGATGATTTATTTCTGTTGCCCTTGCAGCCGTGTGTGTTGAGTAAAAAAGAATACAGTTTCTGTTTGGTCCACTGGGAATTGTAGGAAGGATTTGGAGTATGATTGCTGTTTTTGGAACTCTTCAATGTGTCTCAGAGGCCTTGCAATTCACCAGAACCATATTATTGAGTGAAAACACAATATTTGACACTTGCTTAGTGAAAGCCTTTGTGATTATGTCACACCTCTGCCTTGAAGCATGGATAAAATTAGATAAATGTATTAATCCCATAATAAATCAGCTCATTTTGATGATTAAGGACCTACTGTATGTGGAGCTCATATCAACCCAGTAATCTGAATAAAAATCCAATATTAAAGGGCAGGAATGGGAGAATAGCTCTTGGGAGGGACTCAGAGCGGAGCAGGCAGCACTCAACGTCTCATTGAGAGTCCATTGAGACTTAAAGGAGTATTTCTTCCCCATTCAGCTTCATTGTTTTTTCCCTCCTACTGCGTCCCCCGGGAAACTGTCACTCAAATGCACATCTCACTGAATGGCCACATGAATCCTGTTTTGACAGGAGAGTGTCTTTCTTCTCTTCTCAAAAGTGGACTGCTCTAATGCCTGGAACCTCGTGATTAGTTTAGAGAGAGCCCCCTTATCTTATGTGGAGCTCAATGGACACTGTCCATCAAAATGGTGGTGGTCATCGTGGTCATACTCATAGAGAATACACTATAGGTCCCAAAGGAGGGGGTGGGGTCCAAAGAATGGAGACATCTCAATGCCATTGCTCAGAAATGTCAGTTAATGAGATGCGGGGTCATTTATGGTCCTATCATCAAGTTTATTGTATAAGTCTTGCCAACACTACACATTTATTAACCTGAAAGCCTAAAGTGAAAATTAAATGAAACATTTTCCCTAAAATAAATGAAATTATAAAACTGTTGATGTATGTGTTTGGCCAAAACTACAGTATGTTAACAACCTACATTGTGCTGATAATTGTCTATTAGGTAGTAGGCCATTAATGCTACAGGTATTAGTCCAATCAGAGGAAAATACCGGTGGGAAGTGGGCGGAAGCAGAAGTGTCGTTTTGAAGTTGAAAGCACGTTGAGTACAGTTAGCGAGAAAGATGAGTGGACACCAGTGAAGTCCAAGACTGGAACAAAAAGAGCCAAAATTGTTGAGTCTGATGAATCGTTGCTTGTTGGAGTACGTTGGATGAGGATGTTTATTTGGGAAACCCTTTTGAAGTCACAAGGATGGTGAAGAAGGCGTTGGCAAAAATGGATGCAGTAAAAGTAACCAGGAGGGGTATGGCGTTGATATTGTGTGTATCTAAAGAGCAATAAGAGTGTGCATTGTCGCTTGCAAAATTATCGATGCATGAAGTGGACACCTTTGATTTATGAAGCAGCGCACCGGTTAAAGGTGTTATCTCTGGTGTCCTGTTGGACATTGGTAATCAATATCAAAATTCCAGGAGTAGTTAATGCATGTCGCTTGACCCAAATGGAGAATGGGAAAAAGGAGACAAGTTTATCTGTATTATTGATGCTTGATGAGTATCTACCACCCTATGTAAAGTTGGGATAAATAAGATGCAATGCAAGAACTGTAAAAGGTTTGGCCATATGTCAAGTGTTTGCAGACAGAAGGAATATGTTATTGAGGAGTCTGTGAATGTAAAAGGTTGCAACTGTGGTAGGGGTCATATTTCCTAATGACCTGAGTGTCCTGTTAGGGTGAAAGAGGTTGAGGTGTCAAGAGTCAGGGCTGTGCAGCAACTCTATTATGTGGAGGGGGTGAAGAGAGTTGAAGGATGCACCTCAACCAGTTGCAAATGTTATATGTCAATCAAGGGATCTGGATACACTGGATATCTGGATTTTGTAGCATTTACAGTGCATTCGGAAAGTATTCAGATCCCTTGACTCTTTCCACATTTTGTTACATTACAACCTTATTCTAAAATGTTTTAAATAAATGTTTTTCCTTGTCAATCTACACACAATACCCCATAATGACAAAGTGAAAACAGGTTTTTAGAAATGTTTGCAAATGTATAAAAAACCTCAAACAGAAATACCCTATTTACATACTGTAAGTATTCAGACCCTTTGCTATGAGACTCAATATTGAGCTCAAGCGCATCCTGTTTCCATTGATCATCGCTGAGATGTTTCTACATCTTGATTGTCCACCTGTGGTAAATTCAATTGATTCGACATGATTTGGAAAGGCACACACCTGTCTATATAAGGTCCCAACCATCTCTGCAGCACTCCACCAATCAGGCCTTTATGGTAGAGAAGCCACCACTCTTCAGTAAAAGGCACATGACAGCCCTCTTGGAACGTCAGGTTTCCTCCAGACGTGATGCTTGGCATTCAGACCATGAGAAATAAGATTTGTTGGTCTGATGAAACCAAGATTGATCTCTTCGGCCTGAATGCCAAGCATCACGTCTGGAGGAAACCTGACACTGTCCCTACGGTGAAGCATGGTGGTGGCAGCATCATGCTGTGGGGATGTTTTTCAGCAGCAGGGAGACTAGTCAGAATCGAGCGAAAGATGAACGGAGCAAAGTACAGAGAGATCCTTGATGAAAACCTGCTCCAGAGCGCAATAGACCTCAGACTGGGGCGAAGGTTCACCTTTCAACAGGACAACAACCCTAAGCACACAGCCAAGACAATGCAGATGTGGCTTCTGAATGTTCTTGAGTGGCCCAGCCAGAGCCCGGACTTGAACCTGATCGAACATCTCTGGAGAGACCTGAAAATATCTGTGCAGCTGACAGAGCTTAAGAGGATCTGCAGAGAAGAACGGGAGAAACTCCCCAAATACAGGTGTTCCAAGCTTGTAGTGTCATACCCAAGAAGACTCTCTGTAATCACTGCCAAAGTTGCTTCAACAAAGTACTGAGTAAAGGGTCTTTATAAATGTGATGTGATATTTAAAAAATATATTTTTAATACATATGCAAAAATGTCTATAAAGCTGTTTTTATGTCGTCATTATGGGGTATCGTGTTTAGATTGATGAGGGAATATTTTTTCATAAATCCATTTTAGAATAAGGCTGTAACTTAACAAAATGTGAAAAATGTAATGGGGTATGAATACTTTCCGAATCCACTGTATTGCCACAGTTATTAATTGTACTGCACAAGTGTCCAAGAAGTCCAAGAAGCTGGACATAATTATAACTGAGCTGCAGGACAGAAAGGAAACTTCTTATGTACAATGACGGCCTACCTCAACCAACCTGGATGACGCTGGGCCAATTGTGGGACTGCAGTGATGCCTCTTGCACTGAGATGCAGTGCCTTAAACCACTGCGCCACTCGGGAGCCCATGAGGCAATTGGTGATTTTAAAACAGCTACATAGATCAATGGCTATGGTGGGAGAAAACTGAGGATGGATCAACAACGTGGTAGTTACTCCACATTAATGACCTGAATGACAGAGTGAGAAGAAGAATACGAATATTCCAAAACATGCATCTTGTATGCAACAAGGCACTAAAGTAATACTGTCAAAAAATATATAAGCACTGCAAAAGAATACACGTTTTGGTTTAAATGCAAAACCTACATTTTGGGGCAAATCACTGAGGAACTGCCTCCTTATTTTCAAGCATGGTTGTGGCTACATCATGTTATGGGTATGCTTGACATCGGCAAAGACTGGGGAGTTTTTCAGGATAAAAATAAACGTAATGGAGCTAAGCGCAGGTAAAATCCTAGAGAAAAACCTACTTCAGTCTGCTTTCCCCCAGACACTGGGAGATGAATTCACCTTTCAGCAGGACAATATTCTACAACACAAAGCCAAATCTACACTGGAGTTGCTTACCAATGTTCCTGAGTGGCCAAGTTACAGTTTGACTTAAATCTGCTTGAAAATCTATGGCAGGACTTGACAACTGCTGTCTAGCCATGATCCCTATAACACCTTGACAGAACTTGAAGAATTTTGAACAGAATAATGAGCAAAGGAGACAGGCAAGGAACAAAAATTGGTATTTTTCCTTTCTTCCTAAATTGATGTACTTTTACAATTGTTTAAATGTAACCTATATTTAACTAGGCAATAGGGTAAAGTATAACAGCCTGCAGTGTAAATGTATCATAGTCACATTTGTTTTTAGCTTCTAAGGCTGCGTTTACACAGGCAACCGAATTCAGACCTTTTGCCAATTATTTGTATATCTGATACCGATCTTATATTTTCCCTAATGTGTAAACAGCAAAAAACACTAATGGAATCTTATCTTTTGACTTAAGATTTATACCACCTCCATATGTGAATCTGACTCCTGATACAAACCCCATCCTCCGTATGCGACCTCTGTCTGGATGTTCTGATCAGTTTATTTTAGCTATATTTTGCACATGATTTTCCATTACCTTGACAACCACCCCAACAGTGACAGGAAATAAGCATTGCATCCATGTGCTACATCCGAGGCTACATCAGTGAGAATCCGCAAATCTTATATGGGTCACATGTAAAACTGAGTGTGCAGTCAGGTAAAAAGATTGGAATGTAGAAAAAAAATCTGATTTGGGTTCTTAGGATGGCTGTGTAAACACCGCCTAAGTGAGACAATGATTCAACCAGTTTTTGTGAAAGTGCCAAAATGAGGTGCTTTGGTGTTTTTTTCCTGTCAGGTCCAGATTTGACAGGTCTCAGATCAGATGTGCACTGCAGCAATTCACAGCATCATAGCTAATAGGGAGTGCATTACATGGCAGATATACAGTATCTTCGACAGCTCTTATAGACGGGTGGGTTGTCTAGCAACAAAACAGATGGGTGCGCAACTTTGGGGCAAGATACTGTACTGTCAACTCCAAACGATTATTGTCGCTAAAATACATCATTACAGTTGTTGGTTATCTAGCAAGCAATTTTAGCCATATTAGCATAGACTTGACATAAATCAAAATGTGTCAAAACAAGACATGGTATCAAGAAGAATTGTCACGAGTGGGTGCATACCTCGACCAAGACGCAGCGCAGGGATTATAGTTCGACATTTATTTTTAATATACTATGTATAATAAATATTACAAATGAACAAACTATACAACACAAAAACAAACACGATAGACACAACGTCACATTCCCCAAAACAAACATGAATGAACGGACGGACGTACCAAAATGTTGCACACTTACTGTCACCGTGACTGCGAAATAATCGACAACGACCCACAACCCAGTGTGAAAATAACAAACCTATGTAGGATCCCTAATTAGAGACAATGCGCAGCAGCTGCCTCTAATTAGGGATCCAACACAAACCCCACCAGATACAGAAAGAATAGACCTGTCAGACTCTGACCATGGTTACATAGAGAAGCAAATAGGCTTCTCTATGGACAGAGCCTGACAATAATATACACATGTCAGCTTCTTGTCATTGTTGCTATCTGACCATTCAGAATCCTAACAGCCCCTTCGATGCGTGTGTGATGTCTATTGTTGGGGAAATCACCTGACTCCAAAGCTTGCTGGGAAAAGCATCATATTCTATGGTTGAATATGTCACCTTCTTGACTTGTCAGTGCCTAATGAACATGGTAGATGTGCCAACGAGTGGCTGTCTAAACCTTCTCTGTTCTGTATTCTATGGTCTCTGGCAAATTCTAGAGCTGTCTGCTTTTCTCAGCGTTTTGCTTTTCCTTAGATTTCCTGTGATGTGGAATCCGAGGAAGGGAATATTTTCTCTCTCTCTCACGGTTGCAGAATTTCATCAAGGGAATGGATTTCCCCCCTTTTTGAAAGTCAAACGTAATCTGCCACAGCCAATTTAAAGCAGGGTGATTTGTTTCTCCCTAGTGTTCTGTCAGTACCACCAGGAGAATTAACAATGCTTTGTTTAGCTTGCCTCTTAGGCGCTCATTTGATATAGCCGGTCACACATTGAGCACCAGTACAAAATGAACGCTTTGGGAAATGCGTTTACAAACCATTAACCACACACTTCTAGAATTGGGGTCTAAGGAGCTATATAACATTAATTCTTTGTTTGGAATCGCATAACTCCAAACTATCTCTAAAGTATAATGAGTGTGTGGTAGTTTAGTATGTAGAATATGTGGGGTAGTATTAGTACGATGGAAAGACAAGGATTTCATACTGCGTCAACTGATCGACAGTTTACAGGAGTAAGTTAACTACAGGAATGTCACGAACGTGGTGAGTGTCAGACCAAGACGCAGCGCTGAATAAATGTGACATGATTATTTATTAAATCAATGTGCACAAAATAACAAAGAGATAACTGAACATAACAAAAGGTCAGCTACACAGCACTAAATCCTAAGAAACATCAATGATCCACACCGACAGGTGAAACACATGAACTTAAATATGGCCCCCAATTAGAGACAATGCAAAGCAGCTGCCTCTAATTGGGGACCAACACAAAACCCACATAGAACTAATAATACTAGATCTGTCAGGCTCTGACCATAGATAAATAGAGGAGCCAAAAACTTCCCTATGACCAGAGCCTGACAAGAAAAAGTATTACAGTAAACTGCTAACACAGTAAACTACTAACACAGTAAACTACTACAGTAAACTACTAAAATCGTTTATTACAGGAAAACTACTAACACAGTAAACTACTAACACAGTAAACTACTACAGTAAACTACTAAAATCGTTTATTACAGGAAAACTACTAACACAGTAAACTACTAACACAGTAAACTACTACAGTAAACTACTAAAATCGTTTATAACAGGAAAACTACTAACACAGTAAACTACTACTACAGTACACTACTACTACAGTAAACTACTACAGTAAACTACTAACACAGTAAACTACTACAATAAACTACTACAGTAAACTACTGACACAGTGAGCTACACCTCTTGACTGCCAATGCTCCACTGGGCAAAACGTTTAGAAAAGTACTGTGGGAATATAAGAAAATATTTTTTTTTTTTACCAAAAAAGTTCTGATAGCAGGGCATCTTTGCCTGACATAACACTAAATCCAGGGCTGTGAATCTAAGGAGGGGGTATGGATTATTGTCTAAAATAAGGCCATTGCCAAGCAAATGATGTAATGGGAACACCCTGTAGCCTCTAGGATTTCTACAAAGTGCCAAGTTATCCATTTTAACCGCCTAGAGCTATCAACTAAGTACATTTGAACAACCTCCTACTTGTTTTAACTTACTGTCATCATACATCTTATTTAGGACCCCTATGTGGCTTTTAGGGTACAATTATCTTTCAAAATGTTACTGGGATTCTGGAAGATATGTTTGTGTGTGGGTGTGGTGGGACTGAATAATACATACCTAATTGCATCCTCAAGAGTAATTCAAATGTTAAAATATACACTATATATACAAAAGTATGTGGACACCCAATTGTTGAGCTTCATTATTGTTAAAGCTGGACTAATTGTTGAGCTCTATTACTGGTAAAGCTGGACTAATTGTTGAGCTTCATTGCTGTTAAAGCTGGACTAATTGTTGACTGGCACTATTGTGGGGTAGGGAGGGGTGTTGAATGAAGAGAGAAATAGATAGGGCTGCCCACTCCCAGTGAGAGGTACCAGGATGTCTTAATTCAGGATAGTTTCGGCAGCTTAAAGTCTTTTATAATTGTAGCAGATCTTATTCGAATGGATCAACACAATATTCTACCTTACCATGCTAATACAGTATACTGCATGCGATCTGAAAAGTAATTTTGGTCTCTCCAGTAGCATTGAACTAAAAAGTGTTACAAACTATTACATTGAAATGGGTTTGATGAAAGCAAATGTTCAATTACGAAGTTTGAATCTCTCTATAAAAAGGCCATAGCATTGTGTGTGGAATGAATATGAACTAAAGAATCCTCCTGCACATAAGCATCCACCAGTCACATGCGCTACTAACTACTAACTGCATCTCATTTTGAATTCTCTGTGCATATTGAGCCCATTGCATTCTGCCATAATAGGAAGACTATAGGTCATGACCCCTCTTCTCATATCCTCCCTCCTGCTCTTCAATAACATACTGTAAGTTATAGCAATATTCATTAAGAAGCCAGGAAGATGCTTAAATTAGACAAGTATATACCTTTTGCTCTGTTATGTCTGAATGTATGACACATTGAGTCATACCAAAGTGTATTCTGAGGTGCCAAAAAAGCATCTTCATGCTTGTGTTTCAATAGAGAGAAAGCTCGCCCATCGCTGTTCCCCTGCATTAAATCTCCGAAATGGATAAAAACTGAAAAAATAAATGCCGTTAGTGGATGGATTAACATTTTTATTTAACTCATTTGATTGCGTCTGTGGTGCATACGGAAGATGACCTAATGGATTAAACGTTGCTTTATTTGTGATTAGTGTTTTTTTGGGGGGTTTGGCTATAACTTTCAAAGGGACAGGATAGGTTGGCACCAATAAACATAAACATCTGTGATAGCCATCTCACGATGCAATACACTGATTGATACCTTTTTATTTTGAGTTAATCACTTGTTTAATAGTGTACTGTACAGTCAAGAGGAGACGCACAACATTGAATCTGTTGTATTATGGTCTTTGTTCTACAAGCTTGAGAAGCATGTATAGCAATGGTCCATGGCATGCTTGTATTTACAGAATGTGTGTTCCACTGCTTGTGTTTAAAGCATTTGGGCATTTCCATGTAAAAGGACCCATTAGCACCAACATGTGAAGTTCATAGGAACATGTCACGTTGGGTGTCAAATGAAAGCTAAGAGTGTATCTATTTTAGAAAATAAGGCACATATAAATGTTTCAACCATTTTCCATCCCCAAAATTAGGAATAAACAAAGGCTTTTTATTTCTGGTCAAATACTAGCAGAAAAAGTCTTAAAAGGTATTAGAAATACATAAAAATGCTATAATATTGAAGTGAAATAATATACTTGTTTAGCATGCATTTTAAAAGCATGCATTTTAAGTGAAATATCGGAGTCTCTGTTACTGTGGAATAGCCCATATCAATGTGTCCCTATCAGCAGTAGCTGTCACCCTCCTTTAGAGATGCTGTGTCGACTAGACTTGGTATTCGATGGTAGTGTGGGGTCCTGAATTATTTAATACCAGATGGTGTCCTCTAACACTGGGATTAAGTTCTAAAGCAATTCCCATCACAAGAACCCATCCACCCGTCCGCCACACTGGATGGAATTGTAGCCAAAAGTGAAAAGCTGCTTCCCCACATTTGATGAGTAAGCTCTATTTCAAAGTGGAATTATGCGAGATGTCAATGAACAGAGCACTGATGGCCGTAGTCATGCCCACCTTTGATGTCAGCCCTAACAAACTCAGCAGCCTGTCTGAGGGGGAAATGAGACGCGTCTCAAAGCCATTAGTGCCCTTTAATAAGATCACATTGATTGCTGTGTTAGTGGCACATCATTTTGATACCACAGTGTTCTGGCCTTGTTATCTAGAATATATTTCAGTTTTTTTGTACCTCTACTTAATAAATATTCCAATAAAAGGCCTTATCGATTTTTCCCATAGCTACTACAAGCCTAACCAACTGGGTATCAGGCTTGTCCTAAAGACAGCAATAGCCTGAGCTAAAGCCATGGCTCTGGGAGAAAATATGAGTCTTCAGGCCTCAGGAAAGATGAGTGTTTGTCTCTTCCTCCCCCTCTCCCGACCCTCCCTCCCTCCCTCCCTCCCTTCACCTGTTGCATGTGTTCTGCCACCTCCCCCAGTAACAACACAGTCTGTCCTCAGACCATCAGGGTCAGCCCTCTTGATGGTACACTATGTAGAGAGAGGTAAGTGGTTCTATTTATACCTGCTGTGGGGCGATGGCAGATCCCACTGCGGCTGATTGAGCCCCAATACCAATAACCTCTGTCTATCCAACCCTTTCATGTTTCCACCTACCACTCACACTGAGTAATTGGTAATAGTGAAAGAGAGTAAGACTGGTAAGACAGTGGGTGCTCATGTCCGTGTCCGTGCGTGAGGCAAAGTGACTGACAGCCCTCTGCTGAGGTAACGATGGACATTGTTACTGTACTGTATGATGTCATGGCTTGTTGTGTTGGTTATGAAGGCTGCGTGTTTGACGGCCCACCCTGGAGTCATCATTTTATGTCCCCCTAAGCGAGAGTGCAGTCTGCAGATGAGGGTTGCCAACCTTCCCGGGTTGGCCTTGAGCGTTGTGGACTCATTGCAAGCCATTGTTCTTTTAGATTAAGCTAATGGTTCTGAGTTTAGCACATTGGGAATTGGGTTTTGAAAGGTACAAATTTGATTTCTAAAGGAGATTCCATTTCTATATGGACAGGATGTTTTTATATCAAACATCTAATTTTATATTCAGATCTATGAATGTGGGTGCTTTAAGTTTGAATGGGTATTTGTAGGGTATTTGAGGCAAGAAAACTCTGGTTAATGACTTTCAAGTCCCTAATTGAACAATCTTTGCCAAACCTATTCAATTACAGCCTCTCTTCTCATGCTCAGGGATGTCTTGCCAGGCTGAGAAGTTTTCAATTCAATTAGAATGCCTCTTACAAGTGTGTGTCATTCAATCTGCTGGAGTTCAGTGCTCATCTTTTCCCCTTTTTTCCCATGGAGGATGAGAACACAATAACTCCAGGTAGTTTTTTTTCTTACCGGGGGATGGCAGCTCAAATCTAGGGGAACAAAAAACACATCTATACTCGGCAGTGCTTTTGTCTCTCCTGACAGCGCCAGGGTACCAAAGGGGCCCTCCATAATGAATCGGATTAAATGGGAAAGTAAGAAAGCAAAGGCTCCCTCAAAGGAAAATGCTAATGCACATTGCACATACAGTTTGAACTTCAACCAGATCAAAGATGAATTGAAAACAGAGATTAGTGATCAAAATGCTTTGTTGGAGGTGCTTTTTGGAAAATGGCTGCGCTTGAGGGATTGTACTTAGTCAAGTGTTGTCTTAATATCAGCAACGTAAATAAGAATTTGTTCTTAACTGACTTGCCTAGTTAAATAAAAGTAAAAAATATATAATTCTAAGGCCATATTTGCTTCTAAATATTAGAAAGAAACTAATTCACATGCACTATGCAGACATTGTATAGTGTATTGCATGATTTCTAGACACAGACTAAAGTAATTCATTATAAACATTAGTTCATAGTAGGGACATCATTTAATCAGCACTCATGCTTATTCATAGGTTGCACCTCCGTCACTCAGTTGCGTCATGCCATTGATATGAACGTTCTCAAGCCACCCTCTACCGGCGGCGCCATAATGGCGCCCTAAATTGGTGATAAACCCAGTCATTCTGGATGTAGGCTAACTACTGTTCTGTCTAAATTACACTACAGTACCTGGAAAGACGATTACAGTGGGAAGAACAAGTATTTGATACACTGCTGATTTTGCAGGTTTTCCTACTTACAAAGCATGTAGAGGTCTGTAATTTTTATCATAGGTACACTTCAACTGTGAGAGATGGAATCTAAAACAAAAATCCAGAAAATCACATTGTATGATTTTTAAATAATTAATTTGCATTTTATTGCATGACATAAGTATTTGATCACCTACCAACCAGTAAGAATTCCGTCTTTCACAGACCTGTTAGTTTTTCTTTAAGAAGCCCTCCTGTTCTCCACTCATAACCTGTATTAACTGCACCTGTTTGAACTCGTTACCTGTATAAAAGACACTTGTCCACACACTCAATCAAACGGACTCCACACACTCAATCAAACAGCTGTGTAAGGACATCAGGGATAAAATTGTAGACCTGCACAAGGCTGGGATGGGCTACAGGACAATAGGCAAGCAGCTTGGTGAGAAGGCAACAACTTTTGGCGCAATTATTAGAAAATGGAAGAAGTTCAAGATGACGGTCAATCTCCCTTGGTCTGGGGCACCATGCAAGATCTCACCTCGTGGGGCATCAATGATCATGAGGAAGGTGAGGGATCAGCCCAGAACTACACGGCAGGACCTGGTCAATGACCTGAAGAGAGCTGGGACCACAGTCTCAAAGAAAACCATTAGTAACACACTGCGCCGTCATGGATTAAAATCCTGCAGAGCACGCAAGGTCCCCCTGCTCAAGCCAGCGCATGTCCAGGCCCGTCTGAAGTTTGCCAATGACCATCTGGATGATACAGAGGAGGAATGGGAGAAGGTCATGTGGTCTGATGAGACAAAAATAGAGCTTTTTGGTCTAAACTCCACTCGCCGTGTTTGGAGGAAGAAGAAGGATGAGTACAACCCCAAGAACACCATCCCAACCGTGAAGCATGGAGGTGGAAACATCATTCTTTGGGGATGATTTTCTGCAAAGGGGACAGGACGACTGCACCGTATTGAGGGGAGGATGGATGGGGCCATGTATCGCGAGATCTTGGCCAACAACCTCCTTCCCTCAGTAAGATCATTGAAGATGGGTCGTGGCTGGGTCTTCCAGCATGACAACGACCCGAAACACACAGCCAGGGCAACTAAGGAGTGGCTCCGTAAGAAGCATCTCAAGGTCCTGGAGTGGCCTAGCCAGTCTCCAGACCGGAACCCAATAGAAAATCTTTGGAGGGAGCTGAAAGTCCGTATTGCCCAGCGACAGCCACGAAACCTGAAGGATCTGGATGGAGGAGTGGGCCAAAATCCCTGCTGCAGTGTGTGCAAACCTGGTCAAGAACTACAGGAAACGTATGATCTCTGTAATTGCAAACAAAGGTTTCTCTACCAAATATTAAGTTCTGCTTTTCTGATGTATGAAATACTTATGTCATGCAATAAAATGCAAATTAATTACTTAAAAATCATACAATGTGATTTTCTGGATTTTTGTTTTAGATTCCGTCACTCACAGTTGAAGTGACGGATAAAAATTTTATGATAAAAATTACAGACTTCTACATGCTTTGTAAGTGGGAAAACCTGCAAAATCGGCAGTGTATCAAATACTTGTTCTCCCCACTTTACATTGCTAAAGTAGTCACATTTTTTGTAGGAACCATCTTTGCCAGCCTTATCATGTCGTCAAATGTACTTTAGACGGATGGCAATGTTGTCATTAGCTAGCAAATGTAGTCAAAATTGTCTAGCAATCCTAACGTTAGTTAGATCAAATCCGGTGGCCTCCCCTCAGCTAGCTAAAGTTATACTGCATTTAAAGTCAATCTACCAACATCAAAATGATGACAAAAGGTTCTCCTACTAGTTCTTTGCATCCTTTTGAATGTCATTGTATTTTTCCAAGCCACTGTAATGCACCTTTGATGAAATCTTCATCCACGCTCATTGACGATGCATTGATAGAATGCTCAGTGGAGCATCAGTCCAAAACAATCACTCAAAACAATATTGTGACGAAACATGCAATCCATTAATATTTTCAATTGATTTCCCTCGATATGACCCTACGCATGAGAGAATGCCTTTTATGACTACATTTTAATGTATAAATTAAATACATCATACAGCGCCACTGTTTTGATTTACATTTGATCAAGCTTTAGATTTCAGGGGGATAATGAGGAGATAGTGACAGCATTAACATTATTACAACACTTACTACCTCTGTTGTCTCTCTCTCTCTCTCTCTCTCTCTCTCTCTCTGTCTCTCTCTCTCTCTCTCTCTCTCTCTCTCTCTCTCTCTGTCACTGAGCTCTTTAGCTCTTCTTTCTGTAACACATATTATTTCCACTTATCCATATTATTTCCAGTTATCCATATTATTTCCACTTATCCATATTATTTCCAAGTATCCATATTATTTCCAGTTATCCATATTATTTCCATTTATCCTTATTATTTCCACTTATCCATGTTATTTCCAGTTATCCATGTCTCATTAAGGGGTCTACCTGACCTCACCTTGCCGTCTGAGGGATTGGATGTAACAGACTAAATTAAACAAGCTCAGATTCAAAGAATGCTAATGTAGACCATGTTATCTCAGAGATCAGATCCATTACCTCCCCCTATAAGAGGAGGGTATGCCCATTCCTGCATAGGTAGCCATGGCTGAAGTGATCTGACTGGCTGGAGGATCATATACAGTATGCTGTAGGAAGACATGGACAAATGGTGGCAATGCCCTTACTGCACAATCTGAAGCCATGTACCATAGCTTAAATTTAGAGTCTGACATTTTGTTTTGGTCCAATGAAAGAGATTCTAAAGAGATTTGTATTTATATTTATTGCTTCAGTAATGTGTTGTTGTTCACAGTCATCAGTATTGCCCAGAAGGCTGTCATGCAAGGCATATTTCAAGTACACCTCCTCATAACATACAAAAACATGTTTTTGTGCAACTTCCATAAAGGTAATACCAGAAATTGCAAATGTATAGCCCCCCCTCAACATTGTCAAATTATGCGTGGCTCGTGTTGTATTGCCCTCAGGCTTTACCACTTTCAAGGGCCCCAGGAGTACTGCCACTCTTCAGTGAATTTTAAAGGTCACAACAGTCTGGCTCTCAGCTGAGATAAAACATTAGCCTATGGCCTATTAAGAATATTGTTTTCCATCTATGCAGCCCCTCGCATGCCTTTAAAGCAGCTCACAGTGGGGCAAAAATAAACAACAAGCTGTTGTTGATGCCCTTGGAGCCTCTCAATATGCAGAGACTATAGATAATGTTATTCACTGATTCACCGCTCCATGATTTTCCTTTCCATTTCTTTTCAATGGATCGGCTATGCTTTACTTTAACAAAGACTACAGTTCCCAGAGGCCCACGCAATCTCTTTCTGAAATATGCCTTAGCTCATTGGGAGTGATTAGGAGTGCTTCATTATGACTACAAGAAATTGCAAGGCAACATGGGCATATTTTGCTGTGTTACATCCTTTGTTTTATTGTTCTAGTTGAAGAGCAATGCAATTCTGTCCACGTCTCAAAAAACGAATCAGAGGTAAACAATTTGACAATTTGTGTGCAAGATTGATGAATGAGGCCTTATGAATTGACAACTTATTAGCCTCATCCACCCAGTGTACGTGAGGACAGTGATCTGGGTAAAAATATGTTGATGAGTCTTGTTTAGCCAAAGGGAAGGCAAGTCCTGACTTGAATGTTCACTGTGAAATATGCTCGTTAAATAGCCAGTGCCGCAATTGGAATTAGTCTCTGATTCTTAACTGCAGTTATACCACATCATATTTAAATATTCATCATATGCATATTACACCCCGAAGAGCACCATTTCAAATTATAACCGCCCGTCCTTTAATTGCCAGAAAAATGCCACACAAGCTGGGGGATCTAAATGATGTTCCTCTTTTATAATTAATGAGGCAGAGAGCAGTTTGACATTTACATTGTGCGTGGATGTAAATTAGTCTCGGATACGAGTTTTCAAATAGAAGCACAGCCATTGTTATCCGTTTGGATTTGAGGTAAAGCGGCCTGGGTTAGAAAAGCATGGATGATGTTTGTTAGGATTCTGTGCCAATCACGATTCGGGGTTTAATCCCTCCATGGTTTTGTTAGAGCTACCTTCCCAATGACTCCAACCCTTTTTAGAGAGAAAGCGAAAGGGACTGAAAGGAGAGGAAGAGTCCAAATGTCAAAACAGTCTTCAAACCATACTATAGGTATAGTCTGAGTTCACAGATCAATTCATGTTTGTCCCAACGTACACTGCCTCTCTCTGAAAGCAGACAATCAGAACTTCTTAGGAATGTCAACAAGGTACTGTAGCTAGCTGTTTCTACAGTGGTTATCATTATGTTTGTACATTAAGATGTTAGGTTGCTACATCTCCTAGCTTTTCACACATACACAGTGGAAAACACATCCAACATGCTTCGTATTCCAGTATGGGTACCATGTCCAAGTTTGAAAATAAATACTGCAAACATGCCGTGGCTAAAAATGGGGAGCTAATGCATACAGTCTCTGATGGGCTTTCCACATGTTACTATGTATGTTAGCAGCTAGCTGCCTGCCATTTGTATTCCATCAGTGTGCTAAGTGGTGGACCCAGACTCTTTCATAAACATCTGCCCTGGCAGTTAAGGTTAGGAGCAGGCTGAATTAAAGTCTCCCGGGCTCCTGACAAGATACATTGTAAAAAGCTCAGGCTTAAGGGTCAGAGGTCATAGAATCAGAGCCAGTGCCATTCCCCCAGGGAACCCCTCCTGTAAAGATATAAATCACCCGAAAGGCTGTGATCTCTCCAATTTATATCTGCCTTCTCCACGTTTTTTTCTCCACCCTAACCACAAGAGATAAGGACGAGAAATTCCCACCATAACCCACTGAACTTCACGCCAAAGTCTCCCTAATTGAGGAGGTGGTGAGGGGGCTATCGTGGACAGGGGGAGAGCTGGAGACCCTGTCATTGACAGAACACCCCCTACACCCCGCCTACGTCTCCAATCTTGGGCCACTGCAATTTAGGATTGATTTATTATCCAATTAATGTTTGGCTTGGGAGTTAGGCATTGCCTTGCATATTTTCATGTTCTACAATTTAGATGCAAATGTTGGCTAGTGTACCACCCAATCTCTCTCTCACCTCATAATTATACACTCCTCAATTAGAGAGGAGTGGCAATCAAATGTTTGAATATTTGAACAGACATGTCAAAAATATGATCTTATGCCCATGCATTTGGACATGTAGAACTTAAGTATCTCTGACAGGTGTCTGGAAGTGAGGTAGATGTCTTGCCAAGATAATGTGTTCCATATTATTTGCAAATATGTAAATAGGATCTCAAGATTTTGGAATCATGTTGCAGCCAGCATGAAGTGAAAGGCCTGTAGTACCTATTTTTTTAATTACATTTTTTTATACTGCTCCATCTATATCATATGTGTTATTCATTGCCATCTTCACAAAATCTCGCAATGCATGTGTACTAGCCATGACTGAAAATAGCTGACTTACATTGTCAGCCTCAATGATATGTAAAATGTTATGCCAAGGCTTAGAATGGCCACAACCAATAGGAAATTAGATCAAATGTATTCCCTGACATCAATATTCATGGTTGTAATGTGAAGTTACACAGACCATTAGCCCAGCGTGCTAGTTAATAATTACAAGGAAAGTAAAGGGTATATCTATCTGTCCCAACCCTCTAACCGCTAGGCTATCTGCTGCCCCCTAATTAGTGTAGGATGGGATGTGATCTTCTCTTGGGCCTGGGTTGTTGAAATAAATGCATGTCAACATAACAGCGGTGGGTCAAGTCAGCCATTACAAAAGAGGATTTAAAACCCATTGTGTTTCTCCTTGCTTGATCTATGTGAGGGTGTTTAAATCAATAGCTAAGTGCATTGTAAGAGCAGATTTGTGCACACATGGATTTTATGTTTATTTTGATTACTACAACTGTAACGAAATTATGTCTGTTAGTATTACAACTACTACTACCACCGTACTACTACTACTGCTACTAGTACTACTACTGCTACTACTAGGCCTACTACTACACTACTACTGTCACGCTTGTGTGTGTGGAAAGACCAAGGCGCAGCGCAGGGATAATAGTTCGACATCCTTTATTTATTTATATACTATGTATAATAATAATTAAATGAACGAACTACAACAATCAGACAAACACGAAAGACAAAACGTCACGTTCCCAGAAACAAACACGAAATGAAACGGACGTAGAAAAGGCACACTTACTTTCACCGTGACTGCGATAATATACGACAACATCAACAACGACCCACACCAGAGTGAAGGACAGACTCAACATATATGGGATCCCTAATTAGAGACAATGCGGTGCAGCTGCCTCTAATTAGGGATCCAACCCAAAACCCCACACAGAAACAGAAAAGAACGACACTGTCAGACTCTGACCATACTACATAGAGAAGCCTATGCTTCTCTATGGCCAGAGCCTGACAACTACTGTTGTTACTACTGTTACTACTACAGTGCTGCTGCTACTACTAATACTACTACTACTACCACTACTACTACTACAACCACTAATATTACTGCTTCGGCCACTACTACTACTGCTACTGCTATTACTAGGCCTAATACTACACTACTACAACTACTGCTGTACAACCACTACTGCTAATACTGCTGCTACTATTACAATGATGACTACTACTACTACTACTACTACTACTACTACTACTACTACTACTACTATTATGACTACTACTACGACGACCACTGCTACTAATCCTGATACTACAGTACGACCACTACTACTGCTACTATGACCACTAATATTACTACTACAACCACTACTACCACTACTAGAGCACCACCACTACCACCACTACTACTACTATTATTACTATTCCCAATGGGCACAAACTGGTTGAATCAACGTTGTTTCCACGTCATTTCGATAAAATTATAGAATAGATGTTGAATTGACATCTGTGCCCAGTGGGTTACTATTACCACTACTACTATTACTACTATGAATTATTCTACAACTACTACTCAACATAATACAAGTAACAATACAAATAAAAAGGTACATGCAGAGCTAAATTCCCAAAGAGAGCTTCCTTTTTGAGGACTCAGAAGGGTCCCAAATGTACAATATCGCTAAAAAGCTTGGATCCGTTCCCATTCTCTGGGAGCAATTAAAGCAAGTGCTCAAAGCCCTGATCCAACTTGAGGCATCGCTGGATTGGCAACTTCAAAGGCTGACCCAAAAGGCTACAGCGAGATGGGCCTCAAATACCACCAGGCCCTCCGCAAATACCGCCAGACCCTCCACTCTGACAGAAAAAAAGAGATTTGTTTCTCAGCATGAAGCAAAGGAAGGGAAACACCCTGTCTTATCAAAGGACACTGAAAAAAACACAGCCATGACTGTCCGCCTTGTATTAAATATTTATTTTCACTGCTGTTAAAAAGCGTGAAAAGTGCATGGATTTACAACAGACTTTACAGAGTTAACTCTGTGAGGAGAAAGGAAGAGTGGAAAATGAGACCACAGATGGGTTTATAATGTTCAGAGAGGAATATATCCACTTGGCTTCCACACAGACTGTGGTCTTGGTACAATGACAGTGCTGGTTACCATAGTGTGGTTTATTGATACGGTGTCCATATTTGGACACCCTCCTTCTCACATCAGCCCAGTCACACCTCACCCCTACAAGTCAAGGACCACCCCTTCGGCTCATGCCTTACCATTATCTGTCGTCTCAGCCCTTCATTTGTACCCCTGACTTAAAACTGTCCACTTATGTCATGAGTTGCTACCATACAATATGTCACATTTCTTGCAATTCACACAACAGTGGGACAAATTATGTTGGTGTTATAATTATATGGTGAAATGATTGTCTTTCCACTTCCGTATTATGGCCTCAACAGTGCTCACTGGAACATTCAGAAGCTTAGAAATGCGCCTATAACCAATGCCATCAGTATGTTTTGCAACAATTAGGTTGCAAATGTCTTGAGACAGCTCTTTGCTTTTAACCATCATGAGATGTGTCTTGTGTGACACCTTGGCAATGAGACCTTTTTGTAGGCCATCAGTTGGGACTGAACCAGCTGATATTAATTTGCACTGACAGGGGGCTGGATTGCTTTTTAATTACTGATAGTTTTCAGCTGTTGTCTTGGCTTTCCATGCCTTTTTGAACCTAAGGGGGTTCCCTGTGGGAATGGCACTGGCTCTGATTCTATGACCTCTGACCCTTAAGCCTGAGCTTTTTACAATGTATCTTGTCAGGAGCCCGGGAGACTTTAATTCAGCCTGCTCCTAACCTTAACTGCCTGGGCAGATGTTTATGAAAGAGTCCGGGTCCACCACTTAGCACACTGATGGAATGGTAAGACTGGTAAGTCGGGGTCAAATGTAGGCCATGGGAGCCTTGATGGGTCAGTGCACTTGAACAAAAGTTCCTCAGGAAGTGTGACAGTAATGATAACTTTGAGATTCTGACCAGATTATTACAGGAATTGTGAAGATATGTTCTGGCATGCATTGTCAGGCTCTGGCCATAGAGAAGCAATAGGCTTCTCTATGTAGCTATGGTCAGAGTCTGACAGTGTCGTTCTTTTCTGTTTCTTTGTGGGTTCTGGGTGGATCTCTAATTAGAGGCAGCTGCTACCCGTTGTCTCTAATTAGGGATCCAATATATGTTGAGTCTGTCCCTCACGCGGGTGTGGGTTGTTATCGATGTATGTCGCAGTCACGGTGTAAGTAAGTGTGCTTTTTGTTACGGTTAAAATATCGTGTTTTTTGTTTTAATGTAACGTGTGGTATTCGTGTTTTGGTTTCGTTTCGTTAGTTCGTCATTTGGATTTGTTTTTACAGAGTATAGTAGTGGTTTATCTATACATAGTAAAATAAAGATCATGTCGAACTATCCCTGCGCTGCGTCTTGGTCTCTTCAAACACCCGACCGTGACATGCATTGAAACGAATGGCTTTCTTTTGCAAAATAACTATGTATGAATTAGCTGACTTATTTTCAAATAAGTGTCAACATATAACACTATATTAAGGTGTGGGACGCATTATATTAAAAGGAACAATAGCGGGTGTATTTCTCTTCATTAGCTGGCATATTCTGTCTGTTCACAATTAGTCCGTGGGAACATGCTCTGCAGACTATCCACAGACTATCAGTAACATTTCAACTAGCTATCTATTAACCCTAAACTTAACCCTTATCTTAACCATTACCCTAACCCTTATTCTAAACCTACACCTAACCCTAACCGTAACCTTAGCAAGCAGTTTCTGTAGAGAATCTACATGGGACTATCTGTACTATCCAAATCAAGTGTGAACAGACACTTAACCAAACAATTAACTGCATGAGGTTTACTGATTTGAAAGCGCTTGAATATGTATGTCCATTTTTGGGTAGGCCATTTTTTTTTTCAACCATCTACACACAATACCCCATGATGACAAAATGAAAACATGTTTTTAGAAATGTTATTGAAAATGAAATGCAGAAATATTTCATTTACATTAGTATTCACACACCTGACTCAATACTTTGGCAGCGATTACTTCTGTAAGTCTCTCAGAGCTTTTCCACACCTGGATTGTACAACGTTTGACCATTTTATTATTTTCTAAATTCTTCAAGCTCTGTCAAATTGGGGGTTGAACATTGATAGACAATCATTTGTAGGTCTTGCCATAGATTTTCAAGTAGATTTAAGTCAACTGTAACTCAGCCACTCAGGAACATTCACTGTCTTCTTGGTAAGCAACTCCAGTTTAAATTTGGCCTTGTGTTTTAGGTTATTGTCCTGCTGAAATGTGAAGTCATCTCCCAGTGTCTAGTGGAAAGCAGGCTGAACCAGGTTTTCTATGATTTTGCCTGTGCTTATCTCCATTCCATTTCTTTTTTATCCTAGAAAAACTCCCCAGTCCTTAACGATTACAAGCATACACATAACATGATGCAGCCACCACTATACTTGAAAATATGGAGAGTGGTACTCAAAATTGTTGTATTGGATTTGCCCCAAACATAGCACTTTGTATTCAGGACCAAATATACAGTGGGGAGAACAAGTATTTGATACACTGCTGATTTTAGATAGATAGATAGATAGGTACTTTATTGATCCCCCAGCTTTATTGATCCCCCAGCATGTAGAAGTCTGTAATTTTTATCATAGGTACTCTTCAACTGTGAGTGACGGAATCTAAAACAAAAATCCAGAAAATCACATTGTATGATTTTTAAGTAATTAATTTGCATTTTATTGCATGACATAAGTATTTGATACATCAGAAAAGCAGAACTTAATATTTGGTAGAGAAACCTTTGTTTGCAATTACAGAGATCATACGTTTCCTGTAGTTCTTGACCAGGTTTGCACACACTGCAGCAGGGATTTTGGCCCACTCCTCCATCCAGATCCTTCAAGTTTCGGGGCTGTCGCTACGCAATACGGACTTTCAGCTCCCTCCAAAGATTTTCTATTGGGTTCCGGTCTGGAGACTGGCTAGGCCACTCCAGGACCTTGAGATGCTTCTTACGGAGCCACTCCTTAGTTGCCCTGGCTGTGTGTTTCGGGTCGTTGTCATGCTGGAAGACCCAGCCACGACCCATCTTCAATGATCTTACTGAGGGAAGGAGGTTGTTGGCCAAGATCTCGCGATACATGGCCCCATCCATCCTCCCCTCAATACGGTGCAGTCGTCCTGTCCCCTTTGCAGAAAATCATCCCCAAAGAATGATGTTTCCACCTCCATGCTTCACGGTTGGGATGGTGTTCTTGGGGTTGTACTCATCCTTCTTCTTCCTCCAAACACGGCGAGTGGAGTTTAGACCAAAAAGCTCTATTTTTGTCTCATCAGACCACATGACCTTCTCCCATTCCTCCTCTGTATCATCCAGATGGTCATTTTTCAAACTTCAGACGGGCCTGGACATGCGCTGGCTTGAGCAGGGGGACCATGCGTGCTCTGCAGGATTTTAATCCATGACGGCGCAGTGTGTTACTAATGGTTTTCTTTGAGACTGTGGTCCCAGCTCTCTTCAGGTCATTGACCAGGTCCTGCCGTGTAGTTCTGGGCTGATCCCTCACCTTCCTCATGATCATTGATGCCCCACGAGGTGAGATCTTGCATGGTGCCCCAGACCAAGGGAGATTGACCGTCATCTTGAACTTCTTCCATTTTCTAATAATTGCGCCAACAGTTGTTGCCTTCTCACCAAGCTGCTTGCCT
Source organism: Thymallus thymallus (assembly GCA_023634145.1). Classification (NCBI taxonomy): domain Eukaryota; kingdom Metazoa; phylum Chordata; class Actinopteri; order Salmoniformes; family Salmonidae; genus Thymallus; species Thymallus thymallus. Next base: position 18,634,553 of record CM042385.1, read on the forward strand.
ATTGTCCTGTAGCCCATCCCAGCCTTGTGCAGGTCTACACTTTTATCCCTGATGTCCTTACACAGCTCTCTGGTCTTGGCCATTGTGGAGAGGTTGGAGTCTGTTTGATTGAGTGTGTGGACAGGTGTCTTTTATACAGGTAACGAGTTCAAACAGGTGCAGTTAATACAGGTAATGAGTGGAGAACAGGAGGTCTTCTTAAAGAAAAACTAACAGGTCTGTGAGAGCCGGAATTCTTACTGGTTGGTAGGTGATCAAATACTTATGTCATGCAATAAAATGCAAATTAATTATTAAAAAATCATACAATGTGATTTTCTGCATTTTTGTTTTAGATTCCGTCTCTCACAGTTGAAGTGTACCTATGATAAAAATTACAGACCTCTACATGCTTTGTAAGTAGGAAAACCTGCAAAATCGGCAGTGTATCAAATACTTGTTCTCCCCACTGTATATTGCTAAGCCCAATTATTTTGCAGTATTACTTTAGTGCCTTGTTGCAAACAGGATGCAGTGTTTTGTTATCTTTTTTTATGTACAAGCTTCCTTCTTTTCTCCTATCACAGCCATTAAACTGTAACTGTTTTAAAGTTACCCTTGGTCTCCTGGTGAAATCCCTGAGTTCTTTTATTTTTACCTATCTACCAATAGGTGCCCTTCTTTGCGAGGCATTGGAAAACCTCCCTAGTCTTTGTGGTTGAATCTGTGTTCGAAATTCACTGCTCGAATGAGGGACCTTACAGATTATTGTATGTGTAGGGTACAAAGATGAGGTAGTCATAAAAAAAAATGTATGTGAAACACTATTATTGCACACAGAGTCCATGCAACTTATTATGTGACTTGTTAAGCAAATTTTTTATTTTACTCTTGAACTTATTTAGGCTTTCCATAACAAAGGGGTTGATTACTTGACTGAATACTTTTCAGCTTTTTATTTGTAAATCATTTGTAAAAATGTCTTAAAACATCATTCCACTTTGACATGATGGGGTATTGTGTGTAGGCCAGGAACAAAATAACTATGTAATACTTTTTAAATTCAAGCTGTAACACAACAAAAAGTCAAGGGGTGTGAATACTTTCTGTTGCCACTGTACATACTTCGACCAACATACACACAGCCACACCCATACAGATAATACCCACAGCACACAGGAGTTACTGTGTTCAAAGGTCAATAGTTACTGTATTCAAAGGCTGCACCTAGGAGGAGTCACATGCCATTGAAGAGGTTCCCTAACAAAATCTCTTCTTAAGTCTCTCTAGTTTCTATAACAACATCTAAGATATTTTAGTAATCTGATGTGATATTCTGGGTGTAATATTCAGGCTACAAGGTAAGAACCCAACTAATGATGATGTATAATGAAATGTATGATATATAATGAAATGTATGTGATTCTTGTAAAGGTAAAGGTGAACAACCTTATGCTGGGGTTAGAAAGTTGTACTAAGCTCATGAGACATAAGTTATTTAATTCAAATGACCAACTAAAAGCAGTAAATATTGCAGATCAGTTTCACTGGACTGTGTAAAGTTGAAGTATTGGAATGAGCTGCCACAGGTACAATCAATCAGTCATTCATGTTTAATACAATATGACCTGTGTTTATTGATCCAATATTGATACCGACGGCATTTGCAACACTCATTGACCTTAGATCAGAGATACACAGGAAAAGCAGAAAATATCAGAACGATAAATACAGTAGGAAAATGTATGTATTGTATTAGGCACATCATAATCTGAAACACAACAAAACAAACTGCAAATGCATCTGTCAAGTTTGTAGACAAGCTTCATGTAATCATTGCATGCTATAAATATAGGACCAAATACTAAACGTTTGACTACTTTAATACACTTTAAGGGAATTTGTTGAAATACTTGACACCTTCAAATGGAGGAACTAGATATATAAAGTATAAAACAGATTTTTAAATTAACATTTTTAAAATGTAACCTTTATTTAACTAGGCAAGTCAGTTAAGAACAAATCCTTATTTACAATGACGGCCTACACCGGCCAAACTCGGACGTCGTTGGGCCAATTGTGCACCACCCTATGGGACTCCCAATCACGGTTGTGATACAGTCTGGATTTGAACCAGGTTGTCTGTAGTGACTCCTCTAGCACTTAGATGCAGTGTCTTAGACCACTTGGTAAAACAGATATGTATGAAAATACCCCCAAATAAACATTCTGTACTGTCGCCTCATATAAAACATTTGATCTCAAATTCAAATTGCTGGAGCATAGAGCCAAATTAAAAGTTTTACCGTCACTGTCCAAATAAATAAAGAGAGGTGTGTATCATTTTAGTGATGTAAGCATTGGCCAGCTCTTTATTGCTGGTTTTCTGTAATTGTTTTCCAATCAGTCACTTGAGCTACAACTGTTGTATTGCAGAATTGTTTCTAAATGCTGTATGTCTTTGTTTAGGTACAACAAGTCTCTTTGGGGTGGAAGAGGAGGGGGCCACAAACTTTAAGATTAGTCTCTCTGGGGGAATCGAGGAAGAATAGGGGGCCACTGCCTCAAAGATGAGTCTCTCTGGGGAACATGACACTGACACCAAAACTAAGAGGTGGGAGGAAAGGTTGAGAGAGAGATAGTGTGCGAGAGAAAGATGGAAAGATACTTCCTGTATGCCTGCTGCTTGCTTGTGAGTGTATCCATAACTTGACTCGTATGTTCTTATATCAGCTGGTATCAGTGAAATGACATCATTATTACTCAACAGAAATGATTTTGTTAGTGTGTGTGTGTGTGTGTGTGTGTGTGTGTGTGTGTGTGTGTGTGTGTGTGTGAGAGATACAGAATCATGGTGTTTTATTCCAACAGTGTGGACCATGGTGGCAAGTGCTGTTTGAAATCCGATCTTAAGAAATGTGAGTGTTGACTAGGGTTGCAAAGCTACCAGTAATATATTTGATATTATGGTAATTAACAGAAAAAGTATCGCAATCTATAGTAACTTTTGTCATTTATATTTGTTCATATATATTATACATTTTTTATATCTGTGTCCATGTTGTCCATGAGTTTCTAGTGGGTAGACCATAAGAGAAAATAGGCTAATTAATGAGAAAAGCATCTAATAAAAAATGATTCATTTTCAATGAACTCTTCCAACTATTTACTTTTTCATAATTGCCAAACATTTACAACAGAGACATATTGGCTTAGTAAAATAAATGTGTGTACAAAATATATAAAGGGTGCTGGAACTCTCATATTAAACACCAATGGTAAGTCAATTTATATTTAGGTTAATGTTTTACAGCTCTGTCATTCTATTTTATTTAATGATTTTTTTTCATGTTATTTCATTATTTTATAAATGTTACATGTGATAAAGCCACACAGAGGGCCAGAGACAATTCCAGAACACCTGATTGAACAAGTTGGTCTAGTCAGATTTAAACTCCTTCTATGGAACCAGACCACCAACAGCCCAATGATTATAATTAGAAAGATGTTGTCAACTCTGTAGCTGGGACTGTTGCTGACCTGCTTCTTGTAGCCAGATGTGGAATTAGGAACGGGAACAAACATTCCAACATTCTCTAATTCTAACATTCTCTAATGTTGATTTAAGTGATAGAATAAAGTTCTGAAAGCAATGATTGGGCTCCAGTTCCGACATCTGACAATCACTGATGAGTCCATATGTATCTGGAGAACAATGAACAGTGTTGGTTGGCTCTATTGATTATAATAGGATGTGTCATGTTGTCTTGGTCTCCCCCATCAGATGCCTCTGATCTGACACTGGACCCAAACACAGCATACAGAGAGCTCTCTCTGTCGGAGGAGAACAGGAAGGTGACAAAGCTGAGAGACAATCAGCCGTATGCTGATCACCCAGAGAGATTTGACTTCTGCAAACAGGTGCTGTGTAGAGAGGGTCTGACTGGGCGCTGTTACTGGGAGGTAGAGTGGAGTGGGGAAGGGGCTGATATAGCAGTGACATATAAAGGAATCAACAGGATAGGAGAGGGTGATGACTGTGATCTTGGTCATAATATCAAGTCCTGGAGTGTGCACTGCTCTGATGACGGTTACCATGCCTGGCACAATGACGAGAGCACTGCCATACCTGTCCCCTCCTCCTCCCACTCAAACAGAGTAGGAGTGTATCTGGACTGGTCGGCCGGCACTCTGTCCTTATACAGCGTCTCCTCTGACACACTGATCCACGTTCACACATTCCACTCCACATTCACTGAGCCCCTCTACCCAGGGTTTGGGATTTGGGCGACTGGCTCCTCAGTGACTCTGTGTCAGGCGGAATAGCCTCCTGTGTCCTGGAGGAACACCTGAGTCTTCAGGGAAGTCACATCTGTTCAAACACCTGTAAGCATGACAGAACACTTTCAGAAAAAAGGGTATGGTTAGGGTACAATATTGTTCCCTGGGGTACAAATATCAACATACACCATTATGTACTTATGTACACATAGTAATCTAGTATAATGGTACATTTTTTAATATAAAAGTACAATCATTGGAGGTGTGGCTTAGCGGGGGTGTTATTTTTGTCCACTTTTGAGTGGAAGTGTTGTACCAGTGGTCCATGGTTATATTCATTAAAGTTTAATTTTATCTGCTGCTAGATTTGAAGTCTTTATAAAGACGCACATACATATGTAAGAGCATGTGACAATGAAGAGCTGTAATTAATATTATAGTGACCTTAACCCAACATTGAGCCACCTTGTCAAGAGGTATGGACCTCTTGGCATGATGGGTATGTGTCAGCAGTGGGATGTCGGAGAGGAGTGTACATGTGAGAGACCTGGTATAGAAAATAGGTATATTTCATAATTATTTGGTGGGTACTTATACTGTATTTGTCCTATACACATGTGTGAATTGTTTTTTTTGCATATCCCAACTCCCCCATTATCAACAGCAACCCTGGAGCAATTATGGTTAAGTGCCTTGCTCAAGGGCACGTCAGCAGATTTGTCACCTTGTTGGTTTGGTGATTCACACTAGCAACTTTTCGGTTAGTGGCCCAAAGCACTTAAAAAGAACAAAAAGCTTTGTCACCGAGGTGGTACCTTAAAAAGGAACATTTGTACCATTTGGCTATTTTAAGGTACGAACTGCAAGGGTACAATTATGTACCTATAACTAATGGGTAATAACAGGGTATCACTGACAGTGCAGATACATGTTTTTAAATCAACTACCTTTTTTTTTATTCCTTGGTGTTTGTAAATATTGCCACCTGTAAAACGCTTATTTGTCAAAATGTCCACACAACAATCCTTTATCAGTTAACTTTACAAATGTAATTTAATCAGATGAAAGAAGATGTTTACATATGTATTTCTAAGAATATGGCTTTTCACTACCTACCTACCTACCTACCTACCTACCTACCTACCTACCTACCTACCTACCTACCTACCTACCTACCTACCTACCTACCTACCTACCTACCTACCTACCTACCTACCTACCTACCTACCTACCTACCTACCTACCTACCTACCTACCTACCTACCTACCTACCTACCTACCTACCTACCTACCTACCTACCTACCTACCTGCCTGCCTAAAAATGTTTGAGACTATGAAGTGACTTGTCAGTGAATGTGATTTTGATGATGCCTCTTGGCCAGGGCTCCACAAATCAATAGATGATTTTAATAAAACTCACAGGAACCAGGTATCCATCCAACATTTTTATACGAGTAAAGCATATGTTATATAAAAAATGTCACGGCAGGCCTGATGGAAACAGCAAATTTGTTGGTAAACTTTCCAAATGTCAACAAAACAAATTATGCTAGCCAGGGTTAGATCTTTTTGTGTCTGTAAAATTAATTATGCATGAAATGCAAATATTTGTATAATAACCATCGTATCGAAGTAAACTTATGTGATGATATGGTGTGTGGTCCTCCGACTGGGACTCGGGAAAGCATGCTGTTTATTAGGATACAAATAAAATAAGTCATGACGAACTTCACAGGGCGCGAAAGTGCACGGTGATGAGCTTGATGCTCTTTTCCAATAAATATCAAGGGTCTTATTCTGGTGACACGAAAATCGATGCTTGGCTGTTGTGTGTTTCATGACACTCGTTCTATAACACCTTGCTACGAACGTACCTTGCAACTGATTTTCAAAGTTTCATCACGTCATGCAAATACATGTTACCATGGAAACAAACTTGAATCCCCCGGTCTTCAGTCAGTTGAGCTGTCCTACAACACACTATTCTATAAATGTCTAGTTTTGTCTCGTCTCTCCTTATATCTGCTGTTATACTGCATCTATGCCAGAACTACAAATATCCATATGTGGATGGGTTTGTTAGTCTTACAAAGAGAAAAACATTTTCTGCTGTAAATGTCATGTTGTTGTGCTTATAAAGACAGTATGCCTACACTTACATTGCAAATAAAAATAAGTTGTGTGTATAGTACAACTTCAGCGGTCTAAACAGAACTAGAATGGCTTTCTATTTATATGGTCTACTTAAGCAATAAGGCTCGAGGAGGTATGGTATATGGCCAATATATCACGGCTAAGGGCTGTTCTTAGCCGTGACATATTGGCCATATATCACAAACCCCGGAGGAGCCTTATTGCTATTATAAACTGATTACCAACGTAATTAGAGCAGTTAAACTAAACGTTTTGATATACCATGGCTTTCAGCCAATCCGAATTCAGGGCTCAAACCACCCAGTTTATAATGTCCTCTTTGGATGAGGTTCTGTCTTCAAGTCTCCAGTGGGTGTTGAAGTCCCTTCCATCAATGTAAAGTATTACTGGTTATGGACAGGTGCGGGAGGAAGCTTTAAAACAGTCAGCATCCTACAGAGTAATATGAGAAGAGTGCAATTGCTGAACATATGTAGATATTGCTAAATGTATGTAGATAACAGTTTAATGTAGAACTAGATGTTAATTTTCCATGAAAAAAACATTTGTGACTTGCTTTGACTCTATTTCTGTGGTAGTGGAAGGAGTTAAAAACCTTATAAGTGAAGCGCTGAAATAAAATATCTGGTCTGATTACTTTGATAGACTCAACCTTATTACTTTGGACTGTGGGGCAGTTATATAGCATATTTCATCACAAATAACTACACTAAGATTACTACACTTTTACTCATAAGGAATTATAAAAGTTGTAGAAATATGATGATGCATCTAGTAGAAGATCTAGTGTTGAAAAAACGTTGTGGTAGTTGAAGTTTTAAAACTTTTTACTTGAGTGAAGTAGTGAAATATTGTCAAAGTTAGTTTTATTCTGTCTACTTTTTAAGCCTTTAAGTGCACAAGGTGGCCGCCGGCTTTATCACATATGGTGACAGCAGTGGGATTCAGTCGACTATAAAAGGCTACAGAGATGGTGTATGCGATGCTGTACGACCCAACACCGGCCAAACTCGGACGACGCTGGGCCAATTCTGCGCCGCCTTATGGGACTCCCAATCACAGCCGGTTGTGATACAGCCTGGATTCGAACCAGGGTGTCTGTAGTGACTCCTCTAGCACTGATGCAGTGCCTTAGACTCTAACTGCCCAACGCTACAAAGTAATAAGAAAGACTACTAAATCAATCAAAGTAATCAGACCAGATACTTTAATATATGTAAAGATGCAGTAAGTCATATCAGAAGCTAGCAGATGCATGGCTAAAGCCAGTGTGAGAAATGTTCTAACAAACGTTTGTTTTATGAAACAAAATAAATACTGCACTCTGACCCACAACTTCTTTGCCAGATTCAAGGAAAGTGAACTTCAAAAGTGACGGAGTTTAATTGAAATTTGCAGCTGTTGTTGGTAAATAATGAATCTCCTAGGCCGTCATTGTAAAAAAGAATTTGTTCTTAACTGACTTGCCTAGTTAAATAAAGGTTAAAAAAATTTAAGTAGTGTTGGGCAGTTAGATCACATATTTAATCAGTAATTACTATACTCAGACTACCACCATAGAATATGTAATTGTTCATAGTAGAGTACAGAAGACAAGAAATCAAATTAAAACATGTTAATCCTCTCTGGGCTGTAGAAGGATTAGTGGGAAGAGCGACCCACTGGCCGGAGAAGGGCACCCCTTCCATCGGAGCACCTCTGCCCCCAAGTACCCACAGTCAACAGAGCATAATATACATCTGAGTTTCATTATTTCTAATGCAAATTATAGATTTAATTTACCATTGAACAGACCATCATAATGTAATTGTGCTTTCAGATTCAAAACAACGTTAATGTCCTCAGAGAGGCAAGTTTTTTTGCAGCAGTCAAAAAACATACAAGTGAAATCCCTTATAGAAAAACAACAGCAAATGGCAAAGGATATTTACAAGCAGTAGGCAGGGTAAGTGCAATTAATCCAACATTTTGTTAAATTGCAGAATTGCATTTGGAATAAAAGAGGACTTGGCCCTGGAGTGGGTTGTTGGCCTTCTCGAGGGCTCTGTCCAGGTAGAGAGATGACAGTTCTTGCTGATGCTGCCCTAGGATTTTTCAGTAAATTCTGTCTATCTTGCCCAAACTATTTTTCTGTGCAATCTTGGCATTCCCAAACCAGCAGGTCAGGCAGTAGGACAGAACGCTCTCAATTAATGATTTACTGTATACAAGAGAACCATGATGGTTAGGTCAACATTGAAAAGTACAGTTTCCGTAGGAAATACAGTCCCTGTTGGCCTTTCTTAGAAATCACGTCAGTACACTGATCCCAGGATAGCTTGTTGTCAATGAATAGCCCAAGGTATTTGCACCCAAAAATCTCCACAGCAGCCCCTGTTAAATGTTAATTTACAAACACACGCAACCACTGTAGTTCAATCGAGTACAGACTTAACTAAATGACAACAGAGACAGAACGCGATTTTATTCTATAGTTTGGGGTAGGCTTCGTCTCCGGGGGGGCGGGGTAAACGTGATGACAGCTATGTGAATTATATTGTGTTTACTAGATTAATTAAAGTGACAAGCCATTCAGACCAGCCTTGCTGATTTAACTTTCGTAAACTACGTTGTAGACATTTTCGGTCGAATGAGAGTTGAATAGCCTATTCTGTTCCATCAGCATGTCTTTCTTCACTCCATACAAAGATTCTTTGAAATCAAAACATAGTCTTCTCCAATCCTACTTCCATGTTCTATTGCACACCAGCACCACCAACTGGATGGGTGGTTTACCTCTGTGCAAGGCAGCCTGCAGACCAGTACTAAAAGGTAAACAATAACTTCATGTAGACAAACAGCGGTAGGTTAGTTTAGTGGGTTGGAGTGAGCTGTGTGGCGTAATAAGTCTTATTGTTATAATTTGATAGTTCTGAAAAGTTCCAAGGCAGTTAATTCAACAGTGGCAAGTTTGCTAAATTAGTTAATGCGCATACTAAAACAGCTGTACCTCTCGATTGGTAGTACATAAGTACGTTCTGATTTCAAATTTAAATAGCAGAGAAGTAGACCAAGATGTCATGCCCTCTACGTTTTTGTAGAGTGCTGGGAAAGTGGTCGAAAGTTTAGTTGTCTCTAAACGTTGAGGCGAAAAGTAGTTGCTGCGGTTACTAAAACAGCTGTAATTTTAGATAGGTTAAAGACAATTCTGTTCTGATTTGTGTCAAAAGTTACGTTGTTTACAGTGACTATATTAGAATGTTGGACGGAAATAATTTGTACAATATTTAAAGTGTGGCTGCTGCTGTCGCATGCCATACTAACAATCTCTTTTATTTGTAACTTTTTATTTTTTGCAATGACAAAATTCATGATGCTTACCACACCAAAACCTGCAGTGGAATGTAGTAGTCCATTAGCATACTTATACAGTGAGAAATAAAAGGGAACATATGCAATATCACAGGTAATATAGTTTCCAGCTGGCTGGCGTTTATGGGTCCTTTTATTTGAGTGCATGTGATACACCACTAATACAATCTGCAACCTTACTACCGGCTGTTCTGAACAACATGATGATCGGCACTATATAAAACACTATCATCCCAGAATGTGTGTAAGCAGAAAAACAAGCCTGCCCCAGCAGTTTGATAATTATTTGCCTGACTTAATCTTGGGAAGACATAATACCCGCTACCCGCTTAGAGTACTGTCTAATTCCATTAACTGTTAATGCATGTTTTTTTAGGTTTTTTTTTGTCTTGGGGTAAGGTTGCACTTTAGTGAGTTACACTGGACATGATGCATGTTCAGGGGAGCCAGTGGTCAAGAGGTATTTATTTCATGAGCCTCTAGCCACACTGACACTCCTTTCAAATCTAGACTTGATATAGTGGCCAGACTGGGCCCAGCCCCTGAGTGCATAGCGCTCCCCTTTGAAATCTAGCAGACCAATAAGTGCAGGTGCCGTGAAGCTGTTAAGGCTTGTCTGTCTTGTGTTCCGCCACTAAAGGCAGCCTGCGACATGTCGTCGAGAGCTGGTCAACGGGTCTGTGGAAGTCACGAGAAGAGGCGCGTGGCTCAAAATCTGATTATTGAGAAATGGTGGAATGGTGGTTATTTAGGAATGGTGGATGGTGGTTATTGAGGAATGGTGGTTATTGAGGAATGGTGGAATGGTGGTTATTGAGGAATGGTGGAATGGTGGTTATTGAGGAATGGTGGATGGTGGTTATTGAGGAATGGTGGAATGGTGGTTATTGAGGAATGGTGGAATGGTGGTTATTGAGGAATGGTGGAATGGTGGTTATTGAGGAATGGTGGAATGGTGGTTATTGAGGAATGGTGGATGGTGGTTATTGAGGAATGGTGGAATGGTGGTTATTGAGGAATGGTGGAATGGTGGTTATTGAGGAATGGTGGAATGGTGGTTATTGAGGAATGGTGGATGGTGGTTATTGAGGAATGGTGGAATGGTGGTTATTGAGGAATGGTAGAATGGTTGTTATTGAGGAATGGTGGTTATTGAGGAATGGTGGAATGATGGTTATTGAGGGACACAAAACGGATGATCAAATAGATTCAGCCGAGGACAGATTTTTCTTCTTGAGCAGATGGTCAGGGGGACGGAACATAATTCCAAATCATTTGTAGACTGCAAATTGACCGCAAGAAGCCCAAACAGGTATAATATTTGACTAAAACATAATCAGATTACATTCACATACAGTGATTTCAGAAAGTATTCACATCCTTTGACCTTTTCTAAATGTTGTTGTGTTACTGCCTGAATATAAAATGGATTAAATTGAGATGTTTGGATCACTGGCCTACACACAACACCGCATAATGTCAAAGTGGATTTATGTTTTTTGAAATATTAAAAATCAAAGCTGAAATGTCTTGTGTAATTAACTATTCAACCCCTTTGTTATGGCAAGCCTAAATAGGTTCAGGAGTAAATAATATTATTTGCTTAAAATGTCACAAAATAAGTTGCATGGACAATTATATGTTAGGTCCCTCAGTCGAGCATTGAATTTCAAACACAGATTCAACCACAAAGACCAGGGAGATTTTCTAATGCTTCGCAGATGGGTAAAACATGTTTTTTTTTATTTTTTATAAAGCAGACATTGAATATGACTTTGAGCATGGTGAAGTCACTCTCCATATTGTCAGGCATAGTGGTGGCTTTATCCTGTTATGGGTATGCTTGTAATCATTAAGGACTTGGAAGTTTTTCAGGATAAAAGCTAAGCACAGGCAATCCTAGAGGAAAACCTCGTTCAGTCTGCTTTCCACCAGACACTGGGAGATAAATTAACTTAATTAACTTTCAGCAGGACAATAACCTAAAACGCAAGGCCAAATCTACACTGGAGTTGCTTACTAAGAAGACAGTGAATGTTTCTGAGTGGCTGAGTTACAGTTTTGACTTAATTCTACATGAAAATCTATGGCAAGAACCCAAAATGGTGTTCTAGCAATGATCAACAACCAATTTGACAGAGCTTGAAGAATTGCTTAAAGAATAAAGTGCAAATGTTGCAAAATCCAGGTCTGGAAAGCTCTTAGACCCATCCAGAAAGACTCACAGCTGTAATCACTGCCAAAGGTGCTTCAACAAAGTATTGACTCAGGAGTGTGTTTCTATATTTGATTTTCAATAAATCCGTTTTTACCTACCTGGTTGGCGAACCATGCTTTATAATGTGTCTCTATGTATTCACATTCAACCATGGTGGTGTAACCAAAAAGCCATGGTCCTTTTATAACAATTACCAGATGGTAGAGCATATTTTGTGTGAGCACAAAGGGAATTCCTGGCAATATGATATGAGGGCAATGCAGTGGCATCTGCTCCTTTGCTCTTTTTTTCAAGGAACTACACAGGAAACAGTTATCCAATATCCAGAACTTCTGAGCAAATATGTTCAAATATATTAGTCACCATAATATTTATCATCTGTGATCCAGAGTCGATTTTCTACAGATATTTGATCCTTTGTACAATGTACAGTGACTCATCTTGCCAACAACCCAAGAATGCTGCCTTCTCTGAAATTCTCGGAACGGTTCATTCTTTTCAAGCCATGACCTCTTGCTCCCGCCTCTGAGCTTGGAGTGTGAAGTTGCATGCCATTATCATATGAAATTTACATTCTCACTCTTCCCCCTCTGAATATCATAATTGCAGGGATCCAAGGAGTCTGAAAATGTTTGTAAATCAATGGGGGCAATCATCTCCTGCATGTCTATGCATTCTAGTCTATTTTACTCTCTCATTTGCTGGGAAATCTAGATATTTAAATTCTGATTCATATATTTAATTTGTGGGGTCCTACAGGCTTGCTACAGATGGTGCTGCTTTGCATAATTACATTTAGTGAAACAGTGGATAGTTAAGATATGATAGACTGAGCTTACATTTAACCTGATATTGTAGCGCATATGGCAGTTGAAAATGATTTTTTCCCAGTCTGTTTTCAGCTATTCACTGATAGTCGCTCCGAGACAAATAGCATCCAGACACATTTTTTGCAAGAATTTCATTATGCCCATTCAAGGTTGGCATTATTTGTCAACCTGAATTTCCAACTTGTCTACACAAACAAATGCAACCAAACACCTTGAACTACATGGCTATGGTAAGTAGTTCAAATAGCTTACCCACAGACAAACAACTGTCAAGTGGATATGAACAAAGACACACCTACAGTTTGACGTGTGTCATCTGTGTCCAAGTCCTTGTATTCATTAGAATATGAGAGAATTTCAGGTAAAGGTCTTTATTCGGAACCAACTACTTAGTATTTTTTCAGATGTTCAGAGCTGCTCTCTCGGTATTTGCACATGGTCTAATTGGGAGGACGAAGTCACTCTCCTTTTAATTATGCATATTTATGGACGGATCAATTAAAGGCACCTCTGGAGTTGAGCGGATGAAAGAGCTCCGACTAGCGAGATCCCATTTGCCTTTTAATTGGAATTCTGATTTAATTCTGATTTAATCCAAGTACTGTGCCATTACTTGTGACAGCCATCACAGAAATGTACCCTAATGGTTCTACAAAATAAGCATCACAACAAAAAGAGGACACAATATGCATGTATTATTCAAAGCCTTGTTTTTTGATAGTGATGTAAAAAGAAAAATTGCGTCTAGATGCATCGTTTACATGAAAGCCCAAGTCACACGGATTTATCTCAAGATTACGGAGCCCATATTAGGACAGAATCTGCCTTGTGCGAAAGATACATTAAGGCATCATTATGTGTCCTTACCTTAGTATGTACATGTTTTAATTGACATGTACAGTATACTCAACACCAGAAAGCACAGCTTAGTCGTCACAGGAACAATAAACAACCGTAAAGCTTTTTGGAATTGTTCATTTTGCAATTAATTCTGCCACTTTCCAAGAATGTGTACTTACCAACAATTTATCAAGATTGTTCACTTGGCATGAGAAAGATCAAAATAGGCATTTTGTGTTTGTATTCTGCATTAATCCTTGTAATATTAATATTTTCACATTTACATGCCATTCATCCTATTTGATTTTTCTGTCAACACTTTGGGGACTGTTTCAGTTGTTTTATTTAACAGGACGGATGGGCGTGTGGAAGACAGACTGATAATTACAGTTAGTCAACCACTGTCTACTGACGTAGAGATGATGAGAGAGGATGGATGGCCTTTTGTGTAAACAAAGACCAAGCAGAACATTCAGTCAGAAGAGGTCTCCCAACCCAACATGCCTCCCCTTTACATTTAGCATTAGCGTATGTAAAAATTTGTCATTTTTACATTCAAACGATGTCAATAAAGTACATGGGGGCATAGATTGCAATGTGCAGAGTACATTTTTACCCTTTTACAAGATACACTTTAAACATCTTGCTAAGGATGGCAGTGGATTAACAAGATTAACTGATGAAACGGAGTGAATTACTTGGCAGCTATGACTTCATAGCCATGATAGCTAGCTGACTTTCTAGCACTTTAGCCAGGTTTTAAAATATCGCTACTCACGTCAGAGGCAGTCTGGGAGAGATAACTGTATGTAGGTGTAAAGGAATTAGTAAGGCATGCAAAGAATTAAACTTATTCTACTGCCTTTGGTACATACATTTTGTTCTCATAGTAGGCTAGCCATATCAATTAATAAAGATCACAAATAGGTTTATTTCATGTAAATTATTGTGTTCTGCAAAAACATTATTACTTCAAGTAATAATGTTTTTGCAGAACCTAAATCAGTTTGATCAATTAGTATGGCTGGTGAAAAAAGGGTTATTTATGAATGGGTTAGTTCATCTGTTATGCTTTAGTTGATTGTGTGGATTCTGCATGATATTTGAGAAAATGTTCAAATGTTCATATAAGATATCTCTTCTTTCGCTATTTCCAATTTTCTAATTAATAAGCTTTATAATAATTGAAATCCAGAAGATGGCCATCCATTTAGCAACATACATGGCAACAAGACACTGCATGAGACATGCTGCTATATACAACTGGTATAGCTGTACTGTATCTAAATGACAAAAATGTAAAAAAAAAAAGATTTTTAAAATGTGTACCTACAATGTAATTACACTGTACTGGCCTATGTAACTACATGTGCAGTACGGTGTCCATTATAGGACAACCTCAGCCTCAAGGCTCATGCC
Organism: Thymallus thymallus; assembly: GCA_023634145.1. Taxonomy (NCBI): domain Eukaryota; kingdom Metazoa; phylum Chordata; class Actinopteri; order Salmoniformes; family Salmonidae; genus Thymallus; species Thymallus thymallus. The sequence continues at coordinate 18,649,626 of CM042385.1, forward strand.
TAACTCATGACGATTTACTCAAGGAGGAGTGACATTTAAGTCAAGGAGGGTGAGGCTTGAGATTGAGAGTGTTCTAAAATGGACACCGTAGAATTGTGTTTCCTGCCAACACATCACATCACATCACTCACCTCCTCCTCCTTCACCCTTCATGCCTCAGTAGGAATCTAATCTTCATCCCAAGGAAATCCCCAGATTCACTGAGGCAACAAAGGAGCAAATTGTTCTGGGACCACATAATTATATGAATAACAAGGAGAAATTTTAATAGGATGATTGACGTTTAATCGGTCCAAAATAATAATAATATACAGGGTTGATATACAGGGTTGATAATAATATACAGGGTTGATAATCCAACTCCATTCATTTACTCTTGCATGGAGTAAATCACATGTTAATGAACTCAAGGAAGTCTGGCTGTACTTCTTAGGTTGTAGTCAGAATGGGTGAACCACTAAACTGTTTGATGGCCATATTTCTATATAATGCTTTTACACTCTAACTATACCAACATGTCAAGTTGAAGATATCTTTCTTTCTCTTACTCACTTTCTCTCTCCTATTGTCAGACAGCTTGCATTCCACCATGGAAATTAGAAAACAAGATTAGAAAACAATTCATATAAATCCTCCCGTGTTCACTCACTGTTTACATTTTTCCAGGAAGGCACACTGAGCCCCGTCTCCATGGAAACTGACAATAGCCAATAGTGGGTCGCTTGGCTTGACCATGTGACATAATGCCTGTTGAGAGATGTATTGAAGTTGGCGATCAGGCTGTGTGCTGACTGTGTTTTATTGAAAGGAAAGTAAGAACCTTTAAAAAGGAAAAGCTGTTATACTGCATAAAATACAATTTTGTCAATCTCAAAGCTCTTCCTCTGACCCATTATATTAGTGATGATTGTTTTTTACACAGCATGTTTTGAGGGTGGGCAGGCCACAGTGTGTTGTTTTTTCCCCATGCTCTCATTTAAGTGACTTGTGACTGCTTTGAAATTCAACAGTTCCCTTAGGAAAACTGACCGTTTCTATCACCGTTAGTTCATAAGCAACACACACACACACACACACACACACACACACACACACACACACACACACACACACACACACACACACACACACACACACACACACACACACACACACACACACACACACACACATCCCTCAGAAAATGTGCGATTCCCTGTTCTCTGGGACTCTAGCAGCAGTCTGTTGACATTGATCACAGTCAATGGCTCTAACAATTATTAGTGTGAGTCTGTTAGATGGGGAAACATGTTCTTCTCTTTCCCACTTCAGATTACACTTCTAATCTCTGCCATATTAGGTACATTCTTCTCAATCACATCCATTTTAAGTAAGGGAATTCAAGATGCAATAAAGATGTTCCATTTTTACAAAGGCAATAGAAAAATACAAAGTCCTACTGAGTTGACTGAAATGAAATGAAATTGCAGCTTGCTATTTCTATGATCAGTGCCGGCCCTAGCTATTCTATGATCACGGATAAAACTTTTGGTGGTCCCCCTCTTGATGGTAGAGAGATTTTTTTTGTACTTTTCCTGTAATTCTCTCCATTTTGCCATGAGGCATAGAGAAAATGTTGTGGTTTTAAAGAAAATTGGGGGGTTATGCCCAGAACCGGCCCTGGCTATGATGTAGAGTTGAGCAGCATCAAACCAGCTTTTCCCCCTTTAGACAAGGTATTGGGAAGTTAAGCCTTCATTCCCTTGTGATAGTGTGTCATGATACCATGGTCTCATCTCCTCCGAACGAGCGCTGTCAAGATCCAGGGTAAGCCTTACATTGTCCCTTTCAGTTCATGATCTAGCCAGCAGCCTCTTTCCTCTCTTATGTTTGGAAAGTATCAATAATGACTGCATAATTACATTTAGATACAAGCTAACAGACAGTCACTCAATTTCCAGCTCCTCTTTTTTCCAATGATTGAAAATGTTAAGCTAGACAGGCTAAGTCAATTTGATTTAATGCTGTTGTAATGCTATGACGCAAGTTTAATAGAATATGTATGCATAGAAAGCTGGTTGAAGGAGTTATTAAAGTGGGCCATATTAATGCAAAGCTACAGTATGTGATATGGGAGTCATGTCAAAGCAGGTACACTTATTAGCCAACAGATGGCAGACAGAAGCAGATTAGCCTGGGCGTTTTGAGTGTGCGCTTCTAAGCTCCTTTATCTTAGTGCACATCCATCCAGAGCCTATATAAGAGGCAGGCCTATAGACCTCCACCATCCATCCAGAGCCTATATAAGAGGCAGGCCTATAGACCTCCACCATCCATCCAGAGCCTATATAAGAGGCAGGCCTATAGACCTCCACCATCCATCCAGAGCCTATATAAGAGGCAGGCCTATAGACCTCCACCATCCATCCAGAGCCTAAATAAGAGGCAGGCCTATAGACCTCCACCATCCATCCAGAGCCTATATAAGAGGCAGGCCTATAGACCTCCACCATCCATCCAGAGCCTATATAAGAGGCAGGCCTATAGACCTCCACCATCCATCCAGAGCCCATATAAGAGGCAGGCCTATAGACCTCCACCATCCATTCAGAGCCTATATAAGAGGCAGGCCATCCATCCAGCCTATATAAGAGGCAGACCTATAGATTTCCACAGCCTACACCCTATCAGGCCTTATTAATCAGGGCACATGAAAAAGCAACTTAAGATGCTCTATCCCCCATGATTTTCCAGGCACTCTCGATAAGATTCTGCTCCACCTCAGGAAACAGGCACCCCCTCGGACTCAGGAACCCATTTTAATCAATGACAGAGATTACAGTACTTTGGAGCCTGCTGGCGCTAAGTCGAGATAGACGTATTTGGTCTGAATGCAGGGGCCTGCTTCCCCGTTCCACACAGGACTGGAGAAAAAAAACACGGTGCTTTATGATTGACAGGGAGATAGAATGGGTTATTGTGGAAAGATTACTGGATCTGTATGAACATTGTTGTTGGAGAGGTCTACATACAAGGGCAGGACCCGAGTGAGATCCTGTAATGGTTAAATCACATAGTTTGAGAAAGTCTTTAGGTATTTGTCTACCGATTGATTGATCTATGTCATAGATTTTTTTGTCTCTACCTCAAAAGTGTGTGTTAGATAAGCTTTTGCTGGTGGTGCAAAAAAACAACATAACCAACTCCAAGGCTTTCAAAACATTGCATTTGTGGAGCATAGAAGTCTCTGAGTTACTTTAGGTCTCTATAGAAACAGCCTGTTGACTACAATTTCAGACTTCTCAGCAACCCTTTAAAATGTAGGCACAACTTCATTTCTCAAATACATTTTTCAGCACGTTGATGTTTTACATTTTCACACCCTTATGTGGTAAACAGATTAGTCATCAGCTGGGTGTCCCAGGCTTACCAAGCCAATGTTTACAGTACTGATATATTCAAGCAGCTGCTTTCCTGAATCTGTCCAACAAATCGCCTTTTGGCATTTAGAACAGCAAACTCTTGTTTTCATATGCTTATGAATAAAAAGCGCTACAACACAGACCACCTTTCTCCAATATGTTTTTCTTACATTCAACATTTCTAGGATCAGTGATTCTATGAGTGCCATGCAGAATAAACTGTAAAGTAATGATGCCCAAATACATAATCCAAACCCTGAGTGGCAATCATTCCAGAATTATTATTGGTCACGTAGGCTGACTTACATTGACAGATTTGTCTTCCACCGCGGATCTGAAGAGAGCCTCAGGAGGTCAGAAAAGCAGCCAAGCAGCCAGCAAAAAGGAGGCATTGTGTAAGCAGTCAGGTATGATCTGTACAATCCCATGAATGTGCATTTTATCCTTGGAGCCAGGAGCCAGGTCCTAGGTACAATCCTCCGGCTGTTACTGGGGTAGGTTTTCTTTGGCGTTGGCTGCTCAGTTGAGCTTTGAGCTCTGAGTCAAAGGCATCATAGAGCAGCACCAGCAGCTCCCTCCTCTCCTCACCCTGCCTGCTGCCCTGGGAGAGGAAGACGGAGACCAGATCCCCACAGCATACACACGCCACAATGGCTCTTTGCGTTTTTCTGGAGCGTTTATTTTCTCTGGCGGGGTAAAGAAATGAGACGGATGTTTGACTTCGGTGATTCAATTTGTTTTGAATCCCTCTGTGCGCAATGTCACAGATACTGTGCGATGCTTGAAAGATAAGTGCCAGGTAGTATAAAATCTGAAGTTTAAATTGCCAATCGAATGCGTTAAAGGCCTAAGCACCTAAAATAGAAGTAAGAGGAGTGGAAGACCCTTATTTCCCGTTACAAAGAACGTTTGTGAAAGCAGGTGCATTACTTCGTTGTTAAAGTTTTTTTTTTTCATTAGTCCTAATACATTAGTCCACTAATACAGTCCCAAAATGTTTTGCATGTCATCAATGAAGTTTTCAAGATATAGGACTTTCAAAAAGCAAATTGTTGCAACATCATAATGATGATGCAACAATTTGCTTTTTGAAAGTCGTATATCTATATAACTTCATTGCTGACATGCAAAACATTTTGAGACCGTATCAACAGTGGACTAAAGAAAATGCCCAAATATAGTTTTGGAGTGGATTATTCCTTTAAGCTTTTGAGTGCTTTCACCTTTCAGTATGACAAATTATCTCAAAATCTTTGTGCTCACACTTTCTCTATGTTTCCTCACTCTATGAATGCTTGCTTGTTATTATTTTGATAATAGTGGTGTGGTACTCTAGGAGCAATTTCCTGTCTATATACAGTAGGATTATATCTCTTGACTATTGCATCTCTCTCTGTCTCAGTCGATCTATCCATCCTTGCTGTGACAACGGTAAGACACTTGTTGTGTGCTGTCATTTACCCTAACACTGTAAAGCTCGCCTTCCTCTGGGAATTAAATATTGTCCACCACCCGTATGATTGAATGGCTCGCTGAGTTACACCGAAAGTGATTGCCATAAATATTTCATCAAGAAAATTGCTTTGTGCAATAAATCCATCATCCATGCTGCGACAGCGGGTATGAGGTGAGACCTTGCGACAGGGCCGCTACTCTCCATTTCACATCATGAGCTACTGCAATTAACCCAGCCCACATACATCACTCGCTGGTCATTTACAAAGTCATCGGCTTCCTTCCTGCTTTCATTACAATCATATATACACACACCAAGTTCACACTTCAGAGTCGTTGAGGGAAGCGAGTGAATTGTTTGTTATCGGCAAGGGGGTTTCCTCCTGTGATATCCAGGGCCACTTATCCAGTGAATGGGGTTGTAGCTCTACATGTCCCTGTACGACATCTCCATTGTGTTGTGAAAACATTTATACAGCATGATGTAGAGTAAACTCCACATGTGTAGGGAAGCTGTCAGCTGGGTGTACAATATATCACTATGCTTAAAACTAGGTATACCCACCAGCTTCTGTGTTTTGAAACAATGCATGTGATAAGAAAAAGCTCTCTGTGACATTTTTTTTTAATTGACATATCCTGAGTGCATTAACGGTCAACTTTAATATCCACAATAGGCAGAATCTGTTAGCTCACCTGGTAAAGCACATTTTGGTGTTAGTTAATGTGTGTTTTGTATCAGTCAAGAAGATCTCAACAAACCTGCTCATGATTTATTTATATTTTGACCAATTCAGGAGATCCTTTGGCATACTGGCTTATGTTGATATCATACAGGCTGGGTAGCAGGGGCAAAGTAAAGCTATTGACTGAGACAAACAACAATGGATCCAGTGGTTTTCGGCCTCCAGTATATCTCTGCACAGCAAATGGCACAGTGCTTCATTTCTGCTCTGCACATTACTTACACCTATTTTTATTAGGGCAGCTCTGTGACACGTGGGGCTGGTGATCGATGGGAGCTCTTTTTCACTAGGCTCTATGGGGTATCCAAAGTAGGCCACAAGCTTGGGTTTGGCAGACAAGCAGGAGGACACAGAAGGGATCAGGTTTACTGCCTTTATTCTCAATTAGGAGCAGAAAACGCTAAAGTAGAAAGCTTGATTAGAGTAGACAGTTTGTCATAAGGCTGGTGGGAAGGAGAATGTATTATGAGGCCCTAGGGGTGAGGAGCTACATTGTTTGATGTCATCCAAGCCAAAGTACAAAGGCAAATAAAAGTCTTATTACGGTAATTGAGTTGACCTGGGAGTCAACATTTATCCAATTATTTCAATTTTTAATCACATCCAAAGTAAATACCTACAACCGCAATCCAAAATGCTATCCAGTCATGACTGGAATAATGAATTCACTGGAGAAAAATGTAGGGGATATTTGAACAATAGCAAACATACCATTTATGTTTACCCACTTAGTCTGCAATTGCCAACATGCTAGCTATATCAGAAACGGCTTCGCTCGGCAAAACAAACGTACACTCCGAAAAACCAGAAAGTGGGAAAGTATTTAAGGACCCACACCAGGCAAATGTGGGATGAAATAAATGCGAAACTCTGGAGGTGCATTTTTCAAGTCTCTGAGCCGGATGGACATTCCGTTAGGTGAAATGTCACAGCCTGAAATCCAGGAGAGATGGATTCTGTTTGAGGCAGATGCTGGTGAATATGTATGTCCTCCAGAGTAACGGCTGTTGTCCCTCTCATGATGCGGATCACCTTGCCATAGCAACACGTAGAGACAGCGAAGGAAGCCATTTGTGAGAAGTTGACAGGTAGGGTAAACAAGGCTTAGTTATTCATAGTGTGAAAGTGTGAAATGCCACATTTAGAGGTACCGTATGAAAAAATCTATAATAAAACATGTTTATGTGGCAGACAGAGATAAAGGTCTAATATTGGACCTTGCATGTGTGGTATTGGACCTTGACATGAGACTGGAATTCCTGAAGGATTCTAAAATATCTCTATGACTGGGGTTTGCACACTTTTCAGAAAGATTAAGAGATCATGCCTTGGAAGGTATAAAGTCATAACCTAATTTTATTTCCAGTTACATTTCCTCTTCAATAGTACATCAAAAGTAACCACTGAACCTTTTGTACATCGAACACCAATCAGACGTACAGAAAATGACCAGAGACACAGTATTATACAGTATTTTGTACATCCAACACTAATCAGACCTACAGAAAATGACCAGAGATACAGTATCTCATTCAGCCCAAACGTAGCTTGTAAATATACATTTTTTATGAACACATTCTCTTCAGAATCTCACTTGTTTTGTGTCGGCTGCATACTTAAGTGCTGCTCTGTGTCGCTACCCTGTGCCGCTGCCCTGTGCCGCTGCCCTGTGCTGCTGCTCTGTGTTGATGCCCTGTGTCGCTGCTCTGTGTCGCTGCCCTGTGTCGTTGCCCTGTAGTGGTTGCATAGCTGTGAACAAAAACCCATTAATGCTCAGCCAGCACTTTATTCTCCCTGCTGGAGAATTTCACTAATACCACAATGCGTTCTCTCAGTGGGGTAGTGGTAGAGGGCCATGCTTGTGTTCTCTCAGTGGGGTAGTGGTAGAGGGCCATGCTTGTGTTCTCTCAGTGGGGTAGTGGTAGAGGGCCATGCTTGCGTTCTCTCAGTGGGGTAGTGGTAGAGGGCCATGCTTGCGTTCTCTCAGTGGGGTAGTGGTAGAGGGCCATGCTTGTGTTCTCTCAGTGGGGTAGTGGTAGAGGGCCATGCTTGCGTTCTCTCAGTGGGGTAGTGGTAGAGGGCCATGCTTGTGTTCTCTCAGTGGGGTAGTGGTAGAGGGCCATGCTTGCGTTCTCTCAGTGGGGTAGTGGTAGAGGGCCATGCTTGCGTTCTCTCAGTGGGGTAGTGGTAGAGGGCCATGCTTGCGTTCTCTCAGTGGGGTAGTGGTAGAGGGCCATGCTTGCGTTCTCTCAGTGGGGTAGTGGTAGAGGGCCATGCTTGTGTTCTCTCAGTGGGGTAGTGGTAGAGGGCCATGCTTGCGTTCTCTCAGTGGGGTAGTGGTAGAGGGCCATGCTTGTGTTCTCTCAGTGGGGTAGTGGTAGAGGGCCATGCTTGCGTTCTCTCAGTGGGGTAGTGGTAGAGGGCCATGCTTGTGTTCTCTCAGTGGGGTAGTGGTAGAGACCCCTTTACATCCCTATTTTAATTAGTGGAAATTAGCGTTGGTATTTTGTGATGTAATCAATGTGTCGTCCATGGGATCGCTGGGGGATCATTTTGATGTACTGTCTTAGTAAACACACTTGATTGGTTCGGGTTGGGCTTTATCTAAGATCTTTTTTTCATGTATTTTATTTCACCTTTATTTAACTAGGCAAGTCAGTTAAGAACACATTCTTATTTACAATGACGGCCTACCTACAGGGTCAGCCTCTGGAGCAAATTAGGGTTAAGTGCCTTGCTCAAGAATACATCAACAGATTTTTCACCTTGTCAACACGGGTATTCGAACCAGCGACCTTTCTGTTACTGGCTCAACACTCTAATCACTAGGCTACCTGCCACCCAAAGATTAGTTGAATGGCCTCACCGAAAATGTCTGTGTTTGTTTGTATGCATGTTGTTCTTCACAGAAATAAACACAGTAAGGATCAATATATTTCTGTGAGGTGCATAAATGATTCCCCAATTTAATATATCCACACCTGCTGCTACAGTACTGCCCCAAGGGCTGTTAACCACAAGTGTGCTTTAACAACCTCTGAAGCCCACTAAAGGCATGGGTTTTCTGTGAAAGTCCTGTGAAGCCCACTAAAGGCATGGGTTTTCTGTGAAGGTCCTGTGAAGCCCACTAAAGGCATGGGTTTTCTGTGAAAGTCCTCTGAAGCACACTAAAGGCATGGGTTTTCTGTGAAAGTCCTGTGAAGCCCACTAAAGGCATGGGTTTTCTGTGAAGGTCCTGTGAAGCCCACTAAAGGCATGGGTTTTCTGTGAAGGTCCTGTGAAGACATCCTGAACAATGAGTCACCAGCTTCGACACTAGGGATTGTAGAGGATGGAAATCCTTTTGGATGAAACTACCACATTGGCTTCTGGATCCAACACTTCTAGTATGTCTGAATGGAATGACGGTGACATTAGTGACATGTTGTTATTAAATAAGCAATGTAAATAACAATCTGTATCCACATTTCTTCCCACCAACAACCCCCATGTGACCACTTATGAAATGATTGTCACACAAGTTATGTATTATAATGTTGCATTATACATTTGAGATTACACAATGTTATACATTAGAGATTCTACACTTTCCTCTAAGTGGGTATGGAGTGAGTGAGACCAGCTTCCAAATGGAAGTCTTTAAAGACTCTGGATTCTGTTCTTCCACCTTGGCAGGATTACCAACTCACTAAAGCAATTCCCAGGGGTCCCTTGAAATTGATAATCATCTGTTTCATGGAAAATAAACACACGTTTTCACTTGGGAACTCTGCAAGAGCTATTTTTTCTCCCTGAATAGTACAGTACTCTCTATATAGACTATTTTAGGTTCAATGGTCACTTTAGTTGGTCCTTCGACGTGTAATCAGATCCTCCAGTTAGAACTTGTATTTTTGCTGCTGGGTTTTCACTCAGATCTTGTTCTCTACCAATTAAAAATAGAGAGAAAGAAAGATGAGGGATCTGAAGGATTTCATCTGTGCAGAATCTCTATTTTTCAAGACAATGTGCAGTTTTATGCCTAACTCACCAAAAGACCTCATACTCTGCTGTGGTAGTCTACAATAAAGCAGCCTGACATTACACAAAAACTGTTGCAACATAGTGCTTGTTTGCAGATTTCTGACAATATCTTTAGTCTGCTTCTAAGGACTAAAAATAAATAAACACTCTGAGAGTGTTTGAAACAGGACCTTGAGACCAATCAAGGATTATTGTGTGTCGGAGAGAAACAGATAATCATTAAGATTAGATTTTGTTCAGACGTGAGGCTGGAGTATGGCCGCCTGCACGCTCCACTTGGGGAGGAACGGATGGGATTGGGGAATTGCTGGAAAACACTATTGAAATAATTGGCTCCATATGTGGAATGGCTTCTCAAGATAGCCTTGCTGCAAGGGTTTTTTCCGCCTTCGGTTATGTGTGTTCAAAAATAATTTCTGTAGTGTAGTGAAACCTTGTGAGGCCGAACCTCCCTTACCATTTCAGAGCTCTGCAATGGATAATACATTCACGTGGACATGGTGCAGGCAAAGGGCTTCCATATGTGTGTGCTCATGCTTTTCTTTTCAAGATTTATGAATGAACAAGCTTCAATCAGTTCCGAGTCCTAGTCAATGATATGCTCATGTTTGGAATTTCAACTCTTTGTGATCTTTACTGAAGTAGTATTGTTGTTTTTCAGCAAGAAGGGGTTGTAAATTAGTGTTAGCCCAGTAACCAGTGTCTAACCATCTCTGTTCTTCGACTAAACCACACATGAGGACATACTGTATTTTAGCTTATGTTTGTATTGTAACATTTCAGTGCATTTACACAATTATTCTTTAATCCTTTCCTGCAGTCAAATGACCAAGTGGCCTCATGGGTGGAATGTTATTCATATTTTTCATAATTTCATAATTATATTTAAAAAAAATAATAAACCTGCCGAGAATATTTCAGTCTTCTGTGATGTATATAAAGTGTAATATTGGGATGCAAACTCAACATTTTATACATTTCAACTCTATATCTGACATGGTGCAGATGTATTCTTTTTTTAAGCCCATAACCATACAGTGGGGAGAACAAGTATTTGATACACTGCCGATTTTGCAGGTTTTCCTACTTACAAAGCATGTAGAGGTCTGTAATTTTTATCATAGGCACTCTTCAACTGTGAGAGACGGAATCTAAAACAAAAATCCAGAAAATCACATTGTATGATTTTTAAATAATTAATTTGCATTTTATTGCATGACATAAGTATTTGATCACCTACCAACCAGTAACAATTCCGGCTCTCACAGACCTGTTAGTTTTTCTTTAAGAAGCCCTCCTGTTCTCCACTCATTACCTGTATTAACTGCACCTGTTTGAACTCGTTACCTGTATAAAAGACACCTGTCCACACATTCAATCAAACAGACTCCAGCCTCTCCACAATGGCCAAGACCAGAGAGCTGTGTAAGGACATCAGGGATAAAATTGTAGACCTGCACAAGGCTGGGATGGGCTACAAGACAATAGGCAAGCAGCTTGGTGAGAAGGCAACAACTGTTGGCGCAATTATTAGAAAATGGAAGAAGTTCAAGATGACGGTCAATCTCGCTCGGTCTGGGGCACCATGCAATATCTCACCTCGTGGGGCATCAATGATCATGAGGAAGGTGAGGGATCAGCCCAGAACTACATGGCAGGACCTGGTCAATGACCTGAAGAGAGCTGGTACCACAGTCTCAAAGAAAACCATTAGTAACACACTACGCCGTCATGGATTAAAATCCTGCAGCGCACGCAAGGTCCCCCTGCTCAAGCCAGCACATGTCCAGGCCCGTCTGAAGTTTGCCAATGACCATCTGGATGATCCAGAGGAGGAATGGGAGAAGGTCATGTGGTCTGATGAGACAAAAATAGAGCTTTTTGGTCTAAACTCCACTCGCCGTGTTTGGAGGAAGAAGAAGGATGAGTACAACCCCAAGAACACCATCCCAACTGTGAAGCATGGAGGTGGAAACATCATTCTTTGGGGATGCTTTTCTGCAAAGGGGACAGGACGACTGCACCGTATTGAGGGGAGGATGGATGGGGCCATGTATCGCGAGATCTTGGCCAACAACCTCCTTCCCTCAGTAAGAGCATTGAAGATGGGTCGTGGCTGGGTCTTCCAGCATGACAACGACCCGAAACACACAGCCAGGGCAACTAAGGAGTGGCTCCGTAAGAAGCATCTCAAGGTCCTGGAGTGGCCTAGCCAGTCTCCAGACCTGAACCCAATAGAAAATCTTTGGAGGGAGCTGAAAGTCCGTATTGCCCAGCGACAGCCCCGAAACCTGAAGGATCTGGAGAAGGTCTGTATGGAGGAGTGAGCCAAAATCCCTGCTGCAATGTGTGCAAACCTGGTCAAGAACTACAGGAAATGTATGATCTCTGTAATTGCAAACAAAGGTTTCTATACCAAATATTAAGTTCTGCTTTTCTGATGTATCAAATACTTATGTCATGCAATAAAATGCAAATTAATTACTTAAAAATCATACAATGTGATTTTCTAGATTTTTGTTTTAGATTCCGTCACTCACAGTTGAAGAGTACCTATGATAAAAATTACAGACTTCTACATGCTTTGTAAGTGGGAAAACCTGCAAAATCGGCAGTGTATCAAATACTTGTTCTCCCCACTGTATATGTGAGATGTACACTTTTATTTTTCAAGTAGATTTGTGTAATACTACCAAGAAACACTCTGTGTGACCCTGATTTAGGCCACTGCAGTTTTAAACAAAAATGTCTGCACTGTACCAACAAACATAACAGCATTATGTGTGCACAATGTGCATGCTTATGTCTCTGTTTCTCTTGAGCCATTGCTGTGTTTCACATGTAGGAGGCGTCCTGCTCTCTTCATGGTGTATTGCATGTATGGAATGACTATGGTCCATATGGTCCATGCTGGGACTTGCCTTGGCTGTAAGCTGAGCCCCCCATCCTCTTGAGGCCAGTGGAACAGTAGCACTGTGACTAAGTCTGAGCATCAATAAGTAAGTACATATAACAGTTCCCCTCCCTGTTGACCTGTCCTCACACTATGCCAACATACCCTTTGCACATTAGTATTCTGAGAGAAGAGAGAGAGAGAGAGAGAGAGAGAGAGAGAGAGAGAGAGAGAGAGAGAGAGAGAGAGAGAGAGAGAGAGAGATGGGGGCAGGGAGAGATGTGGCTTGAATTTCAGGCCGGTGTCAACGCCCAGGCCTGCTCCCCACCAGGAGGTCTGAGGAAGTGATTAACCCTACCAGGCCTGCTCCCCACCAGGAGGTCTGAGGAAGTGATTAACACCACTAGAGACCGAAGGCACTGGGAAATCATGGGCAGTATGGGTAGCCAATCACCCTTTAAAAGAGGGGTTGTGACCTCCTGATCTGGAAATTGAATTCCCCAGATTTTAGTTCCCCTATACAAATCCTCACCTCAATCATCCTGAGGCCTTACCACCCAACCTACCTTGCTATTATATGACACAGGATCTTGTCAATTTCTGTGTTTGTTATGTTTTTATGTGGAATTTTTATGTGGAATTCTGCATACTTTCTTCTGGTGGAATGATCCTAGTTGTTTCCTATACCACATTTGAGGCAGTTGTTATTGCACTACAGTTATTGAATTTATCAATCACTCACATGAGGGAGCAACATCTTTTCTTAGTAAAAAGGCTTCCAGACTGTGATTATGAATGGGTAAAATGTACAAAACATATTTTCAGTCTTAGCAACCCAGACTAGGCCTATGTTATGAAGATCTTTCGGTTAGCTACCTTGTTCCGCCGAACACAAATGTTAATGGTAGCAAATCACAGCTTCGCACATATGGAATGTACATGGATCATTTTTTGTCTCTTTAGCCTTCCCTGAATGTTCGTAGACAAGCATATTAGTTTCATCTGGGTCAGGTGAAAATATAAGACTGGCCATATAAAGTCATAAAGTTCATGTTCAGGATATAATCTAATGAAAAATGCTGTCAGTGAAGCGTTCATTTAAAATAGTTATGCCTAAAAGTATAAGTAAGAACAGAAACATCTGACTCAGTGGAACCATACACTTTCTCCTGTCTCTTTTCTACTGCATCACTGGAACACTAATGCTTTCTTGTTCATTAACTTATTTGGCAGGGAGACACCGTTCTCTCTCTCTCTCTCTCTCTCTCTCTCTCTCTCTCTCTCTCTCTCTCTCTCTCTCTCTCTCTCTCTCTCTCTCTCTCTCTCTCTCTCTCTCTCCCTCACTCTATCTCAGTTTTGTGGAGGACGAAGTAGAAAAAGTGCTCGCCATCCCTCGTCTCCCCTCTTTTGAAAGCTTGTCTTTGTGGAACAGCCGGGAGCTGCTCCAGTCTCCGACCACAGCTCCAGCCTCTTTTCATCAAAAGATATTTGAAATCTAACTGACCTCTCTCTCTCGCTCTCTCCCTCAGCATTGACACAACCATTTATTCTGCAAATGACTGCACCTGAAGTCAACTGGAAAGGAGAGGTGGAGTCATGGAGGGCTATACAGAGTTAGCGGGGTTAGCGCTTAGCAGTGTCCTAGGGCAGTTCAGACTGCTTTATTCCAACCTGGAAACTATTCTCACTGTCAGCACTTTTGCTGCTGCTTGGCACTCTGTTTATTTTTGCAAGACATGGAGCTGAATAGACTCTAATAAATACCCTGGCCTGAGAGACAGGAGCCATCAGGGCTTGTCACAACTTGTAACTTAGATAGCGCAGCAGCCCAGACTGCCGAATGGGGGTTCTCTTGCGGATGAGTGAGTGCACAATTCCCTCCATGAGGCGTGTGGATATTGGACTGGTGGGAAGGGAATCAGTTCTGCACACATCTGAGTGCTTAGAGTATTAGCACACTGACATTCTTTTGCCTTTCATAAAAAACATGTGAACATACAGTATGTGATCAATAAAGCCTACTTACATGCATTATTCAGCATTTGTAATATATTGTTACAGATGTATTGTGAAAACCTTGCCAATTATTTATTTCTCATAAAAATATGAACTGCCCTTCAAATCTGTATAGTCTATGAGGTGAGGGTTGTATAACCTGTTTATCTGAACAGTGTCAGGGAAGTCTGGGTAATTGAACCCAGTCGCTGAGCATGTCTTGAGTACATGATACAATGTTTGCTGAAATCCATCTGTTTCTTTGCTGTTCCAAAATAAAAAGAGAATGAGCCTATTTTTTACCCAGAGCACACATATTGCTCCTTTGTACACTAAATTGATGTTGACAGCTGAAGTGAAGAGAACAAAATAACCATTTCTCTTAGTCCCACATTTCTAACAACAGTGTTATTGCTGTCATGGTGTTGTTTCCTCTCTGACGAATTGACAAGTGACTAGTTCAGTTTGCCTTTTAGAAGATACTTGGTAGCAAGATTAAAGTTGTTATCTCGGGAATGAATAGAGAGGGAAGCTTGGTTCGGAAAACATTTAAAACCCACACACAGCAACAAACATCCCTAATATACACTTAACAACACACAATAGCCTTTCTTAAATTATTATTGAAGTTATCGGGATTACATGATCTTTTAGTTCTTGTTGTATAGTTCTCTTCTCCTCATCACTGGATTTCACTTTAGGATTTAACCTCGGAACTGCTTAAATTCCTGTGAGGTTTCATCTGATGTCAATTCTCAGAGATTTGTATTAGTGTCCTCAGACACCTTTGATCTTCCCAGAGACGTTGATTGGATTTGTGAATGTCGGGGCCACGTTCCCATCATGCATCAGATGGATTAATGAGGTTATTTATAATTTTGGAAGTCGCTTTCAGGTTCATTGAAGGCTTTCAGTAGAAGTCAGACAAACACGTTTCAGTGGGTAGCGTTGAGGAAGAGGGGGGTGGTAGTGTTTCAACCACTTGAACTTGTGACGAAGCTGCAGTCTGATCTGTTCTGTTCTGTCTACTAGCCTTCGCATGGCTTTTATAGACGTATCCAAATGTACTGAGTGGTTACCTGGAGGATAATGGGGGAGGGTCATGCTTTTTCAATTCCAGTCAGGGGCAAGGTTTAGTAATTTTTTTAATCTAGTCCAGCGGAGGGTCATGTAGTATGTCATTGATGAAACGTCTATATTTCTCAGTGTTTTAGAATTAGTTGCTTATTAGGTTATAGATCTAGTGTGTCCGATGCCGCCGCTCATCTCTCATTCTCCGCTGGGCGTGCAATATCAATTGCTCCTATAGGCCATTTAGTGTGTTCTCAATCAAATGATCCATAGCCTATATGCTATAGGCTACGAAGTGCATGCTCAGAGAAGCACAGAGCAAAGTTATATTTCTAAGATAGCTGCTGGGATGGTGTAATAAATCTAGGCTGCCTTACACACTGCATTGGATATTCCAACCCTGAGCCCTGGCCTGCTCTGCTCTTGCTGATCACAAACTTTTTTATGAACTGCCTAACTAATGGCTGTGCTGTGTACAGTACAGGTGGCAGTTCAGGAGGAGATTTCTTTTATCTGGGCTAGTGAGAGGGAGAGAGAGGACTGCGCGCCAGTACCTATTCCCACGTGGCCTAGGGTGAAGCCTGAGGACAGGGGTAGGTTCATGAAGCAATGGAGGAGGATGGAGAAGGCAAGATCTGTCATGACTGTGAGCACCACACTATCGGGGCGCGGCCAGAGCCCGGAGAGGCTGAAAAAGGGGAGTCGCACGCCACTTCGGATGCCCACAGATCTGGATCGGGAGCGGCCAGAGGGGTTCGAGGAATACCCGGAGGAGGAGCGGACGAGGTGGTGGAGAGCCTGGAATGCTCTTCCTCTGGAGAAGCTGAGGGATCCGCTGGTTATACAGGCGTTGGTGGACTTCAAGCGCCAGATGACTCTCATGGCGAGGCATATGGTTGGACCGGAACCTCCAGCAAAGGTCAGCAGTCCTGCACCTCCAGCGAAGGTCGGCAACCCTGCGCCTCCAGCGAGGGTCGGCAGCCCCGAACCTCCAGCGAAGGTCGGCGGCCCCAAACCTCCAGCGAAGGTCGACGGCCCCGCACCTCCAGCGAAGGTCGGCGGCCCCGCACCTCCAGCGAAGGTCGGCGGCCCCGCACCTCCAGCGAAGGTCGGCGGCCCCGCACCT
Source organism: Thymallus thymallus (assembly GCA_023634145.1). NCBI lineage: Eukaryota > Metazoa > Chordata > Actinopteri > Salmoniformes > Salmonidae > Thymallus > Thymallus thymallus. The sequence goes on from CM042385.1 coordinate 18,666,336, forward strand.
CCAGCGAAGGTCGGCGGCCCCGCACCTCCAGCGAAGGTCGGCGGCCCCGCACTTCCAGCGAAGGTCGGCGGCCCCGCACCTCCAGCGAAGGTCGGCGCCCCCGAACCTCCAGCGAAGGTCGGCGCCCCCGATCCTCCAGCGAAGGTCGGCGCCCCCGATCCTCCAGCGAAGGTCAGTTCACCGGTGCCCATTCCGGGTCCAGCCGTCTGCTCCGCCCCAGTGCCAGAGCAGTCCGCTCCACCGGTGCCCAATCCGGGTCCAGCCGTCTGCTCCGCCTCAGTGCCAGAGCAGTCCGCTCCACCAGTGCCCATTCCGGGTCCAGCCGTCTGCTCCGCCTCAGTGCCTGAGCAGTCCGCTCCACCGGTGCCCATTCCGGGTCCAGCCGTCTGCTCCGCCTCAGTGCCAGAGCAGTCCGCTCCACCGGTACCCAGTCCGGGTTCAGCCGTCTGCTCCGCTCCAGAGACAGAGCAGTCCGCTCCACCGGTGCCCATTCCGGGTCCAGCCGTCTGCTCCGCCTCAGTGCCAGAGCAGTCCGCTCCACCGGTACCCATTCCGTGTCCAGCCGTCTGCTCCGCCCCAGTGCCAGAGCAGTCCGCTCCACCGGTGCCCATTCCGGGTCCAGCCGTCTGCTCCGCTCCAGTGCTAGAGCAGTCCGCTCCACCGGTACCCAATCCGGGTCCAGCCGTCTGCTCCGCTTCAGAGCCTGAGCAGTCCGCCCCACCGGTGCCCAGTCCTGGCCCGGTTGTTTTCCCCGCTCCATGGCCGGAGCCGTTTGCCTCACCGGTGCCCAGTCCGGGCCCGGTTGTTTTCCCCGCTCCATGGCCGGAGCCTTTTGCCCCACCGGTACACAGTCTGACAGTGTCGTTCTTTTCTGTTTCTGTGTGGGGTTTAGGTTGGATCCCTAATTAGAGGCAGCTGCACGGCATTGTCTCTAATTAGGGATCCAATATATGTCGAGTCTGTCTTTCACTTTGGTGTGGGTTGTTATAGTTACATATCGATGTATGTCGCAGTCACGGTGAAGTAAGTGTGTTTCTGTACGTCCGTTAATTAGTGTGTTTTCTTAACGTGACGTTTTTCCCCTGTAGTGTTTGTTTTCGTTTTTGTATAGTTCGTCGTAGGTTGTGTCTATACATAGTATTTGTTTTATACATAGTAAAATAAAGCTATGTCGAACTATTATCCCTGCGCTGCGTCTTGGTCTCTCCAAACACCCGTTCGTGACAGATTGAAAACAATATATTTCTTGCCGATTATGTATTTATCATTGTTATTGACCTCACAATAAGCCAGATTCAAGTAATTTACACTTTGGTGCTAAAACTTGAAGCAGCAGCCGTGGCACAATCAATCAAAAATGGACAGCTCATAGTGCTGAAGGTAGGTAAATTCGAGTAGGCATAATTCAGTTCAACCTTCTTAATTTTAATCACACTACTAACAACAAGAGGGCTTTGTCTTGGAGCCTACTTCTTCCTATTTAAGATATAAGAGTTAGGCCTACCTGCTTGAGGAAATTAGGCTACGTATTCATAGATGTGTCAGTGAATACCTCCACCCACCATGCACTCTTTAAATAGCCTACATCCATGTCAGTGAAGTGCGGTTAATTTGAAACCAAGACTCGAATTGAGGTTGTATGAGACATTATGCCATAGGCCTACCTTTTATTAAAGAAAATGACTACCCATTGTTAGCTTAAGATTTTGAAGAAAATAAAACGGATCTGATTATATAAAGAGATCAATAACAGCGCTTTGGTTTGCGATGCTTTATTCTAGAAATAAACTGTAAAATACCTGGGAAAGATGTGACTCCGATGCATATGGGATAGCATTGTTTTGTTTCTTTGACATTCAGAGGCTGAGCTACTTCTGTAGCCGAGGAGACCAAAAATAGAAGTAATCTGTTTAGGCTATTCACTTTCTGTACAATTGAAGATGTTTAAACCCAAGACAGCTTTTAGAGAAACACTTGTGACCTCCTTTCGTTGGGTTAAGCCACGGAAGAAGAGTAGCCAGCAGTTGATGTTTAAATTTTTCTGCGTCAGTAGGTCTACTCTGTCTGGGGTGGAAAGGTAGGCCTACCTATTGAAAGTACCATGCTGAGATTCCTAATGTCTCAGATTTCATTATATACAGAGGGACAGTTTTGTTGCAAACAAGACACACTGATTTGGCATTGGAGAAATCAGATGAACACAGGCCTATCTCTCTGTCCATTCTTAGCCTGTAATTTCAGTAATTTGTGGGGTATTAAAAAATATTCTGCTAATATGTCAAATGATGTAGAATTGCATGAAATGCTTATTAAAGGCTATTTTTTCTCAGACCTGCAAATACGATGATAGATGGATTCAATGTTTTTACTATGAAGAAGATAGTTCCACCCCTACTATTGTCCACAGTGGTCTGCAAACCCACAACCTTCTGGGCCGAAGCCCTATGCACTATCAAAATTCCTACTTTGCTATGTAATGCTTCCAGGATAAAGAACAGTTTCTAAAAATACACATCTAAGGCTCTGGTCTGTTAAAGAAGTGAGGGTAAACGTTAGACATGTTCTCTGCTATCCACTTTGTTGTAATTATTATTTTGAATATAGGGGAGGGTCACTTGTTTGTTTTTAAAGCGTTCGGGAGGTTTAAGTAAAATATATTTTGCTGAAGTGAGGGCTGTCCATTTTCATTTCAGAGAGGTCAGAATTTCTCCATGTATCCTTTATTATGACAATTAACCGCCACATTTAGTTCAACTAGTAATTTCATTACATTTTGCAGTAGCTTGGTGGTAGTTTAACTAAATTCAAATCTCGATAGTGCTTTCGGTAGTTATTTACTGTTTTTCCATGTAGCGATTTAACTAACTTCTGGAAATACACACAACTCTTTTCCCCAAAAAATAAAATACAAAAATGTCCTTTCTTTTTTGCCATCAGACCAGCCTAATTTTCACTTGAAACACTTTTTGTGTGCCTAATTCTTACTTTTTTTGTTTAATAGGCTAAATGACACATTCCGTTAACATCTGACTCCAGAGTAATATGTCCTTGCAATTTATAGTCTATGACATTTCAGATTTAGATATGATAATTTTTCTCAAAGTAGTTTGGATGTAGTGAGCTACTCTTTCTAAGTAACTTTAGTTCAGTTAGATGTGTTTTTCTTAAGTGTAGCTTTAGCTTAACCTCTTCCAGTGTGAAGTAATTGGTAGCTTGGTAAACTATATTTTCAGAGTAGTTTCCTCAAAACTGCTTCTCAGAGATACTGTAGACCACCAGAAAAAGACAAAAATGAACAAATGTGATATCATGCTCTGTTATTCTTTAGCCTGAAAACTATCTAAAAAAGATCAAACCCACAGCACGTATAATGTTTATATGGTTTACGGTTTGTGGACTGAACTATATGTACAGTTACTGTCCTTGAAAGCAATCATTTATAAAGGTCTTTGCTGACTCATATCCACAGGATTTCATAGACAGCTGCTGTCTGTTCTCTCCGTCCATATCCCCCCTTCTGGGAGAGACCGGGAGTCGTAAACACGCTGCGGTGATGCCTGAAACAAGTTTCCATGCCACATTAATGGGAGCTGCAAAGAGAGCGAACCTCTCGCCTGCCAGCTGCTCCCCTTCTAGCCTGGTGGCAGCTAGTGCCGTTGTAGGATTTCCATTAATTTGGTGCACCTGACAACCTGCTTTGCTGGGTATCCTTGCCCTGTAGTCCGTCTCTCCATAAGCCTGGCAGGAACAGAACACACCTGTGTGAGATAACAGTAGAAGGCCTAGCCACACTGTATTTCATGGCTAACCCTAGCTTCCCCAGCTGGAAGTATAATCTCTCTGAATGGCACATTTTTCTTCTGTTTTAGTGTTAGCTTGAAGGCCAGCCTGAGGAGTTGTTTTATTTCCTCTCAGTCTGGACACCTTGATTATACATTTTCAAAAATTCATGTATTTGGGACAGCTCAATTATATTCTGTTAGAATATCTTTGATTGACCACTACAATATCATCCCTGAAGCCCTGCTGATGCACATAATCAGTCATACTGGGTATGAACCACCAACAAAAAATGGAAGAGTGTTGTGCGGTAAGTGGACGAAGACCTTTGATAAATGAGCTGTGAAGGCAAAAGCCTTTCACCTGTCATCACATGCCACTTAAGACCTGTAATGTTTCTCCTCTGGGCAGTAGGTTCCAATGTATTGACTTTCTTTAAGTATCTATAGATTATTACCAGCCTCAGACACAAAATAATACCTTACTTCACTGTACTGTTATGTTTTCATACATATTTTCTTACATTTTAAATCAGACTACTTATAACCAAAACTACTACCAACAACACTACAGTCCTAACTACAATCCTACTGTACCTAAACCAAAACTATGCTTTTGGCACCATATTGTTACTCATGGGAGACATATCTTTAAATATGTACCAAGTCTAGGCTGAATCTTTTTCAGATTTTAATGAAGATATGGGGATATTAATGGGAAAATATTTAATAGCGGTCATCATTCTTTGTCCCTCTATTGTTTAATATTCTATGCATGTTTTCCCTTAAAACAACATAATGTCCATGAACAGTTACCCCTTTGTCATCCATGAATGTCAACATCCTGTTATCCCATCATCCCCTCTGCCTGAAATCTTAAACCACCAAGCACCTGTTCCTTTATATGGCATGGCATTTTACAGGGATTCTCAGATATGCTATTAAGCCTCTCTTGCTATCTCCCTCTCCCTCTCCCTCTCCCTCTCCCTCTCCCTCTCCCTCTCCCTCTCCCTCTCCCTCTCCCTCTCTCTCTCTCTCTCTCTCTCTCCCCATCACTCTTTCTCTCTCCTCCTTACTCTCTTTCTGTCTCTCTCTCTCTCCCCCATCTCCCTTTCTCCCCCTCACTCTATCTCAGTTTTGTGGAGGACGAAGTAGAAAAAGTGCTCGCCATCCCTCGTCTCCACTCTTTTGAAAGCTTGCCTTTGTGGAACAGCCGGGAGCTGCTCCAGTCTCCGACCACAGCTCCAGCCTCTTTTCATCAGAAGATATTTGAAATCTAACTGACCCTATTCATGAGTTGCCAGGCCTGCTTGTGCTGATGCTACATAATATGAGGCTCTGCACAGACTTGGGAATGTCAAGTATTCAGAAGCGGAGACAAGGCAGACAGCGAAGGAGAATTCTGCATGGAGCCACAGGAGGCTTTATCCAAGTTTATTATTTAAGTGTTAAGCCACATATACTAGAGTAGCACACTAACTCTATGTACATTAATGTTAATTTGCTTTGAAGAATCTTTTGAGAATAACATTCAGTTTAGACAACTTAGGGCTCTATTCAATCTGTATCGCGGAAATTCAGTGCTAAAGCCCAATTTAAATGTAAAGGCAGTGTTCCCGCTTTGACAGAGATGGCGTTCATGGTAAACACTGAATATGTCGGCAGAATCGGTTATTGACTCAACATTTCTAGCGCAAAATCTGTAACGCTTCAGCGATACGGATTGAATAGGGCCCAAATAGGAAGTCCCTGGGTAAACATACATTCATAGTAACACAGGTCTTGACAACACACAGTACTTCCCTTGCAGTTGGCTGAAAACGTGTAGTGCCTCTGAGAGCTGGGGGAAATGTCCTTCCTTTCTGAGAAACTCTGAGTAGTTGTGCAAACGATTTTAGAGTTGTTCTGTTACAATACAGACAAGCCTAATAGGCTGCAGTGTGTTTTAAACTTTTGAATGGGATGACACAGGGGCTTTGGAGGGTTATAATGGGAACACCAATGTGTGAAATATGTTATGCAAAGGAAGCAGGTGGATGGTGAGGTGAAAGACCAGTGTTTGGCACTAGGTTGCGAGAGTTAGCAGTAAAGCATCTAAAGTAAACAAGCCACTGACATTCAATTTCTGCCAGGCCACAAGCAAGTGGCACCTTCCACATTTGGCTGAAGGCAGCTAAACGGAGGGAAAGTTTGCTGGATATTTTGGCCACCTGTCTGAGAGAGAAAGTGAAGTTGTCTGCCCTATCTCCATCGAGCGCCATCAGGTATAAAGTGTTTTAACGAGATGGTATAGCTAGTCCTGAGCAAAGAAAACATGTTTGAGAGTGATGCGTATCCAAAGAAATGGTACAGCAACAGGAAGCTATAACGCAAAGGAGAGGTGGCTGAATTTTTTAAAATCTTTGCAAGGTGTTGATGAAAGGAACCAAACCATGTCATTTTATTGAATCAATCATTTAAAAACGTGTCATTTTTAGCCGTATTTTTAGCCGTCAAACTAATTCACCACCATTTAAGTGAAAATATAGTGAGTGTACAATTATGAATAAAACATGATTTATAGTATCTAGTTGGACAATCTATTGCTGCTAATAAAACCATAGGCGAAGAGGGCATTCACCAATCATCAAACTGACAGCTTTAATTGAAATGACAACATATATAATTAAAAATCCAATTAACGTCTGAAAAAAAACAAAAAGAATGACTTGACCTTCAAAATGGTATTTGCCTGTTTTCAATACAGGGCTAAAACATTATAATTAATTAGAGAAGTACTTGGTCTATGCCGATACAAACACACAAACAATAATTTTTAGTAAAACGGTTTCTGTTGGCACCATGCCAATTTAATCACATGTAATGAGTATATTTTGTTATGATGAGAGGCAGCTGTGTGCAGCTTCCAAAAACAAAAGCATCATAGACTCAAGGTTGCAATGGAAACAACATCCGCAAATAAACAGACCAAATAATTCTAAGAAACGTAATAAGTGACTACCCAGAAGTATCTCTGCTTTAGTATGAAGACGCCTGGGTAAACGTCTCTTTATCTAACACTCCACACCCTGTCATTACCAAAGACATGATGTGGAATGCTAGCTATAGAGACTAGGCTAAAAGAAACCCTCATCTGCATAGCGATAAGGAAAGGCAATAACTAACGGTATGAAGTGCTATCAAAAGGATAGCAAATATAGATCCCCACTACATAGACATTCAAAAACAATGCTTTGCTTATTCAAATGTCTACCAGTGCCTGTCTATATACCTTAGAATTCCAACTGAAGCATGGTGATAGAGGGGTAAAGTGAAGCTCATATTGCATTCGATCAACCCTATTGAATGAAATATCAGCACGTATGTTATAGCGTCTGTGTTGATCCAATTGATTAGCCACTGGAGGTGTGGGAATATGGCTAATCCCATCTCCTTGTAGGTCTACCTATAGGATTTGGTCTGATCCTGTTTAAGGGATGAACCGCCCTCCTGGGTTACTGACACACAACCCCATTCCAGCAGGACGAGCCATCCAAGCCATCCCCAGGACAAGCCATCCGGACACATTCAGCCACAATAGCTTCACGCTCGAATTGTGTGCACTGTCATGGCCTGTTGAGCACAAAGAGGTTTGGGTGGCAGGGGCAGTGCAATAACAAAGAGAAATCATGCTTTTCTCTCTCCCCCCCCATCTCCCATCCCCTAATGAAATACGTGGCATTTGTGATACACCTTAGCATTGACCATAATACTAATCACAATAATAATGAAGGGGAAATATTTGCCATTGGTCTCTGAAGATCTTGAGGATACAATAGAACAAAGCAATCAGTTTTACGGTTTGCGTCTCTCATTTCCTGGTGATTGCTCTTGTCGACTTCCTTCACCAGGCAGGAAACTTGGTATGCGCTCATAGCCTGAGTTTAATTCCCGGCACGGCAAGGCCGGTGAATACTACCACCATCCCAGGCGTTACGCTTTCATATCAAAAAGCTGACCTTCAGACACTTCAGCAAAGCAAACAATCGAGGTCCAAGAGTAGCAGGAGAATAGTTGCATGCCCACGTTTCTCATGAAAGACCCCTTGGTTCCAATCTAGCCTGATGAAGCCCAAACAAAAGGGGAGCTGCCAGCGGTCTGTTCAACGCTGGAGATTAACTGGAGAAATGAAGCCCTGTCATCCACGTCAGCTAGCCAGCCTGGCTGACTGTCTGTAGCCAAGCTGCAGTGGCAAGGAGCCATATTCCTTTCATGATGTCCTTTATAATGGAGTGTAATTAAAGATCTCTGGGTTCAGTGATTACCAAGGGACAAGGGAGGGGTTGAGGGGTTAGTGCCAGGGTGGTGGGGGTCTTGCAGCAGGTTGGAATACAAGCTAGGAATGTAGCAGTAACACCGGCTGCTACGTTGAGAGGTATAGTGTCTCTTTCTGTTGGTGATATGAATTCCATACTTATTGGATTATTATGTAATGATTTATTTTTGAATTGATTGAAGAACTTGAAAAAATTGCATTTTGTAAGACAGTCTTTTACTATCATTTTCAGCAGGTTCGAAAATGCTAAATCATGTGGATCTAGAGACGACTGGATTTGGGAGACATGGCGTAAGTGTGAATGTGAATTTACTAAAGACATGTTGTACAGACATGAAGGCAAGGGATGAGATCATCTGTGGATAATCATTATAACTGATTAAATCATCTGACTGTCACAGCCAATAATAACATTATTTTGCTAGTATAATATGATTTTAGTTCGTAGGCAGGAACTTCAGAAAGGCATAGTGTTGTGGAATTTAATAAAGTTTCCCAGCTAATCTAGGCTCTGAATCATGGGGCGGTTCAAGATGTCAGGTAGGTACTTTGAGTGAAAACAAAACCAGTGTGAATGAGGATTAGTGTCTGCAGTATAAAAGGAAATGGGAACCTGCCTGACTATCCTGCCTGCTACAGTAGACCAGAAACAATGACAGCCTGGGTCTTATCTGAAGGCTCACATTCATTTTGTGTCATTCATTCCAAACCACAATGTGCACATTTTGTTTAAGTGTCATTCATTCAGCCTGGCTGCTTTTTATTCATGGCTGCTTTATGCAGGTCCATGAACCAGGAGTGAAGTCTAGCAAAGGAAGGTTCTGGTGTATTTGGAACATTTTGAATAAAAGCATCAGTGCATTTCCCATTGAGAAATCGTTCAGCTTGGACAGGTGAATACAGAATTTAGATGAAACGTATGTTGTCAAAGAGTATCATTTAACTTCCTTCACCTTACCCCCCCAAAAATAATTCTGCATGTATATTGTGCGCCAAGCAGAGCACTGTACATTGCATGAATGAGCTATAACATGAGTTTTTGTTTGTTTTGAAGGGATATCTATAGGGTATCTCTATGTTGTTGAATCAGAGGTTCTAAGCGAAGGGAGGCCATAGCAGTTCTAAGTGATGGGAGGCCATAGCAGAGTGGAACCATGAGCAGGATCATAAGCCCATATTTGGTCAGAAGACAATGTAAACGTTACCTAACTGCAGGACTTGAGAGGAGTGGAACCGAACACCCAGGCTAGGATAAAGCCAGAGGCGGCATAGATATTTGTCATATGCTGAATCTGATCACGTTACATGCAGATCGTATGAATTATTGCAGGATGTATGTGCGGAGTGAATGTTAGTGTCACAAATGCAGGCAGAATACCGTGTCTGACACATATAGCTACATTTCTCACAGTGCTTAGTATTATAGTCCAGGCCTTGTGGCAATGTTTGATTACACTCTAATATCCTTGTGCTTGAACACGTCTAGGTATTGGCTGGCCCATGAATCATCACATTTACCTGCTTTCTATTTGAGGAGAAATATCTGAGGCTAGCTTTTCTTAGACTGAGCAAAGAGAGAGAAAAAAAAAACTAAATGATGCTATTGCTGCTGCTTGCAATGGCCGCTGGACCAAATTGGACTGCTATTGGAATTCTCTGAAGGTCAAACTCTATGTGAGAGAAGTATTATACAACCCAGAGAGGGAGTGAAGGGGGGCACACAGTGGAGTGCTTTCACTCGCTTGCCTTCTCTGCTTCAGACACGCCACAGATTCCTGGTGAGGCTTTATCAGTAGCCTGGTGATTTAAAGCTTTGCCAATTACCACATTTCTGGAGTGAAGGAGGGAGGTTATGCCAGATATTTGACCAGTCAGGAAGTATACTATGAGCAACTTGTGATTCATACGTAAGTAGATTTGGAATGGGTTTATTTTTGTATTTTTTATGTCAGGAACTCATAAGTTAAAACGCGCACACATTCACGTAACTGGCAATGCTTAAGTATAAGGAAAGTGGATACGAAATGTTTTTCTCCCATTTTGGGAAGCGGTACACAAAAGTGCGCATACTCACACACACGGATGTATCTGGTTCCACTGTAGGGCAGATCTGATTACCCATGAACCATAGAGGATGTAGTAGTGTGGTGACATCAGAGAGGCCAAATCCATGGTAGCTTGTCTGTATCGAAAGGCTCATGACAACACTTCGCCACAGCGCAAAGACCAGATTGATCACATCAGTAATCTAAATGACATGTCTTTTGTTGTGATGCCAATGCCTGTTTAGACCACAGAACTCTGAAGACGAAGAGGAAGAGACCCATTTCATTTTCTTAAACCCCTCGATAAAATCCTTGGTTGTTTTTGGCATCTCTTTCCCCCAATCACAAAAGGGTCAGTCGCTCCTATCTGTGAAACCAACTGTGCCTTCAGTTTAATGCATTGAGACATTAGCATTTAGATAACCCTTCTGAACATACAAGGTCAGGGAATTGAAAACAGGAGCACAATAAATACGGCGGAGAATAAGAGTTCACATTTTAAATTAATGTGAAGTCAACTCTATTTTATCAGGAAAGCAGCCTCTTTTCAGAATGGAAGTACAAAGATACATTTAATTCAATCTGAAGGTGTTATGGAGTGAAATTAATACTGTGGGTAGCCATAGTTTGTAAGAATAGTCAGGGTAGATTGAAGTGCGACATTTGTGACAGAGCTGATGAGAACAAAGACAGGTCTGCTATAATGGGAACCAAAAGAACCAAATACAGGCAGCGGTGGCTGCAACGAAAGTATAGAAGATTTTGGTCAAATTTACAAAACCCTTCTTTGCTAAATTTAGGCCTCTTACAAGCTTTGTTGTAGAAGACAAAACATCTAGACTCCATACAAAGGGAATACTGTTGTCTTTGTTTGTCTTTGTTTATTTTTTACATCATATTCAAATAAATGTGCAAGTTAAGAGAATCACACTTAGTGTTTGTAGCTCATCAAAGGATTCCCCTTCACGCTGAGGCTTTGTCTTGGGGATCGTACCTCGCATATCATTATTAACCACAACATGTGAAATGAGATGGAAATGGTTCAAATCGCTCAGAGACCAATCATGTTGCCGCCATGCTGAGTGGTCCAGCGCCGAAACCACCAGTGCTCTGTCTTCTCTCAGTGGGCCTGTGCAAATCAAATGGTCATTTTATCCATCTGGGCTCTTGAGGTGGGTTTCAATACACTGGTGGGAGACACACAACCCATCAGTATTCCAGTCAGCCCCTGTACAACATGAAGACCAAGCAAGCAAATACCCCTCACCCACACTCATGCAAGCACGCAATTGCACACACGCAGGTTCACACACGCGCACAAACACACACCACCCCTCCTCCTCTCCAACAAGCTTTATTGAAACAAATTGCAGCTGCACCTCAAACATTTTCTTGGCTGAAGCTGTGGGAGGCAAGCCAGAAGGAAACATGATTAAAAGCTGACAAAAGGTCTGAGATGTGTCATCGGGCTCCAAGTCAATCAGCGCATTGTTATATGATCAGCTTGGAAAGGGGTTCCGGGGTTCGGGTTCTGGGGGCCACAGAGGTAGAGGAGGATGGAGGACCAGGTCATGTTACATAACACAGGCAGGTCGGGCACCTTCGATGATCCCTTTGAAGTCAAGTGGCAAAATACGTCCCCGAACAGCTTGTGCATACTTGTGTTTAAACGCAATTAATGGATTTGACTGCAGTCCTAGTAAAACTGGTTACAGATTGACAAGGAGCGTTGCTTTGAGCAGGCTGTAACTGAAGCCGCAGCGCAAATTAAATTGACTGGCAGTAATGGGGTTTTTTTTTCGGCTTGAGAGCAAAATGTGGTGGCAGGTGGTGGTTAACATTTCAAAGTCTAAGCTTTCAGAGATTCCGACCACGGATGTTTTTGTAAGAAAACATGAGGAAGGGGTAAGACAAAGACTTCACCTGAATGGAAGCCCTATTGTTTTGGTTGAGGTGAGCTCTGTAAAGGTATCAGGGGATTCTCTGCTGTCACATGCATTAGAACACAATAACACAGAGAGCTGTGCTATCACAAGGGCACTTTGTCAGTGACCCATTCCGCCATGGCTAGATTTATGGTAGTGGAGAAGCAGGAGCATTATTACCATGGATAACTGAAGGCCTGTAGATGGGGAAACAGGCTACTCCAACACAACTCCCCCCTTCTCCCCCACCTCTCCTCTGCCTGTCAATGGTATGGCCCATTGATTGGGGGCCTTGGGCTCAGTCGCCACAGCAACTGCACCAAGGCAAACAAAGGGGCAGAACGAAGGGAAAACTAGAACACAAAGAGCAACCTAGCGCAGAGGAAGATTTTTGAGATTAAAACCGTTACCTCACAAAGTAGCAAAATTGGGTAGTCGTGGTCGATGTTGTGTTTCTTGTTCAATGGAGCTTCATAGTATAGCTAGCATGATGACATTTTGTTTTACAATAACTCCTCTTTTCCATTTACTTTTAGAATTTAAATGATTCATCTTCCCCTGTAGATGTGCTAATTTGCATATGCAAATAGTAACCCCTAGAGACATGATAACGATAAATTGCACAGATGTGACATTGAATGTGAAATGCATGATGGGAGTCACTGTATAATGATTTAAATATCTGAAAAATCTGCCAATCAAATGGTTGTCTGAGAATTCCACACACAAAAACACTATTCACTCTGTTCACAGCAAATACAAAATAAACATATTTTTTGTGATTAACGGTTGTTGATCATTCACTGGGTTATAGGCAATCAAGTTCCAACTAAACCCCAGCAAAGCATTAATGCCTCAGATGGGATTTAAAAAAGCAACACTCCAGCTACCAAAGAGTTTCCTAAACCACTAGACCATGTCACTGTTTGAAGTAAAACACCATCATTGATGGGGCACACAGGAAGTTAACATTCAGGTGAAGATTACATTTTTAGAGTGACCTGGAGTTAGTCCCACCCACCCAGTCCCACCTACAATGAACTTGACATTGAGGGGCCCCTTGGTCAGTCTAGTGTTGCTAGGATTAAATGGAGCCCCATAGGAAATAGCAACTTCAATGGCCTAAGGCTGGTTATTCATCCTTTTTAGAAGAATGACAGGAAATCAGACTTAATGGAAAGGTTTACACCTCCCTTTACCTCAGAACAACAATGAAAATGGACCACTTGAGAGTTTTATGAAGTACAAGCGAGAATTAGGACTTGAGCTTAGTGGGAATTAAATCTTGAGTAATGAAACTCCTGGATTCATTGTCTGGGCCTTATGGCACCTGCAAATTACAGGGGAAGGCAATGCTGGGCGGTCATGGCCCTCTACAATTGATTTCTCTAAATTTACCAAAAGCTACAAATTTTAACTCACGCTGTGCTTAAAGCAATTGCATTGAGGGATCAACAACAGAAGGCAAAAGAAATTTGTTAGGGAAATCACAAATGTGTAAAAGTCAACTCTCCATCCTTTAAAAAGGTATAAACAGTTTAGCTGACTATACAAATCTCTTTTAGTGCAAAGTATAAGATGTGTAACCTGAGCTGCCATGCTGGAGTTTCCCCTGGAGCTCGATTCATTTTCTCCCTTTAACAAGAGAGAGTTTCTACTCAACACTATCATCCTTGGCTGCCTCACTGATTCTGTTTGAAGTTTAATCCCCCGAAGACCTGATTGTTTTCGACTGGAGTCATTTGTCACTATGGTCAGAGAACAATTATTACCTGTGTTTAACCACACATTTAAAGGATGACTTGAAGACTAGTACTAGTCTACCTGAAGTTAGGGATGACTTGTAGACTAGTACTAGTTTAACTGTAGCTAGGGATGACATGTAGAATAGTACTAGTTTACCTGTAGCCTGTCCAGTATTTCTTAGTGGTCAGTGCTGGTGCCATGTGAGAATAGGAGTGCTGATTGAAGATCAGTTTTGCCTTTTGGATCACAATGAATAACATTACATGGAGAGGGAAGACCTCATCCTTGATCAGCACTCCTACTCTGAGATGCTTGATACATATGGCCCCTGGGCCAGTACCTATGTGCACCTATGGGCCCCAGAATGACGATTGAAAACAGGATTGGAAACACTGCCACTTGGGGTCAAAGATGGAGTTCAGATTTATGGCCACGATTGAGCTTATATGGATGCCTGGTGAAAATGAAAAAGTAGATTGATTAACTCATGGTCATGCTGGCCATGTGTAATTTGATCCATATCCCACTGGCCTAAGGGCTGCTCTGGGTATTACATAAGTTCAGCTACTTTACCTCTCTCTCTCTCTCTCTCTATCTCTGTGTCTCTCTCGCCTTCCTTCCTTCCCGTATAGTATAGGTTGATTGATATCAAAGATCAGCATGCTAGCAGATATGCGCTAACGCTAGTCAGCAATTGTGCTAGCACTAGTTAGCAACTTCTTTCAAACTGCATGCAGAGACATAAAAATGGTATCCACGAGTTCATCTGACTCTGGGGAAGTAGATAAGGGGCCTCATTGACAAAATCCCAAAGTTTCCCTTTAACAGCATGAGCTGTACCAACAGAAATGTAACCTACTTTTGTATATGTGAATGTCTAGGCTTAGCATTCAAGTCAGTATCAACAAATAACATTGCATGGAAAATAGGCTGTTTATTCCAGGAAAAGAAGTGTGTGTCCCATCAATATTTTATATTTCATTATCCTCTTAGTCTTCGACGTTAAACTGAAGATTCGATAATAGTTGGGATTATTTCTGTCAGTATTGCTCTGTGATCCTTGGGCTAGAATGACTTTGATCCATGTGACACTACACTGTGTTCAGAAATGGATTACAAAATCATTCAAAGCAAGGACAAAGCAACCTTTCAAAGACGCAGTCCATACATTTTCCTGCTGCCAATTACTAATTGAATACCTTTGGAGCAGAGGCATACGTATATTCTGAAAAGGAAGAATACAATTTTGAAGACACTGCACTAACATTATATCGGCAACACTTTGGAACAGGAAGTGTTACTGCTTCTAGCTAGCTAGTTGCTATGTTTTACACATCAGTATCTTGGGGGCTCATTTTGTGGAGAAACGTGTGATGACTATCTTATGCTCACAAGACACAGACAGAAACGGCTAAACCATTTGAACCTATCGAATAACCTGGCCAGCTAGCGACCATGTACATGTAGGTCAGGGTCCATCTTGGCTCCTCCGGTTCCTGCCCTGAATGTTCCCTCTGCTGTCACTTGTAATTCATCTCCTAATGTCCTCATGCAAACAGCAGAGACTGTTTAGCCATATCATGCATATGTATGAGCTGATAAATGTATCAGTCAAGCTGCATTTAATCACTGTGCACCTTTTTTAGAATAATGTAGTGAGATGTATTTCATGGATGGAAAAATAGTGGCCCCAAACTATGTATTATGAATCGACCACCTGCCTTACATTTTAGGGACATTTATGGATTTGGAGAACAGTTTGTGATGAAAATGTATTGGATAGCCCTTAGGTAAGAGGTCTGTATGAAGTGCCAAGATCCTACTTCAGATTTAAATCAGGAAATGGACAGTTGGTTGTATGTATCTAGAACAACATGAGATGGACTGTGGTGATTATCTCAAAAATCAATGCTAATGCCCATGAGCTACATTTCTTCAGCAATGTAACACTTGAATTGTGTATTGTCCTTTAGAAGAGTGTTAATGTACATGGATATATACGGTTTGTTTTTTTCTGGCATGAGGGAGAAAGGGACCCATCTGGAGCTGCATTAGACCAGCTAGTTAGAAGCAGATTGGAAGAATAAAGGGACCTTTAGTGTAGAACTGGGAAATTGCCTCTGTCAAGTCTGCTCGACACAATCAAACATCTCGGAGTAAAATCTCAATTCCCAAAATGGAGTAATCTAACTGCGCATCTTGAAAATACATTCTGAGGCACATTGAGGAGCTACTTCTCAATGCAGTACACAAGATGAGGACACCGGCTGTAGTCTGACGTGTGTATAGTATGTAATTAATTTGCCTTCTGTCTACTTTTTATTTGTGAGTTCTAACACTGAAATGTAATTGCTCCTCATGTGGCACCAAACGTTAGTGGGTTTACTGCGTTCAATAACATTACTACAGCAGCAGAATGTATATCCCACCAAACCGCTTTCCTCAGCTTACAAAATGTAGCCATTCTATATTCACCCTATGTATTCTGTCTTTTTTTTTTTTTTTTTTTTGCTACTAGAGCTCAAAAGACTCAACTCTGTCATTAAGGTGAAGTAATGGATTCCAAGGTTAGTATTATCTTGCCTCAGGCATCCCCACCAAAAAGCTGTCTGTCATATGGCAGGATGTCATTTGAGCTGGTGGAGCAGACCATTCTGTGGAACATCCACAGTTTTTTTGGCAGAGCACTCTGGCAGAACTGAGCCTAGACCTGAACAAAAGGCCACCTGACACAGTTCAAGACCCATGTGTTGTGCAATACAGGTCTTGCATACCCATATCGTTCTTATTGTTTTAGGGTATAGCTGAGGTGTACAAGAGGTGAAGTCCCCAAAACACATCAGGAATGACAACCAGGCGATACATCCCTCTTGCCTCTGGCTTTGTCTAGCCAGGGGTAACTTCTTGCAGTGTTCTGCTGGTGAAGTCTTTCGAAGTCAGTCAAATAATTTCAATGGGCTATGGCTGATCCCGTCTAATCCATTGACTGAAACCCCCATTAGGCGGACTGTATGGTTTGACCTACGCAGACCAGCGCTCAGAGGTCACGTTTGTTTGGCTGACTGGATCAAACCACCGATCATCAACCACCTCTTAACTATAGAGGCAGTAACCATTAAAATTGTTACAAAAGGAATGCTTGAGGCCTCTTTGAAAAAGCATGCTGCTTCCCTTTTTCAGGTAAAGGTGAACTGAACCACATTCCCAACTTAAAAAGTCAAAAGATTTTTGGCAAATGGTAACCTTTACAAAGTGTTATGTCTGTCACATAAGGATGTTGTATCATAAACAAAACTTGCTGAAACAACATAATTGATTTAAGGGTTGGAAGGGAATGTTGATTAAGAATTTCATTAAATAAACAGGATTTTGCTAAACTAATTATTTGTTGACGTCTACAACTCCACTGTTTTGCTCATAGCGGCTTACCCTCTATTGATATTTGCTTGTGGACGGAGGGGTCATGCTATTTCATATTATCATATCTATTTTTCCTGGTATTCAAACTAGACCCGTGTACACCTGGTTCAAACTTGTGTCCTTTTTCC
Source organism: Thymallus thymallus (assembly GCA_023634145.1). NCBI lineage: Eukaryota > Metazoa > Chordata > Actinopteri > Salmoniformes > Salmonidae > Thymallus > Thymallus thymallus. Next base: position 18,683,694 of record CM042385.1, read on the forward strand.
TGATCCACATTCTGATTGTGACCACATTTTTAGCCACGTGTAGACAATCAAAAGACACATTGTGACCTGATTGTGATCAGGTCTTCCTAACCACCTTCGGAGGTAGTCAGACACGCATTGTGTCTGGATATCTTAGAAGTGTAGACAGATCTGGACAGAGAAACCATTTAAATAATCATTATTACGCCCTCTAAAATCATTGACAGGTGGCACCATTGACAGATTACATCAATATGTGTCTTACAATAAATAAATAAATTGTATTTTGAAAGAGTAGCTGTGAAATAATTAGCATAAAGGTCGGGACCAGGACATCTGGTCACAACACGGACACAATGGACAAATAACAGACACATTTTATTCTGGAAATGTGGGCACAGTCAGAATGTAGACAAGATCAAGACAAAGGATCCATGTTAGCACCAGGTATAAATGGGTCCTACTGATAGACCATGCTGCTGCTGCTAAGTCCAATTCCATTACATTTTACCTGAAATCTCTTGTGACAAGATTGCTTTCCTGTCTCACAACTTCTCAGGTAAATCCCAAACCTCTCACCTCCCAATTATGGCCCAAACATTATTTCAGGTCGTATAAAGGACCCAGTACAGATCATTAAAACATACAACTATGACTAATCTCCCATTTCTCACTCTAAACCTTTGACCTTTCCCCAATGTAATCTCTATTAGAAACCATTTATGACTGAAATGACTGAAATGTACTTAACAAGTCTTGTCACCGCCGCACCTTTGTCAGCGTCTTAGTGGCCAATCGAATATGAAACGGCTCACCGGGCAACAAAACCCCTACAGTGAACTTTCAGGTCGAAAGATTTTTGTCGGGCCGGAAAGGTGGCTCCGACCGAGAGGCAGGAGCTTGGCGCGGCTCCTTTGAAATCCCCTCAACTGGAAAATGCAGCTGCTTTTCACACGGAAAGGACCTGCCCTGAGAACTGTGCCCATGACAGCACAGTGGATCGAATTCCACCTCCCGGTAGGTTATGGTCAGAATCAGATACTTCTGCTTTGTCAACTGGTCCAGTAGCCTTTCTAGAAAGAGTTGCACCAGTTGATTCTCAACCAAATAAGTCATTTTCAGATGATAATGTAAGGTGTTTACCTATGAAAGACTAAACCATTGCACGAAGATGGATAAGCCCATGTGAATGAGCAAATAGCCTAGTCCTGTCATTGTCCAGTGCCAGGTATCCTTGTACAGTGCCAGTGCTTGACTTGGGCAGGAGATCACTGGAGCTGAGTACCAGCACCTCAAATGTTCCACAGCTTGAGCTCCTGTTCCTCTTATAGAATATTATCTAAAAAGTATTGTGGAGCTCCTGCACCTAAATGTAAACAGTACCAGCACCCAAAATCCAGTGCTCACACAGGGACTGGATTTTAAGAAGAATCATGGTGGAAATCCAATATCAGCCCTGATCAGTGTTCTGTGCATATCCCTATTGCTTTGTTGAAACGTACTGTACCCATACATCTACTGTCTCAACTCAAACATATTTAAATCAATCACCGGGGTTGTCAGTGCACTAATGATGTCATTGACGCTAGTGGAAAAGGTGACTTGCTCACTGAAGTGGATAATGTGCCCAAGGACTGTATTTTAAGGGAATTACTATTATTACCCCAAATTATATCATACACACATTTAGCTATTAAAGTATCTCTTCCTGTCATTTACCTGTACAGTTTGTATAACCATGCAAGTATTCACTTATCTGTAAATATAACTGTATCTATCTATCTATCTATCTATCTATCTATCTATCTATCTATCTATCTATCTATCTATCTATCTATCTATCTATCTATCTATCTATCTATCTATCTATCTATCTATCTATCTATCTATCTATCTATCTATCTATCTATCTATCTATCTATCTATCTATCTATCTATCTATCTATCTATCTATCTATCTACCTACCTACCTACCTACCTACCTACCTACCTACCTACCTACCTACCTACCTACCTACCTACCTACCTACCTACCTACCTACCTACCTACCTACCTACCTACCTACCTACCTACCTACCTACCTACCTACCTACCTACCTACCTACCTACCTACCTACCTACCTACCTACCTACCTACCTACCTACCTACCTACCTACCTACCTACCTACCTACCTACCTACCTACCTACCTACCTACCTACCTACCTACCTACCTACCTACCTATCTATCTATCTATGACACTAATTAGCAAAGTATCCCAGTGATGCACATGTAGCAACTCATCATATCCACCAAGGAACTATCGATTACCAGAAACTATGCAAAAATCTATTTTTTTGTTGGCGTGTGTGCATATGCATTTGGTCATATTGAATTAATCCAAGACAAACTAACACATCGAACATCCATAGAAGGTATTTCAGATAGAAGAATGTTTGGTTAACATCAACAGATACGATCTAAACATTCTAACAATATAAACTATCTAATACATGGAGTCAAAGCTGAACAACATTGATTTATCTACAGTATTTCGTGACTGTTTTTGACTATGCCACACAATACAGCATTGTATAGGCTTTGTGGTGGAGGCATTAAACAACCTACAACTGATAAATCAAGTCTCTCCTCTACTATGAAATTCAGCTGGCTTCAGGGTGACCCTACTTTCTTGTCAGTGGAGGGTGAGATGACTCCACAAAGCCAATGTTATATAGCCTCTTCTCCAGGTGACAGCCTGCACTCACAGGTCAGCCGTGTTTCATTTTGATCTGGCAGAGATGAAAAGAACAGCAGACAGGTATGCATCTCTCACTCTCTGCACTAAGCTAACAAAGGGACTGTTGTGCCCATACAGTATGTCTTGTTTATTGTGCATGGCAACATCTCCTGAGGTGTAATCTGAGAACAGCAAAAAACACTGTCATTTTTTACTTTGCTTTGAAGATCCTAACAAAACAGACTATACTAATATTTTCTCAGACAGTCTAATGAATATGGCTGCTGGCAAATGCTTGAGTGAAGATATTTAAATCCCCCTTTCACACGAGTAGACAAAAAATCCTTACAATCGTATTAGAGGTAGAGGGAAAGAAAATGAAGAAATTAAACTAAAGCCTTATTTGCAATTAACGCTTCCCTTTCCAGCTCATTCCCAGCCTACGTAAGTTATCAATTACCATTCATTCTCCTGCTGTGAATTACCAAGCCCAGATTCAGGCTCCTAGCTATATTGGAATAATAATGGTCTCCATTACAGGCAAATGATTTTAATCTCCAAGTCACATGAGGGAATAATACTGTAATCTACATATTTTAAATGTAAAACCTGAATATGGGGGATGATGGCATCAAGAGGTAATTCAGTCACACTTACCAAACACTTACCCACAGTACCAAAGCAATGTTTGGGAACATAAAACATGATTGTGAACTGTACAGTAGAGTTCTAGGGTTATATTGGATGTTTAAGCATATCAATCCCATGGTACTCCTGTTATTCAACACCATTTTAGATGCGTGTCAATCATACTATTTTGATTATTTGGTTATGTACTGTACATATTAAAACCAACTATTCTAAATCATTGTTTCGATTCTTCCACTGTAAACAAACTAATATCTCCAGAGATAAGTTACATGAACTTATTATATTCCAATACCAAACATAACAACACATGCAAATATGTCCTGTTAAAATTGTGGTCAAAATGGATTAACTGAGAATGAACCTGCTCAAGTGCATCAACATTCATCGCTCATTGTTTCTTGAATCGACATTGTAATGTTGCTCAGCAGACCATTAATTCAAACGGGGGCTTTTGTCTTTGCTAGAATGCACTGAGTGACATTTGTTTGTTCTATACCTCTGGGCCTCCTTATATCTATGCAGCCAGGGCCTCCTTTATCGACTAGCTTGCCTTATTGGTCCTATTTATTCAATGCTGCATGGCGGAGTAACAGTCATTGAATGAAACCATCAGTTATCTATGCAGGCCCGCATACAACATAAAGGCATCAGGGGAGTTAATATGCAATTATGAAGAAACCCATTTCCCTGCTATTCAATAAAGGAACAAAAGAGGACTGCGTACCATTTTGTTAATGCAGTGGACGACAACAAAAACGCATAAACAGAAGCTTTGCTTTATGGAAATACTTCCATTAACCCTTTGCTGTACTCCTGTGTCTGTTCTAAATCTCTCTGAGGAACAAAGGAATATCAAACCAACATTGTATTCAGAAGAAAGTCATGGTCAAGTAAAAGCTGTTCCAATGTTCCAGTTGGGGGGTTGGAAGGTAGACTGCTCTGAAACATCATTTTGAATACCTTTTGGCGGCTCAATATTTGATAGAACGCTCTAAGCTTTCTGTCAAGTTAAATCCAAATTACATTTGCTGAATATGCCCTCATTTGCATAAGTAAACACAGCAGTCTAATGGATATTAATGATAAGACACAACCAGGCTTATCTGTTGGTTGGAGTCTGTCACAAACCAAGAAAACATACTGTAGCTACAGGCTCATACACTGGCCAGGTGCACATAGTGAGGACATTTTCATAAGAAATGAGTCAGCATTCATCATCATTACGCTGATCAATATGACAAATAGATTTTTGTAGCTATTCCTGAAAACCCATTAGACATCATTACAGTGATCAATAAGTAGCTATGTGCTGTATTATGCAACCCTGTCTCATGAGCTTAACGTATACTGTATGTGACTAACCAGCTACATAGAAAATGATGTTCAGTGAGGCCTGATGCTAGTGGCCAGGTGTAGACACTATTTTTAGATCATGATTTTGATGAACCGAACGCTCCATCAGTTAATAGAGATAGAGTTCACTTGAAAACTACATTATGAGCCCCAAACGTAAAGAAATGGCTATTTATTGAGGCTACTAACAAGATTATTTATGTCAGCCAGAAGAGATTCATATGCTTTTCACATTTCACTCTATATAGCGTGCCATGTGCTCTGCATCATGTTACCAATCATCCGTACAAACGATCATCTAAGACTGTCCGATTATTATTCTACACAGTACATCCATAAAGATTGACTGTTTATCTGCAAAACCCCAGCTTTCCATTTTCATTTGGGTTTTGTAATGTGATATGCTTATTTCAAACAAATGCCTATAGAAAAAAATTATACATTACTACAACATTTATATGACAATTTGGCGAATCAGCAGATGCTCTTATCAGAACAGCTTACTTCGACAACAGATTTGGTATAGGATTATACATCATTCTCAAAATGCAGTCTGGGAATCACAGGAAGACTGTTGCAAAAGGTCTTATAAATCATGCATGATCATATTTCCAAGTTCAGCAAGAGGCATACACAGATTTAGATTGATTTACATTGCATAATTAATCTCCAGCATAATCAATGGGAGTTTTGAAATGTAAATCCACATTGGTAAGGGGGGAAATGTTCACACTTGCACTACTGGGCAAAACAATACTTTTTTATTGCAAAGCAAATGTGTTACTGGGTCCCCAAAGGCTTGCATGATGAGCACTAATTCAGTTTGAGTACCTAATCAATTTCCCAGCCATAGTCTCCATACTAGTACCATAGATCATTCAGTTTCTTTCTTGTCTGATAGGCCCATGCTACGTCAACACAGCCAGATACTTTGTTTAATGTAAATGGATGAGTATTATTATGTATGTATTACTCCTTCTCAGTCACAAAAACATGAAGTAATAATGGCCACCGTGAACATTTTAGTTCCACTGTGGACATGCAGAAACACAGATATCCTATAGAGTCATAGGCTGTAAGGTAGGAACTATATTGCACTGGAAAAAGAGTCAAGGATAAAATACATTATTTATGCTTAATGGGTAAAAGTATATGGCTTAGATCCTTCAAGATCAATACCTTCCTCTCTTATGTGCGACTGGGAAAACCTGCCTCTGAAAACATTTCTACTTAGTATTAGTTCCTCTTTTATTACTTTGCAGCTCAGTCAACAGAAAGGTATGGAGTTCTAATGAATTCCCTTGAAATAGATGTAATCCTCCCGATTGGACGCGTTTCAATAACCTCCCCTCCACTTTTAATTAGAACTGCAGTCACTCATATGCTATCATTGTTTAAAGAGTCCTGGTCTCGAATTCCTGACTCAGGTAGTTCATCATGGAGAAGGCAGGCAGCAGTTACATTAGATTACAGTTGTGTAGAAGATGTTTACATGCACTTTAAAGTTAAGTTTGATGTGATAGTTCTACGACTTTTCTATTGATAGAGCAACGACAAAAAACTATTTGTTCGGCTTACCTGATATGCACAATACGTTTAACCATTGCTGGGGCTTTGCTCATGTCATGGCCTCATACTTTTTTTCATAAGTATGATATGTTCTATCCATCATAGGTTTCTGGCAGTAAGCAACGAATAATCAAAGCTCCTTGGGTGAATTCTAGGGTTTATGGGGTTATTGCATTGCACGGAAGCTTGATGATGTCATCCTAATCAGGATCCACTGGGCTCACACAGTCTCCCAGTGGCAGAGGAGTGAAATTACATATTGTTGTTATTGTAAACAAGGGAATGAGGATTCCACAATATAATATTATCCTGGTAATAGACCTGTGGGAGCACTAGCCTGCATCCAATACCCTCTGCCTATGTATTCCATTATACCCTGTCTTCCATGACACGTTCACACTGTTCCCCTCATGTACTTTCCAATTTACACCTGTACCGGTGTTCGGTATTTTTCTATCCATAAAATGCAGCCATAAGGAAGCATGAGATTTTATTCTGAGACTTTGTGTCTTGCGGATTCATCATTATCCCTATATACCCCAGTTTCTATATGTTCCTGTCTCCCCATCCTCCGCTTTGTGTTCCTTGAATGGGGTCACATATGCAGATGAGTGCTATGCCGCTGTATAAATGTGGGTAAATCTTTTATCTGCGATCATTTGGGCTCTGTACTCAGGGCGGGGGATTGGAGAGAGTGGCTTAAAGGGCAACACAGTTTGCCTTCATTCAGCCCTCAGCTTGTAGAACAATGTGGCTTGACGGAGGAGGTTTTCCGCACAGTGCCAAAGCTCTAAAAGGGGAATACCAAAGTAAATCTACTGACAAACTATGACAAGCCCTGTAATTCTGTAGTATAACCTACGATACCACCACTACCCCTTCAAAATACACTGTAGGATAGGCCTACTACTGTAAATGGGGATAATCATGATTTTAGTATTGAATTCTAATAGTTTGCTGTGGGGAACAATTTGGTTAATGGTGAGTTTTACAGGGCCTCATAGTCAATGCCTCCATCCAGTGAAAGTTCAAATAGGCTACAATCTCTTACTAAATACATAGTAAGGAAGTAAGCCTACATATGACAGAAAAGGATATGTCATTAGGCTACTTTTGTTACCATAGTATCCAAATGCTCAGTGATATGACAAGAGTCAGGTGGGAAGTGTTGTGTCACTGTTGTAAGGATGGTGCTCTAGGAACAAAGGGCTTTTATGCATGCATTGTCTTGAAAGGGTTAAGGTGTGCACCGGCAATGCGCACAAACATGTGTACGCAAGCTATTTTAGTTGGCTTTGACATCGCACCCACAATGAACTCCCTATCCCCAATGTAGGCTATTAATGCTGTGCTGCCCGGGACAAAGAAAGAACGATGCATTTACTGCGTAGCTAAATCCTGCCCTACTGTAACAAGGCATACATCTACGGGTGTAGCTCTGAACACATATGACTGGTGCGTAATGCAACCGTTAAAAAAGTGTGAATATATTTCTGTGTAGGTTATGTGATTATGATATGAGGTTGTTTTCCAACTTGTAAACGACTGCCAGTCCGGACCATATCGGATCGGTTTCCCGCTATCCAAACCTACCCTTGCAGAGAAAGAGTGCGCTGCAACCTGATCGTAAACTTGGTTTAAGAAGAGAGCCCCGCCCTCATTTCAGCTTTCCCGTCTCCTTATAACCAACAAGCCTGTTGTACAAGCGCTTATACACAAGGAGAAGACTGGAGCAGTCCAGTTCACCAACCACCCTGGAAACGAACTCTGGCTGTAAACCTGGAGGATTACATTGGTGCTTTTGCATAGAAAGGAGAAGAAGAATCATGGATTTTCTCAACCATAACTATTTGAGTGCGCGCAACCCATATGACTATACCTTTAATTTTTGGAACGACTATCTGGGTCTGTCGACGTTGGTCACGAAGAATAACAAGCACATGATGCCCCAAAGCCCAAACTCCATCACCGAGTCCCTGAAAGCAACACTGGGGTTGGATGACTCCCCAGAATGTGCGTGCGTAATCTCGGGCAGTAGTGGAGGCGGTCACCTGGACTGCTGTTGTCCATCCGCGAGCCCCCCACCTACCTCCATCCTGGACTTGAAGGAGCGTTTTTCAATTCTGAGTCCATTCCAAAACCAAATCGGTGGCATCCCACTACAAGACCGGGACTTGGGCTTCGGTGGAAGCTTCGCAGGATTTGACCTGTTCGGAGTGGAGAGGAAGATGCGCAAGCCAACGTCGAGGAATAAACAGGAGCCCAAAATCTGCGTCTTCTGCAGGAATAACGGTGCGCCGGAGGAGGTGTATGGCTCCCACGTTCTGAAGACACCGGACGGGAGGGTGGTGTGCCCCATTCTTCGGGCTTATACTTGCCCTCTTTGCAGTGCCAATGGTGACAATGCGCACACAATTAAGTACTGTCCACTCTCCAAAGATCAACCAACCCAGCGACCATTAAAGGGAGGGAGGGCAGTGGGTGGTAAGCGAATGAAAATATTCTAGAGATAGATTTTTACACAATTAAAGAAACTAAATTGAATTGCACTGAACAGTTTTCAGATGACTGTTTCGATTGTGGCTATAGCATATCCCAATCCTAATGGCTAAGGCTACATGATTTCGTAAACAAATAAAACAATATATTGATTTTATTCTTTTTCCAAAATCTCTTATATTTTTATAGTTGCTTTATTCACATAGATGTTTTTATTCGTTATACATTGGATTTATTTTCTTCTTATAGTATGTAGCTATTTGAGTGTTCATTTAAATTCACCTATATTCATAATCACAATGTGTGGATAAATGTGTTTTGTGGGGTACATGGATTTATGAGGGCGTGAGAAGGTTGTGATTGTCATGTTACCAGTACTTTTTACTGTAAGCTTAGCTATTTCTTTTGTCTTTGAAAACCAAAGTTATGTTTGCCATTAAACAAGGGTAAGAATGTTCATGAATAAAAATATTTCCATTCAAGATGTCTGTAAAACAAGGTATGGCACTTTGAGGCCCATTCCTCTGTCTGCTACTCCACAACACAGTTTCAAACTTGCTCCGAAATTGACATTTAATATCTGTAGCATAAAAAACGAAACAAGACAATGACGTCTATGTTATGGCCTGGTGTTTTCTGGGTAACTTCATAAACAATAGTAGCCAAGCCAAATGACTTTCATCTCCCATGTCACACAGACAGTTGATTTCATCATCCAGACTTATAAATAATCATTACCCAAATAAGATATGCCCTTGATGTTTACATTACCAAGAGAGGGTAACACACTGGATATAATTGCTTGTAGGCATTTCTTTTCAATGCAGTTTTTCTTTTATCAACAATTACCCCAAAACGTCCTCAACAGAGGACTGCACTGGGGAGGCAAGGAGTGCTCTGCAATAGTGGAGTCAGGAGGACAATTCACTTTGAGAAAATAGTGGGATAGCGTAAATGAATGTTATTAAACAAGCCTTTCTAAAAACAATGTATTAGCTCCCCTTTGCATTATTTCTCTGAATAAATCCAAAAAGATGCAAAATTATTGTGAATGTAAGATGGAAAGTTGTCACTTGCGGGACTGCACATTTCTGACCGTTAACCAAAGGATTATACAATTTTAATGAAGTGAAATGAGGAAGAGAGATTTGCTGTATTGTATATAAAGTTCGTTTATTCAGTATTTTAACATTTCAAGTGACTTCAGAGGGTACTACCTCAACAGGATTTTGTACTTACATGTAAAATGTCAAGAGCAGTTTATTAATATAGTGCTGCCATTTATAATAAGGGTTAAAATAGTATTTTTGATCTTTGTATAACATAATTGTATTTTTCTTTTGCTGCATTGAAACATGACAAAAGTGTATTTCCAATAAGCTCTACTCATTCTTCACCAAAACGTGATTGTCTGTATATAGTGTTATCCCTACATTAACAGTTTACTTGTTCAATGTTACATTCTTGGGGGTGTTTGCAAGAGAATGGAATATATTGAAAACAGTTGACAATTTGCCACTTGTAACAGAAGTTTTTGATTAAATGAAATTAGAAAAAAGAAACACTGTTGATCTTTGTTATTTATATTTCCCTGTATGCTGACTGTGTAGAATAATACGATATTAATTCATTACATAAATAAATAGCTTATCAAATATAATAAATGATGCCTTGATGTTATTGATCGACTTGATAGACACAGACCTCGTTCACCAGTTTACATGAACAGTATCTCATTACCATTGTTAGATATTAAATGTAGGCTAGACCATACCATTAAAGATTAAACATATCATTCTTGGCCCTCTGTCATTGGCTCCGCATAAAGAACATTAAAGTCAATACTTCAAAAGATGGAGGGAGCAGTCTTCCTCCGCTCTAGAAGTCAAAGTCTCTCTGCATGAGAGCCACCTCAGCTGGACGAACAAAGCCCCATGGTTGTTCCAAGCACTTGCCCGTTGTTTATGAAGGCTTCCCACTCTGGAATGTCTAGGCCTCACTGTCTCCTATCTCTGGAATGGCAGCAGCCCATAACTTCTGGACCTCCTTTGAGAAAGGGGGATTCAGACAGACAGTATACACTAAGCACTCAGGTGCTGTGTTGAGGCCTTGGGCACAGCCATCCACACCTCTCAGCCCTCTCCTCTTCCTCTCTCCCTCCCTCTCATTCTCAAGCTGGGGCCCTGCATTAAAAATGGATGGATACTAAGTGCAACAGGGATTTATCTCTCGGAGAACAGTGGTTCGGGAAAAGCCTGGAGGGTATCCTTTCAGACAAACATTGCTGCCATACCAGATCCTATTCCCATGCTGCCCCACCCCATTAGCTGTGCTGCCAACAGGATTTGAGTAATCTAGTTAGTTCCACCATTTATAGGATGAATATCTAACATGATTTTATGATGGGAAATGGCTGCTTGTCAATATCATACTGTAACCCTATACTATGCAGATAATAGTCTTTGTATATAGTATGAGGAGGAATGACAGTATATGGATTGGGTTCATATTATGGCTGTATGTGTTATGTAATGATGCCAAACCGTAAAGAAATAATACTTATTAGTACCGTCATTTGGCACTTATACTACAGGCCTACTGTAAAGACTTCCCACTAGTTTTATGAGGTGAATAACATGAATGAAAAGTATGCTGGGTTGTAATTGTAGAGAAGACCTCTAATTATGTAACAGTATGCTCACATATAACATTTCCTCACATATCTCCCATTGACATCAATGTATCATTTGCAGAAGATTTGATAGGTTGGGATTCAATCCGATCGAATACCGGCCTTAGCTGAAGTTAGGACTTGGGCCTAACTTAATAGTCAGACTGCATATGTAGAAATTTAAAGTCTAGATGACTATGTCCAGATAGATAGATAGATAGATAGATAGATAGATAGATAGATAGATAGATAGATAGATAGATAGATAGATAGATAGATAGATAGATAGATAGATAGATAGATAGATAGATAGATAGATAGATAGATAGATAGATAGATAGATAGATAGATAGATAGATAGATAGATAGATAGATAGATAGATAGATAGATAGATAGATAGATAGATAGATAGATAGATAGATACTTTATTGATCCCCCGAGGGGGAAATTTCTTTGTCAAGCAGCTACAACAACAAAAACACAGGGCAGGTGCAAAATACCACAACGAAAGTACACAAAAGACAGATACCCGGTACATGATACATAGAGCGGCAATATGAAAAAGTATAGAAATACAAGATATCTGGAGTGCAAAAAAAAATAAAAAAAATAATATACAGTATATATAAAAAGACATTGCATAGTATGGGTGGTTGGCTGAATATGTACACTATACATTGGTGGATGTTGGATGGTTAACTATACTATACAGGTCGATGGCAGAGAAATACTTCAGTAGCTAAAAATGCGTATGATATGAGTGAGGGTAATAATAGTTTACTTAATAGACAGACTGGCTAAAAGAACAGGTAAGTGAATATTTTGCATGGTTAAATTAGCTGTACAGGTAAATATACAGTTATATTTACAGATAAGTGAATACTTGCATGGTTACACAAACTGTACAGGTAAATGACAGGAAGAGATACTTTAATAGCTAAATGTGTGTATGATATAATTTGGGGTAATAATAGTAATTCCCTTAAAATACAGTCCTTAGTGCGTAGGGTTTACTTACAGACAACTGCACGTATTGCACATTCGATATACTAAAAGCAATGAGAAAAGGTGCAACTGACAGGATACTAATATGCATTCCTGAGTGAATGCCTACGTAAGTTAGGTCCAATAATTACTAGCAATATTGCACGTGATATGATATAACAACTGTACATGAGTATGTATATACAGACCAGCATGAATAAATAGGTCCTGAGTGAAAGAGTGCTGACGGACCATCTATGATTGATACTACCTACCTATACAGTGGGGAGAACAAGTATTTGATACACTGCCGATTTTGCAGGTTTTCCTACTTACAAAGCATGTCCAGAAAAATCCAGAAAATCACATTGTATGATTTTTAAATAATTAATTTGCATTTTATTGCATGTCATAAGTATTTGATCACCTACCAACCAGTAAGAATTCCGGCTCTCACAGACCTGTTCGTTTTTCATTAAGAAGCCCTCCTGTTCTCCACTCATTACCTGTATTAACTGCACCTGTTGGAACTCGTTACCTGTATAAAAGACACCTGTCCACACACTCAATCAAACAGACTCCAACCTCTCCACAATGGCCAAGACCAGAGAGCTGTGTAAGGACATCAGGGATAAAATTGTAGACCTACACAAGGCTGGGATGGGCTACAGGACAATAGGCAAGCAGCTTGGTGAGAAGGCAACAACTGTTGGCGCAATTATTAGAAAATGGAAGAAGTTCAAGATGACGGTCAATCTCCCTCGGTCTGGGGCACCATGCAAGATCTCACCTCGTGGGGCATCAATGATCATGAGGAAGGTGAGGGATCAGCCCAGAACTACACTGCAGGACCTGGTCAATGACCTGAAGAGAGCTGGTACCACAGTCTCAAAGAAAACCATTAGTAACACACTACGCCGTCATGGATTAAAATCCTGCAGCACACGCAAGGTCCCCCTGCTCAAGCCAGCGCATGTCCAGGTCCATCTGAAGTTTGCCAATGACCATTTGGATGATCCAGAGGAGTAATGGGAGAAGTTCATGTGGTCTGATGAGACAAAAATAGAGCTTTTTGGTCTAAACTCCACTCGCCGTGTTTGGAGGAAGAAGAAGGATGAGTACAACCCCAAGAACACCATCCCAACCGTGAAGCATGGAGGTGGAAACATCATTCTTTGGGGATGCTTTTCTGCAAAGGGGACAGGACGACTGTACCGTATTGAGGGGAGGATGGATGGGGCCATGTATCGCGAGATCTTGGCCAACAACCTCCTTCCCTCAGTAAGAGCATTGAAGATGGGTCGTGGCTGGGTCTTCCAGCATGACAACGACCCGAAACACACAGCCAGGGCAACTAAGGAGTGGCTCCGTAAGAAGCATCTCAAGGTCCTGGAGTGGCCTAGCCAGTCTCCAGACCTGAACCCAATAGAAAATCTTTGGAGGGAGCTGAAAGTCCGTATTGCCCAGCGACAGCCCCGAAACCTGAAGGATCTGGAGAAGGTCTGTATGGAGGAGTGGGCCAAAATCCCTGCTGCAGTGTGTGCAAACCTGGTCAAGAACTACAGGAAACGTATGATCTCTGAAATTGCAAACAAAGGTTTCTGTACCAAATATTAAGTTCTGCTTTACTGATGTATCAAATACTTATGTCATGCAATAAAATGCAAATTAATTACTTAAAAATCATACAATGTGATTTTCTGGATTTTTGTTTTAGATTCCGTCACTCACAGTTGAAGAGTACCTATGATAGAAATTACAGACTTCTACATGCTTTGTAAGTGGGAAAACCTGCAAAATCGGCAGTGTATCAAATACTTGTTCTCCCCACTGTATATACAGTGCACAATGCCAATCGTAATTCAGCTGGGGATTTCTATACCAGACGCTCCCACCTGGAACATGAACCTGCAACTCTCTGGACACCTCTTTTGCAGCCATGACCTCTATCATACAATGCTGAATAAACATGGGTCACTATTTCTATTACAGAGTGCTGGGGCGAATCGACTCCGCTGTTGCTGTTAGCTTGGGCTAAAAGGACACACTCACACTGTTCATTGGCCCCATGGGCCTTCATAGGCCTCTCTGTCATTTTCTACATGATAACATTATTGAAGATGGATAATTGCTTACAGGGCACGGTGTCACACTTATTGGCTTCCTCCCCGCCCCCTTCATTGTTCCTAAGATGCTGCCTCTCGCACAGGTCTAGAGCATGAAAGCCATTCCAGGGAGGACGGTTAAGTGCATCCGACATATTGCTCGCCCCAGCTTCCCGTGGACCTAGCATGCATGAATCATCGAAGAAACACAAGTCCCCATATGGAGGTGTATTAGTGGGAAGTCTTCCACTAAAGTAAGTTGCCATTTGACGGTGTAAGGTTCGAACGTGTTCATATTAGACATCAGTCATAAATATAGGACTTTTATTAGACACATTAATGTGGTCATTGTTGGGATTGTTAATATTTAAGTATGTTCTGGTATTCACTTTCTATTATCTAACCAATTCATTTTTTTATAATTGGCACTGTAGTGCTCTTTATTATATAATGATATGTACTGAATACAATTTACGAAGCACACCCATGCTTAAATCTTCCAGCCCCTTCTTGCACCCTTCATACTTGGGTCTGCCTCTACTGGCCTACCTGTAGCGCCATCCTCTACTGGCCTACCCGCTTTCTCATACCAATTCTGCAAATTTGGGGAGGAGCACAACACCTACTTGACACCACGCACTTGCAAGGCAAGCACACTATCCCTGTGGCAATAGAATGAACACACTTGGCAGGATGCAGAATGCAGGGTCGCTAATATACTTTGGCCCATGTAACAGAGTAGTACTCTTGGTGGATTAATTCAATGCATACACTGTAAGCCAAAATTGCATCCGACCAGAATAGCAACTTTCATTATAATTGGCCTGAGGTTGTTGTTGTCTTACTGTGCTAGCCAATATATATATCCAATTAAGTTATGTTCTCATTCTATAATGCCGAGGAGTGGATAGCTGGGGGTTAGTCGCTGTTACAGATTGAGATGGGACCTGTAAAAGTACAGTAACAGAAAATAAATAACTTATGCTACCATTGAAGTGCTACTGTCATGATGTGTAATCCTATGGGAAACTCCCATGGGAGCTAGTATAGCCAAGCAGAGAAGCGTTGGTAAACCACATAGGACAACAGTATATTACAGAATTGTCTTTCGGTAGGCTTTGTCGCTCTTGTTATTGTGCAAGAGTTATACAGTATAAGCCTGTAGCTGTGGAAAAACTCATAATATGATTCCCATTTATACTGTAATTGATTTAAGAACTGACATACTGCCATTTGCTGTCAGTTCTCAAGTGTCCATTGTGATACACTAGGTGTTACTGCAAAAATATGATTTTACTGCCAAAATCCCTAACCTTATATAATACAAGTTTAAATACATTCAGATTCAGGAGGTTCCTAATTAGTCTCTGTTTAGTTTTGGCAGTGGGAAAATTCCAGAACTTCACAGAGCTCCCATGTGGTTGTGGTTTGGGTGAGATGCACAGTAATGCGTTTGTGACGCAAGTGAGAGGAAATTGCAGAAGCTTCCTGCACAACTGCTTTTATACCACTCCCAGGTGCATAGCAGGCCTGGCTGTAACGTTACAGTCCACACCAGGGGTTTCATTAAGATGTGAAGCAGCATGGCCAAGGCTGAAATGTGTTTCAATAGTGCTCCCTACAGGCTGATAGATGGAGGACACAAATACGCATGCCGAGCGAGAGAGAGAGATTATTTTCCCTTTTGTACTTTAACAATTTGCACATCATTACAACACTGTATATAGACATAATATGACATTTCAAATGTCTTTATTTTTTGGGAACTTTTGTGAGTGTAATTTTTACTGTTAATTTCTGATTGTATATTTCACGTTTGCTTATTATCTATTTCACTTGTTTTGGCAATTTAAACATATGTTTCTCATGCCAATAAAGCCCATTGAATTGAATCGAGAGAGCGAGAGAGACTATGTTTTCATTCAGTAAACAGCTGTAATTTGGTGTCCCTTGCTGTTTGGGGGGATTCAGTGTGACGGTATAGTAAAATTCCTAGTACTTTACCACCACCTGGTGTTGTTTGATAAGCATCACCATTAGATGACAGAAAACGAGGAGTAGACCTACTGTAGTGTATTTGAGTTCCACAAGGTGTCAGTCTTATACAAGCCTGGAAAGAAATGCATTTTTGGATCACGATGAATAATAAAGCTACACTCTGCAGTCTGTGTTTCAGCCCAATGGAAGCCCCGACCATGAACTTGGGCTCACAAGTTGCACAGTGGTCTGAGACACTGCATCTCAGCGCTAGAGGCTTCACCGCAGACAATCTGATTTGTGTGTGTGTGTGTGTGTGTGTGTGTTGTGAATTACAAACTTGTGACGCAAGGCGGCCCATAGCAAGACGCCCCATCGATGTAAGTACCTTTTCAAACACTAGATGGTGCTATATTACATAATAGTGGTCACTGCAAACCAACACAGCACTCTCACAATGACCTGGCTGTGAATTAAACTGTCCTGAATAAGTGTAGTTTATTCAATACCACTAATCAGAAGCCTGTAACTAGCTGTACAATCAACTAGCTAATTAAATACAGGTGTGCTCCATTAGCTACACATACCTATTAAAATAAAATTACGTAACCATCCAATATTGTTTTCACAAGGGAATTTTTATTTATTTACCTTTATTTTACTAGGCAAGTCAGTTAAGAACATATTCTTATTTTCAATGACAGCCTAGGAATTGTCAGCTCGGGGATTTGATCCAGCAACCTTTCGGTTATGGGCCCAACACTCTAACCACTGGGCTACCTGCCGCCCCTGTAATTAAATGTAGTTACGTTACACCTGTAAATTAGGTTCCTGTGAATGAGGTGATTTTGACAAAATTGTGATTACACAATCACAGCAAGACATGGGCTCTCAATTGCCAATTAAAACATTATCCGTTTGTAAGTCTAGCAAGGCAAAAAGAGATAGTGGGTTTCAGCCAGATCTCCTCCACGCACTATTACACAATATTAATATTGAAAGGTGCTGTATAAACAAACTGAGATACATGCTGGATGGATACTACAGTGGTTAGAAGATAGGTTAAAATACACACTTCACAATTAGAGGTTAGTTATCCTTTCCATAAAAAAAAAAAATTGTGAACAAATTGTGAACTGTCTCCTATGTCTTTAGTTGATATCATTTCATTCATCATTTTCGACATATTTTTTAGTATATTTTATATTTTCCTCACAACAGGAGAACCCTCAGCAAACCCTAAAAACACTATGATGACACATACGGTTTTTTTAAGACCAAACCATCTGCTACACTCACCATTAATCCTCACTTAACACACCAAGCATAACTCAGTGAGCTAAAGTATCCCAATCATTTCCAAAGGAATTTAACCATTCACAGCTTCTCAAAGAAGCCCCAAATAATAGCAGGCACCAGTGGGGTTTTTTATGGCTTTCTCCATGAATGTTAAGGCAATATGGCCACAGGCTGGCCGGGGGGGTAGGGGGTATTGACTTGTTTCCAAACGCTTAATTCAATTTGTCATCTCCATTCAAGGGGCTCAAGTGGTCTAATTTGTGTTAATGAGGGGTAATAAAGTCATATCCCTCTATATTATTGCCAGGAGGAGGAGTAGGGCCATGAAGGAGATGCATACAAGGGAGGGTTGGAGGGAGGGAGGGAGGGAGGGAGGGAAGGAGGGAGGGAGGGAGGGAGGGAGGGAGGGAGGGAGGGAGGGAGGGAGGGAGGGATGGGAGGGAGGGAGGGTGGAGGGAGAGAGGGAGAAAGGGAGGGATGGGAGGGAGGGATGGGAGGGAGGGAGGGAGGGTGGAAGGGAGGGGAGGGAGGGAGGGGAGGGAGAGAGGGAGAGAGGGATGGAGGGAGGGGAGGGATTGAGGGAAGGAAGTGTATTGACTCTTTGGGGTCTCAGGCGGCCTGCCTGTCTCTGCCGTTCACTCGCCGTCCCTCCATCACCGCGGCAGTCAGCACACCGCTGCCCTCCTCCCCCTCCCCGGACCGGCCTCCATTGTCCCCCTAATTAGATTGCCTTTGTTGGTCTAATACTTCTGCCATCTGGTCAGCTGTCAGGGCCCCAGCAGGGCCGGAGCTGGGCCATTGTGGCTTGGCCAGGGGGCTGTGGCCCTCCTCTCTTCATAGCCTCCTAGTCTCCTCTCCTCCATCTGGCTACAATAGGTTCCTCTGGCCTCCTCTCCTCCACCTGGCTACAATAGGTACCTCTGGCTTCCTCTTCTCCACCTGGCTACAATAGGTACCTCTGGCTTCCTCCTCTCCATCTGGCTACAATAGGTACCTCTGGCTTCCTCTTCTCCATCTGGCTACAATTGGTACCTCCAGTCTCCTCTTCTCCACCTGGCTACAATAGGTACTTCTGTCCTCTTCTCCGCCTGGCTACAACAGGTACCTCTGGCTCGGCTTCCCATCTGGTTGGTACCATTAGGCCCCTTTCACACTTGAAGGAATTAGGAAAAGATTGATGTACCCTCTGTCGGTGTGACTGCACCAAGGTGCTCGGGGACTGTCTTAGTCTTGGACCATGTTGTGCGGAGAAGGCAACAGGGCCCACAAACAGCCAGGCCTTTTTTACTTGTCTTGGTTGGTCGTAAGCTAGCAGATTTGCATATTGACTAAACTTCACATTGACATTGGTTGATTCTCAGTGGGGTTTGTTCAGTGGATTGTCAGGGTCTTGCGAAAACACATATTTCAATTGATTTATATTTCGATTTATTTATATTTTAATTTATATATATTTCGATTGATTTATATTTCGATAGATTTATTTTTCGATTGATTTATATTTTGATTGATATATATTTTGATTGATTTATATTTCGATTGATTTATATTTCGATGTATTTATATTTTTAGGGATTTGTATTTCGATTGATTTATTTTTTGATTGATTTATATTTTGGTTTTGAGAAAGAGGAGAGAGGACGTGAGGAGTATGCAATTGAGATTCTCCCATTGCGATGTCCATATTCTCTCCATAGTGAGAGACCTCCTGATTCAATAGATGGCAGTGTGGTCTTGGTCAATGGTCATGATGAATGGACTACCACAGGAAGATATACTTTACTCTCCATGGTATGATCCACTTGTACTGTAGGTTGATTATCAGAGACTGGGCCCTTTGCTATTGAACATTTGATGTAGTCATTATGAAATGGACATCTCAGGTGAAAAGAGAGGTTCAAAAAGTTGCTGAAACGTCTTGCACAGAATGACAACAAAGTCCACAATAGCATCCTCCGTGTTTCTCCTGCTGTGTTGTTTTTTAGGGTGAGGAATGTGTGAGCGGTCAACAACATTCCCACTGTTTGTTCCTTTGGGTTCCACTCTTCTTCACCATTTCAAACAGAGACATGTAATGGATGACCATAACCCTTAGGTGACCCTGACCCATTGGTTGACAAATTTTCCACATACCATAATGCCACTCTTTCATCTATCCCTCCACAACATCGTCCATCTGTAACCTGACAGGGTGAGACTCAACTATGGCTAACTTGGTCACCACGTTACAGGCTGACACTATGAATATCATCGTATGTGTTTTGAAATGTGGACACAGAGGTCTAGAGGGGATACAGGAAGGAGATGCAGGGTGGAAGAGAGATACAGAACCAGGCCTTTGTCACTGTCGGCACAACCCAAGGCTGTAGTGGCATTTGCCTAAGAGGAGACATGAACGTAGAACACATTCTACCCATCTTGTGTTATAATTGCTGTGTCATATCTGTAAACAACTCGAAAGTGGTCTGGACAAATTCAGATTGAAGTCTGTATTATCCTGGAGTGGTGTGGACAAATTCAGATTGAAGTCTGTATTATCCTGGAGTGGTCTAGACAAATTCAGATTGAAGTCTGTATTATCCTGGAATGGTCTGGACAAATTCAGAGAAAAGTCTGTATTATCCTGGAGTGGTCTGGACAAATTCAGATTGAAGTCTGTATTATCCTGGAGTGGTCTGGACAAATTCAGATTGAAGTCTGTATTATCCTGGAGTGGTCTGGACAAATTCAGATTGAAGTCTGTATTATCCTGGAGTGGTCTATACAAATTCAGATTGAAGTCTGTATTATCCTGGAGTGGTCTGGACAAATTCAGATTGAAGTCTGTATTATCCTGGAGTGGTCCGGACAAATTCAGATTAAAGTCTGTATTATCCTGGAGTGGTCTGGACAAATTCAGATTGAAGTCTGTATAATCCTGGAGTGGTCTGGACAAATTCAGAATGAAGTCTGTATTATCCTGGAGTGGTCTGGACAAATTCAGATTGAAGTCTGTATTATCCTGGAGTGGTCTGGACAAATTCAGATTGAAGTCTGTATTATCCTGGAGTGGTCTGGACAAATTCAGATTGAAGTCTGTATTATCCTGGAGTGGTCTGGACAAATTCAGATTGAAGTCTGTATTATCCTGGAGTGGTCTGAACAAATTCAGATTGAAGTCTGTATTATCCTGGAGTGGTCTGAACAAATTCAGATTGAAGTCTGTATTATCCTGGAGTGGTCTGAACAAATTCAGATTGAAGTCTGTATTATTCTGGAGTGGTCTGGACAAATTCAGATTGAAGTCTGTATTATCCTGGAGTGGTCTGGACAAATTCAGATTGAAGTCTGTATTATCCTGGAGTGGTCTGGACAAATTCAGATTGAAGTCTGTATTATCCTGGAGTGGTCTGAACAAATTCAGAATGAAGTCTGTATTATCCTGGAGTGGTCTGGACAAATTCAGATTGAAGTCTGTATTATCCTGGAGTGGTCTGGACAAATTCAGATTGAAGTCTGTATTATCCTGGCGTGTGTTGGTTCATAACACCCTGGTTAGAGAGTAGAGAGACTGTTGGCTATCATCTCAGAGTCTCTGCCACACTGTCAGCATGACTATCAATCTGCCCCTTTAGTGACCTTTTCATCTGAATGTAAAGAAATGTCACAAATTAAGCCAAAATGTCTTCACACATTTAGAATAGAGGACTATAACTACAGTATTACTGTAAAAAAAAAGAAGAGAAATTGCTACATTCTACATTCCACATGCATAGAATGCTTGCTGTCTCATTCCAGCCATTTTTCCATCAATTAGTGTTAAACAAATATGATGTGGAGAGAACACAGTCCAACAACAAACAAACAACTTTGGAGCATATTATTTTAGCTGTGAAACTTTGCAGAGGAATTATAAACTCTGAATAACTTAGAGGCTCATATTTAAGGCCTCGATGCTTGAAAGTCGAACTTCATTAAAACATCTAACTTATCTTGTGCTTATGTGCTCTTGGAACACGTGCGAGTGCACTCTTTGTGTAATTAACTGGGAGTTAAAAAGGAGAAAACGTCTCCCATAGCAAAAATGTGTCATGAATGAATTATGCTGTGATAATTATGAGATCTTGTCAGGTTTTTCTCACAGTGAAATTAAATAAATAAATAAATTAAATAAATACCCCTGCTCCCAAGTGGCGCAGTGGTGTAAGACACAGCATCTCAGCGCTAGAGGCGTCACTACCGACAACCTGGTTCTAATCCAGACTGTATCACAACCGGCTGGGATTGGGAGTCCAATAGGGCGGCGCACAATTGGCCCAGCGTTGTCTGAGTTTGACCAATGTATGCCGTCATTGTAAGTAAGAATTTGTTCTTAACTGACTTGCCTAGTTAAATAAAGGTTACATTTTGTATTACATTTTTTAAAATTAGAAACAGTACAAGGTGAAAATCGTAATAAAAAAGGAATTGCTTGGAGTATGACCATCTTGGGATACTTTAAAGCGTGTTTTCCTAGGTGCTGGAGAAATTCAGGTTCGTGAGTATTCTGTCTTCAGTGCCTGAAATTGTGGAGGAACATGTTTATAGAGCAAAATAGTTTTGATGTGTTGCAGTTACTTCAAATGTAGGCCACACCATATCAAAACCAGCAAAAACCATAATGAGAACCAACATTAAAGCCATATTAAAACGTACATTATACAAATTATAAGGTGCACTTAAGGTGAGTACAATCTCTTTCAATCTTCTCCCAAGAGAGAGATATCAAGAAGAGTGCTGTAAAAGGAATTGCACGCTGCCCATTTTACCCCATGATGGCGTGCACCACCACCGGTCCACTAACTCCCTGGATAGGCTAAACAAACGAGCCTCACCAAGAGGCCTTCATCCATGAGTGACTCCACTCTCTCGCCATCTCCAGGCCCTTGATGCTTCTGCACTCACAGGGTTAAAATACAACTTACCGCTGAACCATACTGCCCTCCTTCCCTCCCTCTCTCCCTCCCTCCATATCCTTTATTCACAGCCGCGTAATTGGTAGTCAATTTGAGCTCCCTCTTTTCCTATTGTGGGCAGATTTTACTCTGACAGAGTGCGGAAGATTAATGGCCACGAGCAACCGAGGGGGGCTCGTCTCAGCAAGCATGGGTGCCCTAAATTCATTACACCAATTTCCCCCTGTCCTGCGCTCCCCTCACACACTCACACAAAGAAAAGAAATAGAGAATAAAAAGACTAGAAAAAGTCAAAGGCCTTAGTGAAAGATAAAAATCAAACATAGGAAAAGAATAAAAGATTAAAGCAGCTTTATGGTTTGTTTCTCAGTGTACATCCTAGCCCATAGGCATACACAGCATGTATACACTATATATGGATGCCGACAGTCATCCATAAAGGATTTTAGATGGGCATGACAATTCTACTTTTTTTTTTTTCATTTCTGTCCATGTTCTGTCCAGTATTCTATTCATTTTGTGAACGTTTCCTACACTGGTTTCAAGCACCTTGGCTGAACCAGGAAACACCTTGAACTTTGGTATGATAAGAGTGACCTGTCCACTGGGGTTGGCCCATAATTGTGATGATTTATATCTCCTGCCAAAGCCCTCCTCTCAATTGAATTTCAATTCAAGGTGCTTTATTGGCATGGGAAACATATGTTTACACTGCCAAAGCAAGTGAACTGGATGAACAAAAGTGAAATAAACAATAAAAAATGAACAGTAAATATTACAAGTTCCAAAATAATGGAGACATTTCAAATGCCTCTCTCTCTCTCTCTCTCTCTCTCTCTCTCTCTCTCTCTCTCTCTCTCTCTCTCTCTCTCTCTCTCTCTCTCTCTCTCTCTCTCTCTCTCTCTCTCTCTCTCTCTCTCTGCCCACCCATGCCCAGTGAAATGGCACCCCGCCCCAAGGTCCGGAAGAGGAGCTGCTGTCCTGGGGCCGAGCCCATGGAATTGTCCCCCTCAGTAACAGGCCCGTGGAGAGTCCCGCAAGCACGGTCACCACGAGACCCATCACAACCCTGCCCTACAAAAGCTGTCTGTCACCTGTCAGCCGGCCGGCTGGCCGACATCACCAAGGCCAAATGCAATCTCCCATGTCACTGCCACATCCTGTCTGGTGATGGAACTATACAGATGAAAATGTGCCTTTTGGCTAAATCTGGCACATTGAACGATATGTTTATTCATGTGCATTGTCAATGTCAAATGAAATGAGGTTGTTGTTTGGATCGGTGATAATAATGCAAGCTGTGTGAAAGACATCCAATTTTTATGCATTATCTACAACCTATAGTTCTGGCCATGCGTTATGATTGACAGAGAGGTGATCAAGCCATGATTCGTTACATGATAAATGCCTTAATACATTTTCACACATGGTTTGATATTGAACTGAAATTAGATTTAAAGTATTTTGTATGATTGAAATGTATCTGCAGAATAAAAGCTATACCCATTGATTCTGTTGCTATCACATTCATAAATAGCACAAATTACTCATATTTATAATTTACTGTGGGGAACGAATATTTCTCATCTTTTGACATAACAGTTGATCATATGTATTGAATTCCTACCTCATTTGTATGTCTTTTTCTAGTTTTGTCAGTAATTTGCCAGACGGCCATCTTTGTTGGAGGCAGTTGAGTCTGAGGTTTTCTTCCCAGGGTGGATTCATAATTCTTTGTCCTGCCTTCAAAGCCCTTGGCAGATTAACACGGCAACAGTACTGTGTGATTTGGCCTGCCATGTAATTTATGTACCTTCCCTGGCTCAAGGGTTTGCCTCTGCACCTGTTAGGGACCTACAATAAGCAGTGTGTCCATGCCAGGACTGTTACGTGTGTAGAGATGGTGACTATGTCTATGGTGGTGCCTGTGCAGGTCAGCTTTTGAAAGCAAACAATACTTTTTTCATCCTACTTTTTCACATGAGTTGTGGTCGAGCGAGAGGGCCTACAAGGTGCACTTCGAGGCCAACCAATAAATCCTTGGTGACCTCATACTGTAGACCAAATAGATTCAACGATAGGCGCAACATAAAAGGCCTCCAATGTGGTAATGTGGACAAGGTAATGTGGACAAGGTAATGTGGACAAGGCCTCCACTGTGGTAATGTGGACAAGGTGCACCGGCCGTCACAACAGTAGCTCCTTTCTTCACAACGTTCAAGATGGATGAGACCAGTACCACTACCCAACGATAAGAGCTAGTTTACAAGTTTCCACTTAGCAGCACCTGAAGACCCAAGACCAGGGATTGGAAGACACCCCAAATATTTAACATTAAGGTTTCATCATTGGGAGTAGTGGAAGCATCGGGGGAAGGGGAGGTTTGAAATATGAGAGAACGCCAGTAGGTACATGGATGGGTAATGGTGAGTGGTAATAAAGATGTCACGAGCAAACATCAAGAGACACAAAGTCTCAATTTCAGCCAAGGTGCTGCCAGCCAGATGTGGAGGTATGAAACCGCGATTGGACCATAACCCGACCCGTCTGCCATGCTTAAACCAAACCTAACAGGCAGAAATCTCTGAGCCCTTTTGAAGTGGGTGCCAAGAGGTGTCCAGACACTTAACGACCGGCAATTTATTACAACACCGTCCTGCTGTGAGTGAGAGGTCGAAGTATGCCTGGTGAACCCCATAAAGCCTTCCCCTTCTCCCCTTCTTTCTCTCCTCTTGCTCTCCTCTCTCCTGTCCTCCACCCCCTCATTGACCCGTCTTTTTCCTCCTACTCTCTCCCCTCCAGCACCTGTTTAACACCTTGGTTCGTTTACGACCTTTGTCATGCTGCTGTTAAGTGTTTCATGTTACTGTTACCCTAGTAGGGGTGCAATTGGCTGCGCAAACTGGGGTTGCATGTGGTCCTCAGGCCTGCTGGACAGGCTCTTAGTAGCCAGCTCTTCCCACCTCGTTACGTGTGCCTCGGGACGATGAGGTGAACACGTTAACTCCTCCTAGAAGCAGACTTGGCCTGGGAATACAGGAATCAGGATGTGTCAGAGAGAGACTCGTTTAGAATGTGTTAAGAACCTCTTTGGGTGTGACCTCTGATAATAAGGCGTTTGGGGAGGGCTAGATTGAGTGTCCTGTTTGGAAGCCTAAAAAGATTTATCTGAACTAACAAACAGGAAATTTGTTGAACTTGTCTGGTGCTTGTCCTAGTTTCTTTATGTTGACTTACACTACCGTTCAAAAGTTTGGGATCACTTAGAAATGTCCTTGTTTTCCATGAAAACATACATGAAATGAGTTACAAAATGAATAGGAAATATAGTCAAGACGTTGACAAGGTTATAAATAATGATTTTTAATTGAAATTAACTTTGCTTTCATCAAAGAATCCTCCATTTGCAGAAATTACAGCCTTGCAGACCTTTGGCATTCTAGTTGTCAATTTGTTGAGGTAATCTGAAGAGATTTCACCCCATGCTTCTTGAAGCATCTTCCACAAGTTGGATTGGCTTGATGGGCACTTCTTACGTACCATACGGTCAAACTGCTCCCACATCAGCTCAACAGGGTTGAGATTCGGTGACTGTGCTGGCTACTCCATTATAGACAGAATACCAGCTGACTGCTGTGCTTTTGGTGATTGTCCTGTTGTAGGAGGAAATTAAACGCCGCCCAAAGGGTGCGGCATGGCGTTGCAAAATGGAGTGATAGCCTTCCTTCTTCAAGATCCCTTTTACCCTGTACAAATCTCCCACTTTACCACCACCAAAGCACCCCCAGACCATTACATTTCCTCCACCATGCTTGACAGATGGCTCCAGCATCTTTTCATTTGGTCTGCGTCTCACAAATGTTCTTCATTGTGATCTGAACACCTCAAACTTAGATTAGTCTGTCCATAACACTTTTTTTCCAATCTACCTCTGTCCAGTGTCTGTGTTCTTTTGCCCATCTTAATCTTTTCTTTTTATTGGTCAGTCTGAGATATGGCTTTTTCTTTGCAACTCTGCCTAGACGGCCAGCAATTTCTCTCATGGAATAGCCTTCATTTCAGAAGAAAGTTCTTTGTTTCTGGCCGTTTTGAGCCTGTAATCAAACCCACAAATGCTGATGCTCCAGATACTCAACTAGTCTAAAGAAGGCCAGTTTTATTGCTTCTTTAATCAGCACAACAGTTTGCAGCTGTGCTAACATAATGGCAAAAGGGTTTTCTCACTACAACTAGCTTTTTAAAATGACAAACTAGATTAGCTAAGACAATGTGCCATTGGAACACAGGAGTGATGGTTGCTGATAATGGGCCTCTGTACCCCTATGTAGATATTCCATTACAAAAATCAGACGTTTCCAGCTACAATAGTAATTTAAAACATTAACAATATCTACACTGTCTTTCTGATCAATTTGATGTTGTTTTAATGGACAAAAAAATGACATTTCTAAGTGACCCCAAACATTTGAACGGTATTGTATGTTGGATTTATTTGGACATTTCAGACTTTCCAACTGAAACAAAATGTGCACAAATTTGCACCCTCAAACATGAAATCACATTTGCTCTCCTTACTTTGCCTCCTGTCTTTTTGACAAATAAAAGTATTGGCCTTCATATGTGGTGTGTGAAAGACAACTTGAGGAGCGAAGAGGAAAAAAGAAATCAAAGAAAATATCTGGCATAGAGATTTATGACTCTGGAGAAGCGTTTTCACTGCCTCTTAACCAACAGCAGCAGAGAGCTCAGAACTGTGGTTCTTACAGCTTGTCTCTTAACCAACAGCAGCATAGAGCTCAGAACTGTGTTTCTGACAGCTTGTCTCTTAACCAACAGCAGCAGAGAGCTCAGAACTGTGTTTCTGACAGCTTGTCTCTTAACCAACAGCAGCAGAGAGCTCAGAACTGTGGTTCTGACAGCTTGTCTCTTAACCAACAGCAGCATAGAGCTCAGAACTGTGTTTCTGACAGCTTGTCTCTTAACCAACAGCAGCAGAGAGCTCAGAACTGTGTTTCTGACAGCTTGTCTCTTAACCAACAGCAGAAGGGAGCTCAGAACTGTGTTTCTGACAGCTTGTCTCTTAACCAACAGCAGCAGAGAGCTCAGAACTGTGTTTCTGACAGCTTGTCTCTTAACCAACAGCAGCAGAGAGCTCAGAACTGTGGTTCTGACAGCTTGAGATAGGTAAAAAGGAGAATTCCTTAAAATGGCTTTATGACTCTTGTTATCAGGACTAAATATATCAATAATAATCCCACTCAGGAGAGGCCTACATATTTCACCGCTCTGCTCTCTTATTGGTGGGGCAGTTGAGGCCTGGCTGCAATTTTTCTGGGAATCTTCCTGATCCCTCAATTTGTAACTGGATGTGAACTTGATAATTGCTGACTGTTTTGAATGAAAAATATGGCATTATTCATGTATGGGTTAGCTTCAGAATATCTTAAAACTACAAAACTGGCATGTTATACAGTGCATTGTGGGTACTAGATACATCTTCTGAAGAATATCAAATAACTTATGCTATGAACACTCCATATAATTGAGGATGGCGGTCATATCTTGCATCCTCCTTGAGACTGCTGCTGGCTGAACGGCTGTGGCATCCTCATTCCATCTCAGATATCATAACAGGTATGTATGTATGTATGTATGTATGTATGTATGTATGTATGTATGTATGTATGTATGTATGTATGTATGTATGTATGTATGTATGTATGTATGTATGTATGTATGTATGTATGTATGTATGTATGTACGTGTCTTTTCCAGCTCTTCTAAATATTCTTCTTAAATTTTGCTCTGCTAAGGAAGTGTTGCCATGTGCCTCTGTGTGTATCAGCTTCAAGTTAGTGAACATGCACTAAAAATAGAAGTTACAGTTCTGACCTTATGGGGTGGCAGGTAGCCGAGTGGTTAGAGCATTGGGGCCGTAACCGAAAGGTTGCTGGATTGAATCCCCGAGCTGACAAGGTAAAATAAATCTGTTGTTCTGCCCCTGAACAAGGCAGTTAACCCATTGTTCCTAGGCCGTCATTGTAAATAAAACTTTGTATTGTTAAATAAAGGTTAAATAGCAAGCAATGTGTACAGTAAGTTCCTGCTATGTTACGTTACTCTGCCCTATTGGCCAATGGGAGACAAGTCTATTCTATTGTATACCAAATGTCCTATTCCCTCCCTGAACTGTAAGTTATATATATCTGTCGAGGTGAGGTGGCACAGGAACTACCTGGGAAATGCACCAGTTGCATTGCAAACTCGTAAATTACATGATGCGCATACGTGTGTTCTCTTGTATTTGTGTATGTGTATGTACTTGTATAAAGTTCACACGTATGATGTCACATACCTGGACAATGTCAATGATTTGTACTTCCTACTGGGCACAGACTTCAATTCAACGTCTAGTTTTGATTTACATTTTGTTGGTTTGTCAACTAACATGAATTACATTTTCAAGTTGGGTGAAAAGAAGACGAAATTCCCTTATGTTGGTTACTTTTTCAAATCCAAATCGGTTTTCCACGTTGATTCAACGTCATTATATAGATTTGGTTGAAATGACGTGGAAACAACGTTGATTCAACCAGTTTTTACCCAGTCGGTCGATACGTATTGTGGTATGTTCAACAGGGTCACCTAGTTCTATGAAAAAAAACATGACAGGAAATAGAACTGGCTGTCCTGATTGGTCATTTATTGCACATCAGATGAGTGTCATATTTACATAGTTCACAGTGAATTCCTCCAGCTCATTCAAAACTATTAACAGGTCATAAATGGGGGTTAGACAAGCTTGATTTTGTATCCTCTGAAAGAACAGTACGTGAAGTAGGAATACCTTGACCTGTGATACTGCATTGCTAGTGGAATGGCAAAGCATCCTGCTTAGTGGAATGGCAAGGCATCCTGCTTAGTGGAATGATAAGGCATCCTGCTTAGTGGAATGATAAGGCATCCTGCTTAGTGGAATGGCAAAGCATCCTGCTTAGTGGAATGGTAAGGCATCCTGCTTAGTGGAATGGCAAAGCATCCTGCTTAGTGGAATGATAAAGTATCCTGCTTAGTGGAATGATAAGGCATGCTGCTTAGTGGAATGGCAAGGCATCCTGCTTAGTGGAATGATAAGGCATCCTCTTTAGTGGAATGGCAAGGCATCCTGCTTAGTTGAATGATAAGGCATCCTTCTTAGTGGAATGATAAGGCATCCTGCTTAGTGGAATGATAAGGCATGCTGCTTAGTGGAATGGCAAGGCATCCTGCTTAGTGGAATGATAAGGCATCCTGTTTAGTGGAATGGCAAAGCATCCTGCTTAGTGGAATGATAAAGTATCCTGCTTAGTGGAATGATAAGGCATGCTGCTTAGTGGAATGGCAAGGCATCCTGCTTAGTGGAATGATAAGGCATCCTGTTTAGTGGAATGGCAAGGCATCCTGCTTAGTTGAATGATAAGGCATCCTTCTTAGTGGAATGATAAGGCATCCTGCTTAGTGGAATGATAAGGCATGCTGCTTAGTGGAATGATAAGGCATGCTGCTTAGTGGAATGGCAAGGCATCCTGCTTAGTGGAATGATAAGGCATCCTGTTTAGTGGAATGGCAAGGCATCCTGCTTAGTTGAATGATAAGGCATCCTGCTTAGTGGAATGATAAGGCATCCTGTTTAGTGGAATGGCAAGGCATCCTGCTTAGTTGAATGATAAGGCATCCTTCTTAGTGGAATGATAAGGCATCCTGCTTAGTGGAATGATAAGGCATGCTGCTTAGTGGAATGATAAGGCATGCTGCTTAGTGGAATGGCAAGGCATCCTGCTTTGTGGAATGATAAGGCATCCTGCTTAGTGGAATGGCAAGGCATCCTTCTTAGTGGAATGATAAGGCATCCTGCTTAGTGGAATGATGAGGCATCCTGCTTAGTGGAATGATAAGGCATCCTGCTTTGTGGAATGATAAGGCATCCTGCTTAGTGGAATGATAAGGCATCCTGCTTAGTGGAATGATAAGGCATCCTGCTTAGTGGAATGGCAAGGCATCCTGCTTAGTGGAATGGCGAGGCATCCTGCTTTTTTGGAATGATAAAGTATCCTGCTTAGTGGAATGGCAAGGCATCCTGCTTAATGGAATGGCAAAGCATCCTGCTTAGTGGAATGATAAGGCATCCTGCTTAGTGGAATGATAAGGCATCCTGCTTAGTGGAATGATAAAGCATCCTGCTTAGTGGAATGGCAAGATATCCTGCTTAGTGGAATGATAAGGTATCCTGCTTAATGGAATGATAAGGCATCCTGCTTAGTGGAATGATAAGGCATCCTGCTTAGTGGAATGATAAGGCATCCTGCTTAGTGGAATGATAAGGCATCCTGCTTAGTGGAATGATAAAGCATCCTGCTTAGTGGAATGGCAAGATATCCTGCTTAGTGGAATGATAAGGTATCCTGCTTAATGGAATGATAAGGCATCCTGCTTAGTGGAATGATAAGGCATCCTGCTTAGTGGAATGATAAGGCATCCTGCTTAATGGAATGATAAGGCATCCTGCTTAGTGGAATGATAAGGCATCCTGCTTAGTGGAATGGCAAGGCATCCTGCTTAGTGGAATGGCAAGGCATCCTGCTTAGTTGAATGCCAAGGCATCCTGCTTGGTTGAATGATAAGGCATTCTGCTTGGTTGAATAATAAGGCATCCTGCTTGCGCAACGGCAAAACAAATCAATAGGCAATACCACCCAGCCATGTCAAAACAGTCCTCTACCACTGAGAACACAGTTAAACCCATAAAACTTAGGAAACAGGAAACTAACAAGGAACGGACCAGTGGGGAACCTGCTGGAGAGGGGCAGCCCGAGTGGGTATGGGTTGGCTACCTACCTCTTAGGGGGTTTTTGGGAGGGGATATGACGGGGGTGTGCCATGTTTCACCCCCACACACCGCACGGCATGGCAGGGGTTCATGGATGGCACTGCCTGCCTGAAGCCCATATGGATTCAATTTTCTCAGCTGAAGAGCAGCGTTTACAAGTCTGTGACATTATAGCGTAGCGACAGGGTCCCACATCAGTCTGTGACATTATAGCGTAGCGACAGGGTCCCACATCAGTCTGTGACATTATAGCTTAGCTACAGGGTCCCACATCAGTCTGTGACATTATAGCGTAGCGACAGGGTCCCACATCAGTCTGTGACATTATAGCGTAGCGACAGGGTCCCACATCAGTCTGTGACATTATAGCGTAGCGATAGGGTCCCACATCAGTCTGTGACATTATAGCGTAGCGACAGGGTCCCACATCAGTCTGTGACATTATAGCGTAGCGACAGGGTCCCACATCAGTCTGTGACATTATAGCGTAGCGACAGGGTCCCACATCAGTCTGTGACATTATAGCGTAGCGACAGGGTCCCACATCAGTCTGTGACATTATAGCGTAGCGACAGGGTCCCACATCAGTCTGTGACATTATAGCTTAGCTACAGGGTCCCATATCTGTGCAGATTCTCAGCTGCTAGCCCAGGGTTTCCCAAACTCGGTCCTCGGGACCCCAAGGGGTGCACATTTCGTTTTTTTGCCCTAGCACTACACAGCTGATTCAAAGAATCAAATAACCATCAAGCTTTGTAGTGTTAGGGCATGACCAAAGGCTGCACCCCTTGGGGTCCCGAGAACCGAGTTTGGGAAACGCTGTGGACATGAATATTCAAAAGAAACATGGATGGTCGCCTCCTTAAATGTCAACCATTGTCCACCTCCACATTTGATCGATTTATCAGAGCCTACAACTTTATCCCCTTCTTCCAGGAGTTCTGCTCCTTGACACGAAGCTGAACATTTTCCCAAGGCAAGGACTATAAACCCTGAGTTTTACAAGGATAACATGGTTCACAGCAACTATGTCCTCTATTCAGATGTCCAGCTCTACCACAGGTGAAATAAAAACCTGGACTGACTTGATTGAAAGCCAAGGCCTGACTGTTTTTCACTTTTTCAAGATTCCAGTTAGCATTTTTTGGCAGACTTTTCATCCTTCTCCACTGCTCGCAAGCTTTAAAAACCTGTTAACTATTTCAGAGATTTAAAATGGTTATATGTAGCCTATGTTGCAGTGAAGAGGGGAAATTGCCATGGGAACAGGCGGGAAGCAATGGGGCCATGTACAGTATTAGTTACCTTTCTCAGAGTAGGAGCAACTCCCACTGTGGCCTGCTTTATACGCACCTGTTCCTCTCTTATACAGACAGACAGACAGACAGACACGACACACTCATAGTATTAGCCACACACAATGTCCATTATGCAGCCCACCTGCTCCGAGCATATCACAGGATTTATTGTTCTGTAATATTGGTTAAAGGGTAAGCCTGAAACAGCCATGGGATAACTGTTTGACACAACCTTTCTCTTGCTAAACAGAAACAGAACATATAGAACTACCTACACCAATAATAGAACTAACCAGCCCAATAATTTGATTATATAAAAAGAAAAATGTGTAACTGCTCTCAAAGAATGCGACATGGTTGCATTTGAATAGAAGTCTGCAACCAAATTTGCTCACGTGGTAAATCACTTAAATGGCTGGGCTACTAACCTAGGGTCACTCCATTTAAGATATGCAACCCAGTTTGATCCAAATACCACAACCAAAAACGTGTGGGTTTTCATACAATGATCCTTATAGAACATGTTAGGAGTCTGAAAGTTCTTTAAAATGGTTTGCTAATTACATTGACCATTGGCATTATGGTTAAATACAGTGCCTTCAGAAAGTATTCACACCTATTGACTTCTACTACATTTTGTTGTGTTTATGCTTTAATTTAAAATTGATTAAATTTAGATTTTTTGGTCACTGGCCTACACACAATAATCCATAATGTCAAAATGGAATTATGTTTGATGAAAGGAATTCAACAAATGAATTCCAAATAAAAAGATGAAATGTCAAGAGTCAATAAGTGTTCAACCCCTTTGTTATGGCAAGCCTAAATACGTTTAGGAGTACACATTTGCCTAACAAGTCACATAACTTGCATTCTTTTATGTATTTTTTTATTATTATTTTTAAACCTTTATTTAACTAGGCAAGTCAGTTAAGAACAAATTCTTATTTACAATGACGACCTACACCAGCCAAACTCGGACGACGCTGGGCCAATTGTGCGCCACCCTATGGGACTCCCAATCACGGGCTGTTGTGATACAGCCTGGAATCGAACCAGTGTGTCTGTAGTGACGCCTCTAGCACTGAGATGCAGTGCCTTAGACCGCTGCGCATCTTGGGAGCTCCATAGGATGCCACCTTTCCAACAAGTCAGTTCATCTCATTTCTGCCCTACTAGAGCTGCTCTGGTCAACTGGAAACGTCTAGGAGCAACAATGGCTTAGCCGCGAAGTGTTAGGCCACACAAGCTCACAGAACGGGATCGCAGAGTGCTGAAGTGCGTAGCGTCAAAAACTCGTCCTCGGTTGTAACACTCACTACCGAGTTCGAAACAGCCTCTGGAAGCAACGTCAGCACAATAACTGTTCATCAGGAGCTTCATGAAATGGGTGTCCATGGCCGAGCAGCCGCACACCACCCTAAGATCACCATGCGCAATGCCAAGCATCTGCTGGAGTGGTGTAAAGCTCGCCGCCATTGCACTCTGGAGCAGTGGAAAGGCATTCTCCCCGAATGCATAGCGCCAACTGTAAAGTTTGGTGGAGGAGGAATAATGGTCTGGGGCTGTTTTTCATGGTTTAGGCTAGGCCCATTGGTTCCAGTGAAGGGAAATCTTAATGCTACAGCATACAATGACATTCTAGACAATTCTGTGCTTCCAACTTTGTGGCAACAGTTTGAGGAAGGCCCTTTCCTGTTTCAGCATGACAATGCCCACGTGCACAATGCCTCCATACAGAAATGGTTTGTCGAGATAAATGTGGAAGAACTTGACTGACCTGCACAGAGCCCTGACCTCAACCCCATTGAACACCTTTGGGATGAATTGGAACGCTGACTACGATCCAGGCCTAGTCGGCCAACATCAGTGCCCGACCTCACTATTTTTCTTGTGGCTGAGCAAGTCCCCGCAGCAATTTTCCAACATTTAGGTGTCCACATACTTTTGGTCATGTAGTGAATCTATAAGGTCCCGTAGTTGAGCAGTTAATTTTAAACACATCTTCAACCACAAGGACAAGGGAGGTTTTCCAATGCCTCACAAAGAAGGGCACCTACTGCTAGATGAGTAAAAATAAAAAAGCATACATTGAATATCCCTTTTAGCATGGGGAAGTTATTAATTACATTTTGGATGGTGTATCAATACACCCAGTCCCTACAAAAGATAAAGGCATCCTTCTTAACTCAGTCGCCGGAGAGGAAAGAAACCGCTCAGGGATTTCAACATGAGTCCAATGCTGACTTTAAAACAGTTAGAGTTTAATGGCTGTGAAAAATGGAGGCTGGATCAACGGAGGCTGGATGGAGGCTGGATCAACAACATTGTAGTTACTCCACAATACTAACCTATTTGACAGAGTGAAAAAGAAGGAAGCCTGTACAGAATTTTGAAAGTAATAAAAGGCAAATGTTGCACAATCCAGGTGTGGAAAGCTCTTAGAGACTTACCCAGAAAGAGTCACAGCTGTAATCGCTGCCAAAGGTATTTCTGATTTACATTTTCTAAAACATGTCTTTAGTTTGTTTTTATGTGTGTAGATGGGTGAGAACATTTTGAATTCAGACTGTAACACAAAATGTGGAATAAGTCAATGGGTATGAATAATTTCTGAAGGCACTGTACCTACAAGAAAACAGTACCAACAATTATAACTCAAGTTCCTGAATTTCTAGAAGGCATGAGAAACTGGGGAGAGAAAGTAAGCAGCCGTGTCTTCTTCAGTTTGTCTAGCCGCCAACCTACCTCTGTTGTCTGCATTTTCCCTAGCCTCGCTCTCCTCTCCCCTTTCAGCTGCCCAGTCATTTGGGATGATCATGAATCATTGAAATTGATTATGCTGTCACCCCTCAAATCCCCCTGCCCAGGGCTTGACCGGGGTGTGTGTGACTATCGGTCGGTCAAGCCTGCTTAGGGATGCACTGCAGGCCTACCCTGGAGAAGGGCCGGTCGGCCTGTCAGCCCCGCGGGTCACGCAACCTCCTAACCGTGGTGAATGGAAGGAGGAGGGAATGAAGACGTCCTGCTTAAAATACCAGAGGCGGCCCAGTTTCCCCGCCGTCTCCCGTCTCCCCTTCCAGTTCCTCGTCGCCACCTTTCCTGTGCGCTAGCCCAGTGTCATCCGTCTTAATCTGAGTGCTGACGACACCCTACCTTGGACAGAGAAGATTCCCACCAACTACATGTATATATATATCTAGAGAAGTTAGGAAGGAGTAGGAGTAGCAGCATGTGTTCCTCGGGTCATTTGTTGGTTTTGAATATCTAAGCCTCAGCACATCTAAAGGAGAGGTGAGTATGATTCAGCAGACCAATATTAGCCAGTTAATGCAATAAGAACTGGTGTGTTAAACTTTGAACTCATTCCAGAACAAATAAAGGGTGTTAAATTAAGTAAAGTGCTTGTTTTTATAGTTACATGTCATTGTACTTACCTTGACCTGAAGCAGTCTATACTATCCCCTAGTCACTTTCCACTCACAAAAAGCAAGGCTAGAATAATACAATACAATACATGAGTGTTGTGATACATTACCAAAACAGCCAGAACATTTCCCTATGTCCTCTATACCTTGTTCATGACCATGTAAAAACTGCAAGCCAGACTTGCACTCTCCAGTCCAGGCTTTCTTTCAAACTCCACTAATGGCTTCTGCAGATTGTTGTTATTTTTTATTGTGAGGATAAATCTGCTGTAACAAGCTGAAAACACCCATAAATCTGGCACTGGGCTCAGGTTGCAAAGATACTTTAAGGGTCAGCGTTGCTATGGTGATGCATCAACCCTTCTGGAGGAGTGTGCCATAAAAGAGTGGACTGTCTGTGACAGAGTTACTATTGTTATTGTGGGGGGCGGCCATTAAAGCATTCTTTGAGGACACAGATTGAGAAGACCTACTTAACCTCTCTGTAGCATGTCTGCACTTTGGCCTTTATGTGCCAGCAAATGTCCATCTATGCTCACTATATTATTAATTCAAATACACTTTGTTACCCTAAATAACTACATTACTTGGAATATGAAACAGAGGTAACTTATTATCATAGGCCAGAAGGAGAGTCCCCTTACTGGCCCTTGGACAATAATTTCCAGCAGCATCTGCTCTCCCATCCAGAAAGAAAGAATGTTCAACAATGCCTAGCTTGAGATGAAAGCCAGGGTAGGGATGAAAAATGGCACATACAGATAAAAAAATGTATAATGATAAGATTCATTGAGGTATTTACATTATTTTTTGTAAGAAATGTAAGTGTATGTTCACACCATTCTGCTCTTGGAAAACCTGCTACATTTAATTGGTAATAAGTGTAAAAATCAATATTTTCAGTATACAGTATGTCGAACACGGTCATGCGACTGGAACCTGACCCTATGGGACTGGAACCTGACCCTATGATGCCTAGTTGTGAAATTCCCTCAGTGATGGACACAGACTCTAATCAACATTGAATTTGCTGTTATCGATAAACTGCTGCCCACACAGCCATTTGAGAATGATCAAGCATGACTGACTTTACTGTCAAATGGGGAACGACAAGAAGTCATTGTGTACCTAATTTTAAGGTATTGACCACATAATGTTAGTGGTAATGTTCTTAATTGGAAATATTTCCATCATCTCATTGGAAATATAACTGCTCCTCTAGTGTGCTGTAGGCCTAATTACCTATGCATTTTTCAGAACGCTATCTTTAGCCAAAGCTTTCCCTCTGGCTATCCTTCGGTTCCAGAACGTTCAGTTAAAAGAGGATGGATGTGCTAAACTTCCATGGTCTTTGACAAGGGTTTAATGTAATATACAGCATCTATCCTTTCTAAAATAAATATTGATTTGCACTCTGTGGAGAATGTGCCTTATGGGGTGAGTGTCCTATTGGGCAGTCACTAGGTTAACATTAGCCTGACCGTTTCATGTTTTCCAGAGTTATCACTGTGGACAGAACCATATCCTTTGGCACCAAACCACCATCACTGTTCATTTTAGAAAATGGCATTAAAATACAATTAAAACTACCAGTGTGTCACTTTTATTTTGACTGCAGAGTAATCTTGAAGTGGACTGGGTCAGTCAGAAAGTTAAGGGGTTATTCAATTCCTGAATTAATGTTCTACCTTGTACTCCTTCAATATGGTTTTCCATAACCATGTTGTTTTGTTGTTTTGAAAATCAAATCCTTATCTTTCATCAACGTGTTGGGAGCAGGTAGAATGTGACAGAAATTCTGGGTATAATTGTTCAGTAAATTATTCCCGCCTGAACCAGGTTCATCTTCCATTCACATCCACTTTCCTTTTACTCACCTGGGAGAAGGTAAGCTATGCATGCTGGTGTGCTTAGCCTAATGTGCAACAAAAATTATTTCAATGATGCTACACGACCACTAAAAATAGACACACTTTAATAATGGTTTGAGTTGCAATTCTGTTTGTTCAGATTAGAACATTAACTTGTGCACCAACTCAACATAATTTCCATAGTGATATATTTTTTATTTCTGACTAACTTTTTATTTAGTCATTTTTCATTAATAGTGATTTCTGACCACGAACTGATACATGTACCTAGCAAACAATGTTTTAGTTACACTAGCCAACCCTAGCCATTCCCTAACCATCCCCTAGCCATGTAGCTATGCATATTGACTTTTATCTCTGCCATTTAGTTTCCTTGGTAGATCCAGTATTAATTGGATTACCTTGCTATCCAACAGGTATTATAATTACAAATGAGAATTACAAATGAGAATTACAAATGCTTTATTGTTTCTTATACATTTAGTCATAATACTGTAAGTTTGTTTTAATCTCTCTCTCTCTCTCTCTCTCTCTCTCTCTCTCTCTCTCTCTCTCTCTCTCTCTCTCTCTCTCTCTCTCTCTCTCTCTCTCTCTCTCTCTCTCTCTCTCTCTCTGTGGAGATGGAACAACCATCTCTGCAGCCCTCCACCAATCAAGCTTTTATTGTATAGTGCCAGACAGAAGCCACTCCTCAGTAAAAGGCACATGACAGCACGCTTGGAGTTTGCCAAGAGGCACCTAAAGACTCTCAGACCATGAGAAACAGGTTTAAAAACAAGATTGAACTCTTTGGCCTGAATGCCAAGTGTCACGTCTGGGGGAAACCTGGCACCATCCCTACAGTGAAGCATGGTGGTGGCAGAATCATGATATGGGGATGTTTTTCAGTGGCAGGGACTGGGAGACTAGTCATGATCGAGGGAAAGATTACAGATCCTTGATGAAAACCTGCTCAGGACCTCAGACTGGGGCGAAGGTTCACCTTCCAACAGGGCAACCCCTAAGCACACAGCCAAGACAACAAAGGAGTGGCTTCAGGACATGTCTCTGAATGTCCTTGAGTAGCCCAGCCAGAGCCCGGACTTGAACCCGATTGAACATCTCTGGAGAGACCTAAAAATAGCTGTGCAGTGACGCTCCCCATCCAACCTGAGAGTGCTTGAGAGGATCTGCAGAGAAGAATGCGTGAAACTCCCCAAATACAGGTATGCCACGATTGTAGCGTCATACCCAAGAAGACTAATCGCTGCCAAAGGTGCTTCAACAAAGTACTGAGTAAAGGGTCTGAATATTTGTGTATTTTTCAGATTTTTGTTTTATTAAAATTTGCAAAAATGTCTATAAACGTGTTTTTGTTTTGTCATTATGGGGTATTGTGTTTAGGTTGACGAGGAAAAAAAGAACAATTTAATAAATTTTAGAACAAGGCTGTAACATTAAGCAGTTGTTAGTGAGGTATTTGTCTTCACTAGTTGTTCTTATGCTTGAATGTGGGAGTCAAGAAAGATAAATGCTACCTTTCTGTTGGTGCTACATGTGACATCTGAGTATGCATGCAAGAGCTTGTTTTGTGTATTTTACAATAAGAATAATTATTGAAGTCTCGAATACCACTCCCATTTACATGTTACTTAAAAAAAAGGGTTTTATGCAAACATTTGATTACTTTGTCTTATTGCTAAGGTAATGTTGTCCCTGAGCCTTCACGTTAACGTGGTTGTTCAAAATGTTGGACTAAACAAACTTAGCAAGCACATGTCCACTCTCTGGGCTGTGTCACCTGTCCCACCATGGAATAAAACAGAGTGGTAGATAGATAGATAGATAGATAGATAGATAGATAGATAGATAGATAGATAGATAG
Source organism: Thymallus thymallus (assembly GCA_023634145.1). Lineage (NCBI taxonomy): Eukaryota > Metazoa > Chordata > Actinopteri > Salmoniformes > Salmonidae > Thymallus > Thymallus thymallus. The sequence continues at coordinate 18,723,764 of CM042385.1, forward strand.
ATAGATAGATAGATAGATAGATAGATAGATAGATAGATAGATAGATAGATAGATAGATAGATAGATAGATAGATAGATAGATAGATAGATAGATAGATAGATAGATAGATAGATAGATAGATAGATAGATAGATACTTTATTTATCCCCCGGGGGGGAAATTTCAGTAAATGTTAAAAGGTGGAATCTTAAAGCCATTACCAGGCTCATTTTTAGAAGATCCAGAGAAAGAAGAAAAGCAAAATGATTGAGCAGGGAACATCCCTTGCTGCCAAACCATTTCGCATTTGACTGATCTACAGCCAAACGTGAAGTCTTTGATTGTGAAACAACTGGCATTCATTAATGCGTTTCAGGGCAACTCAGACTAGGACCTGGCAGTTACTGTGAGAGTGAATGAATCAAGGGGATGGTTAGTTGGAGACCAGTGAGGCTAGAGCGTGAGATCTCTCTTTCACCACCTGCTCTGGTTCCTTGTCAGGACACCTTGTTGGGAGTGCTCGCCATCGGATATGGACTGCTCTGTTGGAGGTTCACAAAACGCAGAGCGTTAGATTCAAGAGCCAGAGGTCTTCTTTGATCTTCTTCTGGTCAGTCTCGTGTCGATTTAGGCCCTAGGTGAAGTTGAAGCAAACACAAATTGGCAGGCAACATGTGCTTGACTTGAGACCTAAATTAATTTCTGCACACAATGACCAAGTGCTTTGCTAATCTATTATTGAATTATTAGATAATGATTATTGTAGTTTGTAATATGTCAATATATTTTTCACTTGTGCCAACACTCTGAAAATATGTAACAGAACTGGAAGTTCAAGCAAGACGTGTCAGTCCACTGTTTTGTGATTTGTTGTGTGCCTGGCAGTTTTTAGGATATGGAATAAGCTTGCATTAATATATTCCTATTGTGTGACCCCTGACTTTTTCTTTAATCTTTCAAAAGGTTTCTATTTCTTTTTGATGCGAGCTTGATGCAAAGTTACCTCTGATGAGAGACTAGGAATCAGACAAAATACAATGTCTGTCTTCTCCCCCATAAAAGGACATGTACAGTGGGGAGAACAAGTATTTGATACACTGCTGATTTTGCAGGTTTTCCTACTTACAAAGCATGTAGAAGTCTGTAATTGTTATCATAGGTACACTTCAACTGTGAGAGACGGAATCTAAAACAAAAATCCAGAAAATCACATTGTATGATTTTTAAGTAATTCATTTGCATTTTATTGCATGACATAAGTATTTGATACATCAGAAAAGCAGAACTTAATATTTGGTACAGAAACCTTTGTTTTGCAATTACAGAGATCATACGTTTCCTGTAGTTCTTGACTAGGTTTGCACACACTGCAGCAGGGATTTTGGCCCACTCCTCCATACAGACCTTCTCCAGATCCTTCAGGTTTCAGGGCTGTCGTTGGGCAATACGGACTTTCAGCTCCCTCCAAAGATTTTCTATTGGGTTCAGGTCTGGAGACTGGCTAGGCCACTCCAGGACCTTGAGATGCTTCTTACGGAGCCACTCCTTAGTTGCCCTGGCTGTGTGTTTCGGGTCGTTGTCATGCTGGAAGACCCAGCCACGACCCATCTTCAATGCTCTTACTGAGGGAAGGAGGTTGTTGGCCAAGATCTCTCGATACATGACCCCATCCATCCTCCCCTCAATACGGTGCAGTCGTCCTGTCCCCATTGCAGAAAAGCATCCCCAAAGAATGATGTTTCCACCTCCATGCTTCACGGTTGGGATGGTGTTCTTGGGGTTGTACTCATCCTTCTTCTTCCTCCAAACACGGCGAGTGGAGTTTAGACCAAAAAGCTCTATTTTTGTCTCATCAGACCACATGACCTTCTCCCATTCCTCCTCTGGATCATCCAGATGGTCATTGGCAAACTTCAGACGGGCCTGGACATGCGCTGGCTTGAGCAGGGGGACCTTGCGTGCGCTGCAGGATTTTAATCCATGACGGCGTAGTGTGTTACTAATGGTTTTCTTTGAGACTGTGGTCCCAGCTCTCTTCAGGTCATTGACCAGGTCCTGCCGTGTAGTTCTGGGCTGATCCCTCACCTTCCTCATGATCATTGATGCCCCACGAGGTGAGATCTTGCATGGTGCCCCAGACCGAGGGAGATTGACCGTCATCTTGAACTTCTTCCATTTTCTAAGAATTGTGCCAACAGTTGTTGCCTTCTCACCAAGCTGCTTGCCTATTGTCCTGTAGCCCATCCCAGCCTTGTGCAGGTCTACAATTTTATCCCTGATGTCCTTACACAGCTCTCTGGTCTTGGCCATTGTGGAGAGGTTGGAGTCTGTTTGATTGAGTGTGTGGACAGGTGTCTTTTATACAGGTAACGAGTTCAAACAGGTGCAGTTAATACAGGTAATAAGTGGAGAACAGGAGGGCTTCTTAAAGAAAAACTAACAGGTCTGTGAGAGCCGGAATTCTTACTGGTTGGTAGGTGATCAAATACTTATGTCATGCAATAAAATGCAAATTAATTATTTAAAAATCATACAATGTGATTTTCTGGATTTTTTAGATTCCGTCTCTCACAGTTGAAGTGTACCTTTGATAAAAATTACAGACCTCTACATGCTTTGTAAGTAGGAAATCCTGCAAAATTGGCAGTGCATCAAATACTTGTTCTCCCCACTGTATATTGGACCACTCTTAAAACCTTTTAAAAGGGTGTACTTCAAACCTGTCAGAACCTCAGTGCCGCACCACATCTATGTGATTGCTTCTCAAATCTTTTGACCCAATGAGGTGGTTGCCAGGATACAGCCCAGTCTTGCCTGAATCCCAGTAAATATTGGACTTAAGTGTTCTGCAAATCCCTTATCAACAGCTCAGCGTCTCCTGACAGCTGAGTGAAATCCACATTTCCTGGCAGAAAAAAAAGAAGACGAAATTAAATATAGCTGTGGTTGTGTGCCTTCTTACCAGAGCATCTGTTTGGGATCTGTTTTTATTTTTCCTTCATTAGATGCGCCTTCCGCTTCGAAATATGGCTCCCTTGAACGTTCACTATTTCTGTCAACGCTACAGTATATGTTCATTTTCATTCCTCATGCCAAAGCTGATTATCACCTTTATCAAGCTTTCATCAATTATTTAGGCTTTTCTCATGTGATTTGGGATATTACATAACAGCGAATATTGAAGTAATAGAAAACTTTAGAAGAGAAAGAGTAGAAAGTCATGAATTACCCCACGATGTTATGAAGAGGACATTAAAAAGAGCACACACCAAAGAAATGAGCAGAGTATCTTGATGTCGCAGTTAAAATTCTCTCGAAGTCTCACGCTTCTTAATGCATCTGTCATAGCTCGTCAAGCCTTGTATGACGAGTCGGATCTTTCAGGCAGTAACGTGTAATAATGTCCTGTAATTTCTCCTATCTGCCTCTAATCTTGGCTAATGAAATTGTCATCCGACACAAAGTTTGAGGAACGCTTGGGGAAGAGAGTCTATAATTGCCTGGATAGAGCTGGCGTCCCAAGAGGCCTATCCATCAGTTAATCTTGTTATTGCTCAGAGGATGAGAATTGCATTTAGCTGGATTGTCATTTTCTTCCAATAAATGCAAGCAAATATCATACAAGGTACAGTACTTGTGGTACATAATTCTGTTTATACGAGCATTGTTTAGATGCTAAATTAATGTATAATCCTTAAATGGTTCTGAATACATCTGTCATAAATCAACTCTGTAACACAGCAGGAATATGTTGTGATCACAAGTGTTATTACCAAGAGTACCATAGCCAGGTGCTGTGGGTTTAACCTGTGCTCTATGATGAACTTGATTTTCTTTCAAAATCATGATAAAGTTGACTATTGGAAAATATGAGATGTGCGTTGCCATATAGAACCATACAATTTAACAGAAAATGCATGATCGTCTTTGCGATTATGCTATATAGTTAACATTGTTGGATCAATTCCAAAGATTAACAGAGTGCAGAATCCCAGACACTGTAGGTTTTTTATTTTATTTTTGTATTTTTTTTTGTTGCTTGTATATATTTCTGCTTTAGAGGTAAAAAAGGTATGCGGGTCTGCTACTCTAACGATTAAAACAAGGTGAAAACTGCTCTTAATAATAATGTATGGTCCCAATCTAGCCATGTCCTTTCTCTGGAACCCCAGAATGTATGATCCATGAGGGGAATGCTGCCTAACAGACGCTTCTCATGTGCCTTCACCCCCCTTTCTTGTAGCTGCTGAGACATTCCAAACTGATTTGGGGGATATCGTAAAGCAAATGATACATTTGTACCCCTGTCAAGAGGGTCTGTGAGTTGAAGATTTCCTCCTGGAATCGTGCAAGAATGCCATACATTCAATTGATTGCTACTCCCTCAACTGGAGGCAGAATACATTACATCATTAAGATAGAACAGAAAATAACTTAGCCTTTGTTTCAGCTATTGTTCTGACATCTAACAGCCCATTTGATGTAATAAAGACATATACAGTACTCAGACAGACATTGGCCATGTGTCTCATATGTAGCCTACAGCAGGACTTTAAATCCTCTCCAAACAAGCTAATGTTCATTCCTTCCTTTGCTATGTTTTCCTTAAACTTCTGTCCAAGACTGCATAAACTATGAGAATATTTTATCTTGAAATACATGATATTCTCTGCCCCTTGGTATCTTTCCACTGTGTATGTAGACAGGAACATGATTCTACCCTGTTGAAGACATATTTCATAGTCAGGAACTCTTTTCATGTTCCTGTCTGCATACACATTGTCCATGGACAATGACAGTCCTGAGTGACATTCATTAGAAATGGGACAAACAGGAGTTCATTAGTGATCTCCGCTGTGTGAATAGACCAATTAACTATTTGCATTCCTCTTGAAGTGTAAATGGTATGCCACCCCGGATTAGCAGAATTTGAGCCATGCCTGGGGATTATACGGTGCAAGAAAGGTTCAAGGGGCCTGGGGAACTGCTGCCGCTGCATCTCTGCCTTGGCGGTGGCTGGTAATCCCCAGGCCAGAGGCAATAAAACTATGGTTTCTACTGTACTTGCCAGCTGACCGTCTTACTATATTTGAAACATAAATAGCATGAAATTCTCAGGGCCATATCAAAGCCCCAGCCCCTTCATTATGACATCAGAGCCCTCTGAAGTCAACAGGCATGAAGGCCCACTGGTTCTCTGCGTGGGTTCACAGCCTTGAAGGGGATCGCTTATAACTAGGGGGGTGGAGATGTGGGAGAAGGGGGAGATAGAAAGGATTATACCTATCACCATACTGACTGACTCCCCTCTAGATGTCTGGCCATTTCCCTGGCAACTTCCCCGACTGCTATTGTCACGGTGCGTCGGATATAAGGGACGATAGACGGAGCGCTGGTGAAGGGTCATCCTTTTATTTGAAAATGAGATGTACTCACGAAGCATTAACAAATAAAGGAGAGTGAAAAACAAAAAACACGATACTAACAAAACACAGTGACTTACTTGGTTTGCAGCAGGCAGTGCAGACAAACACAAATGAACAATGATCCACACACAGGTGGATTTGGGTAGATCTTAAATACTATCCCCAATCAGAGACAACGCTAGACAGCTGTCTCTGATTGGGGATGATAATCTCCCTAATAAGTGTGTGAGGACTTGGTTGTGTGCCTCTCTCCTCCCCTAGGTGGGAGTAAGAGGCCTTACCACAACCAAGCCCTCACAGCTATGACACTAGACAGGAAAGATGGTGGCGTGTTCGGAAATGAAGCATGAAAGCGGGTATCAAATATTTATGGTTAATGAGGAAAACGAATAAACACATGAAATGAAGACATTTATGAGGATGCTGATGCAAACAATTGAATCTTTAATGTACTGCAGATGGAGTTCTCATTTTTCCCACTGCTGTGCATGTCTTCCTGGGTGTCATACTGCTAAAGATTGCCCTGAAGCCTGGCACTGTGGTCTACCTGGGGATTCACCAGGTAAAGTGGTTGCCACTAGCCTGTTGTTGTGGTCTAAACTGTGTGCGAAGTTTAGGCTGAGTACCTTTTTGATGCCATTCATAAAATGTATACATACGCTAATGAGAAGTAGACCCCTTCTATAGTTGTACCCCTGTCTGTTCCAAAGCTTTCAGGGATTAAACTCTGTATGGATACCAATGGGCTCTTTCCCACATAGACATTCTGGTCCCCTTTCCCATCCTGGTAGGTACAGTACATAGACAGAGGCTTGCTTTGAATCCCAGTCTCCAGATAGATTAAGCCCACTCCACAGTATTTTGGGATGTGTCGACAGAAGCCGGCTCTTCCAGCAAGGCACTCATTTGAGTCAAAACCAATGAGATGGCTCATTTGAAATGCACAAACCCACTATTCTGAGCAATTGGCTGCAGACATATTAATCATTTTGGTCGATTAATAACTCTATGGACCACACACAAAAAAAAATTATGGAAACATTTGAAATCATTTAGGTTACACACACACAAAATAATTGTTCTATATAGTGCCAAATAAGAGTTATTTGGCTTGTAACCATAGCAGATCCATTTTTGTTGCTTTTCTTTAAAGATTCTATAGATAACTATGCTTTTAAGGTTCTAAATGGAACCTTTATGGTGATATTAATGGTTCTTTATAGAACTATATAGCACCATAAAGGTTCCATTTAGAACCTTAAAAGCATAGGTTCCACTATGGATACAACCCTTTTTGGGACTCATAGATCCCTTTTTCATGGTTCTTTATAGAACCTTTATGGAGAATGGTTCCTCAAGAGAACAAATAACCTTCCTTAATCTCAGTTCTTTGTAAATCCTTTTGAAGAATCATACAGGTTTTTTTAAAATTCTGTTTAGCCATATTATATTGTTAAAATTCCTTTGGTGTTATTGTTGTGTTAATTGACAAGTTGAATCAGGTGTGCTAGCTCTGGAATGCCTTGGGGTCCCTGAGGAGAGAATTGAGAACCACTGATTTAGATAACAGTTGTCAATTGACACAAGGCCATATGCAAGTCTTTCACATGACACCATCACTGGCCATAGTCATGTTTAACATGTAATAGCATAACACAACAGATTAGATCAACTGGAATGACACTCTCACTCACAGTTGCACAAAAAGAGCAAAATATTCTAATGAGCTTTTGCCCCTACATTATTATTATCACAAAAAGAGGAAAGAACCCTTTTCTGAATTGCAAAGAACCATGAAAGGGCTCACAGGATTATTTGAGTCATTATGGTTCCACATAGAACCATCAACAAAGAACCCTTGAAGAGCCCTACTTTTTAAGTGTGTGGAAAAGTCAACAGCTTTCTTTAATTAAGCTTCAAATAGTATTTCCCCCCAAAACAAATTCTAATGTATTCATGACTTACTGGCATGGCTTCACCATTGTTCTATTTTAAAGTACTAAGTAGTGCTGTTCTGAGCATTTTTTTATTTGTTTTATTCATACACTCTTAGAAAAAAAGGGTTATTCGGCTGTCCCCATACGAGAACCCTTTGAAGAACCCTTTTTGGTTCCAGGCAGAAACTTTTTGAGTTCCAAAAGTGTAAAGGGGGTTCTACATGGAACTCAAAAAGGTTCTGCCTGCAACCAAAAAGGTTTCTCCAAAGGGTTCTCCTATGGGGACAGCCGAAGAACCCTTTTAGGTTATAGATAGCACCTTTACTTCTAAGAGTGTATGTTAGGGTGGCTAGTGAGTAGTGAGGCTAACATTCTGAATTGTAATTATATTGTAGTGAAATAAATGCAGAAATAATTTGATTAACACTTTCTATGAGAGTGATACAATGTCATAGTATACATTATAATGCCTTATAATAGACATTATTGGTTAACACATAAGCTGTTTAAATTTGAATTGAAACTACTGCAGTTCTGATCATATTTCCATGAATATATACTGTTGTTAAGTATTTCATTAAAAGAAATGTGCAAAATAAAATAACCTGTTAAGTTGAGAAGGATAACAGAGCATATGCCAGAGCAATTGACACAAAACACTAGTTTTTGTTGGAATGTGTTTCTTGACAAATACACTAATTTATTAGGCCACAGTATCAAATAACTGTTTCTTCAGTTGGCCAGATTAAGTGGATACACATGTTACTAATCCATATTGTTTCCTTGAGTGTATATAAATAAATACTGAGACATTTAAAACCCAGGATCGAGTCTACAGTGGAATGTGCTTAAATGGCTGTGCTAGACATGTGTATTTGATCTTACCCAATGTTGGCCACACTGGGTGTCAAACCCCCCTGCCCAAACTTAAGAAAGACAATAATTGTTGATGATAACAATGACCGAGCACGCTTTCCTAACAGCGGAACAGAGCAAAATTCTGATGGTTTCTGAGGCCTCAATGCAACACATATCCCACATCAAGAAGCAAAATAAAATTCCTAACGATGGATGACTAGGGCATTTGAGGCTGCCGGATGGGAATAGTCATCCAACACTGGGATAGGATCCCAAATCTCTGTGTAATGGCCCCAGCTGCCTTGTCAGTCACTTGAACAGTGTGCTTTTTAATCACACAAACAATAATGAATTAGTCCATCCACAACGAACAAATTGATTTGGATTCTCATCTGACGAGCCACTCTCCTGACAGTCTCAGGCTGATTATACTGGGCAAAATAGCCTTTAGCAGAAACATTTGATACAATAACCCAAGATGCATTAGTTCCAGATCAAAAGAAAACGTCAGTTTATACAACTAGCGCAAACTTGACTTATAGTTCATCTACATTGCTAATTTGGCTCGCTTAGATCAACGACCTTTGCTTTGGGTTTGTTTGCTTAGCTACATGATTAGAGGTTGGAGAGATTCCTGCCTTTCTTTGTAACCGGTAGCTCCATCCTCTAGCACGAGCAGCATAACTACACTGGAGCAGCATAACTACATTGGAGCAGCATAACTACCCTGGAGCAGCATACCTACACTGGAGCAACACAACTACACTGGAGCAGCATAACCACATTGGAGCAGCATAACTACACTGGAGCAGCATAACTACATTGGAGCAGCATAACTACACTGGAGCAACACAACTACACTGGAGCAGCATGACTACACTGGAGCAGCATAACTACACTGGAGCAGCATGACTACACTGGAGCAGCATGACTACACTGGAGCAGCATAAATACCCTGGAGCAGCATAACTACATTGGATCAGCATAACTACACTGGAGCAGCATGACTACACTGGAGCAGCATAACTACATTGGAGCAGCATAACTACACTGGAGCAGCATAACTACCCTGGAGCAGCATAAATACATTGGAGCAGCATGACTACACTGGAGCAGCATAACTACACTGCAACCATTGTGTGTCAATCATCCGCAGTTGAAATGCACCTTTTGTAATCAATTAGCCTTTCAACACTGGCCGCTGTACAAAACAATACAACAATATAGGCTTACTGTATAACTGGAAGTCCATTTATTTGGTAGTACCCAGCAAATGCAACCCAGCAGTAAAATGTATAGATTTCAAAATAATAAATCATCTTCACAGTTTAATTTCAGGCCACCCAAATATTTCTGTTTACTTAAGATACTTTTCTATTTGGACTTGCTGTTCTCTCTCATACAGTATAATCCAAGGCCAACACTGAGTGAAACAAGAGAATACAGGAAGGAAAATATATCACCCGTCCAAACTGTAATTCAGCCAGTCAGGGGAGCAAGTGAGCACAAAGCTCATTTGGGAGACATTTCGCTGTCACTAAGATATGGACTCTTTATCAAATTGTGACTGACAAACACATCTCACATTCAGGCTTTCCTGCTCTCCAGACTCCCTAGAGGAAATGTCTTGATGTCCTCTCTGCCTGTCTGAATGATGATATCTAAATCTCAGCACAGCTGCCCTGCCAGAGACAATAAGAGAGCCACAGAGAGGGATCAAGAGTGGTAGAGACAACTTCTGCCACACTTGGGACATTCACAAGACTCATTCAGAGATATGTGCATAGTTTTGAGCCCCCTGAATTTCTCTCGCCAGAGGTTGAGCCCCCCTACTTAAGCTTGGACAGCACAGGATCCACATACCACTGGGTAATGTAGTTTATTGGTTGGAGGGTGGCAACATTCCAAGACTAAAATGTTATTTGAGATGGAAAAAATCCCATACTACTTAAGACCTTGGAAATAGGAGAATGTTGTAAAATATAAAACAGTAAGATTGTTCTTAGTGCTCTCAACCCTCCCAACAATTGCCCATCCCTGGCCAAGAATGTAGCCTGTTGGCCAGATAGCCAGTGGTGAAGACACACCTGATAACCACCAGTCACAGCACAGGGCTAACCCAACCAATAATACCTCATACAAAAATAGCGATAGAGCAACTCAGAGGGGACTTCATAGAGGCACCAGTCAATTTGTAACCCAGTTATCAACATAGACGATTTACAATAATCTGTATTAATTCACAGAGTGAAGAGTGAGTTGGTACATGAAAGTATGTGTGTGTGGATGTTGGTAGTCCAATAACTAAAAAAGGCCTTTAAATGTCCCAAGGTCTCTTAGGCCAATAGACAATCATCACACAAGCATTTTGCCGCAATCCAGCTCCTTTGCCGTGGGATAGCAGTTCTTTAGGTCAACAGCATGCACCGTCCTGACATCTTACCCTGTTTCCTCCAGAGAGACCAAATAGATCACTGGGCCCAACTGCTGCACCATACGGTAAGAACCTTTCCGTCTCAAAGCCAGCTTCGCAGTGAACTGTTTGGCTGCCTTTGACAGAAGATGAGAATGGACCCAGACACAGGACAGGGGTGAGTAACACACATCTCTTCTATGTGTGTCATAGTTTCTGCATTGTCGCTGCTTGGCTTTGATTCTGCTGGCCTCCACTAGCAAGGTATGGTAGTGGTTGACTGCATCAAAGGCTGGGCAGTCAGGTGAAACATAAGAACTTTGCAAGACTTCCCAGGTGAAGTTTAGCAGGAGTGACCCCGGAAGTCTCCTGGACAGCAGAGTTCAGCGCAAAAAACTCCACCTTATGTGTTGATCCCCCACGAGTGAAGCAATCATCCCCTTCAGGGTGTGGTTTACCCTCTCGGTCAGGTTGGTCTAAAGATTGTAGGTCGTGGTCAGTTTGGCAACTACACCCCAGTAGGTACAGATCTCTTTGTAGATTCTTGAGATAAACTGCGGACCTCGGTCAGAGGGAATATGATCCGGAATTCTGAACCCAGTCTACTACCACCAATAGGAATTCATTCCGGGTCCCCAGGCATGGGGGAAAAGGCCCCATGAGCTAAATTCCCAGCATTTCATTGGGAGGGTTCATGACGGTCTGCTGCAGTTTTCTGTCAGGTCTGCCAATGTCTGGTTTGTGTTTCTCACAGATGTCACACTAATGTACAAACTTCTTGGTATCCACCCACATGCCTGGCCAGCACACCACCTCCTTTAATCTTCGGTAGGTTTGGAAGTCTCCAAGATGGCGACTCATGGTCATGATAAGCTTGGATAATCTGATCAGTCAATGTAGAACGGATGTTAACACTGTAATGGGTGCTGTGTGTTCCCTCTCCTCTTGGAGTTTTCCGATATATTTTATCCTGAACTATGCTGAACTTCTCACTGAAACAGCTCTTGGAGTCTTCCTCAGACAGACTCTCGTGGATCTCCATGATGGTGGCATCACTCTGCTGTGCTCTCCATCATCAACCAGGGGGAAAGAGTCGTCCTGACTCTTGGTGGTGGTGTAAGTGCTGCACAATGGAGGACAGACCTTGGCGGTCTCTGTAATCCGAGAGAGGGTATCAGGTACAACTTTCAGTTTTCCTTTGCAGTACTCAATGATGAAGTCAAACCTCTGGAGTCTGATAGACCAGTGAACGAGACGGCTGTTGGTCTTTCCTGGAGCCAGAACCTACTGCAGTGCAGCGTGGTCTTTGACAATGGTGAAGACCTTCAGCTCTAAGTAGTAGCTTGATTTATCCAGAGCCTAGACCACAGCGAAGCACTCTCATTCAGTCATTGAATAATTCCTTTCTGCAGAATTAAGGGTGTGACTTGCATAGGCAAGAACCTATTCTGTTACAGGCCCTGTTTGTTGAACTAAGACTGCTCTGAGTCCCGTTTGACTTGCATCTGTATACACCATGAAATGAGCATTCATTTTAGGATGTCCAAACACTGGAGGAATGGTGAGACTGTTTTTGATTGTTTCAAATGTACTCTGGCATGCAGGAGTTCACTGGAAATTCACTCTCTTCTTCTTTAGGTGGTTTAGTGGTGCAGCGACCTTTGAAAAGTCAGGCACAAACCTGTGGTACCATCCAGCCATACCCAGAAAGCACTGAACAGCCTTCAGGGAGGAGGGAACTGTGAACTCCTGCACTTCTGCAACTTTGGCTGGATCTGCATAGATACTTTCTGCATTGACCACATGACCAATGAACTTAAATTCTGTCAAGCAGAAATGACACTTCTTCAAGTTCGGGGTAAGCAGCCTTTAGTCTGTCGAAGATGGACTGCATGTCTTGCAGATGAGCAGAGACAGGGGTAGATTATGATGTCATTGTTCAATCATAAATCGCCTTTCCCCTGTGAGAGGGTTATTCATGTCCTCCATAACATTTTCAAGTGAGCACACACTTCCTTCACAACAAAGGCTGACTCCTCTGCTCCCTGTTTTTGACAGGTCATGACTACATGATGGTTAGTGGAAAAATGTCTGCCTCTGAACAGTTTACTGTTGGCTTTCCTCCACTAAACCCGGGAGGTGAGCCAACCTCAGATGCACATCTTTCTAATGGGCCTTCAAACTTTCACTAAGTCTGCAAATGCCATTCAACTGCATTGTCAAACTGTGTGTCCATTGTTGTTCCATTTGTCCATTGAGCTCAAAGACACCTCTCCCAGTCTGTCTGGGCAGGGTAACAGGAAGAGGACATGGGTAAGGTAAAGGTAGAGAGGTTATAGGTTAGCCAGAAGCCTGAGGATAAGGGACAGTGCTCTCCAAGATCATCCCACTGTTCTCTCCATCAAGTCCTTCCACAATGAAAGAATCCCGGTCATAATTTCCAGTTGCCGTGTCCCCATTGACACAGTATGGGGTATCAATAGAAGACATGATTCAGCAACTTTGTGTGTGTGGTGTGTTCATGGGTGCTTTTCTCCATACGTCCCTAGGGAACAGCTGTTCGGGCGCCAGTTCTGTAGTGGTGTTCTTAGAAAGATTTTTGCTTGGGCGCCAGGCAGGTATTTACACTGCCAGTATGAAAAGCGTAGGAGAGAGAGAGTTCTTCTACCAGACTCACATCAATAGAAGAGACTGCTTATCTCAGGGGATGGCCAATTTTGATAGGGGTGGGGGCCACAAAGAATCTGAACTCATCATCAGGGGCTGCAGTTCCTCGGGGGTCTGCACACCCACATCCACAAACCCAAGCAGTTGCCCATCCCTGGCCTAGAGTGTAGACTGTTTACCAGACAGCCAGTGGAGAAGACACACAAAATAACTGCCAGTCATAGCACAGGGCTAACCCAACCAATAATACCTCCTCCAATAATAGTGATAGAGCAACTCAGAGGGGACTTCATAGATGCACCAGACAAAGAACCCAGTTATTAACATTAGTTTATTTGCAGTAATCTGTATTCATTCACAGAGAGAAGAGTGAGTTGGTACGTGTGTGTGTGTGTGTGTGTAGTCCAAAACAAAAAAGGCCTTTAAAAGCCAATGCATATAATCCCACAAAAACAATCTATACATTCAGTTAAAATAATAAACAATATTCTCAAACGCAAATGTTAATCACAGTGAACGTACAGTTCCCAACCCAGCACAATGAGAGAAGTTGCTTCAGTGGAAAGCACTGATGTGAGAGAGAAAAAAAGAAAGGGGGGGGGTGGGGCTCACAGTTGCACTTTTACGTCTGACTCCCACTTCGGTTTGTTTGACAAAGCTTCGCAACAATGTTGCTAGTAATCCATGAGATGAAAGGGTAGAACAGCCACAACTGGGTTGGGAGTAGAGCGATAACACAGGCGATCTAACTTCAAACTTTTTTAAACTAAACGCACCGAAAATGAAAAGGCTTCTGCAATGAGTTGCACACTCATTGAAAACTGCCACGCCGACCGAGAGCTCTCACACACAGGAGGATAGCTGTATTTTACTTCCTTCTTCCTGACAGCTGGTGCACTCTTAAAGTGGCAGCGCACGTTGTAGGCTCTGTGCAGAATTTCACCACAACTTTATGGATTATCGCATGAAACGGTGGGAGTCCTCAGCCACTGAAGCTTGCTGTTGCTCCTCTGAGATTTTGTCTCAGATTCTATTTTAGAATAGAAATGGAATAGAATCCTTTTTGCCTTCTGAGGAGGGAATTCTGTACAGGCAGTACAAAAATAAACACTACGGATAGAGCAGGGTTTACAAAACTCCGTCCTGGGGCCCACCCTGGGTCCAAGTTTTGGTTTTTGCCTTAGCACTACACAGCTGATTCCAATAACGAACTCATCGTCAAGCTTTGATTATTTGAGTCAGCTGTGTAGTGCTAGGGGAAAAACTTGGTGCAAGTTAGGGACACCCTGGCTTAGAGAACATGGAGACATTTTTCTCTTGTTATTGTCCACATTTCCACAGATATTTATATAGCATCCTGTATATATATGTACTCTCTTATGCTCTGAACAGATTCATCAATCACATCTCCATCATCATCTTCCCAAAACAGGTGGTGAATTCACTGTTAAGTTTTATGCATAACCCCCCAATGCCTTATCTGTGAGCTTTGAGACTCTTAACACATGGATGGTTCCCAGGCTGCAGTGCAAGGTGTTAAAGGTGAAGAGTGCTAAATGAGGTGAAGAGTGCCAAACACCAATGGGAGTCTAATTATTGTGGGTGTGGAGAGGCAGAATGGACTTGTTGTTTATACCCCCTGTAGGGAGACACTCATTCGGTCAGTCCGACAAGTGGCCTCCTACCCACAGACAGGAAGTGTTTTGTTGTTTTTCTTTGTACCCTCTGGCCCACTTGCCTGTGCGTACGCACACACACAGACATACAAGCAGGTTTCTCTTCCTAGAGACCAGTGCCTTGTTTTCCAGTTGCGATGTTACTTAAGCATTACAGTGATCGTACCAGATGCATCGTTATTTACGAGCCAACTTTTTAACAGTGTTTCCCAAACAAGCACGTAGAGAAAACTTTGGCTTAGAAAACTAAGTGCGTCGTTAGACCATGTGTAGATACTGATATGATCATAAGGAAAAGCAGCGCTGCTCTCGGATCAGCATTCTCCATTCATATCTTACCTTAGCATTAGAATTATTCCACAAAACTGATGACAGATCAGCTCCTAGGGAAATATTACCACCTATACGCTATTGAGGAGGTTTATTATGTTTACGCAATGAAGCACCAAATCACGGAATGGGCACGCTGTGATCATGAAACACAAAAGAATACAAACAGTAGCCTAGTCGCGAAATAGAACTCAATTTATTGAACATGAAACTGATTTCAATATGATTGAAATAGCCTATATAGGCCACAGGTGGCCGTTATCACCTTAATTGGTGAGGATGGGCTCGTTTGTATTAATTATGGATCCCCATTAGCTACTCTTCCTGGGGTCCAGCAAAATTAAGGAAGTTTATACAATTTTAAAAACACATTCACAGATTTCACAACACACTGTGTATCCTCAGGCCACTACTCCACCACTACCACATATCTACAAAACAAAATCCATATGTACAGTAAGTGTTTTTATAGTGCGTATGTTATCGTGTGTGTGTATGCATGTGTCTGTACCTATGTTTGTGTTGCTTCACAGTCCCCACTGTTCCATAAGGTGTACATTTATCTGTTTTTTTTATCAAATTTGACTGCTTGCATCAGTTACTTGATGTGGAACAAAGTTCCATGTAGTCATGGCTCTATGTAGTATTGTGCGCCACCCATGGTCTGTTCTGGACTTGGGGATTGTAAAGAGAGCTCTTGTGGCATGTCTTGTTAGAACTGTGCCAGTAGTTCAAACAGACAACTCGGTGCAATCAACGTCAATACCTCTCATAAATAGTGATGAAGTCAATCTCTCCTCCACTTTGAGCCAGGAGAGATTGACATGCATATTATTAATATTACATCTGTGTACATCCAAGGGCCAGCCGTGCTTTGTGTCTACCAATGCTTCTGGTGTAATGTACATTTGCTGAAGCATTATGACAACTGGTAGGGATTATCTGAGCTCGGCATGGGTCATTAATAAGTCATTGTCTCAAAGCAGCTTTATAATGCTGTGAAAGGATCCAGGAACCCAAATGATTGGGTGGATCCCATCCTCCAAAAGGTATCGAAAAGTTACACCCATTGATCAATAATCACATAGCCAGTTACTAAGAGAAAGAATCCTGCTAAAGTGTTCAATGCCCTGATTCAGGCAACGGGCCAGATATGATGGGTCTTTTATTAGTGGCTAGCAGAGAGTCAATCAGCTCTTTTTAATCCAGTTTCAACTGTTCAGAGCTGCCCATCATAATGTCATTAAAACCCCCATAAACTACGAGAGAATCGATTTCCATGTCCTGACGTAGTACTTGTCATTTACTCAAGCTCTGGGATAGGACATTGTTTTTGCACCAGGAACGGTCACATTTCTTACCATGGAGCTGCCCAAAATCACGGTTGGCGAGAAGGACGAGGAAATCCGCCCACTCCCACGCTTCACAGGATTCGGAGAACCCTTTATTGACGGGCGAGAGGCAGGATAACTTGAGCCCGTTGCTCCCGGCGCCTGGTGCAGACCTCCGACAGATGGAGAAGGTTGCCGACGTCGACTTTGTAGTAGTAGTAGAAGGTACTGCGGCCGCAGACACAGGCACACTCAGCGACGAAGGTGCAGGAAGATCAGGCTCCAGGGCGGCAAAACTAATTGTTGTTTGTATCTGCTCAGGGCCTCTCGTTGGGAGTGTAGACTGCTTTGCTGGGGCCGCTGTCTTCGGCTTCCACGGCTCGTGACATGAGACCACAGTTGATAGCCTTGCTCCTCTTGCTGTGCTCCTTCGACTCTGCTATCAGATGGGGAAGCCGGCCACTCGGATAACGACAAAACGACAAGACGGAGATGCATCCAACAAGCGAAAAAACCGTCCAGCCACCGGCGTATAAAATGTAAACATTCCACTCTGCTTTTCCCCCAGTTTCTTACGTAGGCTGGCAACCTGCATGATCAAGGAATCCACCTCTTGCCTATAATCCTTGGCAAGAAAGCAATTGCCACGTTGGAACTCTGAGTGATGCAGTTTGTCCCGAAACAAAGCATAGTAGATACAGCTCCAACAGCGCTGGCACCCTTAATTTATTTCTCCAGACAAAGAAGGCACCATTGCAAAACTCATCTGGTACCAACTTTGTTAGCTTGATGGCTAGCAGCTTAGCGCCTAGGTCAAGCAGGCTTCAGCCTGACTGTTAAGCGCGATTCCGGGACAAGAAATAGCTGTTAAAAGCTAACCGAGTCACGGAATCCACGCAAAAACAAGTTTGTTATTAATATTTAATGAATAGCAGTTTTGTTTTAATCCAAAACAACAAACCAAGTGTTTTTCAGCATACAGTGTTCAGCTGAGCACTCTGTGTCACGGTGAGTGGTGAGGGAACGAGGCACAGAGCGAGAGGTCGGTGCAAACATAGTTTATTAATGAATAAACTGGAAAACAACAAACGTACAATACCGTGAGCTGTGTCTGACATACGAACACAAACAAACAATTATCCACACCCAGGTGGACGTGAAGTTCACATAAATAGACACCCCAATTAGAGACAAGACAGCTGCCTCTAATTGGGGATCACCCAAAACCCAACTCCAACCTAGTGAATGTAAGGACCTGACTGTGGCCATCCCACTCCCTCTAGAGGGAATCAGAGACCTGGCCTCAGTCAGGACCTTACACTCTGATGACGTATTTGTGAATAAATGGAATGATATTGAACACATGAAACACATGGTTATTTTGAGGTTATATCCTCCCCTCAGCAGCCTCCTGTGATATTGGCCCATGTAGCCTATATATCTTTTAATGCAGTCATCTCGGTTTCCATTTGAAGCATAATTTTGTCCTTTACTTGTTTGTAACAATTGCAAATACTTTGGCAACTTTGTATTTGTGGTCAAACATTGTTCTGAAGTTATCAGTCAGACAGATATAATCAAGATGTTTAGGCTATGTTTAGCGAATAACTTCTGTATATAAAGTGATGCGGAAGGGCAAAAAATAATCTAACGATGCACTTTGGCTGCTCTACGAGTGGTCTGGATCCCTCGTAGATGTGCAAAGGTTTTTAAGAGCCATGTTACTAACGAAGGCGCTGGGAAAAAGTTAGGCTACAAAATATACATCGTAAGATGGTTCTAACGATGATCTTAACGCTACGAAGCCTCTGGGAAACAAGGCCATGATGGTTTTAGACTAAATCTGGGTCATGTTGATAGTTTCCTATTGTTTCTTGACATCTTATTAGCACAACTGCTACTCCGAAGGATAATGTTTAGTCAGTATATTGGCCAGAAGCCCTGAATTTTGCAAAGTCTATATATAACCTGTCAAAGTCTGTTTACCTATTAATAAAGTAAACCTGAGCCCATGCATTTGCCTATGCTATGCCATATGGACATAGCAAGAAACCTGACTGTTTCCTTTGGAATGTGACCAAAGCTGTGGCTTCTGTAACATTCTGGAGCAGTGTGCTCCCTTTCTGTCGTCATAATGGCGTAGTTAGCAGTTTCAGATCTTACATCTGTGTGTTGCTACAACGACTGCCATTGCTCCACAATTCAGTGCAGTCATGCATTTTAGTACTTCAACTTACTGCACATTTACACACAGCTGTAGAATAATTCTTCACTTAGGAGGTAGACATTTAATTGTCATGCTGTTTTCAAAATGTTCCTCTCAAAGACATTTTCCATCACGCAACACCCACATACATGAACCTTCTCTGTTTTAATAGGAAATTTGAGATACTGTTTGAGTCCAGAGCTTAGACTGTCACATCATATGATGCATTGCAACTAATGCAACCGACAAATGGGCATATCACAGATCATAGCGATCCTCCCATAGAAACAAGCAGCCGCTGTAAGATCAGATGTCCCGCTACAGCCGTGATAAAATGTGTCTGTCGCAATAGAGCAGGGAACAATGTGTGACGAAGACAGAAGGTGGTCCGGCTTGTGTTGAAGATCCAGGAGTGGGTGGGGAGGGAGGGGGGGTCCCAGCCTGCCCTGTTGGGCATTGGCAGCTAGGCAAACGAAACACGTCAGTACCCCTCCTCAGAAAACCATTCCGCTCCCCACTTTGAAGAAATGGACGCTTTTCAACACGGGGCAGCCATCCCAAACATTCCCGAGGCCCATGCCAGACAATGCTCAAAGTCTAGCGTTTGCTTTGTTTAAAATCTCAGCTTGTTAATGCCACTGTGCAAAACCTGCTACGGCCATTTGCTCTCGCTGTATAAATAGACACAGGCATTACCGGTCCAATGGAAGTAAGGTTATGGCGCGGTGCCAACCTCCGGTAAAGGCTGCATAGTGCCAGGTGGCAGAAGATCAAGCCACAACCAACCCACACTGTTGAGCAAAATTAGCCCTTACACTTTTGCCTCTCTGAAATATCACTAGATTGAATGTTACCTTTGTCATAGTGTTGTGTCTGTCCTTCAGGGATGTAGTGGTAAAGCAGGCTGGTAACACCTGAACGGTGGTGGATATGACGCGACGCGGGTATTGTAATTGTTAATGCTACCAACACTAACACATAATTGGTGCTATTCTCCAAAGGGGTGTTACCACTACACCTCTGATCTTAAACTGAATGGTGCTGGTCATGTGATGTGGATCGAATTGTGTCAAATACTATACATTGCAAACATTATTTCAAACTGTCATCTTGCCAGTGTTGGTTTCAGCAATGTGGACATTTTAAAGCATTTTGTTGACAATAATGTTAATTAAAATCTGAAGAATAAAAAAAAGTACATGTATTTGACCCGTTTCTTGCAGGAGGATGTGATTATTCTCAGAAAAAGTTATCATTTCTAACCGGAAATTAGTTTTGAGTTGAGTTTTTGTGAGTACTTGTCATTGTTTGAAGTAGCTCAAAGGGACATTGTATTTAATAGCTCACACATCGACATGCTTCATGGGAACAAATCATTCTATATAGATTGACTGGCCACGTCTATTTGTAAAGACAAGTGTGACATACTTGAATTCTTTCCGCTGCACAGCTGCTTTACAGAAAGGTTTCTGGTTGTGTTGTGACCTGTGCTGATAGCAGAGAGAACTTTTTATAAAATGTGCATCAGGAGCTTAGAAATCTGCAGTGAAATCTGGTTCAATGCTAGTATTAACTCACCTACCCTATGCATACTTGTAAATTAGACATTTATTAACAAAGCAATGTTACGGTCACATAAAATGCATTGCATTTGTTTAACATCTAATTTGCAAGTATTCTACCACTAGACAAGATTGTACAATTCTACCATTTAGATTAAATTATTTGCTTGTCATGGCTGACTTGCAAAAGTTGACAGTGCCTTTGAAAAGTATTCACACCCATTACTTTTTCTACATTTTGTTGTGTTACAGCCACCACGGCAATCGAATTAACAAAATAATAAAAAATCCTATAAAAATCTGTCAGTTTAAACTAGAGATATCTGTTTTTTGCATTGGATGCGTCTCAATCCAATGCAATGTGGTGAAAAGTGACAGAGCTAGAGCAGTGTTTGTCAGACCATAAGACATCCTGAAAATTGGTCTTCTCACAAAATCGTCTGTAGCATCCGAACGGTTTAGCCTACAATTTACTATGAGGAGACTCTCACGAACACAATGGTGTTCTACGTTTTGCTCTATGACCACCACAAGCATCGTGGGACTTGTCTGAAGTTGGTACAGCCGATCTGCCAACTTCTGTCTGTAGCGTCCGAAGAGTTGGGGCCACACACTAATATGACACCTCCGTGGAAAGGTGAGACTCACACGTACATGTAGGTTGTTTTGCTCTAGGACGCCCACAGGCCTCACAAATTCTCGTCTGAAGGTCTCCTGGTACCAGTTGAAAAAATGAATGGACGTATATATGGAGACTGTATAGTGCCAAAAATAAGGGGTTAAATACATATATAATATATACCCTTTCCTGATCTGTCTTATATCTCTCAAGTATCACAGTGACATACCACTACTCGTAGGATGCCAAATCTATGCAGATGTGTGATCAGTGATATCGGCCCTAACCCTAACGTGGCTTGTCAGTCACATGCAGACTTACACAGTGTGGAGGAGGGATATCTTTTCCAGCTTTTGGATGGATCCTCTTTCCCAAGACAACTCTGGTACTCTCTCTATAGACTCCATGTACAGGCAGATGGCCAATTAGTCAACAAGGATTTCTCTTACTGTTTGATGCCATGGCAACATGCCTTGGAGACAAAAACGTACATGCACACCAACACTCAACCCTAAAAAGACATATAGACCCTAAGCATGTTTGTGTTCATGGAATAGGCCTAATTGCTATAGAGGCCTATCAACCTTTCATCCTGTGGCTTTAGAAACCATGTATATTATCCATAACAACATGCGTTCCAATATTCACTTAAGCTTACAAGCAGCTCAGTGCTTGTGATCTCCTATAAGGGTAGTGTGTTATAGACTTGCATTCAGAAGTAAGAAATACCCTTAGTGCAGTCCTAATGGTGTTGGCTATAATGTATCTTACACCCTCAATACAGGGTAAATAATCAACCCTTATATTCTTGGATCTCAGGTTTGTTTGAATAAACTTCCAATTATGTTGTAATTGTGATGAAAGCAGTAAATAACACTTCATTGGTATGTTCTGTTTAATATCTAAAGAAGGTTGTCATAAACATGACTTGAAACATGACATTTCAAGTCATTGCAATTTATTAAAGCCTCACGGGTCTCGCCAATACATTTGTTTGGAAGCATGGTATTTTTGAATGATGACAGAACACTCCCATGCAGCATTACCAAACTGAGTGACAACTCATTTTGAGACCTACATTCGATGGAATCAGAAACTCCATGTTGTCAGTCAGTCAATAAACCAGGAGCAACAGGTCCTTCATAGAATAATAATTTCTGTCACCAGGGGTCAGGCCTCAGCTTGGTGTCAATCATTGTCAACCCAGGGTACTCACTTCAGGATCACTGATGAGAAAAGAGACTGTCCCTACTTGAAGTCGCTAGAGCTTAACTAATGAGGTGTGACTTGACTTGACTTGAGTCTCTCCCATAGGGGAAGACCTGCAAGGGTACTGTAGGGAAGGGCACTTCATTTATAACCGCTTGGTGACAGGAACCTAATCAATCAGAGGTGGCAATTTCCACACTCCCCTAGCCCAAAGAGTAACAAGCCTAATCCGGAAAGCTAACAATTTACAGCCTTGATCTAGGCCCACAACCTCATCAAGGAAGGAAACCAAAAGAGAGGGAATTCCAAACAAACTGACCACTGTCAAAACATTCCATCATGGTTTTACGAGGTGCGAATGGCAATGAGGCAAAATAAGGCCCCACTCCTGTGGCTTGCCTCGCACATTACTGCAGTTTCTCCTCTTCTCTTAGGAGGGAAACTTTGCTTTCACCATGAAACACCCTATATATCACATCTCTGTACATGCACAACATTCCCTGAAAATGTACACTGCGGGCCAAAAGTTTGGAATATTACTCATTCAAGAGTTTTTCTTTATTTGCACTATTTTTTACATTGTAGAATAAAAGTGAAGACATCAAAACTATGACATAAGACATATGGAATAATGTAGTAAGCAAATAAAAATATATTTTATATTTGAGATTCTTCAAATAGCCGCCTTTGCCTTGATGACAGCTTTGCACACTCTTGGCATTCTCTCAACCAGCTTCAACTGGAATGCTTTTCCATCAGTCTTGAAGGTGTTCCCACATATGCTGAGCACTTGTTGGCTGCTTTTCCTTCACTGCGGTCCGACTCATCCCAAACCATCTAAATTTGGTTGAGGTTAGAACCAAAAATTGCAAATTTGGACTCGAGACCAAAGGACCAATTTCCACATGTCTAATGTCCATTGCTCGTGTTTCTTGGCCCAAGCAAGTCTCTTCTTCTTATTGGTGTCCTTTAGTAGTGGTTTATTTGCAGCAATTCGACCATGAAGGCCTGATTCACACAGTCTCCTCTGAACAGTTGATGTTGAGATGTGTCTGTTACTTGAACTCTGTGAAGCATTTATTTGGGCTGCAATCTGAGGCTGGTAACTCTAATGAACTTATCCTCTGCAGTAGAGGTATTTCTGGGTCTTCCATTCCTGTGGCGGTCCTCATGAAGCTGGTTGAGAGAATGCCATGAGTGTGCAAAGCTGTCATCAAGGCAAATGGTGGCTACTTTGAAGAATCTCAAATATAAAATATATTTTGATTTGTTTAACACTTTTTTGGTTACTACATGATTCCATATGTGTTATTTCATATGTGTTATTTCATATCTTTTATTCTACAATGTAAAAAAAGAAAAAACCTTGAACTTTTAGCCCCCAGTGTATATTTCTGTGAATGATGATTGGGGATAACTAGGACTATGAACTACAGATGTATCAAGATATGATGTCTATTCTGCAGCATGCGGTATAGGATTTTATGTTTATTAGTCTTCAATTTTTTCTGATCCTAGCTAACCCTAAGCATGGTTTGATTTTGACAGGCTTCCTTAACAGATAACAAATGTCCCTAGGTGTTTTGATTTAAAGTGCTTGTTATTCTTGTTAATGAACGGACAAAACCATCAAAAACTGTAACATAGAACAAAAGTTCCTTGTTTGGTTACCTATAATTATAAGAACCATTTAATTATTCTACCCTTCCAATTTAATTTTATGTTGGGTATATTGCTTTACACAAACACGCAATACGATAAATTGAAATACATAAAAAATATATTTTGGACAATATAATAATGGACAATCTAGATAACAGTACTAATTGAATCATCCACAGTCAAAATGTTCAAAAACAATAAGTTGATAAACCAAAAGTTCTGTTTCTAGTAACTACACATTTGTATGTCATTTTATTTTGTGGGTGTCAAACTGTCAGTAAGCAGCCTCACAGGTCTGGGCTTTACTGCATTGGATGCACAACGTAAACAAATCTATGTGCCTGTAAAACAAAATGGTGATATATATCAGAAGAATATCGAGAGATGCTATACATTCTTCTTACCTCAAGGTGTCAACAAATAAACAAATGCAATGTCCCATTCCCTCTGAAGCCATTGTTTACAGCTGTTTCTGCCCACTGTAAGTGAGATATACCCACAAGCCAGTGTGCTGTCTTAAGCCGGTGAAAATGTGCTGCGAGGGATCATTTCTGAACGTCAGAGGAGCTGTCAGTGTAAGAGAATATCCTAGTCATTACCACCTTCAGATCTGCAAATATAGGATTTGAATTTTACCAGTATTGTCGTAGCAAAATAATCCTGCATCAACATGATTTTAACGTTTAGTCCATAACTTTGCTTGATCGGTGGTTAGACTATTAGCTGGACAAAAGTAGGCTACATGAACTGTGCAATACTGTTAATATAACTGTGTGTTAGTGCAGGTTATCAGTTAATTTATGTAAATCACAAAGCTCATCTGAATTTCCTGCAGCGCAGGAAAATTCTCAGCAACAAAATGGTGATCATATTAAGATCCTACATCTGTAGCTTGCATGCAAACTATGGTGCCCCCCTGTTGAGGGGGAGTCGGATTTTTCCACAGTGAGGGGTTCCTGACTCTTATGGCTGGAAGATTCTTCTACCTTCACTTTGTAGCATTTTAATTGTGATTATTTGTACTGTGTATAGCTGTATTATAGCTATGTTGTAGCATTATTGGTTAAAGCTATTTAGGAGGCCTGGTTTTATTTTCCCCTGACAAACCCAAAATGTGTTATAAACTGATATGATGTAAAATAACATAAATAGTCTCTAACAGCATAGCATGCCATTTGAGATTAACTTGCTTGATACAGTTGTCAGATGTCCTTAAGGGTGTCAAATAGGCACAGGTTACAAGATGGTTCAGAGAAGTAACAGATAGCCACAGCACACCCTCATACAATAATGCAACAAGCCTGGGGTGGATTTCACATTCATGGCAGAACATACTCTAAACCTATTTTTACTGTCCTGATTCAGGCGGTCCTGGACAAGATCCATAATGGCTAAAGTAATATCCTGTGCTAATGCTGCCCATTGCTGTTCCCTCTACTGGGAACAGACCACTGAGATCGGAGGGACGACACCAATTTAGAATTCCCCAAACTTATATTTGCACTATGCACACAGATGCATGAGTAAGTCCAACACTGCCCTATGTTCTCTCCCTGGTGCTTGTTTGTTTCCAGGTATCCCAGACCATCCCCGTTCAGCAGGGATTGGCATGTCTACTCCTTTCATAGTCACATTCTCCCACTCTTTAGTTACACTGGAAACCTGATTAGGAGGGGCGGCCAGTTCAACTCTTGACCGAATCGGAAGGGGGAATTCGTCATTGCGAATGAAAACGATGGAAAGGCGGCATTTCAACGCGTCTCTGAAAGTATCCTGTGGATTTATGGCTGTGTCCTGGATCCTCTATTTTCTGTTCTCCAAGGGAGATAAGGGCGTTTTTCTGAAGAGCTGCTGCAGGGGGTTGAGGGTAGTTAAAGGACACTCTCAGCTGCTAGATTAACTCATCAACACCGCATTGCCGGATGTCAACAGAAATGTTTCACACACAAGACCGACAAGGAATGAATACCATTTGGAGGTCACAAGTGGCAGCCCCCTCAGTCCTTCAGTTTTTTTAAATGTTAGTGTCTGCCTTTCAAGAGCAAGGATGTAACCTCTAAACCTTTGAGAGGAGAAGAGATACGTGTTGGACGCTACTTACCTCGTGTCTCTGTTTCAACTGCTCATTATGCTCTGGAGTTATGAATTTAATATGATAGATTTAGAACAGTTAAAATTATTTTCCTCCATAAAAGTTCTAATGAAATACTGTATCTATTTGGGAAATGATGTATTTTTATGAGTAAATGTTTAAAATGTAAGTTTAAAAATATATTTGTTTGCAACTTTACAAGCCAACGTGGTGTCAAAAAGAAAGCAAACAAGATCAAAGAAAAGCCACGCAACTATTTGACATTGGCCTCTAAGACAACTAGAGCAGGATATTGGTTATCCAAATTATCAACTTAACATTTGGCAATTTATTGCCTTTATCTCTTAGTTTTAGCTGTCCCTCTGCACTTTGATTTGAGACTGGGCACTCGCCAAATCACTCACCCTCCTCAACTACCATGGATTATGAGGCCTTTGCACTTGGCTGGCAGTAAAGCTTTGATAGCTGCTAAGCAAAAGTCAATGTTTTCCCTCTTAAGCTTCATTATGATGCCCATGTTTGCTTTAGATTGGTGGAAGATAAAGCATGTGTCTCACTAAGCGTGTGCGGGCCTCCTAAATACATTAGATAGCATCTACCAGTGAGGTAGTGCCATTCAAATTGCATTTGGTACTCAGATATCTCCTTTATTTTTACCTTTATTTTACTAGGCAAGTCAGTTAAGAACAAATTCTTATTTGATGGTCTAGGAACAGTGGGTTAACTGCCTTGTTCAGGGGCAGAACAACAGATTTTTACCTTGTCAGCTCAGGGATTCGATCCCACTACCTTTCAGTTACGGGCCCAACACTCTAACCACTAGGCTACCTGCCGCCTTTAAGGAGCTATCGTTCTTATGTCACCAGCCTACAGAGCCGTGCTACTCAGAGATTCTGTCATGATTGCGTAGCGGATACATTGGTTCATCGGAACAACCTTCTTTCAACCCACGAGTCAAGCCGATGGAATCAGGGCCCAAACACATGCCTGGGCATTTCTACCATTCCTGTCCACGAACGAGGATCGTGCAAGTGGTCTTAGTGTTAGGTTCCTGGGCCTTTTGGTGGTGGGGTGTGGGGAGTTAAGGGGCGAATGGCAACATTGGCCCTGTCAGCCCCCTAGCTCTCCGGGTCCCAGGGGCTGGCGCCAGGCAAGCCCACAGCAGCCGGGGTAAAAAATAGATTGCTGCAGTTGTTTCACAGGGGAGAGTGACAGGAAGAGCATGTCACACTGGGGGATTGGGTTGCAGTGGCTGTCATCAGAGAGCAGTCATTACTTCTGGGCTAATTATCTCGGTCTGCGTGTAAACAAACAACCTGCCAAAGTGAGGACCACATTGTGTTGCCCCTTTCAGACCCTAGCATTAATTTGGGGACCTTAAGAAATTGCAAGGCTTACAAGCTTTGAATTGGGTTTGTCAGCTGCAGTGGGAAGCAGCGACTTTAATAGAGATGTGATAATTGCCTAATGTCAAGCTACTGTAAAAAAAAAAATCAGTTTAAGGTATGGTTTAGGTATGGTTTAAGACGTACAGTAAATGTAACAGAATTCATCAAAGCATATACACGTTATTAATCTGTAGTAGTCATCTAGAAGCGACATTAGATTAATCTAGGTGACATTTAATCCTTGTACATACGTAAATTAACTACATGACTACATTACACGACCACACGTGTCATCTACAGTATATTACATTACATACTTTTACATTATTGTTGATGGGGGGGGAGTCCATAAAGAATCTGCCATGCAACGTCTCACTAAAAACTCTATCCCACCCTGCTACCCATCGCTCGCATTCCCTAGCCTTCATAGCACGCTTACTCTTTCGGTTCATCTTTCTATAACGCGCTTGCCATACCATACCTGTGTACCATGACCGCAGCCACAAACCACTGAGCGTGACAGTGGTAAAGTTGTCTTCGTCTCCTCAGAGTTGAATTGTGTCGTACTGTAAGAGCTGGTTTCCATGCGTTGCTGTGGCGCTGACGTACAGTAGGTTGACATTTTGCCACAGGTCTAGAAGTGTCATTGAATAAAGTAAGGCTTAATAGAGATGCAGAGCGACAGTAACCCTTGCATGGCTAGTGTCAATTATAACAGTCTGGGGTAGATGGGCTGTCAGATCTAACTGTACATTATTAATTGCCTTGTTGCTCAGCTCTCTCCGTTGTATTTGTTTAGAATGACCAAGTCTTTGTGCTGAAATATTTATGTATGCCTCGCAAACAAAATTACCTTATCCCTAAGACGTTGCTAAAGAGCTCATTTGCAGGCCAGGCCTCGTTGCAAGGGTATAAATCAACGCCAAACTTACGGTAGTCCACTGTCAAACAGGTAACTGACATTTCAATTGGAATACAAGTGCGCTGCTGAATACAGATTTAGCCGTTCCATTAGCCCTGGCACTTTGATGACGGCCAGAAACACGCTGGGTAATTTTTGAGAACAAGTATGCTCATCCCCACCAATCCCTATTTGGGGTTTACACCATCCCCCATTAGCTAATAGAGTTAGCTGTGATGTTTTGGTTTGGTACTGAGAAGTGTCGGAGATCAGAGTGTGTTTATCTAGTGTTATGTGGGAGTGAGAGGCTTAGTTTATGATATAATTATACCTCGCAGGACAGTGACCCCGGCCGACCTCATTTTGTAATACAAAGCGGTCTGGCTGGGGTCTTGCTGCAACCAAACAAACGTTGCCATTTCACCCAGCTTTTCTTGATGCTGTTCCTATCCAGTCTGACCTTTATATAACACAATTAATTGGAACATAAAATTGTGACCTTGGGACTAGAAGGTTCTATCTGTGGAAAGCATAGTTCTGAGATATTGAGCATCAAAAGTTTTCTCATCCCAGATCTCAGAACTGTTTTGTGAATTCTTCTTTCGTAACCCATCAAGGTCCTCCCGTTAAAGGTACCTAAAGTTCAAAGTATAAAAATGTATAAATCCATTTTTTAGAGGGGTGCAATCTCATAAGGTTCTATCTGACACTTCTGAATTAGACATGTTCAGTTTTTAAGAAGACTGTAGCTATTTGAATATGTAAATGATAACACTAGCTTACCAGGATAGAATCAGAACATCATCAAATACATTACAGGATCGTTACGGGACGGTTGAGCTAACCTGCGCTAATGTAATTAGCATGACGTTGTAAGTAACAAGAACATTTCCCAGGGCATAGACATATCTTATATGGGCAGAAAGCTTAAAGCTTTCTTAAGCTTTAATATAACTGCACTGTCCAATTTACAGTAGCTATTACAGTGAAATAATACCATGCTATTGTTTGTGGAGAGTGCACAGTTTTGTACTTGAAAATGTATCAATAAACCAAAAGGCAGATTTGGGCAGACTTGATACAACATTTTGAACAATAATGCAAGGGTTCATTGGACATGTCAAAAAATTTGCACATACACTGCTGCCATCTAGTGGCCAACATCTAAATTGCGCCTGGACTCCTAAGTAATATTATGTCCTTTCTCTTGCATTTCAAAGATGATGTGACAAAAAAAACGTCAAAGTGTTTCCTTTCAAAAGGTATCAGGAATATGCATATCCTTGCTTCAGGTCCTGAGCTACAGGCAGTTAGATTTGGGTATGTCATTTTAGGCCAAAATTTTAAAAAAGGGTAAAATCCTTAATTTTCGGACAATTTTGTTTTGTTGCTTGCGTGCCATTATTGCTGGCTAGAATAGCCTAGACTGTACATAGAGGAGTATGGCTGATTGGTCCGTCTGTGTTTTTTCAGGCTTGTGATTGGATTGCAGATAACCTTATAGCAGAGAGATGTTCAATTATGCCGGGCTTTTTGTGAGAACATTGTATATTGATGAGTGTCTTGTGGCTCTAATCAAGCACCAAGGTAGACTTTCAGCAGTTTGGCCTGGCCCGGTCATAGACAAAGTCAAGGGAGACTGGATTCCTGTATTAGGTTATAGAGACTATTCTCAAGAATATTATTATGTGACAGACAGATAAAATGTTGACTTTGTATCAGGGCTGGGGTCAATCGGAATTGAAGGCAGTCAATTCAAGAAGTGATTTTAACGTAAAATGTAAAAACTTTTGATATAAATGGCTTCAACTGAGTTTATTGAGAAGTCATTGAACATAGATTCAATTCAACACCAGTCCTACTTTGTATGATATGAACGTTTACAGACAAGTTTAGAAATGACTATAAACCTACAAGATAACATTTTGTACTATTTAACAAATCATACTTGTACCTTTAGTAGCTTTAGGCAAACTCTGTTTTTCCACCACTATCAGGATTTTATACTGTATCTGCAGTGCCACCGTTATATATATATTTATTTTACTAATTTAACCTAGAAATAGGACAAACACATGTTAATTTAAACTGTACATAAACATACGTAGGTATTATATTGTTATAATAATAGGTATTATGTGACACTTATTGAAAAGTTTGATCAAATATGAATAGTTTTCAAAATACAGTAGTCAACAGTTGCCTGTGCAGTATTAAGAAAATACACAACTTAACATGAATTTAACAGTAACAGACTATGTGGAAAAAATGTCTAAAGCATGAACAAATGTCTCGCCAGAAGTTTAACAGAATGTGGAAAGAGCCTGCATTTGTTGTGTGCCTGAACAGTGAGTTGATAGACACTATCCACTTTCACAGAAGAGCCCCTCTGCCCTCTCTGAAGACATTTGCGACTGGTGTCAAGGCCCAATAAATCATTTCATATCAAGAGGCCATGTAACGGTTTCTACATTTCAACATATGTGGAATCAGAAAGTGTCTGTCATCAGTGTGTACCACTCTCATGGATAACATTTTTTCCACTGTAATGTGGAACATATGTGCCATTGATTTGGGGAGTCTTTACCTGATGCCCCGGGATACTCACAAATGAGGTGAGGCAGACGTTGTCATACGCCTTAATAGTGAAAGATTATCCCTGTAAACTAAAGTCAACAATGGGGCTAACTACCACCAGTCAGGGTTCCTGCAAAGACTGAAGCCATATGAGGATTGGGAATTGCAGACAAGAAGGGTCTATTTAGTGATACAGTAATTACTTATGAATTAACTGTAATTATTTGTGGTGGTAATAGTTGTTGCTTGTTTACTCAGGGTTTATTAATTGGCTCCCACACCAGTCTCATAATATTTTGCAACTGAATATTACAAATTTGTGATATATACTACAAGTAATTTAGAGTTTGTTCACAAATCTAATCCATTAAAAAATATCAACATGTAAACAAAACATAAACGTTCAAGCAGTTTTAAGTACTATGTAACAATGTGTACCAATTTGTAATTAACTGTGATTACACTTAACTACAATTAAACAGCATAGCTTATAGGGGCGCTTACTGTAAAGTGTTACTCTATAAAGAACACTCACTGTAAAATGTCTCTAACATAATTGCTCCTAATGTTATGTTTTAAAGGTACTGTTCAGTGTATCTAAGTTACTAATTCAAGTTTCACCACTAACCTTCTTTATTAAGATCACTGTCCCTTTAAACTATTGTGGACTCAAATCAGTTGTGATTTGTATAATTTGTATCAAACGAGACAAACTTTTATCCATGTCCGCCAGTGTGGAGCCTATCCATCTTCGTGTTTAAAACGGCCCTCCCTGTCATCTGTGGTTTTAAGTTCCCAAAGCCACTGATCCTGGTTCTGTCCTCTCTCTATGAAAGCAAACAGTTTGAGCCCCTGCTGCTTTGTATTTGATGCTGGCCCTATATCTAGGTTTAGATCTGCTTCTTAAATGACCATCATTACTTTACGAATAAGTTGCCGCTTTCTACTGTTCTAGAGCCACTCTGGGGGCACCTCTATTTGTTTTGCATAAGGTTTCGTGTCCTCCAAGTGTAAATTAAATAATAAATACTATCATTGAATTTGTTCCTTGCTCTCCTATACTCTTTATGTTTCTAAATTCAGAATAGTTTCCATGCTGTTCAAAGCACAATATCTGTCAGGTTCTAAATATAAACCCATTATATTTAATGGTCAAAGTCGCTAACGCACAGGGGGACTTTTTATGAAGCTACCCTGTAGTCTTTATGAATTTTAACAATGAGCATGGCATTCATATGGCCAAAGTCCATTTGTCATCGCTGATTACTATTGAACTTCTTTCTGGAAGATCAGGTTGGTTGTATGATAGGAAGAATGAGATGTCATTTGTCTTGTGCAGTGCTGGTCTATTGTTTTCAGAGAAGTTAAATAAGGTATTTGAGTGTGAGGGCCAAATGACTACTAACTGACCCTGGCAGAATAAATAAGCTGCCATGTTTGGCCTTGCAGTGATGTGAGTGATACTCTGATGGCAGCCAGTACCTGCTGGGACCGAGAGATCGTCCCAACCATTAGCTAATACACACCACATTCTCCAACCACACAGGCAAATTAAAAAGCTCAGCTGTTCTGGGATCCTCAGTCTCCAGAGCCTCAAACAAAAGCTGCCTTAACATTCCTGCCTCAGAATATTGTGTTCCAGCTAGGAATGCATTATCAGGTAATATAACGGCTTGTGTGTGCCACAGAGCTCCATGTCTTATTGGCTGATGATGTCTATGACAAAATCACACACTACTAATCATGTTCTCAGTTAGTTTAACTCAAACATGACTCTTACTATAGTAAGTCATATCAGAAATACATCATGAAGTTATTTAACGTTCCATATTGTGTGGATAAAATAAATTATCCCAATATGTTATGTTGATCTATTTAACCTTTCTTTTATTACCTAAATACAAATATTTTGCACATTATAAGCCAGTGCACCTATAACATGGATTTATATGTTTTATTGTTTGTTTATATACCATAAACAAACAATAAAACAAGCTGAACAAATCAACGCAAATCAAATGTTATAGTTATACATTCTTTTTTCGGACGCTGGTGAACGGTCAGATGTCAACGGTCTGATATCTGGAGTTGGAAAAATGTGTATTTTGAAACGATCTACAGTATGTCATCCTTCAGCTGTCGCGCTGGCTAGAATTACCTTGATGCAGCGTTTCAGATCAAGACCAGATTGGATTTCGTTTCACTCTAATGCTCTGCCATATTTTTCCACAAATGTGTGCAAAAGGTTATTCACAATTTATTTCCCTGGTCTTTCTTGTCAATTATCTTATTAAGAGCAGTTAGGTTCACGTGTAAGAATGGTGTTGTTATTAACAGTAGTTGTTGCAGTTAATCGAGGTTGACCTCGAAGACGTATTGAATTCCCAAATGGACATGAGTATTGGACTTGTCATGGTTTATAGACAAATTTTACGGTTTTTATTTCCTCACTATGGTAACTGAAAAGATCAGTTATAAGGGAAAATAATGTGAACTCAACACTAAAGGTGAGAGCTGCAGGTCCTTAATCCTAACGAGTCAAGGGCTTGATATTGAGCCATGGAGACACGTGTTTTGTGTAGAGGGGAAAGCCTTGGGCAACACTACATTTAGTTGCCCTTATTACTATGTAACTACACAATAACAACTGTAGTACTTACATAGGTGTTACTATGTCATTACGTGGTAAAACGATTCTTGCGCATCTGTTATTACATAACTGGACAAGGAATGTGTAATTACACATCCACTTGCTGAAAGTTATTCCAAATGTGTAATTACTGATGTCACTTCATACATGTAACTACCATGTGCCACTACCATTGAATCTCCACATGTAATACCAGGGTTGATAAATAGGCTAGGACCTGGTAACAATACATTTTGAGAATGCCTTGGCTTGAACAGAATGATTTGGCTTGAACATAATATTTTTTATATATATAGTCATGTGAAAAAGTAAGTACACCCCCTCTTTTTTTTTTTTTTTTTTTACATATTGGGACAGATGTATATGTAATCTTCAAAGGTTACCCAATTTAACAAATCACTAAAAAAATATGCAATTAAAATAAACAAAAATGCCTTTTCCTTATGGGGAAAAAGTTAGTACACCCCTACCTTTACAATCCCATAAAATGGCAAAAATTTGAATTAGGTGTACCAAAACAGGTGCAAATGATTAGAAAACATTAGAGAGTGTCCAGCCTTCCATAAAGATAAGACATTTGGTCTGGTTTTGTCTTAACCATATGGGGGTGTGGTAACACATCATTCAAAGATCAAAAGACCTACCCAAGGCCCCCTTGATGCCGATGAGTCTGGGAGGGGTTACAAATCCATTTCCAAGCAATTCGAAGTACATCATTCCATTTCCAAGCAATTCGAAGTACATCATTCCACTGTCCGACTAAAATTCCAGACCACTGGCAAACTACTAGGACAGGTCGTCCCACCAGTCAGCCCAAGAGCTGACCGAAAGATGCTCTTAGAAGTCTCTAAGAACCCCAGGGTAACATCAAGCTATCTACAGGCCTCTCTTGCCACAATCAATATAGAATTGCGTGGGTACACTGTCAGAAAGAGATTGCACAAACTTGGCCTACATGGGAGGTCAGGAAGGAAGAAGCCTCTGCTCTCAAAACAATTGTATCAAGACACAACTGCTAAAGCAAAAGGAAAGCCTCGTCACCAAGTTCACCAATGTTTCTACAGCCCAGAAATGTATCTGCGCTAAATCTCTCTATCGCCACTGGGCTATGGAGGTACAGGTGCACCGAGCCAATAGAGGCCCTCATCGCCCCCCGCAGCAGCCCTCTTCTCAGAGTCCCTCACGACAACAGGGCCACTCACAGCAACGTGCACCCCCCTCATCTGTTGTTGTGGGTGCTCCATGATAAGACATGTTTATATTGAGAATACCAGAACCCTGTGCTTTCCTGGATCGGAAGTCCATGACATCTTAGTGGTGCTTCCCACAATCCAGAAGCAGCTACCTGAGGCTGACTCTCTGGTAATACATGTGGGTTGGAAAACATTAAGCAGGGTAGCTCCGAATTCCTGAAACAAGATTTCATGGACCTGATAGAAGCCGCAAAGTATAAAGGCAAGCGGCCACTTATTTCGGCTCCACTACCCTCAATAGGCCGTGGGTGTAACCATTTCAGAAGTCTCCAAATGCACAACTGGCTCAAAACATACTGTGCCTCAGTGATCGTGGCATTCATTGACAATTTCAACCGGTTTTGGAAATGGGAGGATTGTTTCAATGAAGATGGCCGCAGAGCTACTAGCCCCATTCATAGCCTCTGAAATAGTGATATTGGGGGATCTGAATCTAGATGGGCTTACTCCCTCGTCTGATTGTCTTAAATCAGCATGTATTAATCTGAACTTAGTCCAACTGATTTCAGAGCCCACTTGTTTGAATGTTAAGAATCCTGCTAAATCAACTCTGATTGAGCTCGTACTTATAAATAACCATAAATACTTTGCTAGTGGTGTCTTTGCTATGGACGTCAGTGATCACTGTCCCCTTGTCTGTGTCAGAAACACAAAGTTGCCTAAAACTACAGTACAACGAGTCCTATATCAACATAACCTGAAAGGCTGCTCAGCAAGGAAGAAGCCACTGCTCCAAAACCGCCATAAAAAAGCCAGACTACGGTTTGCAACTGCACATGGGGGACAAAGATCGTACTTTTTGGAGAAATGTCCTCTATTCTGATGAAACAAAAATAGAACTGTTTGGCCATAATGATCATCGTTAGGTTTGGGGGATAAAGGGGGAGGCTTGCAAGCTGAAAAACACCATCCCAACCGTGAAGCACAGGGGTGGCAGCATCATGTTGTGGGGGTGCTTTGCTGCAGGAGGGAGTGGTGCACTTCACAAAATTGATGGCATCATGAGAAAGGAACATTATGTGGATATATTGAAGCAACATCTCAAGACATCAGTCAGGAAGTTAAAGCTTGGTCGCAAATGGGTCTTCCAAATGGACAATGACCCCAAGCATACTTCCAAAGTTGTGGCAAAATGGCTTAAAGACAACAAAGTCAAGGTATTGGAGTCGCCATCCCAAAGCCCTGACCTCAATCCTATAGAACATTTTTGGGCAGAAGTGAAAAAGTGTGTGCGAACAAGGAGGCCTACAAACCTGACTCAGTTACACCAGTTCTGTCAGGAGGAATGGGCCAAAATTCACCCAACATATTGTGGTAAGCTTGTGGAAGGCTACCCGAAATGTTTGACCCAAGTTAAACAACTTAAAAGCAATGCTACAAAATACTAATTAAGTGTATGTAAACTTCTGACCCACTGGGAATGTGATGAAAGAAATAAAAGCTGAAATAAATCATTCTCTCTACTATTATTCTGACATATCACATTCTTAAAGTAAAGTGGTGATCCTAACTGACCCAAGACAGGGAATTTTTACTAGGATTAAATGTCAGGAATTATGAAACTGAGTTTAAATGTATTTGGCTAAGGCGTATGTATGACTGTATGTCTGAAGCCAGACAGACTGGTAGATCTACTGACTGGCTCACCTTCAGAAACTCGTCCATAAAAAGTATATTCATGAATTCTATTTCTGACCCTAGTGGTGATCAGCCACACCTCTCTGCCCAATGAGGTTCTATTGAACTCCAATACTATAGCAGACAAAACTGAAATAACTGACTCGTTTTACCAATATTTTATTGCAGCAGGCCATTTATTTGAAAGGGGGAAATAGCAGCAATAAGGACAACTCTGAAAAGACTGATACACCCCTGTTTAATCACCGACTCGCCTGCTTCTGTAAATGGTGACCCACTGTTCTGTCTTAGTTTCTGATGTTAAAAAATCCACTGGAGCAGACATGCTTGACCCGTGTCTTCTACGGCTTGCTGCACCTCTGATTGTGGATCCCTTGAAACATTGTTTTAGCTACCCATTCTTTTGGGTATTATTCCTAAGGCATGAAAGACGGCCCTTGTTCTCTCGCTCCACAAAGGTGGTGATCCCTGCAATCATAATAATTATCGCCTAATCTCAGAACTTACATTTTTAGATACAAATATTAGAAATATTAAATTCTCAGCTGCGGTCCTTTTTAGATAGAAAATGTATTCTGAATTCTCACCAGTCAGGC
Source organism: Thymallus thymallus (assembly GCA_023634145.1). Taxonomy (NCBI): domain Eukaryota; kingdom Metazoa; phylum Chordata; class Actinopteri; order Salmoniformes; family Salmonidae; genus Thymallus; species Thymallus thymallus. The sequence continues at coordinate 18,760,734 of CM042385.1, forward strand.
TTTAGGCCAGGACACCGCACCATCTCGGCTGTTTCTTGAGTCATAAATTACATGGTTAACGCACTAGACAGGAAACAGCACTGCACTGCCCTTTGTATTGATCTGTCGAAAAGCATTCGATACGGTTGATCATGTACTCCTGCTACGGAGGCTATCCGAAATTGGTCTGGACCAAGTGGTCTGCAGCTGGTTAAAAAATGACCTGCACGACAGAAGTCAATGTATATCTGCTGATGGAGTTCAGTCAAATTTTCTTAACATTTCCAAAGTAGTCCCACAAGGCTCAATACTAGGCCCTTTACTGTTCACTATTTACATTAGTAATGTTGATTTGTCACTGAATAATAATAACTGGAGCCTACATCTCTATGCGGATGACTCTGCTATTTGTATATAAGGCAGTTCTCCAGAAACTCCCATACTGCCTCACCTCACTTCTTAATTGGAAATCCAGCCACCATCAGACTCGCTCTCAAGACTGGCAGGTTCTAGAGGTTCTGCGGGTGTCCAGTCCGGGAAGTTTACTTTTAGTTACTGTGTCGCTAGCGCATGGAATAACCTGCAGGCCACTATGAGGCTTGGCAACTCTCGTCTCGAAGGGTCAGTTTCGGGACTTTGATGAGGAATGTGGTGAAGGAGAACTGTACTTGGTTTGATTGATGTTTGGATTGATGTGTAATTTTATCTGTCGCTTTTGAATTGTATTTATTGTAATGTGTAATTGTAAATGTATAATGCATTGAGACTGATGATGTTTATTTATTGTTCCCAGTGGGTTTGCCCTGGTTAAATAAAGGTACATAAAAAAGATTGGGATAACAAGGCACACCCTGTCATTAACTATCAGTCATTTTCAAATAATGTATTTCTACGTTATGACCTGGCTCAAAGGCTATACTGAAACAAGTGTATTGTAAGAACAACGTAGTTGCATAGAATATGCTTGTAATTATAATGCACCTATCCAGGAGCAAGCAACGTAATGTAAAGTGAAACAGAGTAGGGTATAACCTTTATCATTACTATGTAGTTACAATGTAACAACCTTTGCAGACAATAGGCTAACCAGGAGAAATAATGAGACAGGAGAACATTTTTCAGTTTGACTTTTCTTAAATGACAAAGATTCATATTCAAACCATTTAAATTAAAATCCCCATTTCAAACTCAAAGCAATAACTATTGGTAAAACATTTTAACACGGAGTGGTAAAGTGAAGTGTTACCAAGCCTTGTTCAAACATAGTATAATACAATGATATTCAACTGACTGTTTTCGTGTGTAATTTGTGTCAAAATATACCAGCTTTGTACTGTGTCCCTATACCTATGCATGTACATGTTAGTTACACAGGCATATACAGTATAATAACAGTGTAGGTATGTATTGCTACACAGGCATATACAATATAATAACAGTGTAGGTATGTATTGTTACACAGGCATATACAATATTATAACAGTGTAGGTATGTATTATTACATAGGCATATACAGTATATTAACAGTGTAGGTATGTATTATTACATAGGCATATACAGTATAATAACAGTGTAGGTATGTATTGTTACACAGGCATATACAGTATATTAACAGTGTAGTTTTGTATTATTACATAGGCATATACAGTATAATAACAGTTTAGGTATGTATTGTTACACAGGCATATACAGTATATTAACAGTGTAGGTATGTATTATTACATAGGCATATACAGTATAATAACAGTGTAGGTATGTATTGTTACATAGTTTACTTACTGTTATATTTGTTTTTGAAATTGACAATTTCAAGGTAACTGATTTCAATACTTTAAATACATACGTATTAGCGAGACTAATTCGGACCCATATATTCTAATCAAGAATTACATGAATAATTTGTAAAGTATCCTTAATTTTTGTAATTATTTGACTATGTAACATTGTGCCATATACATTCAAACATAAAATTATGTCAACCATAGATATAATAAGATAATATTCTGATGTTAACGTGTTAAGCGTTAAGCCATTTTAAGAGTCAACGTGTTAAGCGTTAAGCCATTTTAAGTGTTAATGTGTTAAGTGTTAAGCCATATTAAGTGTTAACGTATTAAGCTTTAAGCCATTTTAAGTGTTAATGTGTTAAGCGTTAAGCGTTAAGCCATTTTAACTGTTAAGTGCTAAGTGTTAAAACAGACTAAAAGATGTCTTGAAACTGTAGAAACTAGAAACTAGAAATCTTCCCTCTTGGCTGGACCCATGTCAAGCGGATGACCTCCACCTCAGTCAAGGTTACTTACCATGTCATTACAGGGGGTGTTCATTGATTCCTGTCCTTCCTCACAGGCCATCACCTTCATCCCCTTTGGTTCCATGTCTCCATTAACAAAGTTAACCTGGTTATACTCTGACTTTGTCCCGCTCCTGCTGACCTGTGGAGACAGCCATGCTTACCTGTGGAGACAGCCATGCTTACCTGTGGAGACAGCCATGCTTACCTGTGGAGACAGCCATGCTTACCTGTGGAGACAGCCATGCTTACCTGTGCAAAAAAGTGCCGTGGTAGGTCATTATTATCAAATAAAATACACCTGTCACCTCCGGGTTGTGTCCAATGGAGTGATTAGTTTCTGCTTTACTTCAGACGCACATACAAGAGCGTACACACACACACACACACACACACAAAAACACACACAAACGCACACACAAACACACACACACATACACACTGCAGAAGCCTGCACTAACAACAAAATCCACAATCCTAAAGAAAATGACACAAAGACTTCTACTTCCATGAGATAAAAGCTGAAAGCCACCGTGAATATCACAAGAACATTAACGCAATAAGAATTTGCTCAAACAGGAAATATACAGTAGTTATGCTCCCACAAAAGCAGAGTCAAAAGAACTTACATTTGCCTGAATAACAATACAGACTAGCAAGCCAGTCATCTTAGCTTGGGAAATAAATGTATCAACATACTGTATGCTTGGTTTATAGAATAAAATGATGAATGTGAAATAATGCTTTGTTTTGATATAAAGAGATCAAATTGCTTATCAATGACAAACAGTGCTAATTTTTCAAGTCTTTATCATATTTGCTGTACTTTTCCAGGAATTGTTTGATGGCTTTATGTTACAGGTACTTTGAGTGTATAAAATATGCATTACAATATACATGTTCATGATTAAGCTCCATAAGTGACATAGCATTATGGCTATTAGCATTCACATTTAGTGTAATATTATGAATATTATCATTATTACAATTATTAGCAGTATTATATAAAGATTATAAAGATGCATTTTCTGTGCAGACCTTCCTTTATCTGAAGTAAACGTAGCTGGAACATTGCCATGTCTTGAACATCCCCCCGGTCCTCTGTTGATAAAGGGGATTGTAGTAAGAAGAGAAAGAACAAACCCCCCCCCCCACACACACACACAATAAAACACCCTTCAAAGTGAGCTGGCGTGGTGAAGGGTGAACAACACTCCCACTGTATCCCCCAAGGGTATATATTATATGGTCTGGTATTGGCGCTCGGCTTCATTTAAATGATTCTATCCGTAATTGAAAAGGGAAACTCCAGGGTGTGTTTGGCCAGTTAATCCATTCAAGATCATTATGTGCATTGTCAGTTGGCTTGACCCAGCTGGAGCGTTAGAAACACAATGGAGGTGTCTCGAATGTGTAGATCAAAATCCCTTCTGAGTCAGAGGTTAATGAAGAATTATTTCTCACTTTGGTTAACACCATGGGACACCGGTCCAAAGGCCACGGACCTTCTCCCCAGGGTCCCCATGGCACAGACGGTATGATAGGTACATAGCAGAGACCACATAATGAATAATGTTCTAATATGATATGAGGACGTTTATGATGTATGGGTTTCACCTCCACCCCAATAATACAATAACACAACAACCCTATTCTTTCTTAGAAAATTGTATAAAAAATTAAGAATGTAATTCCCATTCTTTATGAAAGAACAAACTTAAATGTCAGGTTTTACCGTTTTCGGCATCAGCTACAAATAGTACAGTATTTCCATTTAACTCACTTGGAACTCTCAGATTCCCAACTGGCTGCCTAAACACTTTATGGTCCTGTCACTTTCACCACTGTGGAGAGTGTTTTCAATAAGGTAACTTGGCGCAGTAGTATGTGAGTATATGAGAACACAGAGGTGGATTATCACAGGAAGGGGCCACAGTGGTGGATCACATTCAGGGAAGTCTCAGGATCGGACAGGGGGGTTAGCTCCCTACTACAGTGCAGCTCTCTGTATGTGCCACTGGGGACCTGCACTTAAAACTGAGTCAAGTGTGATTCATGTCGAGGATAGTCTTGTGGCTCACCTAGCCCCCACACACAGACACACAGACACACACACACACATAAATTCACTGTAAAAACCATGCACTTATCCATATTTACTTCGAATTGGTTTAAACTTTTCTATCAGCTCAACTAACTGTCAAAATACTGTAAACTGTGTACATTTAATTATGTTGTAGATGTAATGATATATAACAATAGTATGACAGTAAGGCTTGAAGGTGTGAAGAATATCAGGAAAATAAGGAAGTGTGTTAATCAGCAACTGAAATAACACAGGACCAATTCCCCATGTTTTCAAGCTGAAGCAACGCATCTATTCCCATGTTGCATTGTGGCATTTTTACTGGTGACGTTAAACCTGCAGTGACAGAAAATAATGTGACAGAAGAGAAATCGGCCTCGGGCGATAGTTTTTCAATTCTCCTGTTTGAAGTCGGAGGGTCTTCCTGTTCAAGTCCTGTATGAGCTGTTTGTTTATGTCATCCTGGTCTCTAAATCACTTATCGCATCAAAGAGCTCCGTTCTCTCCCATACAACAATGGGGGGTCATGCCAGCATGAAAACATGACAAGGATACAGACAAAGAAAGTGCCTTCCTCTCTTGAGGTGATGACAATTGGTGTACCCAGATTTATGTCATGTTGACATTAAAGCGAAAAGAAAAGTCTGAGAGACTTCGGGAGTCATTTAAAGCAATAGCTTACTGCTATTTCTGTGTTTTCTTAATCATTTTCTTATTTTGAAAGTAGTTCATGCTGAAGGGACGATTCAATTCAACATGTTCTGAGCTAATTTAATGGTGTGCTACAGAAGATTTTCAGAGCCCCAGCTAATACAGTCTTCCACTCAGTTTGGTGCCAAAGGGTGATGGGTGAGGAGAGCGAGAGCACTGACTTGATACATTTGAAGGGGGAGGGGGAGCCATACAGATTAGGCCTTCGCAACGAGTCTGTGCCATCTGAAGCACTTCGCAGAGAGTGACCGAGTATGGACTTCACTCAATAACTTCTCAGAGAAAAGGCCACATTTGTTTGGTCAGATAGCCTCCACACAATATTTGTATGCAAAACAACTCAGGACCCCAATCGATGCACCAGTTTCCCTTTGAAGGTTTGTGCCAAACTGATAACCAGGGTATTTGGCGCAGTGTTGCGCTGTGGCAGCAGCCTCCATGCTAGATATTTCACAAGGACAACCTGTACTAACCTTACCTCTAACGCTGCCTATACATTGGGTTTATCCATTTCCTTTGGTACAATCTGTCTGTAAAGATGATACAACAAAGCTTTCACAGCGATGCACTCGATTTTCCATACGTTTCGGAGGAGAGAAAGTGACAGGCTAAACATTTTCACAAGACTCTCTATAAACAGCCATGCATAGGAAGCCAACTCACGGCTGACGTCAGAGAGGGATGCTCTCCACTCCCCTGAATATATACTTTGTCACAACCACTATGTCCCTCGAGCCTGATAGGCTTAAATGTAAGGGAACAGGAAACTCTCAAGGTAGACTAACTTCCTACTACTCCTACCCCAAAAGAGATTGCGTTGCGTGGGAGAGCCCCAAGGACAACAATATGCCTACATCCCCATTCCCACATCCTGTCTGGTAATGGCACCTTCCCCGATCTCTTCATTTTTTCAGCAAAATGGCTACATTTTGGGGCGGAAAAGGGTCCGTTACATGAGAGCTGATAAACAATTGTGGGCACTAAGTCTGTGCAAGCCTGTGTGAACGGTTAGGAGTTTAGGGCTTTACAACCCTATGACTGGTTCCCAAATACTTTCTGCTAAATGAGTAGCAGTTATTTTTGCTTTGTTCCTGAATAGGAGCCCAGATGTACTCTAGTGGGAGTTTAAAAAAAACTTATATTCAAAATAAAAGCTGTTATGGTTACACCCTGTTGTCAAAATGTTATGCACTCCCATCGACTTGCTCATTTGCTAACCGCACCTTGCACTGGTTGGTGATCAAATTGAAAATTACGAAATGTTAAACCTCCTAGTGTATGATGACTTAATCGTCATTTTAGTAACAACTCCTCCCCTCCATGCATTTAAATCAGAAACACATGAGAATAATTCTCTCCATTTTAATAGCAACATTCACACTGTTATTGCACATGCATTAATTTACCGCGATGACTTTAGCCTGATTGCCTGCATTTGAAGCAAATTTGCTAGGGCAGCAGACCAGAACGGACCTCTCCCTCTGGCACCTAATGAAAAAGGCATAAGCAGGCGTTGAGAAGGTCAGGCGCTGGGCTGACAGTGGCCCCGCATGTCTCTCCCTCTCCCCTGACAGTTTGTGTGTCAGGGGTCATCAGGCCATCGGCTCCATAGTGAAGGTGCGAGGAGGGGGCAGTTAGAACGTGATGGGCCTCTTTGGTTCTCTTTGGCTGGGGACAGCACATTTCTCTCTGGCTGGCGACAGCACGTTTCTCTCTGGCTGGCTACACCACGTTTCTCTCTGGCTGGCGACAGCACGTCTCTCTCTGGCTGGCGACAGCACGTTTCTCTCTGGCTGGCGACAGCACGTTTCTCTCTGGCTGGCGACAGCACATCTCTCTCTGGCTGGCGACAGCACGTCTCTCTCTCTGGCTGACGACAGCACATCTCTCTCTGGCTGGCGACAGCGCGTCTCTTTTTGCTGGAGGCTACCTCCCTCCCTCCTCCTCCTCTTCCTGCACCCTCGCCACCCTGCTATCCTTGTCACATCTAGTGTGTCGGCCGTCACCTTGCTTTCCGCCGTGTCCCAAGGCTCCTGCCAGGTGTTCTGGCTCCCCCGTAATGAAACACAAGGGGCAGTGGGACGAGGTGCGAGGAGACAAATTGAATCGGGCCTCTCCTTTTGTGCTGCATTATGAACTCAATTAAACGCCAGCCAGCATCTGCTGCTGCACTGGCAGGCGGGCACACCTGATTCACTAACTCGCACCTCCGTGCATGTGCACGTGGGTGTGTGTGTGTGTGTGTGTGTGTGTGTGTGTGTGTGTGTGTGTGTGTGTATGTGTGTGTGTGTGTGTGTGTGTGCGTGCTCGCGCAATGGATAAGGTGTAATCATTGACAATATAATCACTCCTAACATTCTTCAAGGTAACAACTGTCCTTCGGTTTTGTGATACAATTCTGTAGAATCCTATAGGTGGGATGCAGACTAGCACTGCTGCTCATTGTCTTTCTCAAAAAGCCATTGTTTGTATTGATAAGTAAGACTCTCTGAGAGGAGTATAGGACTATGGATAACACGGACATAGGAAGGGCATAAGAGATAGAGAGAGAGAGAGAGAGAGAGAGAGAGAGAGAGAAGGGGAGAGAGAGGTGAGGAAGGAGTGACTGTTCATCCCAGACTGGGACTTCATCCATCATTGGAATCAGCGTGTGCTGTAATTACTGTGTCAAATAGATGGGACAATGCCTTGGAGGAAAGTGTGTGCATGTTTGTGTATTCGCACCCTTTTGAGCAAGTGTGTGGGGGTGGCGGGGGGGGGGGGATGGGGGGTTATCATGTGGACACCTTATCTTCATAATCATCTCCACTCCCAGATCGCACCTACCTCTGCTGTCATCAGTCATATATAGCTGTGCTGTCAACTGGTGCTGTCATGCATTGCCAACATCAGGGTATCAGGAGAGGAAAAGTCTTAACTCTTTCAATGGCACAGCCCTTTCAGGAGGCTGGATCCTACCATTCTAAGGACATAATGTAGGAATGCAGAGATTAATAGGATGATGGGAGTAATGCCAACAAACCTATCATGCTTGCCCACATTGACAGTAGTTCCAATTATATTTTTTTAAAGCACAGGTCAATTCCCTTATCTGACAGGAAGTGATGTAATTTCCTCAGTCAGTCTTACACAAATAAAAGGCTCCCATTCAATAATTGTACTTAATTCAGATATTAACTGCTCGCTGATCATACAAGAACTCTGACCAGATAAAGGCAGAAGCTCCATATTCAAAACATGCATGTGTGGGAGGTGGGGATATTTCTCCAGAGCTCCGGCCCTGTCCTCCCGCTTGAGAAGTTATCTGAAAAATGAGGAGTGTGTCCTGCAGCCATATGGAGGAGAGCAGCGGAGCACATAAAGACGTGGAAATAGCGTTAGCCGCTTGACTGCCCGACTTTGGCAATCAAAGCGCTGGTGAACCAGTAAAAGATCTAAGTGATGGTGAGTATTCCGGGCTGGTCTCTCACCTCGGCAGTGTGACTGGTCACGATGGGGAAACAATTTAATCTGTTGGCGAGCAGCGGCTTCCAGTGCCTGAGATTAGAAAAACATTGTTTGAGAACACAGTAGACGATAAAATTATTACACATTACGGTGCTTTAAAACACTTTATATATAGTATACCTTTTCGTACTTAGAAATGACTGTGTACTGTCTGTTATAGCAGGTTTGTACTCTTATAAATTTGCTTTAATTAAAGCGTTGTGGCAATACACCCTTTGAGATTTCAGCACAACTACTCTCATGGGCTATTAGAGAAATATAACATTTGGTGCCATATGCTTGCATGTTGTTTGGGAATAGGGATCATCCGGCCTTATTGTGGCTTGTTGTAAGTTACGTTTTGCTAGTTAATTACCATTGTGACATCAAGATTAGGGAGCAAACCACAGATGCCAGGACCATGACATGTGGAGACATGGCCCTTGGAGAGTAAACAATAGCATTGAGTTGGGAAATCATTACACAGTAGAACCTGGAGATCTCCAGTGTACAGGGATTATTGCCTTTAGTAAATATGAACATGCACAGTTCATTTGTAGTAGTAACAAAGTCATTTCTGGGAGCATTGCTCTTACGTGCTATCTTAATTTGACCAGTTTCTCACAGCAGGAAAATTATTATGTGGATTATAATTAATGGACATTTTTGTAGGTGTTGATACTTTTTTTGTTAGAACAAATCAAGTCTGACATTTTACTGTTTAGAAGACAAACTTTAGAAGCCTTTTTAATACCTTGAATACAACATTTATCATTTTTCTGCGACAACAGAGTGATCAACAGAGTGCATTTCTGCATACTGTTGTTTTTCATAGGCCAAGGAAATGTGGGGAAATGAGGACATGCAGGATCAACTTGATGGCAGTGCTGCAGCCAATATTATCAAATAATCATGTCAGAAAACTATCACACTTGCAGGGCCATGTTGGACTCATGGGCGTGTGTTATGGACACAATCAGAAATGTTTTCAAAGCAGGTGACATGAGGAGAGAGCGTCTGTGTGTGTGTGTGTGTGTGTGTGTGTGTGGATGTGTTTAACTATAATAAACAAGCAAAAATTTGACCAACGGGACATTTTGTTTGTCTCCCCACAAGGTCAAAGGCTATTTCTAGGGGGTTTAGGGTTAAGGATTAGGGTTGGCGTTAGGGTCAGGGTAAAGGTTAGAATTAGTGTTAGGGTTAGAATTAGTTTTAGGGTTAGGGTTAGGAGCTAGGGTTAGTTTTAGGGTTAGGAGCTAAGGGTAGGTTTAGGGTTAGGGTTAAGGTTCAGTTTTTGGGTTAGGGATAGGGTTAAGATTAGGGTTTGGGTAAGAGTACGTGTTAGGTAAATGAATAAAATCAGTTTGTGAATGGTGTCAAACCGTTAATGACACGGGCCTATTGTTGCTGACTTTTGTCTGTGCATGTGTATGATAACCTGAGAACTGTAGTGTGTGTGTGTGTGTGTGTGTGTGTGTGTATGATAACCCGAGAACTGTAGTGTGTGTGTGTGGGGGGGGGGGGATGTGGTTGGGGTTTCTACAGAAGGCTGAGATGGGTCTGAATGGTTGAAGTGGGGGAATGTGTGCTGTGTGTCAGTAAAGGCCGTCTTGAATGGGGACTCTAAGGAAAGTATGAGGGTGTAGGGAAGGGATTGGGTGGGTGGGATTGGGATACGGACCCGGAGTAGGGAAAGGGATAGGGAGTGTTGCAGGGGTACCTGGTCCCAGGAGCTGTGTGAAGAGGAATGGTTGGGGTTAGGGTTGGGGTTGGGGTTGGGGTTAGGATCAGGGATGGGATGGGATTGGGGTCAGGATTAGGGTTGGCGTTAGGGTCAGGGTTAAGGTTAGGGTTAAGGTTAGGGATGGGGTTAAGGTAGGGATGTGGAATCTGTGTTTGGCCTTGGGTCCTGTAGGGGGCAGGTGGGAGAAGAGGGTTGACAGGGGTACATGGTTGTCTGTCAGTAATCTCTGTCAGTGTGTTGGCCTTGATATGCCCAGCATATCTTTGTGTATATCCCCTTCTCCTGAGTGCCTTGAAAAGTGTTTGTGTGGCTGTGTTGAAATCATTATGTTGTGTGCATAGTCTGTGGAAGCATGTGATTTGTGAATTGACAATGCCTCTGAATGTGTGTTTGGGGTGGAAACCGGCTCAGTGTAATAGTGCATGTGTGTCTGTTTCATTAAAATAAACCTTGGTGTGTAAGACGGTTGTGTCTGTTGTTGTGTCCGGGGAAAAAAACAGTTGTGTCTAAAAAATGAATGTGCTGTGTGTGTATGACATATTTCACTTTGATGGTTGGATGATGGTTGTTCAAAATGTTGATGAATGTATTGAAGTCCTCTAGGTTGCGTTGCCACACTCCGAAGATATCGTCCAGGTATCGTCTGTATAGCATGGGACGCAATGGGCAAATGGCCAGGACAGTTTGTTTCCAGTCTGCCATATATATGTTTGCATAAACTGGTGCAGATTTTTTGCCTATTGAAGTCCCATGTATCTGTAGGTGTTGTTGGTTGTTGAATGTGAAATCATTGATTTTTTAGCCCCAGTTCTAATAGCTGTATGATGTGTGTGTCAGGTCTGTTTGTAGCTGGATAAGAGTACGGGTTAGTGTTAGGTTTAGATTTAGGTTTTAGGGTTAGGGTTAGGGTTAGGGTTAGGGTTAGGGTTAGGGTTAGGGGTTAAGGAAAATAGAATTTTGAATGGGACTGAATTGTGTGTACCCACAAGGTTAGTTGTACAATACTGTGTGTGTGTGTGTGTGTGTGTGTGTGTGTGTGTGTGTGTGTGTGTGTGTGTGTGTGTGTGTGTGTGTGTGTGTGTGTGTGTGTGTGTGTGTGTGAGTGTGAGTGTGAGTGTGTGTGTGTGTGTGTGCGTGTGTGCGTGCGTGTGTGTGAATTTCTTTTTAAAAAGTGGGGACATTTTCAGGGTCTCCAAAAGGAAAAATGCTTGAGGGTTAGGGATACGATTAGGGTTAGAATTAGGTTTAGGGGTTAGGATTAGGTGTTAGAAATTAGAGTTTGGTTTAGTTTCAGGGTTAGAGGTTAGGATTAAGGATAGGGAAAGTAGGATTTTGAATGGGAATACATTTTTGGGTCCCCACTTGAAAAGTAAAGCCAACGTGTGTGTGTGTACACATTTGTTTGTGTGTTGTGTGTTTGCAGCCGCTAAACAAGCCCTGGTCCAGAAAGCCTTGGGGCTATTTATGGGAGGGAGCAGGCTGACTGGCAGACTTCTCTTAATCAGCATGCTACGAGAGGTCATTTAAAGACGCTTTGCCACTGACAAGAATTAAATTGTGTTTTGATTTTCTCATTAGCCTAATCTCAAGAGGGCCTCGTTATTGTGTATTTTTCCCGCGTTGACATGACATCTCGTTTTGGGAGATGACGGGGGGGGGGGGGGGTGTTAGGGTGATGGTGACGGCTTCCTCCTGGTTGGTTGTGTGTGTGAACTGGTGGCAACTCACCATAGATACAATACATTGATTCATGCACTGTAGATGCATACCTATAGAGTACACATGCTAATGCACACATTGCTTGTTACCTTATGAAATCAAGAACTTATAAAACGCAGGCTGAGATTTTATACTGATAGTGACACAATGGCCCAACTGGTCCTGTATCTAATTATTTATTTTGTTTTTATACCATTACATTCTGAGAGGGATTCTCATTTGTTTTAACACAATTGTTGCATGTAGCAAATGAATGTATGTTAACTGATGTGGCTCATGCAATGGAATGTATTTTTTATCATGTCAGTTGAATCAGCAAATCACAGCACATATTGATGGGTACACTTCCTGCTTTTATTTCCTGCTTTTAGTTCCTGCTTTGCTCGATGGGTATACTCGCAATGGCCGCCAGTCCACCCATTATGCCATTATTGACATGAATGGGGACGGCCATTCTATTAATTCTATTTCTATGCCTGGGACACAATGTAGACACAGACCTGTGTGTGAGCAAATCCTGTGAGCAGGAAAGTGATCTTGTCATAGCTGTCCCCTGTAAAAACGACAACTGTAAAACAATCAATTGTATACTAGGTTATTTCCCGCTTCTTATTTTGTTGGATTAGATTTTCTTTTTGTTGGATTGGATTTTTAAAGTGCAGGACGTTTAAGATTTTGAAATATCCAAACGTTTCATAAAGCAACGACCGGTAATGGTTATTTGAGAAAATGTTCTTTATAAACATTATATTTTATCTTAACAATATACATTTTGCGGTGCTGTGTAATTCCTGCCCTAATATGACTGTAGTGCATAACAGTAAGCAAATAGCAGCACTAATTAAGCTAAAAACATCTGTCTGCAAATTACCCCAAGGTTGGTAAATGTGACTAAAACATTAACAATCCGTCCCTAACTCTTTCATGTACCAAGGTCAAAAGTCGGAAGCAAATAACCTGTGGTTTGGAGCTGTGAAAGGTCAAAACGATCAACATTGGCAGTAGAATGGCCTTACTGAAGAGCTCAGTGATTTCACCTTTCCAACAAGTCAATTTCGCCCTGCTAGAGCTGCGCCGTTCAACTGTAAGTGCTGTTATTATGAAGCGTCTAGGAGCAACAACGGCTCAGCTGCAAAGTGGTAGGCCACACAAGCTCACAGAACGGGACAGACGAGTGCTGAAGTGCGTAGCACGTAAAAAACGTCTGTCCTCAGTTGCAACACTCACTACTGAGTTCTGAACTGCCTCTGGAAGCAACATCAGAACAATAACTGTTGGTCGGGAGCTTCAGGAAATGGGTTTCCATGGCAGAGCAGCTGCACACAAGCCTAAGATCACCATACGCAATGCCATGCATCAGCTGGAGTGGTTTAAAGCTCGCCGTCATTGGACTCCGGAGCAGTGGAAATGCTTTCTCTGGAGTGATGAATCATGCTTCACCAACTGGCAGTCCGACAGACGGATCTGGGTTTGACGGATGCCAGGAGAATGCAACCTACCCAATATGCATAGTGCCAACTATAAAGTTTTGTGGAGGAGGAATAATGGTCTGGCGCTGCTTTTCATGGTTCGGGCTAGGCCCCTTAGTGCCAGGGAATGGAAATCTTAACGCTACGGCATTCAATTACATTATCGATGATTCTGTTCTTCCAACTGTGTGGCAACAGTTTGAAGAAGGCCCTTTCCTGTTTCAGCATGACAATGCCCCTATTGCACAACAAAAGCGAGGTCCATACAAGAATGGTTTGTCGAGATCGGTGTGGAAGAACTTGACTGAGCCCTGACCTCAAGTCCATAGAACACTTTTGTTTGGGATGAATTGGAACGCGACTTTGAGTCAGGCCTAATCACTCAACATCAGTGCCCGACCTCACTAATGCTCTTGTGGCTGAATGGAAGCAAGTCCCTGCAGCAATGTTCCAACATCTAGTGGAAAACCTTCCCAGACAAGTGTTAAAGCAGCAATGGGGGGACCAACTCTATATTAATGCCCTTGATTTTGGAATCAAATGTTTGATAAGCAGGTGTCCACATACCTTTGGTCATGTAGTGTTAGAATCACCTTTGGTAGCTATTACAGCTGTGAGTCTTTCTGGGTACATCTATAAGAGCTTTACACGCCTGGATTGTGCAAAATTTGCCACCAATTATTTTCACAAAACTGTAACTCGGCCACTCAGGAGCATTCATTGTCTCCTTGGTAAACAACTCCAAGGTAGATTTGTGTTTTAGCTTATTGCCCTGCTGAAAGGGGAATTCATCTCTCAGTGTCTGGTGGAAAGCAGACTGAACCAGGTTTTCCACTAGGATTTTGCCTGTGCTTAGCTTAGTTTCTATTTTATACTTAAAAACTCCCCAGTCCTTATCGATTACAAGCATACCCATAACATGATGCAGCCACCACTATGCTTGAAAATATGGAGCGTGATTCTCAGTAATGTGTTGGATTGGATTTGTCCCAAACATAACACTTTGTATTCAGGACAAAAAATGTATTGCTTTGCCACATTTTGTGCAGTATTGCCTTGTTGCAAACAGGATACCTGTTTTGGAATATTTGTATTCTGTACAGACTTCCTTCTTTTCACTCTTTCAATTAGGTTAGTGTTGTGGAGTAACTACAATGATCCATCCTCAGTCTTCCCCTATCACAGCCATTCAACTCTGTAACTGTTTTAATGTCACCATGGTGAAAACGGAGGATGCCTTCTTCTCTGGCAACTGAGTTAGGAATTAAGCCTGTATCTTTGTAGTGACTTGGTGTATCGATACACCATCCAAAAGTGTAAATAATAACTAACTGTCTGCTTTTTTCACCCCCCTGGTCTATGTGGTTGAATCTGTGTTTAAAATTCACTGTTCGACTGAGGGACCTTACAGATAATTGTATGTGTGGGGTACAGAGATGAGGTACTGTAGTTAAACACTATTATTGTGCACAGAGTGAGTCCATGCAACTTATTATGCGACTTGCTAATTACATGTTTTAATCCCGAACGTATTTAGGCTTGCCATAACAAAGGGGTTGAATACTTATTGAATCAAGACATTTCAGCCTTTCATTTTTTATTAATTTGTAAACATGTTGAAAAACATAATTCCACTTTGACGTTATGTGGTGTGTAGGCACATAACAAAACAATCACATGACAAAAAAAGCACATGACAAACAAAATCAACATTTTATACATTTTAAATTCAGGCTGTAAGACAATAAAATGTGGAAAAAGTCAAGGGGGTTGAATACTTTCTGAATGCACTGTACCTAGCATTTGGGTTTAGCTAGCCCAGATAGTTTCCCAATTTCCCAATCTTATAACTAGCTACCAAGAAGCCATTTCAGGCTATCAATCAAGTTAGAGTAACTAGCTTATGTAACCAGCTTAGCTGGCATGCCTGCTGGCAAGGTTGGTAGACTTTAGAAAAACAAGCAATTGCTAAATGTACTGAATAAGACTCACATTCCTTTCAATCTTTTACCCACATTTTTGCATAGATGCATAGAAACATATTTAGTTGAATTAATAAAAGAACCACCAGTCAGGAAGATACAGACAGCTCAAGAGGTATGGTTAGATATTTTTAAATGTTTTAATTTGATTGAACCTCTATTTAGTCAGTTACGAACAAATTCTTATTTACAATGACGGCCTACCCAGGCCAAACCCTAACCCGGACGACGCTGGGTCAATTGCGCGCCGCCCTATGGGACTCCCAATCACTCGAACCAGGGTCTGTAGTGATGCCTGAGACGCAGAAAAAGAGACATATTTTTTTTTTACATAGAATTAAGCATAGTGATTATGGCTTTAGATTGGATGAAAAAGCTGTGTCAGGTGTTTGAAAAATGCAAAATTCTCATCACACCTTTGCAGTTTTATGTTTTTTTAATTTTTTTATTTCACCTTTATTTAACCAGGTAGGCCAGTTGAGAACAAGTTCTCATTTACAACTGCGACCTGGCCAAGACAAAGCAAAGCAGTGGGACAAAAAACAACACAGAGTTACACATGAGAATAAACAAACGTACAGTCAATAACACAATAGAGAATCTATATACAGAGTGTGCAAATGTAGTGCAAAATGCAGTAAGGTTAGGGAGGTAGGACAAGAAATAGGCCATAGTGGCGAAATAAGTTACAAATTATGCATTAACACTGTAGTGACAGATGCGCAAATGATGATGTGCAATTAGAGATACTGGAGTGCAAAATGAGCGAAAATAATAAATATGGGGATGAGGTAGAAGAGTGGGCTATTTACAGATGGGCTATATACAGGTGCAGTGATCGATAAGCAGCTCTGACAGCTGATGCTTAAAGTTAGTGAGGGAGATAGGAACCTCCAGCTTCAAGGATTTTTGCAGTTCGTTCCAGTCATTGGCAGCAGAGAACTGGAAGGAATGGCGGCCAAAGGAGGTGTTGGCTTTGGGGGTGACCAGTAAAATATACCTGCTGGAGCGTATGCTACGGGTGGGTGTTGCTATGGTGACCAGCGAGTTGAGATAAGGCGGGGATTTACCTAGTAAAGACTTATAGATGACCTGGAGCCAGTGGGTTTGACGACGAATATGTAATGAGGGCCAGCCAACGAGAGCATACAGGTCGCAGTGGTGGGTAGTATATGGGGCTTTGGTAACAAAACGGATGGCACTGTGATAGATTACATCCAATTTGCTGAGTAGAGTGTTGGAGGCTATTTTGTAAATGACATCGCTTAAGTCAAGGATCGGTAGGATAGTCAGTTTTACAAGGGAATGTTTGGCAGCATGAGTGAAGGAGGCTTTGTTGCGAAATAGGAAGCCGATTCTAGATTTAATTTTGGATTGGAGATGGTTAATGTGAGTCTGGAAGTTGAGTTTACAGTCTAAGCAGACGCCTAGGTATTTATAGGTGTCCACATATTCTAAGTCAGACCCGTCCAGAGTAGTGATGCTAGTCAGGCAGGCAGGTGCGGGCAGCGTTCGATTGAAAAGCATGCATTTAGTTTTACTAGCATTTAAGAGCAGTTGGAGGCCACGGAAGGAGTGTTGTATGGCATTGAAGATTGTTTGAAGGTTAGTTAACACATGTATGTATACAGAATGGTGTCGTCTGCATAGAGATGGATCAGAGAGTCACCAGCAGCGAGAGCGACATCGTTGGTGTATATAGAGAAAAGGGTTGGCCAAAGAATTGAACCCTGTGGCACCCCCATAGAGACTGCCAGAGGATCGGACAATAGGCCCTCCGATTTGACACACTGAACTCTGTCTGAGAAGTAGTTGGAGAACCAGGCAAGGCAGTCACTTGAGAAACCAAGGCTATTGAGTCTGCCAATAAGAATGCGTTTTAATGCGTCAAGCTTTAAGACTGTCAGTGGCTTTGATTGTTAAGGACAAAAAAATTGGCTGATTATGTATTTTCTCCTCAACATGAACAATAGCAGTTCAGTTGTACTGTGAATTGCCTGAATGTTTGTTGTTCAGTGCATCTACAGCTGCTATTCTGTCAATACTGTTTACAGACTCCCAGTCTCTCTGTCTACCGGCTCAAATTTACATAAAAATGAGTCTGTCCCCCACACTAGAGCGATCCAGCATCTGTGTTGATCAGAATTAATTGAAATCTGTAATGTTGTGCATAGGTGCTAATTCCCAGAGTTACCAACAACATATAAAGCAGCTATTTAGGGATGTCTTCATGACGCTAATGATTAGGAAAATGCAAAAATAAAAACAAAAAAAACATGTACAATAGCATTGAGATTTTCTTTTGTCTGCTTGTGGTATTGTCAGCGATCAGCGCTTGACTCATTTATAGTACTGTGATACAGTTGCATTGTTGTTCACCATTGCTCTGATACCATACCACTCATTATATATTGGCTGTTGAAAATCTTCTCAGACTACAGATTAACCCTAATATGGACTATAATGTTCTTATACTGGATAGAAGACTCCTGTGTTGGCAAAACTGTAGATCTCCTGTTATTTCAGTTAACCAATTGAACTGGTGAGCAAATTACAAAAACATTGTCCATACCTGCACCCCAATAGTGTGGTGGTCACTGAGATGGAGGTGACCATTTATTCTGGCTTAATCGGGGTTGAAAACACAGCTAACGGGATTTGACTCTTACCCACATGTGCATTAAGCAACCAGTGATCTGTAAATGCGCTCCGCTGGGGTACGCTAGTGAGTCTCTTTTACGCCGTGATCTATTGCCCTGCTTTAACTCCGATGATCTATCATACGGAACTGGCAGTAACGGATGAGAATGATCCTCTGGAAAAACTCTCTCATTTGTCTCTGTCGCAGTCAGTGAACTAGAGGAGAGGCTAATACAGGGAGACGGCCCAGGGAGAGGTATAATGATGTCTCTCTGCTTCTCTCCTCGCTCGCTGCGTACGGAAGGCATATTAGACCATAATAAAGCCAGGCCTTGCTTTCCTTCTTATTTTTTCCCTCATCTCTCTCTCTCTCTCTCCGTGGCTGTCTTCTCTTTCGCTCACACTCTCTCTTTCAGCCAGATCTCTTTGGCTTACTCGCTTCGCCTGTGGGCATTTTTTCCTCAAGACTATATTTCATATAAGGACCTTGGGAGACTTTGTAAAGGGGTTGAATGAGAGGTGATTTTCATTTACTTTACTGTCTTTTTTGGAATATAATGATAACCCGTTTCTTCTTATGAAGTGTTATATAGTCTTATAAACATCTTCATAACATCTACAGCTACAGTCACATTATGAAACTGTATAATAAAGCAATAAGGTAGCCTACTAGAGGACCGTTAGTTGTGATTTATTTTTTATATATCACAACCTCTTGTGCCTTAATGCATCATTACAATCTTACTTTCAGAATGATCTATGAGAAGGTTTGTAAGGCCATATAACACTTCATAAGAAGGTGCTTCAAAGAAAAGTGTTACCAAGATAAACCATTGCGTTGGTAATGTTTCCAGGTATAATTTCAGGTGGATGGCAATGCCAAAGATCTGTTACCAAGTTTAGAGCCATGCCAGTGGATGGCAGGACATACTTTTGGGTGGAATTTCCACAGAGGAGGGAAATAGAGAGGGAGAGGGAGAGAATGTTAAGGAGAGTGTCCATCATAACATTGATAGTAAATATAGCAGCGCTCCAGCCACAGACTAGATCAATCACAGAGGACCACAATCAGCCTGTCACCCCTTCTCTGTCCAGTATTAGGTGCACAGGAACCTGAAAAATCAATCCATGCCAGCCCGGTTCTTAATAATATTCTTTGTGTAGTAGCTTACACAGGCTTGTCAGGGGAAAACAGAAATGCCATTAGTTTTGCCAGCCAGACTTGCGCGCCGTGCGACCATCCGGTTTGAATTGCATTGCACTCTGGATTCCAGTTTGGAGTGGGTGATAAAAGCAGAGACCCTGCAGCTATTGGACTCTGACGTTGGGCAAAGATTCGAGCTGGGCTTTTGCCTTCCCTCTGTGTGGGGGAAGAGCTTTAGGCCAGACCGTGGGCCTGAAGACCAGGCTGAGGAGGCAGGACAGACATGAAGGGCCATATCCCAAAGCCCAGAGCCAAGGGACTTATGCAGAGAGAATACACCACCTGATGCCAAGCACGTGTGTACACACATAATACACACACAGACACATAGAGAGAAATGAAAATGCACAATACACACACTGTCGCTGAAGAACATTGTTGCTCCTTATGCATGAATAATCAGTGGGGTTATACTTCTAGTTCATCAGTTCAAACTTTGCCTCGCTATATTAACCTTAGAATGTATATATGACTAACAAGCTCTTAATCCTGTCAGGAGAAAATAACAGCCGGAATAATATGCGTCTTCCACACTAACCAGTCCGTTTCCCACCAGGAAGCTGTGTTATGTGTCGAGCTCCCTCAATGACGGACGCACAGTAGACCAGCAGGAAGTGTGTATATGTGTGTCCAGACAGTGGATTTCCTGTGGACCAAAGAGAAAAGCGTCACTGCGGCTCATCTGTCATAAAGGTGACAGAAACCAAGGTTTCTGGATTGTTTGTGCATGTGGTCATAGCCGCAGGAAGTAGTGATGCTGCAGCACCCCATGAAAAATCTGAATAATACAAAAACAATAATACAGAAGTATTGCACTGGGCCTTTACTAGTCCTGAATTAGTGGACCAATATAGCCTTCTGTAGCACCCCCATGCCCAAACTACTTCCCGATGTGGTCGTTAGTGGTGAATTAAGTGATCAGCACAAAAGAACTGTCTGCTTCAGGCCTTGGGGAGTGAATCAGAGGATATTGTCTCTACACCCATCCAAATCCCTGAGGACTCATGAGGAAGCAAATTTAATCTGAAATGTGTTGAAGTGTACCTCTGGGCAAACAGGTGGAATCAACATTGTTTCCTTATTATTTCAACTTAATTTATACTTACTTACCTACTGGTAATTCTGAGCAGTGAACTTAAATGTTGGTTATTTTTTGTTTTTTAAACAACTAATTGACCAACATTGGTTCAATTATTTGAATTGCATTTAGCTTCTTGTTTTCTGTGAGGTCGATGCACACATTGCACAGTTGCTGTAGTTTCCAAACGGCCAATATTCTACATAGTTTACAGAAAAAACATAGGTATTAAACAGGTGCGCAACAACCCCCCCCCCCCCCAGATTTATAATTGGAATGTGACAGAAAACGAGGCAACAGTGGGATGGATGTCTCTGATTCTGAGGGGTTGGGCTAAATGCGGAAGACACATTTCAGTTGAATGCATTCAGTTGTACAACTGACTAGTATCCCCCTTTCCCTTTCCCCGACTGGAAAAATGTATATATATACAGTTGAAGTCGGAAGTTTACATACACCTTACACAATTCCTGACATTTCATCCTAGTAAAAATTCCCTGTCTTAGGCCAGTTAGTATCACCACTTTATTTTAAGAATCTGAAATGTCAAAATAATAGTAGAGAGAATGATTTATTTCAGCTTTTATTTCTTTCATCACATTCCCAGTGGGTCAGAAGTTTACAAAAAACTCAATTAATATTTGGTAGCATTTCCTTGAAATTGTATGTAATTGGGAAAAACTTTTCGGATAGCCTTCCACAAGCTTCCCACAATAAGTTGGGGGAATATTGCCCCATTCCTCCAGACAGAACTGGTCTAACTGAGTCAGGTTTGTAGGCCTCCTTGCTCGCACACGCTTTTTCAGTTCTGCCCACAATTTTTTTATAGGATTGAGGTCAGGGCTTTGTTATGGCCACTCCAATACTTTGACTTTGTTGTCCTTAAGCCATTTTGCCACAACTTTGGAAGTATGCTTGGGGTCATTGTCCATTTGGAAGACCCATTTGTGTCCAAGCTTTAACTTCCTGACTGATGTCTTGAAATGTTGCTTCAATATATCCACATAATTTTCCTTCCTCATGATGTGATCTAATTTGTGAAGTGAACCAGTCCCTCCTGCAGCAAAGCACCCCCACAACATGATGCTGCCACCCCCGTGCTTCACGGTTGGGATGGTGTTCCTCGGCTTCAAGCCTCCCCCTTTTTCCTCCAAACATAACGATGGTCATTATGGCCAAACAGTTCTATTTTTGTTTCATCAGACCAGAGGACATTTCTCCAAAAAGTCTGATCTTTGTCCCCAGGTGCAGTTGCAAACAGTAGACTGGCTTTTTTATGGCGGTTTTGGAGCAATGGCTTCTTCCTTGCTGAGCGGCCTTTCAGGTTATGTCAATATAGGACTCGTTTTACTGTGGATATAGATACTTTTGTACCTGTTTCCTCCAGCATCTTCACAAGGTCCTTTGCTGTTGTTCTGGAATTGATTTCGCACCAAAGTACATTCATCGCTAGGAGACAGAACGCTTCTCCTTCCTGAGCGGTATGAACGCTGCGTGGTCTCATGGTGTTTAGACTTGCGTATTATTGTTTGTACAGATTAACATGGTAACTTCAGGCATTTGGAAATTGCTCTCAATGATGAACCAGACTTGTGTAGGTCTACAATGTTTTTTCTTTAGATTTTCCCATGATGTCTAGCAAAGAGCCACTGAGTTTGAAGGTAAGCCTTGAAATACATCCACAGGTACACCTCCAATTGACTCAAATTATGTAAATTATCCTATCAGAAGCTTCTAAAGCCATGACATTATTTTCTGGAATTTTCCAAGCTGTTTAAAGGCACAGTGAACTTAGTGTATGTAAACTTCTGACCGACTGGAATTGTGATATAGTGAATTATAAGTGAAATAATATGTCTGTAAACAATTGTTGGAAGAATTACTTGTGTCAAGCACAAAGTAGATGTCCTAACCAACTTGCCAAAACTATAGTTTGTTCACATGACATCTGTGGAGTGATTGAAAAATTGGTTTTAATGACTTCAACCTAAGTATATGTAAACTTCCGACTTTAACTGTACATATACAGTATATATGTATTATGTCCCCCCAACTTCTAAGACCAAAGTTGCTTCCCTGGTATTAACTACAACAACCATAATCCATTGCACATCTACTTGTCTGGTCTGTGTTTGTTTTACACCTGCTACAGAAGAGGCAGTAAAGTATGCCGTATTTACTTTGAAGAACTCCTAAAATAATTATTTTTGTCAGAAAGCATAGCTCTATAAATAATAATGTCATCAAATAAAACTAATGTAATATACACATCAACTGAAAGTTAATGTGAATAAATTATGGTTAATAAGTAATGGCAGTCACTAACATTAATGGACTTTTATTAATTGTTTTATTCTGTGTTGTTACAGCATTCAACCCAAATAATCGAAACCGAAATCGAAAACCATGATTATTTTTTAATAATGAACCGAAACCTCACAGACCCCGAATAAGCACAAATCGCTCAGCTCTACTTACTTGACCTGACATCTTTGCTGGTGGGGTGTTTGTTTAAGGCAGACTGGAGCTCTGAGTGACAGTTAGAGAGTTATGAACGGGCTGTTGTGGTGGTGGCAGTTTGGAGGGACCTCAGTAACTCTGGTGAGTGCCTGCTGCCTGGGGCACTTCCTCTGTTGCCCTCCTCTGGAACATAGACTAGTTGTGTGACATGTTCCATAATTCATCTACATGTCTTGCTCAAGGTTTTCCCCAAGCTGTTTTACCTCTTTTCTCTGCCGACTGCCTGGCCGTAGTTATATGAAAGACTTGTTATGGGTTAAGGTCATTTTTGGGATCTCAAGCAGAAGCAACGTGACACATTTAATCACTTAAATTCATATTAAATACATGTTTTGTTTTTTACTCTAGCCAAACTCGCTTCCTGGTGTGTTTAGTCCGGCCAGGTCATTTCCAGACATACAGATACACATTGCAAACTAGGGAGAGGAGGACGCAAATACAGTGAGCTCCAAAAGTATTTGGACAGTGACTAAGTTGTTGTTGTTTTAGCTCTGTATTCCAGCACTTTGGATGTGAAATTATACGCCTACGAGGATAAAGTGCAGACCGTCAGCTTTAATTTGAGGGTATTTTCATCCATATCAGGGGAAATAGAGAGTTTAGAAATTATAGCAGTTATTGTACATAGTCCCCCGATTTTAGGGGACCGCAGTTATTGGGACAAATTCATTTATATGTGTATTAACGTAGTCAAAAGTTTAGTATTTGGTCTTAAATTCCTAGCATGCAATGATTACATCAATCTTGTGACTCTACAAACTTGTTGGATGCATTTGCTGTTTGTTTTAGTTGTATTTCAGATAATGTTGTGCCCAATAGAAATGAATAGTAAATCACGTATTGAGTCTACTTTGGAGTCACTTTTATTGTAAACAAGAATATAATATGTTTAATATGAACTTCCTCATTAATGTGGATGCTACCATGATTACGGATAGTCCTGAATTAATTGTGAATAATGATGAGTGAGAAACTTACAGACACACAAATATCATACCCCCAAGACATGCTTACCTCTCACCATTACAATAACAGGGGAGGTTAGCATTTTATGGGGGGTATGATATTCACAAATTTGAAAACTGTAGCAAGGCTTTCGTAAACCAGCTGGAGAAAAACTTTATCTCTTCATCTCATAACTTTATGTTTCATGTTTTAGCAACTATGAAGATGATGTTAGCTAGCTAGCATCCATAAATATATTTTACAGCTAGATGTGCCCCCACAGCATGCAATTATCCTAAAAACATAACCAAATCTTGATATTTTTGTCATAGCTAATTGTGTCAAAAAGACATGCTCTTTCAAGCATTGCTCAAAGATTGCAAAAGGAAACTGTCTGTAGTGTTAATGAGCTTTAGATACAGCCCCAGGCAGCTAGGTAGCTAACAAACGGTTTATATAGCATTTTTGGCCAAGCCCTACCCATGCCTGCGACATTCAGGGACTACACAACCCAGGCCCGATTGCTTCTGCCAAATTTAAAGCCCGGCCCGGAACTGACCGAAACCCAAAAATAACTTCCTCTTATTAGACGCTTTTATCTAGAGCGACTTACATACACTATCGTTCAAAAGTTTGGGGTCACTTTTTATGGAATATCTACATAGGCGTACAGAGGCCCATTATCAGCAACCATCACTCCTGTGTTCCGATGGCACGTTGTGTTAACTAATCCAAGTTTATAATTTTAAAAGGCTAATTGATCATTAGAAAACCCTTTTGCAATTATTTTTGCACAGACGAAAACTGTTGTACTGATTAAAAAAGCAAGAAAACTGGCCTTCTTTAGACTAGTTGAGAATCTGGAGCATCAGCATTTGTGGGTTCGATTACAGGCTCAAAATAGCCAGAAACAAAGACTCATCAGTCTATTCTTGTTCTGAGAAATGAAGGCTATTCCATGAGAGAAATTGCCAAGAAACTGAAGATCCCGTACAACGCTGTGTACTACTCCCTTCACAGAACAGCGCAAACTGTCTCTAACCAGAATAGAAAGAGGAGTGGGAGGCCCCGGTGCACAACTGAGCAAGAGGACAAGTACATTAGAGTATCTAGTTTGAGAAACAGACGCCTCACAAGTCCTCAACAGGCAGCTTCATTAAATAGTACAGCAAAACACCAGTCTCAATGTCAACAGTGAAGAGGCGACTCCGAGCCGTTTCCAGCTACAATAGTCATTTACAACATTAACAATGTCTACACTGTATTTCTGATCAATTTGATGTTATTTTAATGGACAAAAAATGTGCTTTTCTTTCAAAAACAAGGACATTTCTAAGTGACCCCAAACTTTAACGGTAGCGTACATTTTCATACTAGTCCCCCGTGGGAATCTAATCCACAACCCTGGCGCTGCAAGCGCCATGCTCTACCAACTGAGCTACATGGGACTCCATCCCTGCTCATGGCGGCTTTGAGTCGGTGAGTATTCATAGCAACGGCTCTGCTTGGGCAGTTCTCAATGACGAGACAAATGTATACAAAATAAAAAACAGAAATACATAAGTATTCGACCCCAGAATCAAGATTGAGCTAAGTGCATCCTGTTTCCATTTATCATCCTTGAGATATTTGTACAACTTGATTGGAGTACACCTGTGGTCAATTCAATTGATTGGACATGACTTGGAAAGGCACACACCTGTCTTTAATAAGGTCCCACATTTAACAGTGCATGTCACAGCCAAAAAACCAAGCAATGAGGTTGAAGGAATTGTCCGTAGCCCAGAGGCAGGATTGTGTCGAGGTACAGAACTGGGGAAGGGTGCCAAAAAATGTCTGCAGCGTTTAAGGTCCCCAAGAACACAGTGGCCTCCATAATTCTTAAATGGAAGAAGTTTGAACCACGAAGACTCTTACTAGAACTGTCCGCCCGGCCAAACTGCGCAATCAGGTGAGAAGGGCCTTAGTCAGGGAGGTCACCAAGAACCCGAACTTTGGCCTGAATGCCAAGCGTCATGTCTGGAGAAAGCCTGGCACCATGGTGGTGGCAGCATCATGCTGTGGGGATGTTTTTCAGCTGCAGGGACTAGAGAATAGTCATGATCGAGGGAAAGATGAACGGAGAGATCCTTGTTGAAAACCTGATCCAGAGCGCTCAGGACCTCAGACTGGGGCGAAGTTTCACCTTCCAACAGGACAACGACCCTAAGCACACAACCAAGACAACGCAGGAGTGGCTTTGGGACAAGTCTCTGAATGTCCTTGAGTGGCCCAGCCAGATCGAACATCTCTGGAGGGAACTGAAAATAGCTATGCAGCGTCGCTCCCCTCCAACCTGACATAGCTTAAAAGGATCTGCAAAGAAGAATGGGAGAAACTCCCCAAATACTGGTGTGCCACGCTTGTAATGTCATACCCAAGAAGCCTCGAGGCTGTAATCGCTGCCTAAGGTGCTTTAACAAAGTACTGAGTAAAGGGTCTAAATATTTACATAAAAAAAAAGTGATTTGTCATTATGGGATATTGTGTGTAGATTGATGAAGAAAAAAGAAACAATTTAATTAATTTCAGAATAACGCTGTAACATAACAAAATTTGGAAAAAGTGAAGGGTTCTGAATACATTATATGATTTTTAAGTAATTAATTTGCATTTTATTGCATGACATAAGTATTTGATACATCCGAAAAGCAGAACTTAATATTTGGTACAGAAACTTTATTTTGCAATTACAGAGATCATACGTTTCCTGTAGTTCTTGACCAGGTTTGCACACACTGCAGCAGGGATTTTAGCCCACTCCTCCATACAGACCTTCTCAAGATCCTTCAGGTTTCGGGGCTGTCGCTGGGCAATACGGACTTTCAGCTCCCTCCAAAGATTTTCTATTGGGTTCAGGTCTGGGGACTGGCTAGGCCACTCCAGGACCTTGAGATGCTTCTTACAGAGCCACTCCTTAGTTGCCCTTGCTGTGTGTTTCGGGGTCATTGTCATGCTGGAAGACTCAGCCACGACCCATCGTCAATGCACTTACTGAGGGAAGGAGGTTGTTGGCCAAGATCTTGCGATACATGGCCCCATCCATCCTCCCCTCAATACGGTGCAGTCGTCATGTCCCCTTTGCAGAAAAGCATCCCCAAAGAATGATGTTTCCACCTCCATGCTTCACGGTTGGGATGGTGTTCTTGGGGTTTTACTCGTCCTTCTTCTTCCTCCAAACACTGTGAGTGGAGTTTAGACCAAAAAGCTCTATTTTTGTCTCATCAGACCACATGACCTTCTCCCATTCCTCCTCTGGATCATCCAGATGGTCATTGGCAAACTTCAGACGGGCCTGGACATGCGCTGGCTTGAGCAGGGGGACCTTGCGTGCGCTGCAGGATTTTATCCCTGATGTCCTTACACAGCTCTCTGGTCTTGGCCATTGTGGAGAGGTTGGAGTCTGTTTGATTGAGTGTGTAGACAGGTGTCTTTTATACAGGTAACGAGTTCAAACAGGTGCAGTTAATACAGGTAATGAGTGGAGAACAGGAGGGCTTCTTAAAGAAAAACTAACAGGTCTGTGAGAGCCGGAATTCTTACTGGTTGGTAGGTGATCAAATACTTATGTCATGCAATAAAATGCAAATTAATTTTTGTTTTAGATTCCGTCTCTCACAGTTGAAGTGTACCTATGATAACAAATTACAGACCTCTACATGCTTTGTAAGTAGGAAAACCTGCAAAATCGGCAGTGTATCAAATACTTGTTCTCCCCACTGTATACATATAATGCACTCATTTGTAACCTAAAACTTGATCATTGTCCTTGTACATGGCATTCCAACAGGACTACCACCTTTTTGGTCCAGTCGTACTTCATTCCATTCTTGAAGTGGCAGCATAGCTCAGCTAACGCTGATCTCGAACCCGACTCCACAGCAAGGTCACCCGCGGTACAGTTGTAGATGGGGATGGCAGACGGGCGTAAGCATCTGCCACTGATTCCAAAGGTTGCAAGTTTAAATCCAGCAATAGAAAGTTGTTTTGATATTTTTGTTTTAAGCCTATCCCAAACCTTAACCCTTACCTTAACTATTCAGTTAATGCCTAACCTTAAGAATGTTTAGTTAATTCCTAAACTTAACATTAAACACTTCGAAATTTGACGTTTGAGAAACATGGATGAACATCTAATTCTGCCATGAAACTGTGAAAACTGGAAGGATTCCAAGCCTCCTGGCTTGTGTGTCTCAGAGATCAACAGTCAATCACGTTTGTATTTTTTTTTTTCTAGAATAAAGTGAAGCTCAGGTTAGACCCCTTTGCCACTGGCTGGCTAATTGGAACCAGGGTCTGTAAAAATGGGAACTTTAGTAAAACATGCTGTAAAATTCTTAAGGCTAACCATAAACTAACCGATTTATTTCATTCCTTTAAAGGGAGCTCTAACTGAGACCTCTGTGTAAACTTTTAAGAGGACCCCTGGGGTCACCCGTAAACCCATTAATAGAGATGCGATATGAGTGGGGTACTTGGGCCTCCCATTTAATTAGCAGTTTTTAGTTTTTTGCGTTCTTTGGAGGGGTCAAGTGCTGTTCTGAGGCAAATGCAGCCTTGTCTCGGATGGCATTTATATGAAAGAGCAAAACAAAGATGTTACAATTTAGACAGGACTTACCAGATAAGTGTCGACACACTAAAATAGTCCCTCAATTTTGTCAGCTTTCTCTAATACCAAATTCGTGGTGACAGCTATAGGAGCCACAAACAACCATGATGTTCCTTTAAGAGGTGAGACTCACTATTTTAGTGGTCCTATAGTGATAGTGAGGCTATCTTTATTTTCTCCTTGAGAGAACATGGCGGCTCAGACCCATGTCCTTGATTATATTTTACCACAATTTTGTCTTTTTGTTTTGTTTAAAAATTTCATAAGGTTTCTTGTCTTTTTTAAAAAGTATAATAACAAAAAGGGTCTTAAAGATTTGATTATGGTACATGCTAATACTGAGATGAGTTAAGGTCCTAGAGGATCAATTTCAAATTGATGTAGTAAAGGCTGAGGTCACTACCCTAAAGACATAACCATGCCATCCCAGAATGCAATGCCTTATAAATACGCACACAGTTTGACCGAAGTAGGGCATGACACCCTACCTCAAAATACATGGGCAGAAAGTAAAACAAAGTTGACCTCTCTGTGATCTCAACTTTTCTTCTCTGCAGCCTCAAACACACAGGGGATTCACCACCAGATTAACCCAGTTTAGAAATATGTGTTCACAATTGCATGCTTACTTTACTTCATTCACACAGTGAGCAAAGAAATGTTTCATATCAGGGAGGACTTTAATACTTCTAGACATTTTGTAGACTTTGACAAAGTGCATATCAGATTTTTTACTCCCTCGTTCATTTTGGCCCGCCTTACAGTTGAGTCTTCAGCTTTTGAAGGAAACACTCGTCTCGGCTCAGCGAGAATTAAGTGGCCGCTGAGTCATAGCAAATCTATTAGCACAGGAATGATGATGGTGCTGAAAATCCTGACAAAACAATTTGTTAATTTTACAAATGATAATGATTTTTTGGTCAGTTGGCCCCGGCAGCTAAAATATTAAGCCTGGTAAATGATCATGTTGTAAGAGTTCATGTGTCTGTGATGGCATGGTCGGCCAGGGCAACCGTCTACATTGTTAAGTGTGACGTTAACAATCTCAGGTTACCTTGAAGCCATAGCCCCAGTGAGTCCGAGACCACCCTTAGATTAGTCTTCTTGTAGCGCCTTATAATTTGCCATTACAAAAGCCATTAAACCTGGAGCCTAATTCTGGGCCCCGGGGACTCCTTGTGAGGAGGGTGCGAGGCTCGAATAGGCCCCCAGTTGGCCCCTTGCACCTCGGACAAGCCTCCAGAAAACAGGCAGGTACTTAAAACAGGGTGAAAAGATCACTTTAAAGAAAACAAGGATGATTAATGGGGGAAAAGGAGGGCCCTTTAGGTTCCTTTCATCTGGGACTGATTCAGGTCTTCGGTGGGCCATTAACCCATAGGACAACTGTCCGCTGCATACCGGAGAAATTAAGTCTCAGTGCTGGGTTCAGACAAATGTTTATGCCTTGGAATGAAAGTAGAACAGGAGGGATTTTGGAGAAAACTTCAACAGAATAAGGTCTAGTCGTCACCAGTTGGAAAAAAAAGTTCCACTGGTATTATTAGTAATGCTGTACATGGTACAAGTAAATAAAGATAAGATTTGAATTACATCTTGGTTGTAATCATGCAGTGGATGGCTACTGATGACATATTGTTCCTAAAATAGTTATCGCACAATTTTTTTAAATATACAGCGTCAGATGTATGAATAAATGTATTAATCCACAAAGGGTAGAATTGTTTGATTAAAAAAGACAGAACATTCAAATAGTATTACTGTACATTATATTTGTTAGACATGCACAAACTTGGTTCATTTATCAACTGGACAAGTTTCCCAAACCATACAATTCTATTTGGAATCTTCATTGTGTATCTAGAGTGATGCATCAAGGAGTAGTCCTGTTGCTGAATGATGTCATTATCATACCTAGGAACCATCACACTGTGTTCCATGCACATCTCCTTTATAGGTTCATGGGTGAACATAGGAAAATAGGAAAGAAAATTGCAGATTATACCACAGGATGAATACGTCACCTGGACATCGAAACGTCAAGTCATCTGTTCGCATCCTGTACAATGGATTAAAGTGAGCAAATATAAATAAATCTCTCTTTGTCGAGTGCTCCAACTCCTTTTTACCTTGAATTAGTCCTTTTGGAAGTTTTTCTTGGTAAGCCATTTTGATGTTTTTTATCATTGTTGTTGAGCACCCCTCATTCCCTTTTTTTGATGAAGCGTGAAGGTCCACCTGAACACTTATTCAACAGGTTTGTTGAATACCTGCATATTCTGACTGGTTAATAACTTGTTACAAATATTTTGAGAAAATTCCTATTACTTCAAATTAACACGTTGCACATTTATTACACAATTTATGTTAGGTGGATGTACAGCTAAATCATTATTTAGGTACATATTTTTATTGAGCTTGTGTGGAAAATTGTGGTTCTGGTTAGCGACGGAATTTTCACATCCAACGTTTCCATTAAAACTGTTGTGACAAAGAGCCCAGGTATGGGTGTAAATAACCAGATTTTGGATGGAAAGGCCAGAGCATTGGTATGGTTTGTGGCAAGTACAAAGCCCACACCTGGCTAGAAGTGAAATCAAATCTATCCTGAACTCTGCCTCTCTCACTTTGCTCTGGCAGTTTTCCTCAAGCAGGGTTCTGGGTCAACAGGCAGGCAAGTGATTTCAGTCCAGGTCACACTCAGAGACAGTTTCACACAATAATGCATTTTAAAGCTGTGGTTTTGCCATGACTAAGCACTATACCAAACTGGGTTACAATGTATCTGTTTATTAGAGACTTTCCCTCTATGTATCAGACAGTTTTTATTTATTTCTAAGAATTTATCTTTTTAGACATTTACATTTCTATATTTTATAAATTTAGAAAACGCTCTTATCCAGATTGACTTACAGTAGTGAGTGCATAAATGTTCGTACTTTTTCTTACTGCGCCATCTTGGGAATAGAGCCCACAATCCTGGCCTTGCATTTCACACAGGGTCCCGTGTTGCTCTACCAACTGAGCCTGTGTGACAGATGTATGGCTATCAATGTCAATCTGCCAACATAAAAAATAAATCCCTAGACCTACTGTGATATATTTCAATGGTCACATCTATATTAAGATCCAAATCTTACCCTTTACATAAAGTATGTAATGAGCATTAAACCACACATGAATCATTAAACACATCCTTTAATCTGTAAGTCAGTGACTGGTAAGTGATCAATAAACCAATTCCTCTTGGTTATGTCCCGTAGTCTCCAATGATAACGTTGCTCCTGATTAAATCAAGGGAAATTATCTTCCTGAGATTTATCTCCGTATATGTAGTTCCTTTCACACGGCTGGCCCCGGGAGAGAAGGCAGCTCCTGCTGGGATGGAGGAATAACCATTCATTAACCTTTGAACTGGAAGGAGAGTCAACTGATTCACCAGTGTGTGCTTTTTCACTATCATCAGTGCCCACCGCCAGTCAAAGCAAATTGACAATTTACACAGCGGATCCAAACTTTATTAACCTGCTCCGTCCTTTGACGCAGTCACTTGATCATCCAATAGAGCATGTCCAAGCTAAGCTCAGATCTGCATTACATGTGTTGTGTTAGCTTGCAGGGAATTGTTGAAACCCTGTTTTTCACGTAGATTTCAGGGTCAATTGGTGAAAGACAAAAGAGGAAGAGGCAAAGAGTTCACATGAATACATGAACTGTGCTCAACTTCTATAGGGTGTGAGGAGCTAAAAGAAATACAAAACAAACCAAATGTCATGGCCCGTGCCAAAGCTCGTCCATGGCGTCCGCCACCTGGTTTGGTCTGTTAGTACCTGGCTGACCTTTTATATGTTTACAGTTCTCCTAACATTTCTCCTGATAGAAAGAAAAAAAACACTGCAGAGCTGCTAAAAGAGAAATCAGGACTTTTAGCTCGGTTTCCCCAGGTAGAGAATGGCTTTTATTGATCCAAACGGTTTGGGTTTTACAGAGGGTCGATGTTCCATGTTTGTTAACACTAACTTGTGACGTTTTCATTTCAAAACATGATCCAGCTTTTATTAGTTTTCATGACTAGTGGCATGGCTGTGGCTGGCGGAATGGAAGACCATTAATTGGACATTAGGAAACTGTCTAGATTGCCTTTCCACAGAGGGTTCTGCATGGAACCCAAAAAGGTTCTACCTGGAAGCAAAATTGTTCTACCTAGAACCAAAAATGGTTCTTCAAAGGCTTCTCCTATGGGGACAGCTGAAGAACCGTTTTGGAAAACTTTTTTCTAAGAGTGTACATATACTCTTGTTCAAACTTTTTCTAATAAAAACCTATCTAACAAAATTATTCAAACAAAGAAATAACATGAATATATGTACTTGATCTGTCATTTTACAGATTATTTACCTGTCCGTATCTATACATTTGGGATGGCAGGTAGCCTAGAGGTTAGGGTGTTGGGCCAGTAACTGAAAGGTTGCTGGATTGAATCCCTGAGCTGACAAGGTAGGCTGTTATTGTAAATAAGAAATTGTTCTTAACTGACTTACCTGGTTAAATTAAAAAAATCAAACAATGTGTTACATTAGAATTATTATGGCTCTATTTCCACCATATACTTGTAAAGCATTTTCCCTTCCCTCCAATCAGTTCTGTGTGAGGAGGAAACCTGTAATCCAAAGATGGGGGTGGGACAGCTGCTTAATAATTCAGGAGAGCGAGATTAAAAAGTTAATTCGGATGGCACTTTATTAAAAGCCAGGGTAATTACTTCAGAACTCGATGTCACCGCCTCAATAAGAGAGACCTAATTCGGTTACAGGCGCCTTGCATGTAATTGCTGAAAATGAACAATGCCATCTCTTAGAGAATCCTATCCACATGGAATCCCCATCCCACACCTGATTCAATAAGGGGCCTTATGAAATGATGACTCCGATCACACATAGTCTTTGACACAGTGTTGTCTAATGAAAAGAGCTTGTTGTATTACTGAAACGTTAGTTTGCCTACTTCATGTTTTATCATACATCTTTGCATTCTGGAATCTGACTCCTAAAAATTATACAAACATTTGCTGTGGTCTGCATAATTACAACGCATTGTTACACAGTACCTACACATTTGATACTGGCTTGCTATTTAAATTTGTGTCATTACAAAGGTAGATATTTACATGCATTATATTACACTTTTTTTTACATAGGTTTTAGTGGCACTTAATGTAAAGTGGTACTGGGATTGTCATCATTTACATCTACACTGAGCATGCCAAACATTAGGAACTCCTTCCTAATGTTGAGTTGTTTAGCTTGTGTGCGGCTGCTCGGCCATGGAAACCCATTTCATGCAGCTCCCGATGAACAGTTCTTGTGCTGACGTTGTTTCCAGAGGCAGTTTGGAACAATTTGTTAGTGAGTGTTGCACGCGCTACGTGCTTCAGCACTTGGCGGTCCCGTTCTGTGAGCTTGTCTGGCCTACCACTTTGCGGCTAAGCCGTTGTTGGTCCTAGACATTTCCACATCACAATAAGAGCACTTACAGTTGACCGGGGCAGCTCTAGCATGGCCGAAATTTGACAAACTGACTTGTTGGAAAGGTGGAATCCTATGACGGTGTCACATTGAAAGTCACTGAGCTCTTCAGTAAGGCCATTCTGTGTGCTCGATTTTATACACCTGTCAGCAACGGGTGTGGCTGAAATAGCCGAATCCACTCATTTGAAGGGGTGTCCACATACCTTTGTATATATAGTGTATTTTCAATTCTTGTTTTTTTCCCCAAAAAAACATCTGGAGGTCCCTGGTGATGTCACTCATTCAGTGTTCCAATCTTTTTTAAACGTGAGCTGTAATACGAATCAATGAACCCAGCTGCTCATTGTGTGACCACACATCATGTCATCAATGGCATGTTAGGCACTGGTCTTTTCCCTCCACAGGCACTACATCACAAAACTGAGGGAGTTGCTACCAGATGGTTAAACAAACACATCGCCCAACTGCCCATAACTCAAATCCACTTAGCACCCCTTGTCAACATATCTTTCACTCGTCTGCTACTTCTCCTATCTTCTGTGCATGGAGGGAGGGAACGAGAGAAAAAAGAAGGAAGACTATTATATATCTGGAATAAATTCTTGCTTGGTTTGTTCAATGTTAATCAGCAAGCCCACCCATCCCCAGTTGTCTCTCTCCATGTCTCTCTCTCTCTATCTCTCTCTCTCCCTCTCTCTCTCCCCCAGGTGTGTTGAATAATGAGGGAGAGCAGCGAGACGCCTGGCGTGTGTAAGGGTCACGGAAACAAAGACCAAATGGGCTATCCAACCAGAGCTTTTTTTGTGGGAGTGCTCTGGAAGTCGCCTTGGACTCGGGGTAGGGGTTAAGAGGTGAGAGGTTGCGGGGTCATCCCATTGTCTGCTTCAACCCATGCTTAAAACCTCAACGGCGTACTTGAGAGGGTCATCGTCTTGTCCAGCTTGTGTGAAGGGAATTGCTCTTCTCACTTTAAAAGGCATTTTAAAATTGGGCTTCGTTCAGTTTTCCCATCCTTTAACTATTTGTGTGAGAGAACTATCTTAATCAAGACCATTCCAATGAGCTGAGTGAGAGATTGCGGAGGGAACGTTTGATATGGAATCTTTGCCATTCCTCTGCGTCTGTTAGCAACAGTGTAGTACGGGTGAAAAGTTGAGAGATAACTATTATCTCAGGCCCGTAATAGTCAAAGGCATGGATACTTAAAGTGAATGCCAGCTATGTTCAAATGTGGAACACTGGTGACAGTCCAAATTGCATTTGGCTCTTGGAATGTGTAAAATATGATTTTCAGACAGCAGAACATCAAACCCGGTTTAACTCCACCACTCCTGGGGGATGATGGGCACTGGGGATGGTTGAGGGATGACAGGCGTTAAAAGTAAAACCAGATTATCCTTAAAATTTCCACTTAAAGGCACAATCTGTAATCTCAACAGCCTGACTCTGCTACTTTGTGTTTATGAGTGGGCAAATGTTTTGTGGTTATGTGAGTAGGCCTATATTATTGTGTTCATTTCTGAGTATGTGTGAGTACAGTAATGCATGTTTAAGTGTTAAATATGTTTTTTGTTAACATGCAAGCATATGGACCAGAAGAAGCGGATAGAAAAACCAAAGCAACAAGTACATGGGCCGAACCTGTCATACTCTGGGGTGATAAAGCAGAGGTCCTCAGAGAGTAGGATGTAATTTAAAGGGCGGGTATTTATCTCAAAGCCCAAATGCTGTCGCTGATTAGATAGCCCTGCCGATGTGCAATGAGGTAATTCCCTTGGCACGTGGTTGATTGATACATCCTGGCTGCAGTTCTAAACGGAGGCCTGCTGGACTGGTGGGGATGCGAGGGGTGAAAGATAAAAATTTCCACAGATAGAGACATCCAAATGTTAGCGGGACCCAGCATGGGGTTCATACCACTGGCCGGTACACTGCATACCTGTGGGCCAAGGCGTGCTGCCCGCTTTTAAGTCTCCCTACAGTCAGTTTTGATGTTTCCAAAAACAGCTTGTGAAGGGTTGGGGTGTCCATGAGTGTGTGTGTGTGTGTGTGTGTGTGTGTGTGTGTGTGTGTGTGTGTGTGTGTGTGTGTGTGTGTGTGTGTGTGTAGGTGTGTGTGTGTGTGTGTGTGTGTGTGTGTGTGTGTGTGTGTGTGTGTGTGTGTGTGTGTGTGTGTGTGTGTGTGTGTGTGTGTGTGTGTGTGTGTGTGTGTGTGTGTGTGTGTGTGCGTGTGCGTGTGTGTAGTCAAAGTATGATTACAGACGTCTGCGATGGTTCTGTTACATATCAGGGACAAGGGGAAGGGAAGGCCAAACGCTGTGATTGGAATAGTAAGTGTCTCACAGATGGAGTCAGGGAAGCATGCTGAGATGAGCTCAATGGGGACCCCATCCACTGATGACTCAGAGTTAGGTCTACTTTACTTTCATGTCTTTATCTATGATTAGACACTGCATTAATGTGTTTTTGTATTGGTGTGCTTCTCTGAACTGTTCAGCCTCCATTGTAAGCTAATACCTTGTAAGAAATATCTAAATTGGCACAAATTCAATATTGGTGTCACGGTTGGTGGTAGGCAGGACCCAAAGTGCAGAGCTGTAGTCAAATGACATACTTTATTTTCGGAATTACAAAAACAACAAAAGGAAAAGGAAAGGCCGTAAACATGAACTGATGTGCGACACAACAACCCACACACAGGTGGGAAACTCATCAATTTAAGTAGGATCCCCAATTAGAGACAATGCAAGGCAGCTGCCTCTAATTGGGGACCAACAAAACCAAACATAGAGTTACCTAGAAAAATCAACTCTGTCAGGACCCTGACAATCACCTCGAAACCAACATAAAAAAGGCTAGAGGCCTCCCTATGGTCAGGACCTGACAATTGTTTCATTGTACATTCAGACTAGTTAATGCGATCTCACATTATTCACATCAATATTGACAGGATCAAGATTAATTAGTTGTTGTTTTCCTTTACGACATTACTCGAAAACCAATGCTTACAGGGTAACTCTAAAGATTTTAAAGCCTTTCAGCACTATCCCATGTTTTAGCCAGACATTGATTAAGCTGTTACTGTGTTGTGTTCGCCTTAAATTTACTCATTGTGGGTAATTACATTATGGCTAATATGCTACTATTAAACTGAATGATCACTATCAACAATACTTCAAACTCCAAACGAATAGGTGGCGGAGAGTACAAAATCAAAGGACAGGATTGTGATGGATTTGGAAAAGTTTTGTCTA